>CM074859.1:85344393-86578893 GCA_037501455.1 Lantana camara | reverse complement strand
AACGACCCAAAAAAATCCAAGGAAACAGCTCACGGGGCCTGCTCCTCGTCACCAGGAAGCTGGTCTGTGCAAGAAAGACAAATGTCCGTGAAACACGACTCAAAATGTACCAAATATGACGAACGGCGGAAATGCAACGAGACGACGGGAAAAATACAATGTACCATGAAAATATTGCGTTTCGACATGCATTCAGTCATATAATAGCAATTAGGGGTCAAAGAAGCCATCGGAACGAGGTGCTAAAAATGCAATTTTATGCAGTGAATTTTGGACACTTTCTTGACTATGGGAACGGCCGTTCCGGCTTCCCTTTGAAAATGGGAAGGGCCGTTCCCATGGCCTACAGAAACGCTCCAGCGTTTTCTTAAAAAGGGAAAACGTTTTAGCTGGGAACGACCCTTCCGGCTTAAAGGCCAAAATGGGAACGGCCGTTCCCAGTCTCGCTGGCCAAACTGTCTCAGAATCATGGGAAGGGCCGTTCCAGTTTTGAACTGGGGTTGGGAAGGGCCGTTCCCAAAATACGTGAGCAACTGAATATGCAGAACAAAACAGGGCAGCAACGAAGCAAAGCTCAAACCAACAAAAATGGCTTCAAGCCAAGATGTAATGCATAAATTTGATGCAATAAATATACTAGCTTACATATAGATCAACAACAAGTCATAAAAACACATAATTCCATGTTAGATCATCAATAATCCATCATTTGAAACCCATACCAACACTCATGCTCTAAGTCCATAAAACTCAAGATACATGCATCAATCTTAAGCTCATAGTTCACAAATAAATTTCCAACAACAAATACACAATTTATTCAAGCCAATACAAAGCCCTATGTATGCCATATTTTCAAGAAAATCATCCAATCTCCATAATTACCTCAAATACAAGAAATGGAAGCCAAGAAGAAGAAATGATGATGATGATGCTCCAATGTCCACAAAACCCACAATTATGATGCTTGAATGATGAAATCTCCCTCTTAACTTGGTAGGGTTTGTCTCGTTTGAAGAAGGAAGCAAGAACAAGGGATGAAATGTTTTGTATGTAATGAGAAGCCAAGGTACGTGATTACTGCTAATGAAGGGTAAAGAGATGACCAATTTGCAATTAAATCCCTTCATTTAGTAAGTTATGCAATGAGGTCCAAATCCAATATTAAATGATCAATTAGGTCCAATGCAATTAGATCCCAAATTCATGAAAATGATCAATTAAGGCCATAAAAGAATTAAATCACATTCGGGAAAATAATTCACATAGCAATCACGTTCAATATATCCGATAAATATGATATGATATGAATTTTCAATAAAATGTCAAGAATATAATTTTATAAAATTATGTCATGCTATGGGAAATTAAAGAAATGAATAATTAATAATTAAAACCTAACTCTCAAACGCACACGTGTCGATCATACCTAAAATGCCGAAAGCTGGGGCGTTACATGGCGCTATGAGAGAAACCTAGGAGGAATCTTCTGCAAAAACTGGAAAGTGAGTGTTGGCAACAGTGGTAGGTGCGCGGCCATGTACAGGGTGTCAGAGAGCCGTTTTAGGGGGTTGGTAACGAGGATTGGAGAGCACGCTCGTGTCAACCAAGAGCCTTGGAGACCAAGGAATCTGCTAGGGGATGAAGGCCAAGACTTATAAAATGAGGGGGAGTGAAAGTTTCCCTGAATGAGTGTAGCACTCGAAGAGGGCTTTCTTAACTGATTGGAGCTTTAGCCATGTAGTATAAATCGCGCTCGTTAGAGAGCGGCGATGTTGATCACGTGCACCCGTAGCAGAGATGGCACGTGTCCTTGAGGAACGCTGATGCTTGAGGGGTTTGAACGCTCGTGTATATTTATGTTAATCATAAGAGGATAGGTGTCATTATCTCGAGTTGCCACGTGTCCAAACGTAGACGAGCGTATTTTGACCCCATCATTTTGCCCCCCAATTCTGTAGTCCTTAGTGATAAGGGCTGTAGAATTCTACCAATGTAATCCATCGAGCGTTGCGCTCGAATGAGGCATGGCGTGTTGGGCCATCATCCTTCTAATTGCACCATAAATGCGGTCTCTTCATCTGACTGCTTGTAACGTCCATACATTAAATGCAGTCCTTTCTTCTGACCGCCTAGTGGTGATCGAATGAGTTTGAAGTGATCAACGGTCAAGTGCTCAGTAGGACCTCAGTGACAACGAGACACTTTGAAGGGAGTTGATGCCAACTAAGGGAGAAGTATCCTGAGGAGGTTGCAGTTCGTCTAGATCAGAGTTGCGCAACGGAAGCTTGAAGTGGAATTCGTTTCGGAGTCATTCAAGATCCTGCTTCCGGACCTGAGGAAAGGTCCTTTTAAAGGAGGGAGGTTTGTAACATCCCGCTCTTCCGACTTATAAGGTACGCCACGTTTCAACCTTTTTATTCGTTTAATTATGTGCTTTTGTATTTCTCGTGGCCCTATTTTGAACTCTTTTAGAGTTTAGGGGCTTGTTTGCAATTTTCTCTTTTAAGGGTTATGTGGTCACTTCTCGTTCGGTCGAGAGTTTGACCTATTGACCCCTTGTTTGCGTTCGGGGCATCGAGACGAGTCCGTAGACTCTAAGAAATAGTTTACTTTTCAATTTAACACTAGATTGGATTTGGTATCTAGGTGTTAATAATGTTTCCTTTGATTTGCCCAAAACCTTGTTGTGGCCCGTAGGGTCTATTGTATGAATGGGGAACAATTGGCAATCTACCAACTCCAAAATCATGTTGCTAAATAGCCCAAACTTAATGGGCTGAGTGGATTTACTTTTTTACCCTTCATCATTATTCATGTCTGGACAGTTGGCAAAAAAAAAAAAAAAGAGAAACAATATGTGAGGGAAATATTGCAATTTTATCCCCTATCAATTGAAATGGGTCTACCAAAGTAAACAACCAATCTAACCCACACTATAAACCCATTGCACCAACATTGCAAAGTAAACACTAGATTGGGAACTTAAAAGATATTCTATATACCCATAACCCAATCCAATTGGATTGGAACCTAGAGAAGTAAACTATTTCTAAGTTTGTCCAATTCTGACGTCTTTAGCCTTTCCTCCCAATCGTTTTGCACGCGAGGACCCGGGATAAAAGACCCAAAACCTCGTTTTACGTGCCAGAACTCAACTTCCTTCTCTCTCCTCTTTCCCATTTCTCTCTCTCGTCCCTCACACAAAACACACACACTCAAGGTGTAGAAACATGCACAAGCTCGTTCTTGCTCGTTTCTCGACGGAATTCGACGTGTGAATAATGGAATTTGATCAGCTCGACGAGCCCGTCACGATGATACCAAAATCATGGCCTGAAACCCAGCGGTGGTGGAGGAATCGCGAGTTTCAAGCGGCGGCGTTAGTGCTGCGATCTTTAGCGGCGACGTACGGCGGTTTTCGGTGGCGGGATCGGATGGATTTTGACTGGGCTTTGTGCTGCTTTGGATGGCGGTTCTGTTCGCGGTGGTGGCGCGGCCAGTGGGTGCCAGACAGTGGCGCACTCGCCACCTGAATTTACGTCGCCGCGGCGCATGCACTGTAGCAGCACGTTCCGTCGCCTTCCGGTGGGTTTTTTCGGGGAGTTTCGATGGCTCCCTAGGTTTTCCGATGCTCTGATGTCGATTCTGGTCTCAGATTGGAGCGAATCACGATGGAAATGGTGGTTCCGGCGTGGCGGCGGTGACGCAGCTTGTGGCGTAGATTTGGAGCTTTTACGGTGAGAATTTGGTATTGGACCCTTCACAAGAATTACCCAGCACGTTGAGGCCAAGCTTTTCGCGTAGGTGGCGGCCCGAGAACTGGCCTTTGGCGGCGGACCGGTAACGGACCGACGGTCTTTTTTCCGATGATTTTTTTGATGATTTGGCTAGGGGCATTCGAAGGCCTCGTTACGGGCTTTCCAACGGTATGTTCGGATTTTGTTTTCATTTTAGGGTTTGTGTTAATTTCAACTTTTGTCGTTGGGATTTAGTTCGGTTTTTCGTCAACGAAGTCCGGCGTGTTTGCTATTTTCTGAAATTGGTTGAGGGCTTTTGTCAACCAGGTCGAGGCGCACGTTTCTATCCTTCCGGGGATTTTTCCAACCACCGGAGGCGGTGTTCCGGTGGCGGCCGGTGGCTGTTCGGCCGGCTCCGGTGGCGGCTTTCTGGTGACTTTCGGTCAGCGTGTTTCTTTCGTCGTGGTGAGTCTAAAGCCACTTTCCGTTCGTCAATCGGATGTCCGATTGATTTTATATGAATTGTTGAAGTTGTATTTATTTTTTCGTTAATTGATTTAGATTGTAATTCAATCATCTATGTACGTTGAAATTGAAAGTATGAGTTGTATGATATTTGAAAATATGTTATGATGCATGAGAAGCTCGATTTCTAATTTATTGAATTTAATTATCTCGTTTTATGCCTACTTGCTTGAGAATATTTTATTTAAGGGGTGTTAGTGTAATATTTGAAAACTAATTTGATAATGGGATTATATGAAACTTGAGAAATAAATTATGAAATAATATGTTATATTTAATTTTGAATGAATCGATCAAGTATGCTATTTGTTGGAATATTAAACATTATGCATTGTGTATTTAATTATCAAATTTGCTATATGATCAATGTTTTAACTTCGCGAGACTTGGAGCATGATAGGATTAAATTATTATGGCTCGAATTATATTCCCTATGTGATGACATGAATTCTACAAGTTATGCATCCTCTAAGGTGTGAAATGATTGCGATTCGATATGAATGATTTAATTTGGATAAATGTGAACTAACTGTGCATCATTTGTATTCGTGAGCATAGTCGTGAGTCTTTTGTGGTTGTGATTTGAGTCTGAGTCTTGTGTTCTGTGTGTTCAGTCGATCAGGGTTTTTTCCAGGGAGTGTCTGTCAGCTGTTTGGGTTCCAGTGGGACTTCTTGGCTTGTGTTTTCCGTTGTCGTCGGTGTAAGGTGAGGTTTTAGGATTTTTGTTTTAGTTAAAGCGACCTATAACCCTCTGTGCTCGTTTTTAAGCCTGCATGCGACTATTCTATTATATTTATAAATAGATATGTGTTTATACGATACGTTTATGATTTTGTCATACGATTAAAGGTTTTTGAACTGTATATGTACAAGCATATGTAAGCTTGAAATGTTTTGAAATGAGGCTATGCTCCAAACCTTGTGTCTTCAGACCAGCTGCGGATTAGGATGACACGGAGAGGTACGTTTGTAGCATATGCTAAGTTGCAAGGTATGGTATGTCTGATAAGGTACGTAAGTTATGTTTATAATTTGATAAGTATGATGTGTAGCGAGTTATGATCTGATATGCTTTGTTCTGTTGTGTTGGACCCCGAGACATGGGTAAGGGGGACCCGGGACTGCCATGGGGTCGCCGGTTCTGACCCCTGTGCACGTTCTCCTTTGAGATATTCACGTGCGACCTATGGAGGTTGGGAAAGCGTGGTATCTTGAGCCCTCGGTGGATAACCGGGGAAGACACAGTGTGGGTTAGCTACCCCGTGTGTGTTTGTATTGGTATGAGTAGTGAGGATTTGCTCCCCGAACTACATGGTTGTTGGGGTTGGATTGTTTATGATATTTGTTTGTTTTCTGTTATGATATGTATGATAAGATATGGAAGTAAGGTGGGAGACCCGTACTCGCCGGGTATATGAATCTGATTTGTTATGTTAATTATGAAATGGGATAGGAGCTTTCTCTTTTGATATGATACGATTAAGCTCAGTATGTTATAGTTTGAATAAGATAAGATATGTATAAGTTGGATTTGAAAATGGTTTTGGTATGTAAAACCCTACTCCAGGTTCATAATCTTTCTTTTGATACGTGCCCTACTCCTTATTATGTATAGTGTGTGTGAGTTCAGCCCCCTCACTCAGTCAGTGGACTGATCCTCGCCCCACCTATGTTTTTAGTTTGCAGGTACAGGTTGTTGGAGTTCGAGCTAGATGGCTTTGATTCGGGTCTGTCGAGTCTGCGTCGGTCTTTGTGTTTTGTTAAGCATTTTGTTTTGATTTGTGTAGGAAACTATTTATATGATAAATATTATGCAGGTTGGTACTTATGATTTGTATGTTTGAATTCGGGATAGGTTAGGACAGGTTCGTGGAATTACTTGAACCCGTTTAATTATGGTTGTTGATTAAAGTTTTTGATAGTTCATATTTTGCATCGTTTCCGCATTCAGGTTTTGCATATTTTACTTGTACAGGGTTTAGGTATCGCCTAGCTTAGGTTGGATTTTTCGTTTGTCACCCGTTCGTTGTGACTTGGTGCGTGTGCGGACTTTCCATTTCGTACACGTGTCGGGTCTTGGTGCGGGGGTGTGGTGCCCCACCGCTTGGGGTGCTACATAAAATATTTTCAACTGGAATCATGCTATACATATGTATCTATATATAAAATTATTTCCCAAGTCTACCTATTATTTATGATTTATTATCTTATATACATAATACTATATTATCATATCCCTTATAAAGGGAAAATACTTTCATGCCGGAATCAACGGTTTACTAGGACATTATATATTTTAAGTCCACTTTATCAATACGTTGATTCTGGATTATGCAAGAAAAATATTGTTCTTGATTCATGTTATGGGCCCCGACTGTATCTGTAACGTGCAATTACCCCGAAGGTATCGGGCCAAGGTATTGTTGGTGTTGTGGACTGCCACCAACTCTTGGTAGTGGTTTAGCTGGAGGTTAGCTACTCCACGCCAAGAGATAAAGGTTGCGTTTACTTGGCATTTAAATGAAGGTTGGGGTTGGTAATCCAGCCTTTTCACAACTTTACTTTTACATTTTGCTTTCCCACTGAATTCATGGAGCCCCGGGATCCGTACAGTTAATGGGGCTGCTATTAATCTCAACAAATTGGAGATTTTATTTATCTTGTAAGGATGGGTTCTGTAAATTGACCAAACTATCCCCATTCTTTAATTAAAATTACAATATTGGCCCTTTCCTTTTTCCCTAAATTCTTGCCCCCAATATTTTCCCGCATTACATTCCCGCTCCAATTTTCAGGCTCAGCGTTCTTCTCCAGCAATAGTTCTCTGACATCAAGAAGTGTGACCAATTCGGTCTTGAAATTGCACGATCAGAGTGCTGAGCTTGGTTGTTTTGTTCCTTCCCTCTTACGCATTATTTTTCGCATAGTTGCCTTGACATGGCTGAAGTTTGGGATTAAAATTTTTTGTGTTTTTATTTGTAAATTTTCTCCCAAATTGCAGATGCAAACTGCTTGGGCTGTGATTTTTCTGTAGATTGGGGGTTAGCACTAGTGTAGCGGTGTTCCAGATCAGGCGGGTTCAAGAGTAAGGTAAGGGTCATTTGCACCATTTACACTTGAATACTGTCCATTATTTGGAACCCCTGTAACTTTCTCCTTCATCTTTCTGCCTGTGGTGGCAAAAGCTATGTTTGTGAAATGTAAAGAAGTTGCAGTGTATCCTATATAGAGAGATCCCGTCAGTTGTTACTAATATGTATTTACTTCTTGAATGGTAAAGTATTATTGCACTCCGTTTTTCATGTTTAGCTGAGAATTTTAATTGGCTATCCATTTTTGGGTGTATAGCAAATCTGGTTCTTGACGTAATGGAAGCCACATGACAAATTGCTGTATGATAAAGTTGGATGTGTTACTTGGGCACTTGAAGAAATATTGCTAGTGTTATTGAAGTTGTGGAGCAGGTTTGAAGATTTTACAAAAACCTCCCCTACGTTGTTGTATGGTTGATATCTTGATGATGGAGGTTTTAATATTTTGTTTGGTGAAGAACATCTTTGGCTCTGCTTGGATGGAGATTAAGAGAAGATGAACCTAGATGATCAAGTTGTGGCATGTTGCTGTAAATTTACGGTAACATAAAAGCATCTTTTTGTATATTGTTGATGAGTATCAAACGTCTCCTTATGAAATTAGGTTTGGGTTGTTGATTGGATGGGTATTTGAAGTAGAAAAAGTAGAGGGCATCTTGGTAATTTGCCATTATAACCATTGGATACAAACCAAGAGAAGTAAAAAAGAAGGTCAATCAAGATATCTCCTAACTCCCAAAGTAAAAGGTACTAATGGATAATTAGTCCCCAAGTTTTCAAATTTTAAACCATTCCCCTTGGTTTACATACAAGAGAAGTAAACGCAGCCTAAGGGAGAGACAGCTGCCTCCCGAATAGTGTTCATGGTCTCTAGGGTTGGATCCCCTATTGACACCAAGGAGTAACGGAGGTATTATTGTATTAAATTATTAAAGTACCAACGCCTTGATCAGCCCGGTACTGTTTTACCAATTATTTAAGGAGTTAAGGATGGAGAGGCCTACGTTGCGGGCATTAAAGTTCTTATTATAGACGGTTCATTTTTTACAAATATTCCAAATTACCCCTATCCCTATTTTAACAATTATTATGAACCGTTTCATATTTTTTATATCCTATTGCTAATATTTTAGATCAAGATCTCCTTGATCACATAAATATATATATATATATGTATATATATAAACTAACATACCCTCTTCACTTAGTCACTTTGACTAACCCTCTCGCCTACTTTAAAACGCATGATTTCGGGAATCAAGGAACGACAACTAGAGGTAACTTGAATCATTACAATAGTAGGTTGGATCCGATCCTAAGAGTACACTGTCTTGAGCTTATTCTCTGTAGAAACAAACTCTCTCATACTTTGTCCTTGCATGTCAACCTGTTGTACTCGTTTGCAAACTACTTTGATCAATAATGATAATCCTTATTCCTTATACGTTATCCTCCCCGTTTATTGGCAAAGTTTGAATTTCTTTATCTTACGGTACACTAGGACATGCATTCCACTCATGTATTATCTTGACTGTTCGCCGTGGTATATCCTGAGTGCTAGGTCTAACCACCAGTTGGGGAATATTGCGGTGTGGGGGTTGTAGTGTTGGGGAGGCGCCACAGCTAAAGTGGTATCAGAGCCCTAGGTTGTATAAATCTGGGGTTCATGATTCATAGAGTCTCACAAGTATTCTCATATCTTAAGTGCTTAAATTGTGATCAATCACTGTTTAGGGCGGCCGACCAACATGTCATTTGTTGCAATTGTAGTACTAAACCCTTCTTCAGTCAAGTCAACCATATAATTTTAATCCACACAAAAATCCTGAGTTTTATCAAATCCTTCAGTACTTTTCGAAACTATCCATTTCATTGGTAGATTTGGTTATAAGATTTACATCTTCTTCACCTTACTTGCATCTCCAACTAGTGAAAACCCTTCCTGTACATTTCATAATTCGTTCAAGTCTCGAGTTATTAGAGTTGCTTCAAGATACCTGTAGTACCCGGAACGCTAGGTAGCCACATCCCCCGCACTACAGTTCAATCCACATATGGAACGAGCACCCATACATGAATCAAGCCTATAGCGAACGGGAGATAATAAAAAAATGACTCACTAGCTAGGCGGGACTAACCCTCAACTAATTACAACAATGCATAAAGAATAATGCGAGAGCATAATTATATACATTACCATTGATTTAGTCCGGTTTCATTATCCAAATATACAATGTTCAACTTCTCCAACCACAATTCATTATATACATAGCTACCCAAATCAATTCATAAGTAATAGATATGCTTCAATAAATACATGAAAGTGAGAAGGACCAATGCTAGACCCAAAGTAAAAGACCCACTCAATCCCACCTAGCACGCACCCTGAAAACCTAAAAATGTGAGGTGTCAGTCTACACAAGACTGAGTGAGGGGTTTATAAATAAATATTAGCGCAATTACCATGCAAGCCACAACCTCGGGTAAGGTTTTATAAAAGGAAGCAATACAAACTCAATAATAAAGTAGAACTCTCCCGAGATTAGAACTAATCGATTTAATAATTCAATCATGATCAATTCAATATGTGGCCCGATGAGTGAGGGCAAATCTCCAACCTTTCTCCAAACGTGTACAATAGTTCAGTCATTAAGTGATTAGGTGATCAAGTAATCAATTTACTGTGCACAATTAGCAGTTTCAATAACCCCTTCTTCCTCCGGGGTGATGGTGGGATTTCAAGGCCCCACCACCCAATCAATCTGGGCATAGCGTTCATGAGTCCCTATGCCCGGAACTCCTTCCTCCACTAATCTCCTAGTGGATTCAGGGGTCATCCCAATTTTGGTGAGGATAGCTCAAGGGTTGCCCGTCAGCCCTTGCTTTCCCAGTTGGCTCTATACACTACTCTCGGGCCCACGGTGAACAATGTACTCGCCAAAACAATCAATCAATCAATCAATCGGTTCAATTAGTTAAATCAATTGGAAATCAATAAGGTTTTGGAAAATTATAGATATATAGATACATTTTGGCCGAAAGATCACATATGGTTGTAAGGGTTCTATATATCTAGAAATTAAACCTCACCTGACGAGCGACGGGACAAGACAAGGATACAAGAAAGTGCCCAAATGATCCATGATCTCCGCGCTGGAGAAAAACTACACAAGAAAGGGAATAGTGGAAACTCGTGAGACAAGACTCAATAATGAGACCAAGTATGACGCACGACAATGCTAATGTAAATAAGTAAACTATCCTAACACTATAATAACCAAGTAAATTATTAATCAAGTAATCCTTAAACATGTATGAGAACCAATTAACACTTAAGAGATGAGGTTAATATCAAGAAATCATGTATTCATATCATTCAATTATTTCAAGTTCAATTCATGTAAGGCATGGAGTCACACAATCACGTTTGAGCAATTAAGTACCAAGAAGTATAAAATAGGAGCATACTTCTCAATTAATCAAGTATATGTATCATATAATTCACATATTGGAGCCAAGAGAGTGAAAGGAATGCAATAAGAAAGGTTTTGGTGAAGTTTGGTAAAAACGGACAATTTAGGAAACGCACATGCTGTAGGAAAACTGGACTATCTTTAATTCAAGAAGTGGGAATTGAGTTTTGTTTATTGGGAATGAAACTAGACACAAATACCTTTCCGATGATATGTGGCTCGTTTTCTAGTTCAAAGCGAGGAGAAAATGGCATAAGCTTGAAGTTAAGCGAGTGTAGTTTGTCGGGAAAATGGCGACACCTAAAAGAATTGATCATATATCACAATATAGAAATGATATTGAGGTTACTCTAATTGGAGAGTGTTCTAGACTTCAAGAGATTTCTAAAGGTTAAAAAATCAGGTCAATCGGAGTTCGTATGAGGTAGAAACGCCCGTTTGAAAAATATTCTGAAAGCAGAAACGGGCGTTTGGAAGCACTCGGGTGATGCAGTAGGTTCCCACATGGGCGTTTGGTGTTATAACTAGGATCCCAAAAGGGCGTTTGGAAGAGATCTGGGAGAAAAACAGGGCAAAAATAGGGGCTATGCACGGGAATTGGCTTCCAAGCCTTCCCAACACAAAACCACATTAATTAAACACATCAAAACTAACATATAACATACATAAGTCTCATATATATCATTTAAGCCACAGAGAAATGAATAAAACATGCTTGATTCACCAAAATCATAAATACATGAAAGCATAAGAATCAATACTTTAAGAACTTAAGCTATATATGCATGAAAGCTCAATACTTTAAGAACTTAAGCTATATATGCATGAAACCAACTCAAAATCACCACATATATTTCATACTAACTCATGAAAGCATAAGAATCAATAAACCCTAATACTATACAAGAACTCATCAAGACATATGCATGAGTTTACCTTGAAAAGGGGAAAGAAATGGAGGAGATGAAAAGAAGTGAGTGCAAGACTTGATTCTTGTGAAGATGGATGAAGATTCTTGAGTCCTAGCTTCCTTAGTTGGATCGAGATGATGAGGGGAAAAATGGAGATAAGTGTGTCTTGTATTTGTGTATAAGAATGAGGGAGAAATGTATGTATATGTGTGTATAAGTTATATGAGTCAATATATATATATATATATATATATATATGTATGTATACATTGTATATCACTAAAATTGGATGAAAAGTCTTGATATTAAAAGTTATTTGCACATAAGTCCTTACCTCTTATGAATTTACAAGTCAGAGATGCTTCACTTGGCATGCATGATTGATTATAAATACATACATATATATATATATATAAGGCTCCAAAAAGGAATATGATGAAATAGATTTGAATATATGTTATGCTAAATCACTTAAATCATGCTCGGAGAATTAAATACAGACTCACGAAATTAAATTCACGAAGTTATAATTTAAATCATAATTGCAAGTATGCAAGTAAAGAAAATTAAATAACGCAAATCAATTAAATATGAATCATGCCATAAATTACAAGTTGATAAAATTTCATGCAGACACTTAGTATTATAATTCACATAATATCACGTAAGGTACAACCGTGAAAAACGGGGCGTTACAACTATCTCCACCTTAAGAGGACCTGGTCCCCAGGTCCAAACTCGAGTTCTAGATCTCTTAACAAGCGGTGAGAGAGAGCCTCGTCTCTCAAACAAGCAACGAGAGCACCCCGTCTCTCAAACAAACAATGAGAGAACCCCGTGTCTCAAACAAGAAATGAGAGAACCCCGTCTCTCAAACACGTAATGAGAGAACCCCGTCTCTCAAACAATCAATGAGAGTCCCCCGTCTCTTAAACAAGCAATAAGAGAACCCCATCTCTCAAACAAGAAACACAGAACCTAAGCTCAAGTGAATAAAGACTCACACACAACCCGCCACATATGGAGCAAGTATAAGAAGTAAAGTATTCCAATTAGTCATATAAACAATTAACAAATACAAAAAACCATGGATGGTAATAACAAAATGCATAGTGCCCGTGATATGCATGTTTAAGTGTACCGTTCGCCGATGTAATGAAATTTGAAATGGACAACTTTCCAGTATCGTTGCTTAGTCTGATCCTTAACTGGCCCGATTCCTCAACATGCCCACTGTATGTATCAAATATCCTCTCAATCTTCATTCCATGTTCAAACCCTCTATCTTTTCTCGATACGAAAATCCGGAGTTTCAACTCTTTAATGTGCACTTGATAGTAATCCAACTCACTCCTTTTTCCCAAAAATTAAAGTTAACCTCCCCCGATGCCCGAGCTAATTGTGTGGTGGCTCGAAGTTCGGTTTCTACCCTTATAATAGTGTAGCACCTTTTTGCTCCTTTCGCGCAGATCTTGAATGACGATTGTCTTCCTTATAGAATTCTCATTTACGATTAAAGTATGTTCACTCTACTAGTAGAAACCATTATCTCTCCCATTTCTCCTCAAATTTCTTTTTGTTTCAGCTTGGCTTAAGGTATGCCTCCTTATGGCTTTAGAAATTTCCATTTGAAAACTTTAGGCGCATGAGTTTTAAGATTTGAACACTTCGTTCACATGGTTCGGATAGAGGGAAAGAAAGAACCACTTTTCTTTAAGTTTCCCGGCCGGCTCTCCCCCTTAAGGAAATAAAACATATATATATTCCATCTCACTTCTTGAACTTGTTCTACCCTTTCTCAAAGCAAAGAATCTCTTCTTTCTAATTTTCTTGAAGTACCTATCACTTCCGATCTTGTTCTCGAAAATTCCTTCACCCAAGTTGGAAATCGAGACGAGCACTAAATCTACCATCCTATCCCAAATACTCACCTCCGGTACTTGGAACACCTAGCCTTCTCTGAAATTATTCTCACAAAATTTTTATTCAAATCTTGAAGATCATCAAGTGTCAAAGTCTTCTAATCCTTCCCTGTGACACCCTGAACGGGGGGCCCCACATCCCCCGCACTGTAAACCCGGTCCACACATGAAATGGAGAGTCCATACAGGAACCAAGCTCACAGCGAACGGAGACAGAACAAAAAAAACCATCCTGTGTTAGGCGGGACTAGACCCTGTACCAACAAATCAATAAAACAGGAATACGGAAGCAAAGAAATCATTCAAATCAATTCAGTGGAATAAATGCAATCAAAACGAAAGGTAAATACGGGTTCAACTAGTTCAAGATCCTGTCCTAACCTCTCCCGAATCACCTACAAATACATTAATATAAAAACGGGTTCAACTAGGGCCCTAGAAACCTAGCCCGAGTTCAAGAAAATGTTATAAATATAAGATGGCCTACAAGGCCGTAATATAAAGCAGGAAACAAGTAAATGGTATAATGCAGTATGCAGGACCAAGACTCGAACAAAGACTTCACAAGACTCCCGCCTAACGACCACTGAACCTGCAAGATAAAACTAAAAAAACAACGAGAGGGAGGGGTCAGTCAACTGACCGAGTGAAGGGGGTACACACGTATATGTATAATCAGGCAATCAGGCAGGCATAATTCCACTATACGTTTTAGTATTGAATAAACAGGAGACAGGAATCAGGAGTAAATCAATAAGTATGGGTGGAATTATGTCAGGGCATGCAAGTCACGTAAACGAGATATAATATGAATGTGTCGATATCCATACGCCTCTGTTGATGCCCGCTTTACCTTTACGATCCACGAGCTCCGATGCTGAATAGGGACTGAGACATACCAGAGGTTACAGATATCTATGCTTAACATTTTAGGGGACCCGGCGAGAACGGGTAATTATTCCATCCTAGACTCCTCTTTTCACTTATTAAATGACAGGTACAAGCAGGTAATCATGAAACAAGCAGGAAACAGGAGTTTATAATTATAACATGCGGGAAAATAGGTAAAAATTAATTTCCTTTCTCCGGGTGCAATGTGGCCGGTAGCTAACCTCCACATCCGCGCATCATTATGATCTTCGGGTTCATGACTCCCTCAGATCGGAGCCCCATCTCGCACCTAACCTCCTGGTGGGTATCCGGGTAGTCCAACAGTATGGGACTTGTGCAAGAGATCACCGTCGGCCCGATACCTCCCCGGATCACTCAATACACAAGCCCCTGGGCCCCAGGAACAGGAACAGGAACAGGAACCACTTCGGCTAGTCTAGCGCTAGAACAACTGGGGGCAATAGCAGGATCTCGCAAAACAGGCTCAGGGTAACACATTTAGGATTTATAAAACATTTTCGGTAAATAGCCGGTATAAAAGATATGGTTAACTTTAATATGAAAACCATTTGGCATAATTTTACTTCATGCAAGGTCATAGGTCATTTATAAATAAAAACCCTCACCTCCAAGTGCAAGAAAGAAACAGGAGAAGGACCACAAGGCTTGAAAGTCTCCACCGTGGAGAACACTGAACAAGAAAGGAAACATGGTGTACTTGTGAGACACGACTCAATAATGTAACCAAGTAGGATGCACGACAAGAATGTTTATGGAGTGATGAAACTTGTCATGACATGTTTCAATATGAAATAAATCATAAGAATTTCATGGAATGGTGTGATCGTGTTCATATGCTCAATTACTCAAACGAATTCAATTCATACATAAAGAACGAGTTCAAACAATCAAGTTTAAGAGAGTAAAGATTAATGAGTGTCACATAAGAGTATAAATACCAAATAAGTAAGCATATAATTCATATAATTCACATACGAGAGCCAAAGGGGTGAAAGGAAAGCAAGAAGAACGGTTTTGGCGAAGTTTGGGAAAAGCTGACAGTTTTCGGGGATGCACAAGCTGTCGGAAAAAGAGAATATCTTGAGTTCTAGAAGTTTAAATGGAGTTTTGTTTATTGGATATGAAAGTAGACACACCTACCTTTAAAATGGTATGTGTCTCGACTTGTGGTTCAAAGCGAGGTGAAAATAGCGTAGACCCGAAGTTGGGCGAAAGTAGATTGTCGGTAACATGGCGACACCAAAAAGAATTGATTATATCTCACAAAATAGAAAGGATAATGAGGTGATTCCAATTGGAGATTGTTCTAGACTTCAAAAGGTTTCCAACAGTTCAAAAATTAGGTCAATCGGAGGTCGTATGAGGGAGTAACCGTCCGGGAACAATACAAGCCAAAATCTACCCGGCCGGGGAAAAAGAGTGCAGAAAACTCTCTGGACTAAAGTATCCGCCCCGGTACTTTTTAGTACAAAAAACTACCCGCCCGGGTAGTCCTTCTAGGCAATAAAAACGTAGCAGAACAGGGGAAACTCGCGGGAGGAAAAAACCAATCAACCAAAAGCACCCAAAACATCAAACAACATGCATACACTCATAATATCTCATTTAGGCCACTTATAATCCAAAGAAACATGCTTAGATTCACAAATACTCATCCAACCAACCCTCAAATATACCATAGTTATGAATGCATCAATGTTCAAGCAAAACATGTCATATATGCGGGAGATTAGCTTAAATTCATCACATAAACTTCAAAACATGTCATGAAATGCAAGGAAGGTGAAAGCCCTAGCTTAAACTCACATTCATCAAATATAGAAATTTCTACCATACCTTGAAAATGGAAGAAAAAGGGAAAGGAAGAAGAGATGGTCTTGGAGTGAATTCCTTGAAGAAAAGATGGAAGAAAGTTTGAATCTCTTGTTGTCTTGTGAATTGAAATGAAAGAGGGCGTGAAAGAGATGTCTTTCCCTTGTTCTTGATTCTTGGAAGATGAAGATGAAATGAAAAATGTATGTATAGGCGTGTGTATATAGATATATCGATCAAGTGGGAGAAAAAGGAAGAAATTACACTTTGCTCCTTATGAAATTCAAGAGAATGCAATTAAGTATGAAATGTTATGCATATGACAAATCAATTCTCATCAAATTATCAATCAAGTACCAAACATCTCCAAGAGGGGCAATTAAGGACAATTAAGTAAAATTCTTACAAATACACGAATAATTAAACACTTAGGCATGCTCGGAAAAATTAAATAACATAAACCACGAGAAGAAATCGCGAAAGAAAGGTTTAAATCACACAATTATATCAATAAAAGGAATTAAATAGACCTAACCCTCAAAACTCTCACGTGTGGCGCGTGTACCTGTACAGTCGAGAAGTCGGGGTGTCACAACCTCTCCCCCTTAAGAGGACTTGGTCCCCAGGTCCGCTGCCTCGAGTTCTGGACTCTCAAGAAGCTCTCCCGTGTTCATCCCACGCGGGTTAGCAACTCCCCGTCAGGAATTAGTTCGGAAAAGGTCTTCCAACAACGAGGGGTCTTCAGTTTGTTGTTAAGCCACGACCCTTAACTCACCGAAGCCTAAACACTCGAAATCCTAAGTTGCCACCAGTTACAAGCTAAACAGGCAATAAGAAACAAATGAGAGAATCCCCGTCTCTCAAACTCAAGCAACGAGAGAACCCCGTCTCTTGAACAACTAGTGAGAGCACCTCGTCTCTCAAACAGATAATGAGAGAACCCTGTCTCTCAAATAGACAATTAAATAAACAATCACGCAACAACCACACAAGAAACAAGTAGGAGAATACCAAATACATCAAGTATCAATCATACAAAAGCATTTAAGACAACAAGTAATCAAAGCACTTAGAAACATAAAATCATTCGAATTAAAGTTGCATGTATGTATATGCCATGGATGCTTGATGTACCGTTCACCGTTGTTCAGAATTCTTCCATTGTTGTGATCCGATTCAACACTAGATTCTCTGTTAGAGATTCCTTTAATCCCTAGTGCCATGACTTAAAATGCACGATGTGTTCAAGGCTTCAATGATCACTATGTCTTCGGTCCACGGTCGATCCACTTATCTTTAATAAACATCACGGTCGAAAGTTTTTTAATCTTGAGTATGTTCTTGAACTTAACCCAATTAATTCATCCTTCTCCACGAATTATACTCAACCTCCTCGGATGCTTGAGCTAATCTTTAATGACTCGAATCCTAGCCTTCAAGTCTTAGTATTATCCCCGGTTCATCACGGAGAAATGATTGACGAATTGGCAACTCCTCTTGCTCATGTTGTGATCTCTCCTAGATTTTCCACTTCCATCTCTCGTTGAATTGACTCTTACTTCATCATCGTGGAATATGATGATTTGGTCAGCTTTTATTATCCAATACCCTCCTTACCATTTCTTGTAATTCCTTCACGGTCCCATCGTTTCCAATGCAAGAGATACGTTATGCCGTATACGATCTTTTCAACCTTGTAGATTTAGTTTGTAAATCCTATAGTAAGAAATTAGCACGGCTGATTCTCCGACCGAAGTTACCAACGATCAATTTTTTACCCTGTCTTATAGTTCCAAATCTCAAGCATTTCTTGAATTTGTATCTTCATCTTTGTAAACACTTATCTCTTCCAATATTATTCTCAAAGCTTTATTCACTTCGATTTTAAAATTCCCTTGAATGCTAAACCTTCCATTTCATCTCTTGCCATTAGCGTAGAACCCAGTTACTTGTTGACTCTTGCATTTCCATTGTTCTCACTAGGAGTGATCCATTCAAGCACAACCACGAATTTAAGTTATTTCCTGGTCAAGCTCTCCCCCCTTAAGAATTCCTATCTCTAACCATTGAACTCGTTACATTGCTTCTTGAATTGAAGATTCTCAACTTCTTCAACTAGCTTCCTTGGTATAAATGGTCCTCACTATTCCACGTGTTTGGTGATCTTACTCACATTCATTTTGAAGTGATTTGGTAGGGATACACCCTATTTCTTTCATTCCAAGATCTAATTCTACTTTCCGAGCCTCCGTATTTTCCTTTCCCCATAATTCCATATACCTTGCAATCCAACAATCTTCTTGTCTTGATTTGGGTAAGACCCCGTCGGAGTAACACTTGATAAACGAAGTGGGAGAAATTTCCTACCAAGTAAACACTAAATAATGCATGTTGGATTAAGATGCCAATGCACGTAACAAACAATTAAGGATGCAACACATTGGAGAAATTATCAAGTAGAAATTCACGCACACGTATAAATAAAGGAGATTGGATAATTTAATAAGACGCATGATGCAACTGCCATGAATGCAATACACCCGTCACGGTAGTGGTCAGCTTTAGCTCGGTAACTTGTTCTTCATCTCCTAAATTATGGTTCGATTTGAACTTGTTGGTCATCTCTCGTTTTTCCCACAGTCTTCAAAATCTTCGTAAGTTTTCCTGGTATCCATTTGTGTGTCTCCATAGCTCGAGATTACAACTTCTTGAAACCAAAGTCTTCTAAACCCATAGAATCGGTATTTCGACTTATTCCTAAGTATTGACCTCCAAAGATGTTGCGAATCTTCACCTTGATTAACACCTTGATCAACGTTCCCTTGACTTATACTTTATGAGTTCAAATTGGTTGAATGAACTCATCCTCCAATTGCCTAAACCTGACTTCACAATTTCCTCCAAAAACTCTTTGCCTTTCTTTATCATTTCCATTTTTGGTTCTATATCTCCCAATTTAACCTCACAACACGACAATTCAGCTTGGATCTGGAAAAATAAATTCTAATGCGACCGTAGATCAAACCTTAGCATTGTTGCCTTCCATACGTTTGCATTCAGCATGTTGGATTTATTTTCTTTAACTCCTTTCAAATCCAACTTCTTCCTTACTCGGAACCTGAAGTATCTCTATTTCCTCTTCTTTTCCTTCTTCCGGTACTCAGCTTCTAAAACTTGATTTATTTGGAAGTTCTACTTTATCGATTCACTTTGCTTGCCATTCACAAATCCGGGTATATCCTGAATCTTCTACTCCAAACTTGAAACCAATTAGCTTTGATTCACTTGGAGACTCATCCTTAAAGATCTTAGTTGCTTATCTCTCGACAATCGATTTTGTCTCTAGTCCTCTTGATCACCATAGCCTCTTTGTTGATCCGAACTTCAAACTAAAGTACCTTTGAGATTTTCTTCACTCCATTCCTTGGGTTAAACAATCCCGTTGAATCCGGTTGATTAACTCTTGTAATGTAGATGTATGTGTTGATTCTTGTAAGTCGTAATCATCATACACCCCACCACTATTCCATTAAACGTTCACCAACTCCCACAAAACATGTTAATTTTCCCACAATCGACCTTCTATTCCGGATTCTACCTTTCAAACCGTAGCTCCATTGAGGAATGGTCACGATCCTCAAATTCTTGTATGAAATTCCCTGGTGCATTCCTACATCTTCCATGCTTAAAAGTAGAGCTTGTGATAGCTCGTTGTTATCATAGAGATTGGTCGTGGTTTGATATTATCTTCATAACCTATAATTTACAACTCAATTTGAGAATAAATGTATGGGATTAGAGCATATTCATGACACATAATCAACAAGGCCACAAATTGATGCAAAATATAACATATAATCCAACGAGGTCCTGAAAGGAATGTAATTCAAGGTTCAAGTGCAATGCAATGCGCACGTTGACAGGTAGTTTCTAAGCCGTACGACCTAGACTCGCCAGGACACGATACTAGAACTCCGGTTTTGCAACCTGGAGCTCTGATACCACCTTAGGATGTGACACCCTGAACGGAGGGCCCCACATCCCCCGCACTGTAAACCCGGTCCATGCATGAAATGGAGAGTCCATACATGAACCAAGCTCATAGCGAATGGAGACAGAACAAAAAAAACCATCCTGTGTTAGGCGGGACTAGACCCTGTACCAAAAAATCAATAAAATAGGAATGCGGAAGCAAAGAAATCATTCAAATCAATTCAGTGGAATAAATGAAATCAAAACGAAAGGTAAATACGGGTTCAACTAGTTCAAGATCCTGTCCTAACCTGTCCCAAATCACCTACAAATACATTAATATAAAAACGGGTTCAACTAGGGCCCTAGAAACCTGTCCCGAGTTCAAGAAAATGTTATAAATACAAGATGGCCTACAAGGCCGTAATACAAAGCAGGAAACAAGTAAATGGTACAATGCAGTGTGCAGGACCAAGACTCGAACAAAGACTTCACAAGACTCTCGCCTAACGACCACTGAACCTACAAGATAAAACTAAAAAAACAACGAGAGGGAGGGGTCAGTCAACTGACCGAGTGAAGGGGGTACACACGTATATATATATAATCAGGCAATCGGGCAGGCATAATTCCACTATACGTTTTAGTAGTGAATAAACTGGAGACAGGAATCAGGAGTAAATCAATACGTATAGGTGGAATTATGTCAGGGAATGCAAGTCACGTAAACGAGATATAATATGCATGTGTCGATATCCATACGCCTCTGTTGATGCCCGCTTTACCTTTACGATCCACGAGCTCCGATGCAGAACAGGGACTAAGACATACCAGAGGTTATGGATATCTATGCTTAACATTTTAGGGGACCCGGCGAGAATGGGTAATTATTCCATCCTGGACTCCTCTTTTCACTTATTAAATGACAGGTACAAGCAGGTAATCAGGAAACAAGCAGGAAACAGGAGTTTATAATTATAACATGCGGGAAAACAAGTACAAATTAATTTCCTTTCTCCGGGTGCAATGTGGCCGGTAGCTAACCTCCACATCCACGCATGAGGATGATCTTCGGGTTCATGACTCCCTCAGATCGGAGCCCCATCTCCCACCAAACCTCCTGGGGGGTATCCGGGTAGTCCAATAGTATGGGACTTGTGCAAGAGATCATCGTCGGCCCGATACCTGCCCGGATCACTCAATACACAAGCCCCTGGGCCCCCAGGAACAGGAACAGGAACCACTCCGGCTAGTCTAGCGCTAGAAGAGCCGGGGGCAATAGCAGGATCTTGCAAAACAGGCTTAGGGTAACACATTTAGGATTTGTAAAACATTTTCGGTAGATAGCCAGTATAAAAGATATGGTTAACTTTAATATGAAAACCATTTGGCATAATTTTACTTCATGCAAGGTCATAGGTCATTTATAAATAAAAACCCTCACCTCCAAGTGCAAGAAAGAAACAGGAGAAGGACCACAAGGCTTGAAAGTCTCCACCGTGGAGAACACTGAACAAGAAAGGAAACATGGTGTACTTGTGAGACACGACTCAATAATGGAACCAAGTAGGACGCACGGCAAGAATGTTTATGAAGTGATGAAACTTTTCATGACATGTTTCAATATGAAATAAAGCATAAGAATTTCATGGAATGGTGTGATCGTGTTCATATGCTCAATTACTCAAACGAATTCAATTCATACATAAAGAACGATTTCAAACAATCAAGTTTTAAGCAAGTAAAGACCAATGAGTGTCACATAAGAGTATAAATACCAATTAAGTAAGAATATAATTCATATAATTCACATACGAGAGCCAAAGGGGTGAAAGGAAAGCAAGAAGAACGGTTTTGGCGAAGTTTGGGAAAAGCTGACAGTTTTCGGGGATGCACAAGCTGTAGGAAAAAGAGAATATCTTGAGTTCTAAAAGTTTAAATGGAGTTTTGTTTATTGGATATGAAAGTAGACACACAGACCTTTAAAATGGTATGTGGCTCGACTTGTGGTTCAAAGCGAGGTGAAAAGGGCGTAGACCCGAAGTTGGGCGAAAACAGATTGTCGGTAACATGGCGACACCAAAAAGAATTGATTATATCTCGTAAAATAGAAAGGATAATGAGTTTATTCCAATTGTAGATTGTTCTAGACTTCAAAAGGTTTCCAACGGTTTAAAACTCAGGTTAATCGGAGGTCGTATGAGGGAGTACCCGGCCGGGGAAAATACAAGTCAAAATCTACCCGGCCGTGAAAAAAAGTGCAGAAAACTCTCTGGACTAAAGTACCCGCCCGGGTACTTTTTAGTACAAAAAACTACCCGCTCGGGTAGTCCTTCTGGGCAAGAAAAACGTAGCAGAACAGGGGAAACTCGCGGGAGGGAAAAACCAATCAACCAAAAGCACCCAAAACATCAAACAACATGCATACATTCATAATATCTCATTTAGGCTACTTATAATCCAAAGAAACATGCTTAGATTCACAAATACTCATCCAACCAACCCTCAAATATACCAAAGTTATGAATGCATCAAAGTTCAAGTAAAACATGTCATATATGCATGATATTAGCTTAAATTAATCACATAAACTTCAAAACATGTCATGAAATCCAAGGAAGGTGAAAGCCCTAGCTTAAACTCACATTCATCAAATATTCAAATTTCTACCATACCTTGAAAATGGAAGAAAAAGGGAAAGGAAGAAGAGATGGTCTTGGAGTGAATTCCTTGAAGAAAAGATGGAAGAAAGCTTGAATCTCTTGTTGTCTTGTGAATTGAAATGAAAGGAGTGAAAGAGATGTCTTGCCCTTGTTCTTGATTCTTGGAAGATGAAGATGAAATGAAAAATGTATGTATAGGCGTGTGTATATAGATATATCGATCAAGTGGGAGAAAAAGGAAGAAATTGCACGTTGGTCCTTATGAAATTCAAGAGAATGCAATTAAGTATGAAATGTTATGCACGTGACAAATCAATTCTCATCAAATTATTAATCAAGTACCAAACATCTCCAAGAGGGGCAATTAAGGAAAATTAAGTAAAATTCTTACAAATACCCGAATAATTAAACACTTAGGCATGCTCGGAAAAATTAAATAACATAAACCACGAAAAGAAATCGCGAAAGAAAGGTTTAAATCACACAATTAAATCAATAAAAGGAATTAAATAGACCTAACCCTCAAAACTCTCGCGTGTAGCGCGTGTACCTGTATAGTCGAGAAGTCGGGGTGTCACATTCCCCTTCTCCATTTCCAAGAAATCCCGTTGTTGATAACTCTTGCATTTTTTATTTTTTATTTCTATTGAAAGTAACCCATTTGAGCCCATCAATAACTTTGAAGTCATTTCCTTGGTTGACTCTCCCCCTTAAGAATGCCTATTCTTACCCGTTGACTCGTGACATCACTTCTTAAATTGAATGTTCTCAATTCCTTAAAGTTAGCTTCCTTGGTATAAATGATTCTGACCACGCCACTTAGCCGAAAATTTTCTCATGTTACTTTTGCAATGATCGGTAGGAACAACAACCCACTTCTACCAATCTAACTCTCGGTTATTTCTTTGACCTCTAAATTGCTCTTCCTCTTTTATTCTTTTTCAACCCCATTAATTCGTTGTCATAATTCGGTTATGTCTCGGTTAAAGTAATGGTTGATACATGAATTGGGGAGAGTTCCTATCAAGAAACACTTAACAATGCATGTCGGGTTAATGTGCCAATGCATGTGTCACACTTGTAAGAAAAAAAAATACCCAAGTTGGAAAAATTAAGCTCAATTAGGAATGCATATATAATTAAAGAAATTTAAATAATTTAAACAATGTATGATGCACGTGCTAATGAATGGGTTGAACCTGTCGCCGTAGTTGCATCTTTTAGCTTGGCACTTTTCCTTGTTTGTTGATTTACGAACTTGCCTTGAATTGATTGGTCATTTCTTGTTACCCACGGCCTTCTAATTTCTTCAAAATCCCCAACATCAACTCGTACATTTCCATCACTCGAGAATCGAAATTCCTTGAACTCGATTCCATCCCCAAGTATTCCTTCTAATTTATTGACTCTAAGTGTGGCTCGAGCCTTCACCTTAAACATCTTCTTGACCAAAATTTCTTGTAACAACTCGCATAACTTTGTAATCAAAATTATGATTCTTGAGCCCAATTGCTTCTACTTACATGAAATTGATACCTTGCCTTCTTAATCGATTGCGTTGTTGCTCCATATCTTCTAATTCAACTGCCCAACCCAACAATTCAGCTTGGATATGGACAATAGACTCAATCCGACCGGACATAGAATCTTTAGTACTCTACTTTACCACGAGCTTGCAATCACCATATTAGTCGTTCACTTCACTTTCCCCATCCGACTTCTTTCTTAACCCAAAATCCAAAATACCGCAATCCTTATAGATCTACATCAATTACCTCATTGTTCAATCCTTCCAATTTGACACCTTCGTAAACCCAAAATCGCTCAATTTCTTAAATTTTTCCAAGGTGATCCAAATTCTATTTCAAAGTCCAAAATGTCTCGATTCATCTCAACTTAATTTCAAAATTTTGACCCTACCCGAATCATTTAAGTTACTTTCCTCCCACAACTTGATTTTTGTTCCAACAAGCAAAAGATCCTCAATTCTATTACAAATCCGAACCTTGAATCATTATCCTCGCCTCTTCCTTGCATTGGATAAATCTCCTGAACCCGGTTGATCCACCTCTTTTCGTAATGTAAACCCTCGTGTCTATCTTACAAATTGTAAGCATCACCCTCCTTAATTATCCCCTAACCTCACTAGATCTCGTATGTTAATCCCACCATGGACCCTTCTATTCCGAATCTCATAACTTGAATTATAACTCACTTGGAGAAATTCATGGCTCTTGAATTCTTGTGTGAAGCTCCCCGGTGCATTTCTTACAACTCCAAAACGAGAAAATGGAGCTTGCGATAGATTGAGGTTGTCGTAGAAATTGGCCGTGGTTTGATATCATCTTTATAACCTATAAGTCACCAATCAATTCAAAGCTAAATGCATGCAGTTAATGCATGCTCATGTCACATAGTTAACACCACAACCACAAATTTGATGCAAATACAACAAATAATTCAACAAAATTGAAAGTAAAACATGTTGGACATATATATCTTCAAACAATGTAAGGTCAATTAACCGAAAATTTATGGACAAAATCGATACAATGCTCAAGTTATCAAGTAATTCAGGTAATTTTAAGGATTCAAGTAATCAGATAATTTCAAATAAATGCAAGACCCTCAAGTTGTCAATTAGTTCCTATGCCGTACGACTTAGACTTGACACGTCACGATACAAGATCCTCGGTTTTGTAACTGGGCTCTGATACCACCTAAGATGTAGCACCCGGAACGCTAGGTAGCCACATCCCCCGCACTATAGTTCAATCCACACATGGAACGAACACCCATATATGAATCAAGCCTATAACGAACGAGAGACAATAAAAAAAAAACTCACTAGCTAGGCTGGACTAACCCTCAACTAATTACAACAATGCATAAAGAATAATGCGAGAGCATAATTAAATACATTACCATTGATTTAGTCCGGTTTCATTATCCAAATATACAATGTTCAACTTCTCCAATCACAATTCATAATATACATAGCTACCCAAATCAATTCATAAGTAATAGATATGCATCAATAAATACATGAAAGTGAGAAGGACTAGTGCTTGACCCAAAGTAAAAGACCGACTCAATCCATCCTAGCATGCACCCTGCAAACCTGAAAATGTGAGGTGTCAGTCTACACAAGACTGAGTGAGGGGTTTATAAATAAATATTAGCGCAATTAGCATGCAAGCCATAATCTCGGGTAAGGTTTTATAAAGGGAAGCAATTCAAACTCAATAATAAAGTAGAACTCGCCCGAGATTACAACTAATCGATTTAATAATTCAATCATGATCAATTCAATACGTGGCTCGATGAGTGAGGGCAAATCTCCAACCTTTCTCCAAACGTGTACAATAGTTCAGTGATTAAGTGATTAGGTTATCAAGCAATCAATTTACTATGCACAATTAGCAGTTTCAATAACCCCTTCTTCCTCCGGGGTGATGGTGGGATTGCAAGGCCCCACCACCCAATCAATCTGGGCATAGGGTTCATGAGTCCCTATGCCCGGAACTCCTTCCTCCACTAATCTCCTAGTGGATTCAGGGGTCATCCCAATTTTGGTGAGGATAGCTCAAGAGTTGCCCGTCAGCCCTTGCTTTCCCAGTTGGCTCCATACACTACCCTCGGGCCCACGGTGAAAAATATACTCGCCAAAACAATCAATCGATTCAATTCGGTAAATCAATTGGAAATCAATATGGTTTTAGAAAATTATAGATATATAGATACATTTTGGCCGAAAGATCACATAGGGTTGTAAGGCTTCTATATATCTAGAAATTAAACCTCACCTGACGAGCGACGGGACAAGACAAGGATACAAGAAATTGCCCAAACGATCCATGATCTACGCCCTGGAGAAAAACTGGACAAGAAAGGGAATAGTGGAAGCTCGTGAGACAAGACTCAATAATGAGACCAAGTATGACGCACGGCAATGCTCATGTAAATAAGTAAACTATCCCAACACTATAATAACCAAGTAAATTGATAATCAAGTAATACTTAAACATGTATGAGAACCAATTAACACTTAAGAGATGAGGTTAATATCAAGAAATCATGTAATCATATCATTCAATTATTTCAAGTTTAATTCATGTAAGGCATGGAGTCACACAATCACGTTTGAGCAATTAAGTACCAAGAAGTGTCAAGTATGAGTAAAATTCTCAATTAATCAAGTATATGTATCATATAATTCACATATGGGAGCCAAGAGAGTGAAAGGAATGCAATAAGAAAGGTTTTGGTGAAGTTTGGTAAAAACGGACAATTTAGGAAACGCACATGCTGTAGGAAAACTGGAATATCTTTAATTATAGAAGTGAGAATTGAGTTTTGTTTATTGGGAATGAACCTAGACATAAATACCTTTCCGATGATATATGGATCGTTTTCTAGTACAAAGCGAGGCGAAAATGGCATAAGCTTGAAATTAAGCGAGTGTAGTTTGTCGGGAAAATGGCGACACCTAAAAGAATTGATCATATCTCACAATATAGAAATGATATTGAGGTGATTCCAACTGGAGAGTGTTCTATACTTCATTAGGTTTCTAAAGGTTTAAAAATAAGGTCAATCGGAGTTTGTATGAGGGAGAAAAACCCACTTGGAAAATGGTCTGAAAGCATAAACGGGCGTTTGGAAGCACTGGGGTGATGCAGTAGGTCGCCACACGGGCGTTTGGTGTTATAACTAGGATCCCAAAAGGGCGTTTGGAAGAGATCTGGGAGAAAAATAGGGGAAAAACAGGGGCTATGCACGGGAATTGGCTCCCAAGCCATCCCAACACAAAACCACATTAATTAAACACCTCAAAACTAACATATAACATATAAAAGTCTCATATATATCATTTAAGCCACAAAGAAATGAATAAAACATGCTTGATTCACCAAAATCATGTATGAAACCTTCAACATGGAAATATGATCACATAAGCTCAATACTTTAAGAACTTAAGCAATATATGCATGAAACCAACTCAAAATCACCACATATATTTCATACTAAGTCGTGAAAGCATAAGAATCAATAAACCCTAATACTATACAAGAACTCATCAAGACATATGCATGAGTTTACCTTGAAAAGGGGAAAGAAATGGAGGAGATGAAAAGAAGTGGGTGCAAGGCTTGATTCTTGTGAAGATGGATGAAGATTCTTGAGCCCTAGCTTCCTTAGTTGGGTCGAGATGATGAGGGGAAAAATGGAGATATGTGTGTCTTGTATTTGTGTATAAGAATGAGGGAGAAATGTACGTATATGTGTGTATAAGTTATATGAGTCAATATATATATATATGTATACATTGTATATCACTAAAGTTGGATGAAAAGTCTTGATATTAAAAGTTATTTGCACATAAGTCCTTACCTCTTATGACTTTACAAGTCAGAGATGCTTCACTTGGCATGCATGATTGATTATAAATACATACATACATATATATATATATATATATATATATATGTATATATATAGCTCCAAAAAGGAATATGATGAAATAGAGTTGAATATATGTTATGCTAAATCACTTAAATCATGCTCGGAGAATTAAATACAGAGTCACGAAATTGAATTCACGAAGTTATAATTTAAATCATAATTGCAAGTATGCAAGTAAAGAAAATTAAATAACGCAAATCAATTAAATATGAATCATGCCATAAATTACAAGTTGATAAAATTTCATGTAAACACTTAGTAATATAAGTCACATAATATCACGTAAGGTACAACCGTGAAAAACGGGGCGTTACAACTATCTCCCCCTTAAGTGGACCTGGTCCCTAGGTCCAAACTTGAGTTCTAGATCTCTAAACAAGCGGTGAGAGAGAACCCCGTCTCTCAAACAAGCAACGAGAGCACCCCGTCTCTCAAACAAACAATAAGAGAACCCCGTCTCTCAAACAAGAAATGAGAGAACCCCGTCTCTCAAACACGCAATGAGAGAACCTCGTCTCTCAAACAATCAATGAGAGAACCCCGCCTCTCAAACAAGCAATAAGAGAACCCCGTCTCTCAAACAAGAAACACACAACCTAAGCTCAAGTGAATAAAGACTCACACACAACCCGCCACATAAGGAGCAAGTATAAGAAGTCAGGTATTCCAATTAGTCATACAAACAATTAACAATTACAAAGAACCATGGATGGTAATAACAAAATGCATAGTGCCCGTGATATGCATGTTTAAGTGTACCGTTCACCGATGTAATGAAATTTGAAATGGACAACTTTCTAGTATCGTTGCATAGTCTGATCCTTAACTGGCCCGATTCCTCAACATGCCCACTGTATGTATCAAATATCCTCTCAATCTTCATCTCACGATCGAAATCTCTATATTTTCTCGATACGACAATCCGGAGTTTCAACTCTTGAATGTGCACTTGATAGTAATCCAACTCACTCCTTCTTCCCAAAAATTAAAGATAACCTCCTCCAATGCCCGAGCTAATTGTGTGGTAGCTCGAAGTTCGGTTTCTACCCTTATAATAGTGTAGCACCTTTTTGCTCCTTTCGCGCAGATCTTGAATGATGATTACCTTCCTTGTAGAATTCTCATTTACGATTAAAGTATGTTCACTCTACTTGTAGAAATCATTATCTCTCTCATTTCTCCTCAAATTTCTTTTTGTTTCAGCTCGGCTTAAGGTATGCCTCCTTATGGCTTTAGAAATTTCCATTTGAAAACTTTAGGCGCATGAGCTTTAAGATATTGAAGACTTCGTTCACATAGTTCAAAGAAAGGACCACTTTTCTTGAAGTTTCTCGACCGGCTCTCCCCTTTAAGGAAATAAAACATATATATATTCCATCTCACTTCTTGAACTTGTTCTACCCTTTCTCAAAGCAAAGAATCTCTTCTTTCTAATTTTCTTGAAGTACCTATCACTTCCGATCTTGTTCCTGAAAATTCCTTCACCCAAGTTGGAAATCGAGACGAGCACTAAATCTACCATCCTATCCCAAATACTCACCTCCGGTACTTGGAGCACCTAGCCTTCTCTGAAATTATTCTCACAAAATTTTTATTCAAATCTTGAAGGTCATCAAGTGTCAAAGTCTTCTAATCCTTCCCCTTCTCCATTTCCATGAAATCCCGTTGTTGATAACTCTTGTATTTTTTTTTCTTTTGAAAGTAACCCATTTGAGCCCATCAATAACTTTGAAGTCATTTCCTTGGTTAACTCTCCCCCTTAAGAATGCCTACTCTTACCCGTTGGCTCGTAACATCACTTGTTAAATTGAAAGTTCTCAATTCCTTAAAGTTAGCTTCCTTGGTATAAGTGATTCTGACCACGCCACTTAGCCGCAAATTTTCTCACATTACTTTTGCAACGATCGGTAGGAACAACAACCCACTTCTACCAATCTAACTCTCGGCTATTTCTTTGACCTCTAAATTGCTCTTCCTCTTTTATTCTTTTTCAACCCCATTAATTCCTTGTTATAATTCGGTTATGTCTCGGTTAAAGTAATGGTCGATACATGAATTGGGGAGAGTTCCTATCAAGAAACACTTAACAATGCATGTCGGGTTAATATGCCAATGCATGTGTCACACTTGTAAGAAAAAAAATACCCAAGTTGGAAAAATTAAGCTCAATTAGGAATGCATATATAATTAAATAAGTTTAAATAATTTAAAAAATGTATGATGCACGTGCTAATGAATGCGTTGAACCTGTCGCCGTAGTTGTATCTTTTAGCTTGGCGCTTTTCCTTGTTTGTTGATTTATGAGCTTGCCTTGAATTGGTTGGTCATTTCTTGTTACCCACGGTCTTCCAATTTCTTCAAAATCCCCAACATCAACTCGTATATTTCCATCACTCGAGAATCGAAATTCCTTGAACTCGACTCCGTCCCCAAGTATTCCTTCTAATTTATTGATTCTAAGTGTGGCTCGAGCCTTCACCTTAAACATCTTCTTGACCAAAGTTTCTTGTAACAACTCGCATAACTTTGTAATCAAAATTATGATTCTTGAGCCCAATTGCTTCTACTTACATGAAATTGATACGTTGCCTTCTTAATCGATTCTGTTGTTGCTCCATATCTTCTAATTCAACCACCCAACCCGACAATTCAGCTTGGATATGGACAATAGACTCAATCCGACCGGACATAGAATCTTTAGTACTCTACTTTACCACGAGCTTGCAATCACCATATTAGTCGTTCTCTTCACTTTCCCCATCCAACTTCTTTCTTAACCCAAAATCCAAAATATCGCAATCTTTATAGATCTACATCAATTACCTCACTGTTCAATCCTTCGAATTTGACATCTTCGTAAACCCAAAATCGCTCAATTTCTTAAATTTTTCCAAGGTGATCCAAATTCTATTTCAAAGTCCAAAAAGTCTCGATTCATCTCAACTTAATTTCCAAATTTCGACCCTACCCGAATCATTTAAGTTACTTTCCTCCCACAACTTGATTTTTGTTCCAACAAGCAAAAGATCCTCAATTCTATTACAAATCCAAACCTTGAATCATTATCCTCGCCTCTTCCTTGCATTGGATAAATCTCCTGAACCCGGTTGATCCACCTCTTTTCGTAATGTAAACCCTCGTGTCTATCTTACAAATTGTAAGCATCACCCTCCTTAATTATCCCCTAACCTCACTAGATCTCGTATGTTAATCCCACCATGGATCAATTCAAAGCTAAATGCATGCAGTTAATGCATGCTCATGTCACATAGTTAACACCACAACCACAAATTTGATGCAAATACAACAAATAATTCAACAAAATTGAAAGTAAAACATGTTAGACATATATATATTCAAACAATGTAAGGTCAATTAACTGAAAATTTATGGACAAAATCGATACAATGCTCAAGTTATCAAGTACTTCCGGTAATTTCAAGGATTCAAGTAATCAGATAATTTAAAATAAATGCAAGACCATCAATTTATCAATTAGTTCCTATGCCGTACGACTTAGACTTGACACGACACGATACGAGAACCTCGGTTTTGCAACCGGCCTCTGATACCACCTAAGATGTAGTACCCGAAACGCTAGGTAGCCATATCCCCCGCACTATAGTTCAATCCACATATGGAACGAGCACCCATACATGAATCAAGCCTATAGCGAACGGGAGATAATAGAAAAAACGACTCACTAGCTAGTCGGGACTAACCCTCAACTAATTACAACAATGCATAAAGAATAATGCGAGAGCATAATTATATACATTACCATTGATTTAGTCCGGTTTTATTATCCAAATATACAATGTTCAAATTCTCCAATGCAATTCATAATATACATAGCTACCCAAATCAATTCATAAGTAATAGATATGCATCAATAAATACATGAAAGTGAGAAGGACCAGTGCTAGACCCAATGTAAAAGACCGACTCAATCCCGCCTATCACGCACCCTGCAAACCTGAAAATGTGAGGTGTCAGTCTATACAAGACTGAGTGAGGGGTTTATAAATAAATATTAGCGCAATTACCATGTAATCCAGGATCTCGGGTATGGTTTTATAAAAGGAAGCAATACTGTAACATCCCAACTGTTCGGTTTTCCTGGCACGGACGTCATGAGTGTGCTAAGTGCGCTTTTAATTTATTAAGCTTGCAATTATATGACATATGTGCCTTTTGAATGAGCATTATGTGTTTCATATTTTAAAAGTTTACGTTTTAGCCCCCTTCTACTTCGTTTTAACTCGTTTCGACCCCGTTTTCAATCCCGATTTTTGTAACCACTTTCCATGCATGAATTATATGGATTATGAACATGTTTATATGCTTTATACTTGTTTTAGAGTTTTTTTTATTTGGATCTTGAATCGTTTTGTAAAAACGGGATTTATTAGGGACACGAGGGCCTAACTAGATTTAGCGTACCTTGCGTTCCGGGAGGTGTAACTCGTGATCAGGAATTTGGATTCGAATTCCGGAAGATGCGTTAGACTCGTAACGAAGAGATGAAGCCAAGGAACCTAAATTTGTAATTTTCTAAGGCCATTTGATTCTCCAAAATTCGACCGGAATGAGCACCTTGCACCAAGAAGACACTTTTGTTGACTAGTCTTGCTTGTGGGCCCCACCTTAACCCAAGTTAAGCCTAACCTTGATTTTTATACTCTAGATACACTCCTCTCTCCCTCATTTCCAACCCCAAATTCGGACCCCTCCCCCCAAGACACAAGATATTTGCTCCAAAGTGAAGAAAGAAGATAAGAAGAGAAAAGAGGAAGGACTATTCACTTTCTTCAAGGTTTGATCTCTAGCTTCATCAAATCTCTCCCAATTGAAGAGGTAAGTTCATTTTTGACTCCTCCATGCTTATGTGGTTGTTTTAAGTTCCATTATGCAAGATTTCACAATGGATTGCTTGATTTATGACATATGTGATGAATAGTGAGGGATTGATGAATTTTGTGAATTCTTGCTTGATTTCTTGTGATTTCTTTGAGTATGAAGCATGATTTTATATCCTAATACCTCATTTATGATATATATGAACTTGATTTTGGTGGTAGGTGTGAATTCATGACTTTGCCATTAATGAATTTGAAGGTTTTGCATGAGTTTGCTTCCATTTCACTCCTTGCTTGATTGTTGCTTCCTTGGTTCGATTTTATGGCTTGAAATGCATGAGTATTGCTTCATTATCCTTCCATTATGTCTTAGCTTGAGTGTGGGTTTAGTTCTTAGTGTGTTTAGGGGAAAAATTTTTGGATTTTCTTGGGTGGAGCAAATCCAGGGCCGTGGATTTTAAGCCTTGAAACCATCCACGGCCGTGGATTTGGTGCAGCTGCGTGGGGGCTTTCTGTAACTCATATCCACGGCCGTGGATCTATCCTTTGATAAAAATACATGGCCCAGGATCTGGGGGACAGCCACTTTTTGCTCCCGAACTTGTTTTCTTGCTCGTTTTATTCGTTTCCCTCCCCGATCTTGATCGTAATGTGTTATGTGCTTACTTATATGTTTGATATGCTTTGCTATGACTTGTTAATGCATGAATGTGATATGTTTTATGTGTGAATAATGTGTCATGTGTGTTGTAGTAAGATTTCGAATTCGTTTGATTTGATTTGTGCCTTATGTGATGCAATGTGTACTCTTACGTGCATGATTGACTACGTACTTTGTTTGCTCACCTTGCATGTTATGTCTTTGATCTTATATGAAATGTATGCTTCTCTAACTTGATATATGACATGTTATATGTGTTGTATGATATGCATGAGTTTTTTTAACTTGAAATACGTGAATTATGTTCCGATATGTCTCAATATGATTTGGTGTGACCTAAGTGCATGCCTTGTACATATTTGAACCTGTTATATGCCCTTGTATGAATATGAATCAATGTGATATGATGGATTATATGACCTAAGACATGTTTCTAAGTGTTAAGTGTTCTGTGTGCTCGTATATGACTAGGTGCTATCTTATATGAATGCATTACCTTAATTGTGCATAAGAACATGAGCTTTGCCTAAGTGATTGCATTCCTTAAGTGTGTAAGCATATTCCCTGCGTCTATATGGTTCATTTTGAGTCTAAGTCTTGTGTGTGTTTTGCTTCAGTTTGTTCAGGTGCACCCGAAGTGGTGTTTTGTCCGTCAAGTTAATTCCGGGGTGAATCGATCGTGTGTCTTCGGGTCCGTTGGTGTAAGGTGAGGTTAGGATATAGTTATACCCTAATGAAACATGCCGGTTGTGAATGCGTGTGATCTATAAGCCTCTATATATATGTAGATATGTGTGAGATACGTATATGTTGGCCTTGCCTTAAGTTTGAAAGTATGGAGCTATATACGCTTAGCTTTGATTTTCGTTATGCTTTTGAGGTCGGTGTGATATGTACGTACGATATGATAAGTACGATATGCATGTGCTATGTATAAGTGTAAGTTTAGCGAGTTTAAGCTTTCGATTTTTGCGTAAGTGTAAGTGTAAGTTTGGGCCCCGGAGTTGTGTGGTTCGGGAGACCCGGGATGACCATCTGGGTCGCCGGTTGTAACCCCAAGACACTTCTCCAACTTAGGATCAACCCGGACCCCACCAGGAGGTTGGTTGGGGAATGGAATCCTCGGGCGTGAATGTCATGAAACTCATGACCCATATATATAAGCGCGGATGGCTTGGGTATGTACAACCCACCCATCAACCGGAGTAAGTGGAGGTATGTGTTTTATGATTTTGTGTGCTTAAGTCTTCGTGCATTATGAAGGAGTTGGTTGGTTTTGCGCTCGTACCCGCCGAGTTTCGTTAAGTTATTTTTGTCGGTCATAAGTTGATGAAACGGGGTTAGACTCTTAAGCTAAGATAAAAATTTGATTTGCTTTCAACCTAATGAGTTATGTTCCGATATGTGTGCTAAGTCTGCATGAAAACAAGCTTGCGCCTTAAGAAACGTATGATCTAAGATTTGTTCGGTTTGTTTGATAAGCTCCCTATATGTATATTATCACGGTAAAATGTTTTGGCATGTAAAAACTAACCCCGGGTTCACGAACATTGCTTCAACTACGTGCTATGCTCTATAAATATATGTAAGTGTGCGTGTGAAACCCCTCACTTAGTCTTTGGACTGACCCTCCTCCCTCCCCACGTTTTAGCTTTGCAGGTTCGCTTTGGGTTCGAGCTAGGCGGATTGTGTCGGTCGTGAAGTCGGTTTTGTTTCGAGTCTTTGTATAAGTTTGTAGTCCTTTGTATTTCGCATTCGAATTCGTTTAAGTTTGTATAATTTGATCAGGTTTATGTATATGAATTTGTTGTTTAACTTATGTGTATATGCGGGACAGGACTCTAGGACTTTTATGAACCCGTTTGATTTGTGAATTATGATATATATTTATGTTTGATTTTCGGGATTTGGGATTTATGCTAGTTGCCCGTTGTTGTGTGTTTGGAATTTTATTATTGGCATGTTAAGCTTCCGCATTCGCGCACTTTGCATTTTGTTTTGTTCGTGGTCTCTACGTCCCGCCTAGCTTTCGTGCGTGTGTATGTCTCCCGTTCGCCTATGCTCGGTTCATGTGTGGGCTTCCATCTCACTTGTGGATTGGGTTTAGGTGTGGGGATGTGGCATCCCATCGTGAGGGGTGTTACATCTAAGGTGGTATCAGAGCCCCAGGTTGCAAAATCGGGGTTCAGAGTCATGTTGTGTCCGTCTAGGTCGTACGGCTTAGGATAATTTGGCTATGTGTACATTTGCATCATGGTTTGACATGGTATGACTTTGAAATTTTATCTTATGTTGAATTTATTTTACTACGTGATGCACTATTTCCCTTGTTTTCTCTTATATTGAGTTAATTATGTGTCATTTGCACTTACTAATCGACATGCCTATATCTTTATTGTAGTTGTTGAGATTTTCAGGATGCGTCCACATCGACAAAATCATGATCAACCTTCTCAATCGCACCCTCGTCCACCTCTCAATGCCGAGGAGTTTATAGCCGCCATGTTCCAACACTTCCAAGCGACTCAAGGGCAAACTCCACCCGTGGTACCAGCTATGGATCCAATTGCAACCTTATACCGGGAGTTCATGGTTTTTAATCCTTCTCAATTCTGAGGAGGTGATGATATTGGGGCGGAAGGATGGCTGATGGAGATAGAGGGAATATTTAGAGTGTGGCCATGTAACCCTCAAAACATGGTTCGTCTCGTCACATTACTCTTGCAAGGACAAGCCAAACAATGGTTGTAGCACCCTGTAGGGGCCACAACCCCGCACCGTCGTACCTCTCAAGTGGCTAGGAGACCTAGCACCCAAGAAGCACGCCGGCGAACGGACAAAACATTACAAGATCAGAGTACTAGAAAGGAACATTGCAACGGAAATATGAGAAATTTAAAACTTTCAAAACATAAATCAGGAGACAAAAGAGGCTAGTAACCAAGTACAGGGACTATATAGGAATTGAGTATTGAAAGAGACATTTCGATAAAGTGTCAAAGGAAAATATAACTAGTGAAAACAAGTAACAAAGGACACCGAAGGCTAAATCGATAAGTACCTAATCAAACGCTACATTATCATCAAGAGGGTGAAGACCAAGATGGTTCAAAAGGACCTGACCATAAGAGCACAACAAAAGATTTCCTATACTTCAAGATACCAGCCAACAAGCGATCACTGAGCCTGAAACCATGAGGTCAGAAAACAGGGTGGAGGTATTAGTCAAAGGGACTAAGTGAGGCATGACTTTTGAAACAATATAAGTACTTAAAACTTTAGGTTTTCAGAAAAGGATTTACTTCGAAACTGTACTTTAAAACTGAATTTCGGAATCTTTATTTCAGAATCGTATTTCAAAACATTACTTTGAAACGAGATTTCCAAGCAAGCACACACATGCACACACATCAGAGGTTCTGATTCATATATACTTTATAAACGGGGAACAGGGTACGGGGATATTTTCCAAAAATATGAACCAGACTTTAAAACCAAAGTTGCCCGCAAGCTAGGCCATATCCATCCTTTACTCCTCAAAACATTTACAAAGTTGGTATCGAGATCCGTTAGGACCCCGACACCCATAATAACATGCACCACCCCTTCTCCCCTTATTGTCGCGCCCAGGGAGCTACCCCGCAGTGACGTGCAAAACGGGAGGAACTTACCACCTCTCCCGACCTTCGATGTGGAGTAACCAACCTCCGATTAAACCATCACCAAGGTCAGTACGGCGGCCAGTATCATAGTAGACATTGGCGCACGCCTCCTGGTCTACTACTAACCATACCGCCAGGGCCCAACATAACAAAATTTCCAAAGCTTGCATTCGAAATAACATAAGTGCATAAGCACACAGAGTTCAGAAGACTGAACCTTTAATCAAAGCAGTATAACAGTGAGCAGAACGTATATCAGAGATCATTGACTTTAAACTTGAAGCATTGTCCCAAAACGGGAAAACGTTTAACTTGAAAGATAAGAATCTTTGCACCCGAACGTTGATTTTGAAATCATTTGAATACGTAGGAATATTCATGGTTCCAGTTGAAATAGTTTAAACCTCACCTACAGAAACGGTATTATGCAATAATACCAGAGCCACAGTAAATCCTGACTTCACCTGTGAGTGGTGAATGATTAAGTTTCTATCCAAAAACCATATAGTCACATAAGCAAGTAGGAACGACCTCAAGTCATTCAATAGCACATAACGATATCATATATGCAGGACGAAACATTATCAAAGTCTATCATATCATGTGGCGAGATTTCATGATAATTATTCAATAATCATCAAAGCATGAAGGCATAATCGGATTCATGTAATGCAGTATATAGGAGAGTAATACCATTTAATGCAGAAGAATCATTTAACTAAGAATGAAACACAAGATTGGTAAGAGAGCAAAAAGCTTGAACAAGGAATACTCTTTTTCGAACAAAGGATTCGAATAAACGATTAGTTTCAGTTGAAAGCTCGTGTCAAGAACTTAAGGGTATATATTCTTAGGGTCTTAAAACAATCTCATTTAGGAAAGGAATGTGAGCTTTGAAACCTACTTTGATCCTTTGTTTTTTGAGAATTTTCGAAAAAGGCTTTGACCGTTGAATTCGTCTCTTCAAAGCGATCATTTAGGTTAAAAGTCAAAATTCTTGGTCAAGGTCAAAGTCAACGGTCAAAGTAAAAGGTCAAGGGTCAAAGGTCAAAGGTCACTATTCAAGTATACGGTATGCATATTGTATGTATACGGTACTTATACTGTATGTATACGTGTATTTATACTGTATGTATACGGTACTTATACAGGGATACCAACCATATTTCTACAGTATTTATACAGGGTACATACAGTATTTATACAAGAATACATGCGGTACTTATACTAGAATATATACGGTATTTATACAAAAGTACATACGTATTTATTTAGAAAATACACTTAGTATTTATACGAAAGTATACACGTATTTATACATATTGGAATCAAATACGCATACGTATATTATACATGTATACCATAACATATATCAATTGGTCAAATAATTATGTAACAATTAATTAAACATGTAACATTTAAAACTATAGGCTATACTTTAATTATGTAACATTAAATAACATGTAACATTAAATTAAATCATATAATAAATTAAATTACCTAAGTATGATCATAAAATAATTAAAATGTAACATATAACATGCTAGCATAATTGTCACATAATTAATTTGTCACAAAATTAAATCATGTAACACTTTCATAATAAACTATACTATAAGAAACATAATTCATAAATTCATGAATAATTAAAGCATAAATTAAATCACATAATTCATGCACAAAATAAAACATAAATTAAATCCTAAACCTAGCATAATTAATAAATAAATTAAAACATAAAATAAAACGTAAATTAAACTAATAATAACATAAAAAAAATAAGAAAACATACCTATTCTTCAAGGGGGGGGGGGGGGGGGGGGAGGACGTGAGTTATGGCTGGTGTGAGAGAGAAAATGAGACTCCAACACACTTATTTATAGTTGTAGGGAAGGACTAGAGTGCAAATAAAATTTATTTTAGGGGCTTAAGGTGGGGTATTTAGTGAAATTTTCAAAAATAGGTTTCCTTCTTTACATAATTGTCACAGCAGGGGTATTCTGGTAATTTCACCTTTCTCCTGCATATTTTTGGAGTTGGAAAAGTGCCCAAGAGCTAGGAAATAAAATTATCTTCGAAACGGTTACTCACGGGTCAAAATCGGACGTACGATTTAAAAGTTATAACTTCGGAAGATTTGATTTTCTTGAATTTCGAAAATTAATTTAATTATGAAATAAATACTAGGATAAAATTTGAAGGTCCGAAAGGCTTTCCAAAAATGTAGAAAAAATCGAGGAACGTTGTAACGCCCCGGGTTTTCATTTATACCAATATCCCATATGTGTTTATAAAATGTGCAATTAAATTATTTAATTATGTGATTAATTATTTATGAATGTTTTATATTTAATTTTATTTTAAATGTATTAAATGATAATTACTTTATTTTAATGTTATTAATATCAAACATATATATATATATATATATATATATATATATATATATATGTTAATTGTGGCATGAATTGTTTTATAAATTGCATGAACTTAGGCAATCCATGTTAATTAATTATGCATGCATGACATTATAAATTATATGCGTATGTGATTTTACATTAATTGTAATATTTTAATAATTGAAATAAGTGTTAAGTTTGAAACTTTAAACGTTTAAATCCTTTTCTAATCGTTTTCGAATTGTTTAACTCCGTTTTCAATTCCGATTTTTGTGCCAACTTGGTGTACTCAAATTATGTGAGTTATTAACGTGTTTACATGCTTACGTTGTAATTTTACGCTCGTTTGATTTAGTTTTGATTTCGGTTTTTGGAGACGGAACTTATAGGGCTTAAAACGCTTTTAGCGCGCCCTGGGTTCCGGACGTCATATCTTGAGCTCTGGAATTCGGATTCGAATTCCGTCAGCTCCCTTGCCTTCGTATCGACGATTCGGAGACAATGGAACCAGACTCATACCTTTTTGAGATTATTAAGACCCCCTTTTTGTTGACTAGTCTTCTTGGTGGGACCCTTAACACCTCTCTAACTCAACCATACTTCAGCCCATGATTTGTGTACTTGAGTTAACCCATTTCTTCCCCCTTTTAGCAGCAAAAACCGAGCCAAACACCCCCCTTGTTTCTGCAACTGATCGAGAGAGAAGGGAGAAAGGAGGAAGAGAAGAGAAAACCTTGGCCCTTGTGATTTTTGAGCTCAAATCACTTCCTTTCTTCTCCATATCTTGAAGGTTTGTATATTTATGTATCCTCTACTATTTTATGCTTGATTTCATCCATTTAATACTTGCTTTGGATCAGATTTGATAAGGGTTTGGGCTAAGAACATGAATAGGACTTTTGGGGATTTTTGCTCTAATGACCTATTTTCTTGTGTAGGTGATTTTCTTGCTTATACATGATTATATGAGCTTGGTTCTTGGCCTATTTGTTTCCTAAATGATAGTATATGATTTTGGGATGATTTTCTCTTTAGACCCTTTGATGAAATTATGAGATATAGAGCTCCAAACTTGATGATCAAAACTGCCTCCCCTGTTTTGGGACTGCAGTGTGGAATCATGTCTTGTTGCTTGATCTAATGGCCTTCTTTTCGTGTGAAATTGCATGGAGATGATGTACACCCATTGTTTTATATGTTAGCATTCATGTTGCAAGCTTTTGGATCCATTTTGAGCCCCAAAACCGTAGCACATTACCTGTTCTGTGCATGGCTTATGACAGACCTGCTGCTGTTGCATTTTTGTGGTTCATTGGTCATTCTAATGTTCTTCAATTCGTGCCATTTTGCATATATATGATGTATATTAGTTTTTTAGTATGTTAGCATGAATTCCCCAAGGTTTTAGATCCAAATTCATCCCCTAAGTACTTGATCATGGCATGATTGAACCAATCGGACTCATATGTGCGGTTTTGACGCCCTAGACTTGCTGCATGGTTTTGGTGCTCTTAACGTGTAATTTGGACTTTTCACTATAAATGAAAAATTCTCCTAGCATTCTAAATATGTTGTATATCAAGTTTCATAAAATTTGGAGTTGATTTGGTATGTTTTTGGAACTGATTTTGTATAGGGTTGTTTTGCCGGTAAGCTTTGTTTGCATTTTTGGGTTTGTACCGAGACACCCCCGTGTCTCATTTGACTTGTATTGTGTGACACCCCCGTGTCATGCCCTTTTAGCATGTCTGTACTGCGACACCCCCGTGTCTCATTTGCCTTGTAATGTGAGACACCCCCGTGTCACTCCCCCTGCGCAACTCTTGTCTTTTCCTTTTCGGTTTTTGATTGTTTCACCTCCTTAACGCCTTTATCTTCAATCGTGATGAACTATGAACTTGTTTTACTATGTGTTGAGAGTTTGGTGGTTTGATTTCATAACATTTGGATGAGATTTAGGTATACTTTTATTGAATGTCGTTTATGTGCGTTTTTGTGTCGTTTGTGATTTCCATAACCATTTTCCTTATCATATGAATTCTTCTTGTTTTCAAACTTTGGAAATATGTTATATTATGTGATATGATGTATGTGGTAGCGTTTTGTGAAAGATTGAATACGTGCTAGGCTCTTATTTGAATTTCTTGAATTGAATTGATTGGAAACGTGAATTTATGAATTGAATGAAAGTGAACGAATGATTGAATGACTTGATTATGTGATTTAAATTCCTTAATAGTGCACATGAACATTTCCATGATATAATATGATCTTTTATGCATTCATAGCATAATCATTTCATTACCGAGCGTCTTATTTGGTCATATTGAGTCTCACTTCACCTCTCTTGCACAGATTTTGATCCCGTTGGAGATGAGGCCGGTCAGTGAGGCTCTTGTGCTCTCTTTTGTTGATTTAAGGTGGGTTTCTGTACTATCTAGTTAAATGGCCCTATATACTCCCAATGTGCAAAGATTTCGGCCAAAAGTATATATATGTATATAGAGTCGTTTTCAAGAGTAAATGTTTTCAACGTATAGCCCTTCTTTCATGAATCCTACCTAATGTTTTGGCGAGAATGAATGAATGTTCACAATGATTGGGGCCCAGGGGCTTGGTGTGAGTGGGGAACCGAGGAGGCATGGGCTGACGGGAAACCCTCACACTAGTCCCACTAATGAACGGCGTAATCGGACCTCGTTAGGAGTTAGCGAGGAATAGACGCTGAGTGCCATCTGGGGAGTCATGTTCCCCTTTTGGTCAATGAATGGGTGGATGGGCCTTGCAAACCCGCCACCAACCCGGAGGAAGAAGGTGGAATGTTATTGAATGCGCACGAAAGAATGAAATGCATGAAAAGAATGAATGTTAATGAATGTTAATGAATTACACGAGGTGTTGGTTGGAGATAATGCACGCCCACTCACCGGGCCAATAATGACCTAATGTTAATGAATTGTTATAATCCCTTTTGATGATTTCTATTTGCCCACTTGGGAAATTCTTCAAAACCTCACTTGGGATTATAGCTTGCATGTGAATGTTTAATTACTGTCGTATATTATATTTATGCCCTATTTTTATACCCACCAGTCCCTTTTGGACTGAACCCGTTTGGTTTTCAGTTGTGTTGTGCAGGTGTCAAAGGAGCTAGGCGGGAATTCGAGTCATAGGTTTTACATTCGTTTTAGCTCTTGTATTTTCTCGGTCTTACACTTTCATATTGCACGTTGGATCATTGTATATAAACGATAATGGAGCGTACTTGTTTGTTGAGCCGTGACGGCATTTGTTAATGTACATGGATTATTTTGGAGTATGATTCATTGTTTATATTATGGCCAGTTATTGCTTCCGCGCTTATTTTTTTATTTTGATTTTATGTTTTAAGGGTTAGCCCGCCTAGCATAGCGTGTGTGTTTGTCCCCGTTCACTGTGACTTAGCATGGATCGTCTATTTCATATTCGGGTCGGGTCTCGGTGCGGGGGATGTGGTACCTTGCGCTCGGGTGCTACATCCTTAAGTGGTATCAGAGCCTCGGGTTGCAAAACTCGGGTTCTCGTGTCGTGTGGGTCAGTCTAGGTCGTTCGGCTTAGGAACTATGTGATAATGTGCGCATTGCATCGATCTTGAATATGAATTGTCTTGCTTTTTGAAATTTGTTGACTTATCTGTTGCATTCTTGCATTGGATTAGTGCTTTTCATGTCAAATAAGTGCCATGAGCATTCACTAATCGCATGCATGTACCCTTGAAGTAAGTTATGAATTACAGGTTACGAAGATACTATCAAACTACGGTCAAGTATCGTGTTAACAACGCCCTATTGCAAGCTCCTTTTGAGGCATAGAGGATAGGAAGGATATAACGGGGATGAGTATAGAGAATGCTAGATGCTGTTAGGAATAGTGCCCTAGAAAGCCGATTGCATATCCGCTTTGTACTTTTCCTTATTGTAATCACAGACAATCTTTGAATGAAATAACGAATTGAGGCAACACTTCTTTATATGCTCATGTTTGGTATGCGTTTACTTTAGCTGTGCATGTATGAGAACTCCCCTAATCCTGATGACTTTAGGACTCTACCATTTAGGTGAAATGGTTCATGAAACGAGCCCTATATCACATAAGTCATGATTAGTAAAATACTCCAAGCCGATGAGTCCTACAGACGGTGGGAGTGTCAACCTGACTCCTCTAAGGCTTGCTTGTGGGATCACGCCCTTAAGAAGGACCACCTTGTTTCATGGAGGTGCAAAGTGTATAGTTGATACGTGCGTGATACATGAGGGTGCTTACTTTAATAAGTAAGTTCACTGAGGTGCCCCGTGTGAGAACATTCCTAAATAGGAAAGGAAGTTTCTATTTCAGGAAATGGAAACTTCCAGATTAGGAAATTTCTCACGAGTCATTGATGTGATTAATTGATCCTTAGACTTGAGGTTCCTTGTCACTTTATGAGTTAACTCTGTAGTCTTAGGTATAAGCTTTAAAGGGTGTCGCCTTAGACAACTGATTCAAGGCTTATGCTGGGGCTGCACAAGTGATTCATGAAAGTGAATGAGAATCAAGAAAGGACCTACACTTGCATCTGCAAGGTGATCTCTTATTGTGTAAGTCATTCATATGCCATATGGAGTCCTTGGCCAAGGCAGTAGATCAAGACATCAAGAAAAGGGTTTCTTGGATTGAGATCAAATGGATATGAAATGCACTTAGCTTTAAGACCGGATTATTAGGGTTCTGATTATTCCCTTGCCCTAGATCTTGGTTGAGAGATAGTAAGTAGGAGGATTGTATCTCCCATGAATCAATGACTTAAAGGTTCTGTCGAATCCGAACATTCCAATTCAGCTAGGGGTTAAACACCTGTTGCTAGACTATGGTCGTTTAATCTGTGGACTGATTAATTAATTAGTGAATTAATTAATTAGGGTCACTGCTAATTGAATTGAGAACCTAGAGGGTCACACACAACAACTTGGTTACATGAGTTAAGGCTTAAAAATGATTAAACGAGTTAATCGGGCCAAGAGGGTTCCACACGTGTGAAATCACACGTGTGGCTCACGTGATTGGACACGTGTCATTACGACACGTGTGCCACACGTGATTATGTGATGATTAAATAATTAATTTGTTAATTATTTAATAGACTTTGGTTTAATTTTGAATTAAAAAGAAAGTCTTATTTTGGAGAAAAATAATCTAGTTAATTAATTATGAATTAATTAATTAGATAAAAATAAGTTATTTATTTTATAATAAATAAAGTATAAAATTATCCAAAAATAGTTTGGATATTTTTAGCTCTCTTAAAAGTTGACTTGAATTAGAATTCAAAGTCAAAGTTGGAAATTACTTGAAGATCAAGTAATAGGAGAGAGAGGAACCGAATCCTTGCCCAACAAGGATTAGGATCGGCGCCCCTCTCCCTTTCCTATATATAGGGGAGCTCATGCTCCCCTTTAGAGCTAATTGACAATTCTTTTGGTTCATGTGTTGAACACCTTTCTTTCTCCAAGATTAAATTAAACCCTAGGTTAAGCCTAAACACTAACTAGAGAACTAGCATCCTTACTAGTTAGATTACGATCAAGTTGGTGGACTTTCTCTAGAGACTTCAAGTTAGAAGTTTGAAGATTCGAGCTTTACCAAGGAGAGGGGATCAAGCCGCGAGAAGAGCGTTCTTGGGTGGCTTGAAACGCTTCAAGAAAGAACAAAAGAAAAGTAAGTTTTCTTTCTTTACGAATTTGGTTACACGATTGCGAGTTCAAGATCCTTTTGTTGGGAAATTTTTTTAAATTCCGCTGCTTTCTGATTCGTGTTTTCCAACAGATGCGTGGCTTCATAGATGGAGTTAGAGTAAAGGATTGGAACCGAAATGGGAGGTTTGACATTGGAGATGCGATGGTAGAGGGACTTTTGGTGAAAATAAAGGGTTAATCGTGAGGCAGTTGTGACTCAGAAAATCAATTTATGTGAACCCACTGCTTAGAGTGCTTTAATTGGAATTAAGGGATTGCCTAACCTAAATAGTGGAGTATATGAACCTTGGAGGTAATTTAGTTCGGGGTCTGGATCATTGGGGGATATCTGTGATAAAGAGGAGTTAAGGTAAAATGGGTTCGGTGGGAAATAAGCATTCTGGGTTGTCAAAGAAGGGCTTCTAAATAATTTAGTAATTAGAAGTTTTGGACTTGGGTACTCTGGATTTCATCTAAGATGGAGAACGAATCGAGGAGGGATTTGAAGGAGCCAAGTAGCGTGGGAAATACAAGTTCATGGAAGGTGAATTAGGAAATATGGAGCGACGAATGGAAACGGTAAAGAAAGGCAAAGACGTTTTGGAAGGAAATCATGAGCACAAGTGGAAGCAATTGGAAGACAAGTTCAAGTCGCCAATTCAAGCTCATAAAGGACGAGTGCGGGAGCCTTGATCAAGTTGTGGGAGAAATGAGGGATCGGGAAATTGCAATCCTGGACCGTGGAAGATACAAGTGGTGCACAGGATTCTTGGAAATCTTGAAGACCGTGGGAAAGACGAAGCATGATCAGCAAGTCAAAGTAACCTCGTGTTTGGAGGAACGAGAAAAAGCTACCGAGCTAACAACTTACCCCATTGGTGACAGGTTCCAAAACATTCATAACACGTGCATCATACTTCACATCAATTATTTATTCTTCTTCATTTATGTTCGTGCGCGCATTTCTATTTGATTTCGTTGCTCTAAGGTGTTGCATATTTCATTGTCGCAAGTGTGCCACATGCATCCTCATTTTAACCCGACATGCATTTTAGTGTTTACTTGGTATGAAATTCTTTCACCTCACTTATCAAGTATCTTTTCGACTGGCCACCTCTGAGTTAAGAGGAAAAAGAAATAATAGGCTAACACCTAACAAGGAAGATGACTTCGGTAAATAAAGAACTTCAAGTAAGGGATAAGATGGTGAAAAGGAACTCCGAAGGATCGTGAGATTAGATTTTTTCTCGAGGGTGTTGGGATCGAACAAGAATAGAGAAGGGGGTTTCGATTACCAAGGGAATTAAAAGGGAAGATGAGAGGTATAAATTTTGGGTTACTAGGTTCGTTAAATCCCCCCCCCCCCTAATGAGATTCTCTTATCAAGGATTTCGATGAAAGAAGGATTGATGAGGTTCAAGGTGTAACGACAAAATTTTAAGGGGGAGAGGATGACCAAGACGAGAATTTAAACTTGAAGTTGTGGCTGAAGAAATAATGAATAGAAATAACGGAGATACATTTAGGAAGACAAGGGAGTTATGAGGGAGTTTAAGGAAACTCCTACGTTGCGATGGCAAGAGGTAATCGATTCAAGTTACCGTAGAAAAGAGATGTTGTTAATAAAGCTTGGTTCAATGAATTTGGAAAGAGATTTCAGAAGCAACAAACTGACAAGGATGAACATTAGGAAGATTTAAATCAAACTTCAAAAATCATCAAGAACATCTTCTCTTCGGTCAAGGAATTTTAGGGGCCGAATACTAAATTTCACCCTAAAGGGTTAAAGAGAGTGAAAAGGGGCCAATCGAATGGAAGAAAGAAAGAGATTTGTATAGCATGTATTTTAAGGTCGGGAATGAACTTTTAAAGACGCCAAGGGTAGTTATCTTCAATGGTAGGTTAGGTTTTGGTATGGGTAAAGGAAATAACTATGGATCTGAAATTCGGGACGGATGATCAAGGGGATTCGGGGAGGTCAAGCTCGGTTAATTAAAAAGAGTTGGTTGGTCGAATGAAGATTATGGGAAATGACGAGAGATCGAAGAAGACTAGAAACAGTACAAGTCAGAAGGGAATCAAGAATGAAATCCTTAGAGGATCTATCAATTGCTTGGTTGGGGTACCCTGAAGAGCTTAAAGACAAGTCGAGCATTGAATTCACTTTCGGGGCAGACCACGCTTTGGACAACAAAACTTACCATTCTGAATTATGCAACTACGGTGAACGGTACCTGAAGCATCCATGATACACGCATCCATGCGAATTTAATTCAAATAGTTTTCTGCTATGTGCTTTGATTCCCTATCATGTTAACTTGGAATAATTGTTGATCAACGTGGATGATATCTATTACCTGCTTTAGGCGTTTTACTTGATTTTAATTATTGTTTTGTGTTGTGTTGCTCGGGAGTATTGGAGACTTCCTTGCTTTGTTGTTATTTCTAAGAGACGGGGATTCTCTTATTTTTGTTCGAGAGACGGGGTGCTCTCTTTGCTTACGAGAGACGGGGTTCTCTCATAGCTGCTTGAGAGACGGGGTTCTCTCATTGTTGTTGGAGAGACGGGGTTCTCTCATAGCTGCTTGAGAGACGGGGTTCTCTCATTGTTGTTGGAGAGACGGGGTTCTCTCATTGTTGCTTGAGAGACGGGGCTCTCTCCTTGTTATTTGCGAGAGACCGGGAATCTCTCATTGTTTGTTTGCGCGAGTAGTGAATCCGAGGATGGATTCTTTTAAGGGGGAGAGGTTGTAACGCCCCGGGTTTTCAATTATACCAATATCCCATATGTGTTTATAAAAGGTGCAATTAAATTATTTAATTATGTGATTAATTATTTATGAATGTTTTATATTTAATTTTATTTTAAATGTATTAAATGATAATTACTTTATTTTAATGTTATTAATATCAAACATATTTATATATATATATATATATATATATGTTAATTGTGGCATGAATTGTTTTATAAATTGCATGAACTTAGGCAATCCATGTTAATTAATTATGCATGCATGACATTATAAATTATATGCGTATGTGATTTTACATTAATTGTAATATTTTAATAATTGAAATAAGTGTTAAGTTTGAAACTTTAAACGTTTAAATCCTTTTCTAATCGTTTTCGAATTGTTTAACTCCGTTTTCAATTCCGATTTTTGTGCCAACTTGGTATACTCAAATTATGTGAGTTATTAACGTGTTTACATGCTTACGTTGTAATTTTACGCTCGTTTGATTTAGTTTTGATTTCGGTTTTTGGAGACGGAACTTATAGGGCTTAAAACGCTTTTAGCGCGCCCTGGGTTCCGGACGTCATATCTTGAGCTCGGGAATTCGGATTCAAATTCCGTCACCTCCTTTGCCTTCATATCGACGATTCAGAGACAATGGAACCAGCCTCATACCTTTTTGAGATCATTAAGCCCCCCGAAATCCTACCGTAACAAGTAACTCGTGCAAGAAGAACCCTTTTTGTTGACTAGTCTTCTTGGTGGGACCCTTAACATTCTTATCCTCTTTGATTTACTATTTCCAGCTAAGTCCTGATACGGGCTATTACAATCTTCCCCCCTTAAAAGGAATCTGTCCTCAGATTCCACAACCGTTCCAGGGACAACTTCGGGTGATGTCCTTATATCTTTTCTTCGATTCCTTACTTTCCAAGTGTCGTGTCCTTTCCTCAGGATCTTTGTTAGGAGATTTTCCAATATATCAAACCAAGTAACTTTATTTCCAAAAATCTTTATCTGTATTAAACCATCGGTTGAGCTTGATCCTCACGGTACTTCCTTCATTACCAAAATTTAGGACGGCTTAGCAAAGTACCCGACATCTAATATACATGCCTTCATCATGTTCTCTAGACTCTTTATCATCCCCAGTGACTATCCATATGTCCGAGGATGGGCTGTTATGATGAAGTCTAACTTTCTTCCCATAACTCTGGAATATTCTGCCGAAATTATGATGTAAACTTTGGATCTCTATCAACCGCTATATTAGCCGGTGCTCCATAAGATCTCACAATCTCCTCTCGATACCGTTTTGCCTAAGAGTTATCCCTGTTTGCTATCTTAACTGATAAAAATGTGCTGATTTAATCGATCTGTAGATTATGACCCATATACTGTTCTGTCCTCCTCTGTCTTACGGTAAACTGGTGATGAAGTCCATAGTTATTTGATCTATCTCCAAGTATGGGTTGGCCGGGTTTATAACTTTTCGCCTGGCTTTAGGTATTTTGCTTTATCCTCTTGAGAAGCTGAGCATTTCTTGACATTTTCAGCTACGTCTCTTTCCATTCCATTCCCTCAGAGGTGTTTTGTGAGATCCTGATGCATTTTTGTCCCTCCAGGATGTATCGTATATTATGTCTCGTGTGCCTCATCTTATTCTTCTTCTTGAATTACTGAAGGCACACCAACTCTGCCTTTACACCTCAAAATCCCCTCTTCACTAACTCTAGACTTCGGTCTCATCATACTTTCCTTTGAAACGGTGAACATGTCTTGATCCACTCATCATTAGATTGTGCTTTCATCCCTTCTTATTTCAGTGGTGATAATATATCGGGGTAGCTAGCCTAGCTTTCCGACCTGGCGCATCAGCTACCACATTAGCTTCTTAAGATGGTACCAAATTATGCAGTCATGGTCCTCCTGACGGAACAGATCGAATAAATTCTTTCGATTTTTGAAAACTTCAGATATAACCCAATAAAGGTAATGCTTCCACTTGATAAGAGCGAAAACGATTCCTGGTAACTCCAAGTCATATATAAGGTAATTGATCTCTTGTGGCTTAAGCTTTCTTAAAGTATGAACTGTTATTTCTCTATATCACGTCAAAACACTATCTCTCCTTCTTTTGACGCATCTGTATAGGTTGTATAACCTCCGTTCCTCCAAGGAAATTCCTTGACGGTTTCCACTTCACAATTGTTTTGAATTTTGAGAGATCCACAATTATACCTAAACAGTTGCGATACGCCTGAGAATTGTGACTCTTTCTCCAGCCAAAATTTGCATTATCTGAACTTGGCTTATGGCTTGTGATCTAGCAAAATGTCCATCACTAAAGCAAGGAGGTCCTTTTTTTTACTCTTTCAACACGGTTGTTTATGGTACATAAGCCGATCGTTACCTAATTTCTTTGGAGACACTTTATAATATTCCATCTGGCAAGAAGCCTTTACTCTAGATATATTCTGTGGTAATATCAAATCCATCACTGTTTCTATCCTTGAAGGTTTATCTACAACTTCTTGAGCCAGAAGTGATAGGATCAAAGGGTGTTTCTCTTTTCTACCTAAAATTGTATTCATTGAACTTAGTAGTTGACTTATGCCCCAACGAAGTGCCCAATACTAGTTGTCATATAAATCATGCATCTTTAGCCGTTAAGTACATCAGGATGTTGCCAACGGAGCTCAGGATAACTTGTAAAGATACCCTCTGGAAATCCAACACATTCTCAATTATTGTAGATATAATAGTAAATTCCGCGTTTTCTTTGTGAAATTGGAGTGCCCTTAGTTCTGTATGGAAAACTGTAGCACCCCAACACGTAAGGATGCCACACCCCCGCACCATAGGCCGCTCCACATACGAAATGAAATGTCCGTACATGAACCAACCCATGGCGAACGGGTGACAATATGATAACACAAGACGCAAGGTGGGACTAGTTTGTAATCAATAACCATAATGCATAATAAATAAACTAAAGTATGCGATATTACCTATCATTTATCAAGTAAATCATACCCGGGGTTTACATATCAATACATTATCATCTCCTAAATACTTAACAATTAATATTAACAATTGCTGTGTAATGACAAATAAATAGATGCACCGTATGGGCTCGAGTGCAAAGCTCAACTCAGCTTGATTCCTGTCTAGAAGGTACCTGCACGAACATTGCATGTATATTGATTTCACGAATAACCATGTCACTCTATCAAACACCATCACTCCAATATATACTCCACCACTCCAATAACTACATCACTCCAATATATACTCCATCACTCCAATAACTACATCACTCCAATAACTCCATCACTCCAATAACTCCATCACTCCAATAACTCCATCACTCCAATAACGGGAAGGTTGTGAGCCTTCACCATTCACGATAACACGATAATGCTTTGTTCTTCCTGTGGTTGGACGGACAACCACCAGCCCGAAGACCAGCCCAGTGCCCTCAATAAGGAGGACCTGGCCAGGAGAACGCTTGTACACGATAACACGATAGTCACGATGATCATGATAACACGATGCCCGACTTGCTTTGCATGGTCCTGACAATGACAAGATAATCACGGTACGTGCATGGCTTGGCATGACATGACTTGCTTGCTAGCGAGGGACACGACGGTTCAAGAATGAATGAACGCGCTCATTGATCACGATCTCTGTTCTTGGACTACCCTGGGCAAGGAATAGAACAATTTTGCCCTCATTAGACCATAACTTGATAACACTATCAAATAATACATACGGCATGATCAGGTGACGAGGTGGCTTGCAATGAACAATGTAGCTTGATATAATCCTATTATTGCATGATATTGATCATATAACATCATGTTGGGATCATTTAAATAATTAGAGAAGGAATTGGAATTGCTACATTTATGCAGCATGTTTCAGTACTTCCAGGGGTATGGGAACGACCGTTCCAGGTTTTAATAGAAAATGGGAAGGGTCGTTCCCCCTCTCCCGAAGCTGCTCCCGAAGATGGGAACGGTCGTTCCCGTCTTATGAGGCAAAGTGGGAACGGGCGTTCCCGTCCTCACCGCCCTTCACACTATTCAAATTATGGGAACGGCCCTTCCCTATTTACAAAGGGAACGGGAACGGCCGTTCCCGTTATGCAGAAGATGCAGAACAGAGGATGAAGAACAGGGGAGGCACGAATTAATCTCTAATTCATCATAACTTGTATAATTCCATTTCCAAAGGCATGAATTCATGAAAAGGGATATATATACATGCTTAAGGTACAATAAAACTAATATACACACTTAGTTATAGCTTGAATCATCAAGAAATCAAGATCAAACCCCATGAACATATATGCCGTGAAACTCCCTAATTTCCAAGATATATGTATGGAATTCAAGTCTAAAGCTTGTAATCATGCTTCTAACATCATAAACACAAGTTATTGCAATCAAATCCTAACCCTAGCTTCAAAGGATATTATCATGAAATCCTACATATTACCTTGAGTGAAAGGAGTGAAGTAAAGAAGATGAAGATGGATGACTTAAGCTTCAACGCTTGCCAATTCCCCGGAAACTAGCTTGATTTTTCATGAAATCTCTTCTTCCTCCTTGGCTTGAAGAACCGAGAGCAAGAGAGAATATGTTGGGAGGTTTCTTGAATGATTCTTGAATGGATCCATGAAGAATGTAGAAGAGATGTGTATAACGTAATATATTTGGGAAAAAATATGATATTTGTAACTAAGTTCCCCAAGTTCATAAGTTATGCAATTAAGGATGCAAGGTTTGGAGAATGATCAATTAAGTCCCAAAGGATAATCATGCAATTTGGTCCTCTAATTAGATAAATGATCAATCAAGGACATTTAAACAATTAAAGCATGTTCGGGAATTAATTCACGTAACAATTAAATTCAATTTATAAAATAATGCTCAAATTGACACATATTTCACATAATCACATTGGAATGCAATTTATACAATTTATCATGAATTACAAGAATTTAATAAACAATAGAATTAAAATTAACCCTAACTCTTGGAAAATTCACAAATATCGTGCGTACCTAGAAAGCCGAAAATTGGGGCGTTACAATTCTCCCCCCTTAAAAGAATCCGTCCTCGGATTCACTTGGCGAGCATGTAAGGTCATAAATAAATACAATGCACGAATTAGCAAATAATCCCTAAGTTGCTTGACTTAAACTAGACACGACACTAGAACCTCGATTTTGAAACCGGGCTCTGATACCACTTAAGATGTAGCACCCCAACACGTAAGGATGCCACACCCCCGTACCATAGGCCGCTCCACATACGAAATGAAATGTCCGTACATGAACCAACCCATGGCGAACGGGTGACAATATGATAACACAAGACGCAAAGTGGGACTAGTTTGTAATCAATAACCATAATGCATAATAAATAAACTAAAGTATGCGATATTACCTATCATTTATCAAGTAAATCATACCCGGGGTTTACATATCAATACATTATCATCTCCTAAATACTTAACAATTAATATTAACAATTGCTGTGAAATGACAAATAAATAGATGCACCGTATGGGCTCGACTGCAAAGCTCAACTCAGCTTGATTCCTGTCTAGAAGGTACCTGCACGAACATTGCATGTATATTGATTTCACGAATAACCATGTCACTCCATTAAACACCATCACTCCAACATATACTCCACCACTCCAATAACTACATCACTCCAATATGTACTCCATCACTCCAATAACTAAATCACTCCAATAACTCCATCACTCCAATAACTACATCACTCCAATAACTCCATCACTCCAATAACTACATCACTCCAATAACTCCATCACTCCAATAACGGGAAGGTTGCGAGCCTTCACCATTCACGATAACACGATAATGCTTTGTTCTTCCTGTGGTTGGACGGACAACCACCAGCCCGAAGACCAGCCCAGCGCCCTCAATAAGGAGGACCTGGCCAGGAGAACGCTTGTACACGATAACACGATAGTCACGATGATCATGATAACACGATGCCCGACTTGCTTTGCATGGTCCTGACAATGACAAGATAATCACGGTACGTGCATGGCTTGGCATGACCTGACTTGCTTGCTAGCGAGGGACACGACGGTTCAAGAATGAATGAACGCGCTCATTGATCACGATCTCTATTCTTGGACTACCCTGGGCAAGGAATAGAACAATTGTGCCCTCATTAGACCATAACTTGATAACACTATCAAATAATATATACGGCATGATCAGGTGACGAGGTGGCTTGTAATGAACAATGTAGCTTGATATAATCCTATTATTGCATGATATTGATCATATAACATCATGTTGGGATCATTTAAATAATTAGAGAAGGAATTGGAATTGCTAAATTTATGCAGCATGTTTCTGTACTTCCAGGGGTATGGGAACGGCCGTTCCAGGTTTTAATAGAAAATAGAAAGGGCCATTCCCCCTCTCCCGAAGCTGCTCCCGAAGATGGGAACGGCCATTCCCGTCTTATGAGGCAAAGTGGGAACGGGCGTTCCCGTCCTCGCCGCTCTTCACACTATTCAAATTATGGGAACGGCCCTTCCCTATTTACAAAGGGAACGGGAACGGCCGTTCCCGTTATGCAGAAGATGCAGAACAGAGGATGAAGAACAGGGGAGGCACGAATTAATCTCTAATTCATCATAACTTGATAATTCCATTTCCAAAGGCATGAATTCATGAAAAGGGATATATATACATGCTTAAGGTACAATAAAACTAATATACACACTTAGTTATAGCTTGAATCATCAAGAAATCAAGATCAAACCCCATGAACATATATGCCATGAAACTCCCTAATTTCCAAGATATATGTATGGAATTCAAGTCTAAAGCTTGTAATCATGCTTCTAACATCATAAACACAAGTTATTGCAATCAAATCCTAACCCTAGCTTCAAAGGATATTATCATGAAATCCTACATATTACCTTGAGTGAAAGGAGTGAAGTAAAGAAGATGAAGATGGATGACTTAAGCTTCAACGCTTGCCAATTCCCCGGAAACTAGCTTGATTTTTCATGAAATCTCTTCTTCCTCCTTGGCTTGAAGAACCGAGAGCAAGAGAGAATATGTTGGGAGGTTTCTTGAATGATTCTTGAATGGATCCATGAAGAATGTAGAAGAGATGTGTATAACGTAATATATTTGGGGAAAAATATGATATTTGTAACTAAGTTCCCCAAGTTCATAAGTTATGCAATTAAGGATGCAAGGTTTGGAGAATGATCAATTAAGTCCCAAAGGATAATCATGCAATTTGGTCCTCTAATTAGATAAATGATCAATCAAGGACATTTAAACAATTAAAGCATGTTCGGGAATTAATTCACGTAACAATTAAATTCAATTTATAAAATAATGCTCAAATTGACACATATTTCACATAATCACATTGGAATGTAATTTATACAATTTATCATGAATTACAAGAATTTAATAAACAATAGAATTAAAATTAACCCTAACTCTTGGAAAATTCACAAATATCGTGCGTACCTAGAAAGCCGAAAATTGGGGCGTTACAAAAACGATCTTGGAACATCCTTCTTTGACCTTCAATTGGGGACACACTGCCCCTATTCAAATCTAACTTGAAGCGTTATCGGGAATCTCGTGGTTTTCCAAATAACTTTTCGATCAGCGGTAGGGGATATCATATTTTTCTTATTATCAGGAAATTCAGTTCTCTTCGTATCATTACACCAACTGGATGTTTCGCATAACGCGAGTGTTTCCTACAACAACGCGTTATGGTAGTCGTACCTCAATTTTATAACTTTAATAGGTTACTTCTTCCATCCTCTTGTACTCGGTCGGAGTTGTTCATTATGGTTTTCCTCAAAAGTGGTCTCACTTCCCTCATGGCTGATATAGTCGTAACGCACTTATACTCTGGAGGTAATAAGTTTCGGTGTCCAAGGACTCCTTTAAGAACTCATATACCACCTCCGTTTCCCTTACAAGAATTGATCTTTATTGCTTATTCAAAGAACAGACTACGTCGTCCTACGAAGATTACTGTTTAACTTCCCATAACACATACTTCGTTTCTTCTACTTCCCAACCTTTATCCTTTCCTTGGATGATCCCATATCTCATTCCAGTAGCATAACAGAATTCGATGAATAGTAGTGATTAACATTCGATAAAGTTATGTGTTTATATACCAATGATGCAACAAAGCAAATCTCAAAAGAGATTTAATGTGATGTTTGCATAACCAAGTACTTAATAGGAACAAGTACGCACACATATAACTTTGATGTAATGAATGCATGGCGCCAGGGTTATAGAACCTTAACTGGCGTGTTAAGAGCGTGTACCGTACTTCTGGCCATATTAGCGAAATTCAAGTTCCCTCTTCATTCCAAAGCAAGTACTTTTCGATGCCAGGAACAATGATTAAAATATAATGCATGTGGGTCAGGAATGGTGCACAGCATGTCACAGAGGCAATATTCAGGAAACACGTATACAGAGCACTTATTGACATATATCAAGTACATATCAAAGTGGAGAACCAAAGCCAATCAGCATCCATTATTCAATCAGGAATATTCAAGTAACAATTATATATCATGGATAATCAATTATCAATTAGCTAGCACTTGTCAATGTAGGGAACAACAAGTCATCAATGTTCAGTATCAAGTCATCAGTATCCAAGTAGCACATAAAACACATTATATATGGGCCCTGTCGGTATCTTGAAGTGACTCTAGGACTTGAAGCACGATCGGGCTGGAAGTGTAAATAGGAAATTTCTACAAGTTGGAGGTGCAAGTAAGACGATGAAGGAAGTAAAAATCTGAAAATCGTAACCTCTAACGAGCGAATTGTTTTCCAAAAGTACTGAAAGACTCAATAGAACTCAAGAGTTTTGATGTTGATAAAACTAGACGGTTGACTCGATTGAAAAAGGGTTTTAGTAATACAATTGTAACAAATCACATGCTGCTCGGTCGCCCCAAATAGTGATCAATCACAATTTAAGCACTAAAGACATGAGAATACTTGTGAGACTCTAAGAACCCCAGATTTCCGCAACCTGGGGCTCTGATACCACCTTAGTTGTAGCACCCTGTAGGGGCCACAACCCCGCACCGTCGTACCTCTCAAGTGGCTAGGAGACCTAGCACCCAAGAAGCACGCCGACGAACGGACAAAACATTACAAGATCAGAGTACTAGAAAGGAACATTGCAGCGGAAATATGAGAAATTTAAAACTTTCAAAACATAAATCAGGAGACAAAAGAGGTTAGTAACCAAGTATAGGGACTATATAGGAATTGAGTATTGAAAGAGACATTTCGATAAAGTGTCAAAGGAAAATATAACTAGTGAAAACAAGTAACAAAGGACACCGAACGCTAAATCGATAAGTACCTAATCAAACGCTACATTATCATCAAGAGGGTGGAGACCAAGATGGTTCAAAAGGACCTGACCATAAGAGCACAACAAAAGATTTCCTATACTTCAAGATACCAGCCAACAAGCGATCACTGAGCTTGAAACCATGAGGTCAGAAAACAGGGTGGAGGTATTAGTCAAAGGGACGAAGTGAGGCATGACTTTTGAAACAATATAAGTACTTAAAGCTTTAGGTTTTCAGAAAAGGATTTACTTCGAAACTGTACTTTAAAACTGAATTTTGGAATCATTATTTCAGAATCGTATTTCAAAACATTACTTTGAAACGAGATTTCCAAGCAAGCACACACATGCACACACATCAGAGGTTATGGTTCATATATACTTTATAAACGGGGAACAGGGTACGGGGAAATTTTCCAAAAATATGAACCAGATTTTAAAACCAAAGTTGCCCGCAAGCTAGGCCATATCCATCCTTTACTCCTCAAAACATTTACAAAGTTGGTATCGAGAACTGTTAGGACCCCGACACCCATAATAACATGCACCACCCCTTCTGCCCTTATTGTCGCGCCTAGGGAGCTACCCCGCGGTGACGTGCAAAACAGGAGGAATTTACCACCTCTCCCGACCTTCGATGTGGAGTAACCAACCTCCGATTAAACCATCACCAAGGTCAGTACGGCAGCCAGTATCATAGTAGCCATTGGCGCACGCCTCCTGGTCTACTACTAACCATACCGCCAGGGCCCAACATAACAAAATTTCCAAAGCTTGCATTCGAAATAACATAAGTACATAAGCACACAGAGTGCAGAAGACTGAACCTTTAATCAAAGCAGTATAACAGTGAACAGAACGTATATCAGACATCATTGACTTTAAACTTGAAGCATTGTCCCAAAACGGGAAAACGTTTAACTTGAAAGATAAGAATCATTGCACTCGAAGGGGTTGATTTTGAAATCATTTGAATACGTAGGAATATTCATGGTTCCCGTTGAAATAGTTTAAACCTCACCTACAGAAACGGTATTATGCAATAATACCAGAGCCACAGTAAATCCTGACTTCACCTGTGAGTGGTGAATGATTAAGTTTCTATCCAAAAACCATATAGTCACATAAGCAAGTAGGAACGACCTCAAGTCATTCAATAGCACATAACGATATCATATATGCAGGACGAAACATTATCAAAGTCTATCATATCATGTGGCGAGATTTCATGATAATTATTCAATAATCATCAAAGCATGAAGGTATAATCGGATTCATGTAATGCAGTAAATGGGAGAGTAATACCATTTAATGCAGAAGAATCATTTAACTAAGAATGAAACACAAGATTGGTAAGAGAGCAAAAAGCTTGAACAAGGAATACTCTTTTTCGAACAAAGGATTCGAATAAACGATTAGTTTCAATTGAAAGCTCGTGTCAAGAACTCAAGGGTCTATATTCTTAGGGTCTTAAAACAATCTCATTTAGGAAAGGAATGTGAGCTTTGAAACCTACTTTGATCCCCTGTTTTTTGAGAATTTTCGAAAAAGCTTTTGACCGTTGAATTCGTCTCTTCAAAACGATCATTTAGGTTAAAAGTCAAAATTCTTGGTCAAGGTCAAAGTCAACGGTCAAAGTCAAAGGTCAAGGGTCAAAGGTCAAAGGTCACTATTCAAGTATACGGTATGCATACTGTATGTATACGGTACTTATACTGTATGTATACGTGTATTTATATTGTATGTATACGGTATTTATACGGGGATACCAACCGTATTTCTACAGTATTTATACAGGGTACATACAGTATTTATACAAGAATACATGCGGTACTTATACTAGAATACATACTGTATTTATACAAAAGTACATACGTATTTATTTAGAAAATACACTTAGTATTTATACGAAAGTATACACGTATTTATATATATTGGAAGCAAATACGCATACGTATATTATGCATGTATACCATAACATATATCAATTGGTCAAATAATTATGTAACAATTAATTAAACATGTAACATTTAAAACTATAGGTTATACTTTAATTATGTAACATTAAATAACATGTAACATTAAATTAAATCATATAATAAATTAAATTACCTAAGTATGATCATAAAATAATTAAAATGTAACATATAGCATGCTAGCATAATTGTCACATAATTAATTTGTCACAAAATTAAATCAGGTAACACTTTCATAATAAACTATACTATAAGAAACATAATTCATAAATTCATGAATAATTAAAGCATAAATTCAATCACATAATTCATGCACAAAATAAAACATAAATTAAATCCTAAACCTAGCATAATTAATAAATAAATTAAAACATAAAATAAAACGTAAATTAAACTAATTATAACATAAAAAAAATAAGAAAACATGCCTATTCTTCAAGGGGGGGAGGACGTGAGTTATGGCTGGTGTGAGGGAGAAAATGAGACTCCAACACACTTATTTATAGTTGTAGGGAAGAACTAGAGTGCAAATAATATTTATTTTAGGGGCTTAAGGTGGGGTATTTTGTGAAATTTCCAAAAATAGGTTTCCTTCTTTACATAATTGTCACAGCAGGGGTATTCTGGTAATTTCACCTTTCTCCTGCATATTTTTGGAGTTGGAAAAGTGCCCAAGAGCTAGGAAATAAAATTAGCTTCGAAACGGTTACTCACGGGTCAAAATCGGACGTACGGTTTAAAAGTTATAAGCTTCGGAAGATTTGATTTTCTTGAATTTCGAAAATTAACTTAATTATGAAATAAATACTAGGATAAAATTTGAGGTCCGAAAGGCTTTCCAAAAATGTATAAAAAATCGAGGAACGTTATGGTGATGATCTCAAGGGCTAAATCATTCTAACGAAGGAAATATATCTTACCGACAGAAATTCTTATTTCAAAATAAATTCTTAAATTGCTCTGGACACATAAACGAAACCTCAAAGCATTGAAAAGGGAGTTGAAAAATTCTAAGAAAGTAGGTATAGGTTCTTTGAGGTCTCTCGAATAAAATGGCGTAGTGCTGGTTCGGAAAATGAATAGTACTTTTGATAAAAATTCCCAAAATACCCCTAATGATCAAGAAAGGATTTCGAAGCTTGGAAAACATGTTCATATGATTGGGAAACAAGAGTTATGAACCTCTAGGGTTCCAATGAGATGCTAGGAGAAGGTAGGCTCGGGAAATTAATAGTAAATTTGGTTCGTGGTAAGGAAATCCCCCTTGAAACACAATACGACTAATGAATGCACATTGTTCATGTAGCGCCTCCCCAGCACTACAACCCCGCACCGCAATACTCCCTAGGTGGAGGTTAGACCCAACACTCAGGAAATACTACGGCGAACGGTCAGGATAATATGAATGGAGTACGTGACACAGTGCAGCGGAAGATAAAGAGATTCAACTTTACCAATAAACGGGGAGGATAACTTACAATGAGCAAGGATTATCATTATTGAGCAAAGTAGTTCACAAAAGAGTACAACAGGTTGACGTGCAAGGACAAAGTATGAGATAGTTTGTTTCTGCAGAGAGTAGGCTCAAGACAATGTACTCTTAAGATCGGATCCAACCTACGGTTGTAGTGCTTCAAGATACCTCTAGTTGTCGTTCATTGATTCCTGAAATCATGCATTTTAAAATAGGCGAGAGGGTTAGTCAAAGTGACTAAGTGAAGGGGGGGTATAATAACTTATATGTATATGTGTATATATATATATATGTATATGATCAAGAAGATCTTGATCTGAAATAATAGCAATAGGATATAGCAAATAGAAACGGTTCATAATAATTGTAAAACAGGGATAGGGGTAGTTTGGAATATTTGTAGAAATATGAACCGTTTGTAACAAGAACATTAATGCCCGCAAGCTAGGCCTTTCCATCCATAACTCCTTGAATAATTGGTAAAATAGTATCGGGCTGATCAGGCTCCGATACTTCAATAAAACCAAGAATATTAACTCCACTAATCCTTGATGTCAATAGGGAATCAAACCCTAGAGACCACGAACTAGATTAGGGAGGCAGCTATCTCTCCCTCATCCCTTGGCGTGGAGTAACTAACCTCCAGTTAAACCACTACCAAGAGGTCGTGGCAGTCCGCAGCACCAACAATACCCTCGGCCCGATACCTTCCGGGTAATTACTCGCTACGGTTACAGCCGGGGCCCATAACAGGAATCGAGAACAATATTTTGCTTGCATAACCCGGAATCAATGTTTTGATAAAATGGACTTGAAATATATAATGTTCTAGAAAAACGTTGATTCCGGCAAGAAAGTATTTTTCCCTTAAAAGGGATAGTGTAGTAAAGTAATATATATATATATATATGGCAGTAAATCAATATGATGGGTAGGCTTGAAAATAGTTTTTATATAGATGCGTATGTATAGGCATGATTCCAGTTGAAAACATTTTAACCCTCACCTATACCGATAGTCAGATATTGTAACGTGGATTCCAGTGCGCCTGAAAGTATTAACTACTATAGACTTAGAACTAGGTTCCTTATATTAATCAAATAAGCACATAAAACACATAATGTTCATGCATAAAAGGATTACATCAAGTAAACACATAAACTATATCATGTTAGAGAATTCCCGATAAACTCTAATTTTAACCATTTAAGGAAAATTAAGTAATTAATCAGGTTTCATGAATTCTTTAACCACTTGAATATTTATTAATCACATTATAATCCTTATTATAACATTAGAAATGGAACTTAGAATTTAATTTGACAATATAGGTTATATTTTGAAAATAATTCATAATTTACCGATTTTTGGAAAATTCGGATAAAATCTTTATTTAAAAATTCCAAAACTAATTTTATAATTATTTTAATAATATTTTCGAAATTATCAGCTTATGGGTTGACCAAAAAGTCAAAGTTACTATTGAAAACATTTACTATTCAATTTCTTGTGAATTAAACACTTTATAACACAAAATCGAACACACACACTCACACACTATCACACGTGCACTTAAAATTATTCAAGAACAACATGAACATGTTCTTGAGCCTATTTGAATATTCAAAGAAGGTATGTAACACACTTGATCATATTCATATTTATAACATAGAATTTGAAGTATAATATAGCAAAATATATTAATTCTCTATGAAAAATAATTCTAAATAAATTATTCTTGACATGAATTTAATCAAACAAGATCATAATTATTTAAACATATATTCATATCATATCATATCATAACTCATGCATTTAATTAAATAAAATGCATATATGTTATCACATTTTTCCTAAACTAGCATAAATAGCATATATTTCATAAAATAAATTCCTAAAGTATAATTTAATTAATCCTAGGCATGCTACTATTATTTTTATACTAAGAACATTATATAAAGCATGAAATAATAAAAGAAAAACATACCTTAGAGAGAGGGAGAGGGAATGGCGTGAGAAATGGAGAGAAGAGAGTGATTTTGTGTGTTGATTTGTGAGGTATAAATGAGGCTTAAGGGGGGTATTTATAGGTAGTCATGAGGGGTCTCTAAGCAATAAATGAAAGTTTATGGGAGATGTGGTTGCCTAATGTTTCAACAAATGCTTGGTAATTAAATTGGAGATGTGGTTAAATTACATGTTAAACAAATGCTAGGTAATTAACTAAGTAATGTGGAGAAATTACATTCATTTAATTAAATCTTCTAGAAGCTCATGTGGTCATGAATGATGTCATCTTGAATAAAAATAAATGTAAAATAATATAAAATTTATTCAAGAGTCGAGAGGTAAAAGATTGAAGTAGTGAATTAATGAAAGAATGGGTGAAAAATGAGCTTTGTTTTGATTATAAATGTGAAATATTTAGAGCTTTCGTTTATAAATTATAAATATTAAAGATGATGAAAATCATAGGAAAATTATATAAACGAAGCTATGATAGAGTTTAAAGATGGGAAAAATCATTATAATGTAGAGAAAAATTCAAGGATCGTTTCAAGTATAATTTCGACTATTGAATAAAAGCTAATTGGTTCAAAATAAAATGATGATTTTTAGAAAGGAAAATATTTATAAAATATGCTATGGTGAGATCGAGTTTTTGGTAAATGCATGAAAATTCATAAAATAATTTAAGGATCGTTTTGGTTATAATTTTCAATATCAAAAAGTAGATGAGTAGGGATTTATTGATGATCGAATCATAAGCTAGGGTTTTCGCCGGTTTTTGATACTACAGGAGTTAGGATGGGAATTATGGTTCACGGAGAGTATCACGATCCTCTAAATAATGTGAGGATTCTTTTGGTTAAAATATTGGGTAGTGAAAGTGTTTCGGGAAATGTAGGAATATTTTTGAGCTGTAGGGGTATTTTCGTAATTTTCAACTTGCCCCTGTTTCGGGCTGTTACAATCCTTCCCCCTTAAAAAGAATCTGTCCTCAGATTCTCCTTATGTTTCATAATAACTTAAAGTAATGTTTGTATCCGCTATCCATGATAAGCAGGTTTCCAAAAGAGAACTTACTTTTAAACACATAAGGCAATTGTTCAAGTAAGAAATTTGAATGCGCACATAAATGATGCAATGAATGCATGGCGCCAGGATTAGTAACTGGCGTGTTTATAATGCATACCTTTAACAACTTTGGGGATGACAATTTTAAACTGCAACCACCCTTATAGAGATAATATAATGCATGGTAGTTGAGAATGATGTGCAGATGGTCACAAAATTAAAATTTCCAAGTAATAGCAATTAACAGACACAACATCCTTAGCGAAGATAAAGCATATATAGAGGCACAGGAAATTAATAAGTTAGTTTTCGGTCCTACTGGTATCTTGAAGTAATTCTAATAACTTAAGATTTGAACGAATTAGAAAGTATAAGTGAAGTGCTTCCATGAGTGAGGAACACTAGTATGATGAAGGAGACGTAGATCTTGTAACCGAATCTACCAAGAATTTGATAATTGAAGGATTTGATAGAACTCGAGATTTTGGTATGGATTAAGACTGTATACTTGACTTGATCGAGGAAGGGTTTAGTACTACAATTGTAACAAAATCACATGCTGGTCGGCCGCCCCAACAGTGATTGATCACAATTTAAGCACTAAAGACACGAGAGTACATATGAGACTCTATGAATGATGAACCCCAGATTTCCGCAACCTGGGGCTCTGATACCACTTTAATTGTAGCGCCTCCCCAGCACTACAACCCCGCACCGCAATACTCCCTAGGTGGAGGTTAGACCCAACACTCAGGAAATACTACGGCGAACGGTCAGGATAATATGAATGGAGTACGTGACACAGTGCAGCGGAAGATAAAGAGATTCAACTTTACCAATGAACGGGGAGGATAACTTACAATGAGCAAGGATTATCATTATTGAGCAAAGTAGTTCACAAAAGAGTACAACAGGTTGACGTGCAAGGACAAAGTATGAGATGGTTTGTTTCTGTAGAGAGTAGGCTCAAGACAATGTACTCTTAGGATCGGATCCAACCTACGGTTGTAGTGCTTCAAGATACCTCTAGTTGTCGTTCATTGATTCCTGAAATCATGCATTTTAAAATAGGCGAGAGGGTTAGTCAAAGTGACTAAGTGAAGGGGGGTATAATAACTTATATGTATATGTGTATATATATATATATGTATATGATCAAGAAGATCTTGATCTGAAATAATAGCAATAGGATATAGCAAATAGAAACGGTTCATAATAATTGTAAAACAGGGATAGGGGTAGTTTGGAATATTTGTAGAAATATGAACCGTTTGTAACAAGAACATTAATGCCCGCAAGCTAGGCCTTTCCATCCATAACTCCTTGAATAATTGGTAAAATAGTATCGGGCTGATCAGGCTCCGATACTTCAATAAAACCAAGAATATTAACTCCACTAATCCTTGATGTCAATAGGGAATCAAACCCTAGAGACCACGAACTAGATTCGGGAGGCAGCTATCTCTCCCTCATCCCTTGGCGTGGAGTAACTAACCTCCAGTTAAACCACTACCAAGAGGTCGTGGCAGTCCGCAGCACCAACAATACCCTCGGCCCGATACCTTCCGGGTAATTACTCGCTACGGTTACAGCCGGGGCCCATAACAGGAATCGAGAACAATATTTTGCTTGCATAACCCGGAATCAATGTTTTGATAAAATGGACTTGAAATATATAATGTTCTAGAAAAACGTTGATTCCGGCAAGAAAGTATTTTTCCCTTAAAAGGGATAGTGTAGTAAAGTAATATATATATATATATATGGCAGTAAATCAATATGATGGGTAGGCTTGAAAATAGTTTTTATATAGATGCGTATGTATAGGCATGATTCCAGTTGAAAACATTTTAACCCTCACCTATACCGATAGTCAGATATTGTAACGTGGATTCCAGTGCGCCTGAAAGTATTAACTACTATAGACTTAGAACTAGGTTCCTTATATTAATCAAATAAGCACATAAAACACATAATGTTCATGCATAAAAGGATTACATCAAGTAAACACATAAACTATATCATGTTAGAGAATTCCCGATAAACTCTAATTTTAACCATTTAAGGAAAATTAAGTAATTAATCAGGTTTCATGAATTCTTTAACCACTTGAATATTTATTAATCACATTATAATCCTTATTATAACATTAGAAATGGAACTTAGAATTTAATTTGACAATATAGGTTATATTTTGAAAATAATTCATAATTTACCGATTTTTGGAAAATTCGGATAAAATCTTTATTTAAAAATTCCAAAACTAATTTTATAATTATTTTAATAATATTTTCGAAATTATCAGCTTATGGGTTGACCAAAAAGTCAAAGTTACTATTGAAAACATTTACTATTCAATTTCTTGTGAATTAAACACTTTATAACACAAAATCGAACACACACACTCACACACTATCACACGTGCACTTAAAATTATTCAAGAACAACATGAACATGTTCTTGAGCCTATTTGAATATTCAAAGAAGGTATGTAACACACTTGATCATATTCATATTTATAACATAGAATTTGAAGTATAATATAGCAAAATATATTAATTCTCTATGAAAAATAATTCTAAATAAATTATTCTTGACATGAATTTAATCAAACAAGATCATAATTATTTAAACATATATTCATATCATATCATATCATAACTCATGCATTTAATTAAATAAAATGCATATATGTTATCACATTTTTCCTAAACTAGCATAAATAGCATATATTTCATAAAATAAATTCCTAAAGTATAATTTAATTAATCCTAGGCATGCTACTATTATTTTTATACTAAGAACATTATATAAAGCATGAAATAATAAAAGAAAAACATACCTTAGAGAGAGGGAGAGGGAATGGCGTGAGAAATGGAGAGAAGAGAGTGATTTTGTGTGTTGATTTGTGAGGTATAAATGAGGCTTAAGGGGGGTATTTATAGGTAGTCATGAGGGGTCTCTAAGCAATAAATGAAAGTTTATGGGAGATGTGGTTGCCTAATGTTTCAACAAATGCTTGGTAATTAAATTGGAGATGTGGTTAAATTACATGTTAAACAAATGCTAGGTAATTAACTAAGTAATGTGGAGAAATTACATTCATTTAATTAAATCTTCTAGAAGCTCATGTGGTCATGAATGATGTCATCTTGAATAAAAATAAATGTAAAATAATATAAAATTTATTCAAGAGTCGAGAGGTAAAAGATTGAAGTAGTGAATTAATGAAAGAATGGGTGAAAAATGAGCTTTGTTTTGATTATAAATGTGAAATATTTAGAGCTTTCGTTTATAAATTATAAATATTAAAGATGATGAAAATCATAGGAAAATTATATAAACGAAGCTATGATAGAGTTTAAAGATGGGAAAAATCATTATAATGTAGAGAAAAATTCAAGGATCGTTTCAAGTATAATTTCGACTATTGAATAAAAGCTAATTGGTTCAAAATAAAATGATGATTTTTAGAAAGGAAAATATTTATAAAATATGCTATGGTGAGATCGAGTTTTTGGTAAATGCATGAAAATTCATAAAATAATTTAAGGATCGTTTTGGTTATAATTTTCAATATCAAAAAGTAGATGAGTAGGGATTTATTGATGATCGAATCATAAGCTAGGGTTTTCGCCGGTTTTTGATACTACAGGAGTTAGGATGGGAATTATGGTTCACGGAGAGTATCACGATCCTCTAAATAATGTGAGGATTCTTTTGGTTAAAATATTGGGTAGTGAAAGTGTTTCGGGAAATGTAGGAATATTTTTGAGCTGTAGGGGTATTTTCGTAATTTTCAACTTGCCCCTGTTTCGGGCTGTTACAATCCTTCCCCCTTAAAAAGAATCTGTCCTCAGATTCTCCTTATGTTTCATAATAACTTAAAGTAATGTTTGTATCCGCTATCCATGATAAGCAGGTTTCCAAAAGAGAACTTACTTTTAAACACATAAGGCAATTGTTCAAGTAAGAAATTTGAATGCGCACATAAATGATGCAATGAATGCATGGCGCCAGGATTAGTAACTGGCGTGTTTATAATGCATACCTTTAACAACTTTGGGGATGACAATTTTAAACTGCAACCACCCTTATAGAGATAATATAATGCATGGTAGTTGAGAATGATGTGCAGATGGTCACAAAATTAAAATTTCCAAGTAATAGCAATTAACAGACACAACATCCTTAGCGAAGATAAAGCATATATAGAGGCACAGGAAATTAATAAGTTAGTTTTCGGTCCTACTGGTATCTTGAAGTAATTCTAATAACTTAAGATTTGAACGAATTAGAAAGTATAAGTGAAGTGCTTCCATGAGTGAGGAACACTAGTATGATGAAGGAGACGTAGATCTTGTAACCGAATCTACCAAGAATTTGATAATTGAAGGATTTGATAGAACTCGAGATTTTGGTATGGATTAAGACTGTATACTTGACTTGATCGAGGAAGGGTTTAGTACTACAATTGTAACAAAATCACATGCTGGTCGGCCGCCCCAACAGTGATTGATCACAATTTAAGCACTAAAGACACGAGAGTACATATGAGACTCTATGAATGATGAACCCCAGATTTCCGCAACCTGGGGCTCTGATACCACTTTAATTGTAGCGCCTCCCCAGCACTACAACCCCGCACCGCAATACTCCCTAGGTGGAGGTTAGACCCAACACTCAGGAAATACTACGGCGAACGGTCAGGATAATATGAATGGAGTACGTGACACAGTGCAGCGGAAGATAAAGAGATTCAACTTTACCAATGAACGGGGAGGATAACTTACAATGAGCAAGGATTATCATTATTGAGCAAAGTAGTTCACAAAAGAGTACAACAGGTTGACGTGCAAGGACAAAGTATGAGATGGTTTGTTTCTGCAGAGAGTAGGCTCAAGACAATGTACTCTTAGGATCGGATCCAACCTACGGTTGTAGTGCTTCAAGATACCTCTAGTTGTCGTTCATTGATTCCTGAAATCATGCATTTTAAAATAGGCGAGAGGGTTAGTCAAAGTGACTAAGTGAAGGGGGGTATAATAACTTATATGTATATGTGTATATATATATATATGTATATGATCAAGAAGATCTTGATCTGAAATAATAGCAATAGGATATAGCAAATAGAAACGGTTCATAATAATTGTAAAACAGGGATAGGGGTAGTTTGGAATATTTGTAGAAATATGAACCGTTTGTAACAAGAACATTAATGCCCGCAAGCTAGGCCTTTCCATCCATAACTCCTTGAATAATTGGTAAAATAGTATCGGGCTGATCAGGCTCCGATACTTCAATAAAACCAAGAATATTAACTCCACTAATCCTTGATGTCAATAGGGAATCAAACCCTAGAGACCACGAACTAGATTCGGGAGGCAGCTATCTCTCCCTCATCCCTTGGCGTGGAGTAACTAACCTCCAGTTAAACCACTACCAAGAGGTCGTGGCAGTCCGCAGCACCAACAATACCCTCGGCCCGATACCTTCCGGGTAATTACTCGCTACGGTTACAGCCGGGGCCCATAACAGGAATCGAGAACAATATTTTGCTTGCATAACCCGGAATCAATGTTTTGATAAAATGGACTTGAAATATATAATGTTCTAGAAAAACGTTGATTCCGGCAAGAAAGTATTTTTCCCTTAAAAGGGATAGTGTAGTAAAGTAATATATATATATATATATGGCAGTAAATCAATATGATGGGTAGGCTTGAAAATAGTTTTTATATAGATGCGTATGTATAGGCATGATTCCAGTTGAAAACATTTTAACCCTCACCTATACCGATAGTCAGATATTGTAACGTGGATTCCAGTGCGCCTGAAAGTATTAACTACTATAGACTTAGAACTAGGTTCCTTATATTAATCAAATAAGCACATAAAACACATAATGTTCATGCATAAAAGGATTACATCAAGTAAACACATAAACTATATCATGTTAGAGAATTCCCGATAAACTCTAATTTTAACCATTTAAGGAAAATTAAGTAATTAATCAGGTTTCATGAATTCTTTAACCACTTGAATATTTATTAATCACATTATAATCCTTATTATAACATTAGAAATGGAACTTAGAATTTAATTTGACAATATAGGTTATATTTTGAAAATAATTCATAATTTACCGATTTTTGGAAAATTCGGATAAAATCTTTATTTAAAAATTCCAAAACTAATTTTATAATTATTTTAATAATATTTTCGAAATTATCAGCTTATGGGTTGACCAAAAAGTCAAAGTTACTATTGAAAACATTTACTATTCAATTTCTTGTGAATTAAACACTTTATAACACAAAATCGAACACACACACTCACACACTATCACACGTGCACTTAAAATTATTCAAGAACAACATGAACATGTTCTTGAGCCTATTTGAATATTCAAAGAAGGTATGTAACACACTTGATCATATTCATATTTATAACATAGAATTTGAAGTATAATATAGCAAAATATATTAATTCTCTATGAAAAATAATTCTAAATAAATTATTCTTGACATGAATTTAATCAAACAAGATCATAATTATTTAAACATATATTCATATCATATCATATCATAACTCATGCATTTAATTAAATAAAATGCATATATGTTATCACATTTTTCCTAAACTAGCATAAATAGCATATATTTCATAAAATAAATTCCTAAAGTATAATTTAATTAATCCTAGGCATGCTACTATTATTTTTATACTAAGAACATTATATAAAGCATGAAATAATAAAAGAAAAACATACCTTAGAGAGAGGGAGAGGGAATGGCGTGAGAAATGGAGAGAAGAGAGTGATTTTGTGTGTTGATTTGTGAGGTATAAATGAGGCTTAAGGGGGGTATTTATAGGTAGTCATGAGGGGTCTCTAAGCAATAAATGAAAGTTTATGGGAGATGTGGTTGCCTAATGTTTCAACAAATGCTTGGTAATTAAATTGGAGATGTGGTTAAATTACATGTTAAACAAATGCTAGGTAATTAACTAAGTAATGTGGAGAAATTACATTCATTTAATTAAATCTTCTAGAAGCTCATGTGGTCATGAATGATGTCATCTTGAATAAAAATAAATGTAAAATAATATAAAATTTATTCAAGAGTCGAGAGGTAAAAGATTGAAGTAGTGAATTAATGAAAGAATGGGTGAAAAATGAGCTTTGTTTTGATTATAAATGTGAAATATTTAGAGCTTTCGTTTATAAATTATAAATATTAAAGATGATGAAAATCATAGGAAAATTATATAAACGAAGCTATGATAGAGTTTAAAGATGGGAAAAATCATTATAATGTAGAGAAAAATTCAAGGATCGTTTCAAGTATAATTTCGACTATTGAATAAAAGCTAATTGGTTCAAAATAAAATGATGATTTTTAGAAAGGAAAATATTTATAAAATATGCTATGGTGAGATCGAGTTTTTGGTAAATGCATGAAAATTCATAAAATAATTTAAGGATCGTTTTGGTTATAATTTTCAATATCAAAAAGTAGATGAGTAGGGATTTATTGATGATCGAATCATAAGCTAGGGTTTTCGCCGGTTTTTGATACTACAGGAGTTAGGATGGGAATTATGGTTCACGGAGAGTATCACGATCCTCTAAATAATGTGAGGATTCTTTTGGTTAAAATATTGGGTAGTGAAAGTGTTTCGGGAAATGTAGGAATATTTTTGAGCTGTAGGGGTATTTTCGTAATTTTCAACTTGCCCCTGTTTCGGGCTGTTACAATCCTTCCCCCTTAAAAAGAATCTGTCCTCAGATTCTCCTTATGTTTCATAATAACTTAAAGTAATGTTTGTATCCGCTATCCATGATAAGCAGGTTTCCAAAAGAGAACTTACTTTTAAACACATAAGGCAATTGTTCAAGTAAGAAATTTGAATGCGCACATAAATGATGCAATGAATGCATGGCGCCAGGATTAGTAACTGGCGTGTTTATAATGCATACCTTTAACAACTTTGGGGATGACAATTTTAAACTGCAACCACCCTTATAGAGATAATATAATGCATGGTAGTTGAGAATGATGTGCAGATGGTTACAAAATTAAAATTTCCAAGTAATAGCAATTAACAGACACAACATCCTTAGCGAAGATAAAGCATATATAGAGGCACAGGAAATTAATAAGTTAGTTTTCGGTCCTACTGGTATCTTGAAGTAATTCTAATAACTTAAGATTTGAACGAATTAGAAAGTATAAGTGAAGTGCTTCCATGAGTGAGGAACACTAGTATGATGAAGGAGACGTAGATCTTGTAACCGAATCTACCAAGAATTTGATAATTGAAGGATTTGATAGAACTCGAGATTTTGGTATGGATTAAGACTGTATACTTGACTTGATCGAGGAAGGGTTTAGTACTACAATTGTAACAAAATCACATGCTGGTCGGCCGCCCCAACAGTGATTGATCACAATTTAAGCACTAAAGACACGAGAGTACATATGAGACTCTATGAATGATGAACCCCAGATTTCCGCAACCTGGGGCTCTGATACCACTTTAATTGTAGCGCCTCCCCAGCACTACAACCCCGCACCGCAATACTCCCTAGGTGGAGGTTAGACCCAACACTCAGGAAATACTACGGCGAACGGTCAGGATAATATGAATGGAGTACGTGACACAGTGCAGCGGAAGATAAAGAGATTCAACTTTACCAATGAACGGGGAGGATAACTTACAATGAGCAAGGATTATCATTATTGAGCAAAGTAGTTCACAAAAGAGTACAACAGGTTGACGTGCAAGGACAAAGTATGAGATGGTTTGTTTCTGCAGAGAGTAGGCTCAAGACAATGTACTCTTAGGATCGGATCCAACCTACGGTTGTAGTGCTTCAAGATACCTCTAGTTGTCGTTCATTGATTCCTGAAATCATGCATTTTAAAATAGGCGAGAGGGTTAGTCAAAGTGACTAAGTGAAGGGGGGTATAATAACTTATATGTATATGTGTATATATATATATATGTATATGATCAAGAAGATCTTGATCTGAAATAATAGCAATAGGATATAGCAAATAGAAACGGTTCATAATAATTGTAAAACAGGGATAGGGGTAGTTTGGAATATTTGTAGAAATATGAACCGTTTGTAACAAGAACATTAATGCCCGCAAGCTAGGCCTTTCCATCCATAACTCCTTGAATAATTGGTAAAATAGTATCGGGCTGATCAGGCTCCGATACTTCAATAAAACCAAGAATATTAACTCCACTAATCCTTGATGTCAATAGGGAATCAAACCCTAGAGACCACGAACTAGATTCGGGAGGCAGCTATCTCTCCCTCATCCCTTGGCGTGGAGTAACTAACCTCCAGTTAAACCACTACCAAGAGGTCGTGGCAGTCCGCAGCACCAACAATACCCTCGGCCCGATACCTTCCGGGTAATTACTCGCTACGGTTACAGCCGGGGCCCATAACAGGAATCGAGAACAATATTTTGCTTGCATAACCCGGAATCAATGTTTTGATAAAATGGACTTGAAATATATAATGTTCTAGAAAAACGTTGATTCCGGCAAGAAAGTATTTTTCCCTTAAAAGGGATAGTGTAGTAAAGTAATATATATATATATATATATGGCAGTAAATCAATATGATGGGTAGGCTTGAAAATAGTTTTTATATAGATGCGTATGTATAGGCATGATTCCAGTTGAAAACATTTTAACCCTCACCTATACCGATAGTCAGATATTGTAACGTGGATTCCAGTGCGCCTGAAAGTATTAACTACTATAGACTTAGAACTAGGTTCCTTATATTAATCAAATAAGCACATAAAACACATAATGTTCATGCATAAAAGGATTACATCAAGTAAACACATAAACTATATCATGTTAGAGAATTCCCGATAAACTCTAATTTTAACCATTTAAGGAAAATTAAGTAATTAATCAGGTTTCATGAATTCTTTAACCACTTGAATATTTATTAATCACATTATAATCCTTATTATAACATTAGAAATGGAACTTAGAATTTAATTTGACAATATAGGTTATATTTTGAAAATAATTCATAATTTACCGATTTTTGGAAAATTCGGATAAAATCTTTATTTAAAAATTCCAAAACTAATTTTATAATTATTTTAATAATATTTTCGAAATTATCAGCTTATGGGTTGACCAAAAAGTCAAAGTTACTATTGAAAACATTTACTATTCAATTTCTTGTGAATTAAACACTTTATAACACAAAATCGAACACACACACTCACACACTATCACACGTGCACTTAAAATTATTCAAGAACAACATGAACATGTTCTTGAGCCTATTTGAATATTCAAAGAAGGTATGTAACACACTTGATCATATTCATATTTATAACATAGAATTTGAAGTATAATATAGCAAAATATATTAATTCTCTATGAAAAATAATTCTAAATAAATTATTCTTGACATGAATTTAATCAAACAAGATCATAATTATTTAAACATATATTCATATCATATCATATCATAACTCATGCATTTAATTAAATAAAATGCATATATGTAATCACATTTTTCCTAAACTAGCATAAATAGCATATATTTCATAAAATAAATTCCTAAAGTATAATTTAATTAATCCTAGGCATGCTACTATTATTTTTATACTAAGAACATTATATAAAGCATGAAATAATAAAAGAAAAACATACCTTAGAGAGAGGGAGAGGGAATGGCGTGAGAAATGGAGAGAAGAGAGTGATTTTGTGTGTTGATTTGTGAGGTATAAATGAGGCTTAAGGGGGGTATTTATAGGTAGTCATGAGGGGTCTCTAAGCAATAAATGAAAGTTTATTGGAGATGTGGTTGCCTAATGTTTCAACAAATGCTTGGTAATTAAATTGGAGATGTGGTTAAATTACATGTTAAACAAATGCTAGGTAATTAACTAAGTAATGTGGAGAAATTACATTCATTTAATTAAATCTTCTAGAAGCTCATGTGGTCATGAATGATGTCATCTTGAATAAAAATAAATGTAAAATAATATAAAATTTATTCAAGAGTCGAGAGGTAAAAGATTGAAGTAGTGAATTAATGAAAGAATGGGTGAAAAATGAGCTTTGTTTTGATTATAAATGTGAAATATTTAGAGCTTTCGTTTATAAATTATAAATATTAAAGATGATGAAAATCATAGGAAAATTATATAAACGAAGCTATGATAGAGTTTAAAGATGGGAAAAATCATTATAATGTAGAGAAAAATTCAAGGATCGTTTCAAGTATAATTTCGACTATTGAATAAAAGCTAATTGGTTCAAAATAAAATGATGATTTGTAGAAAGGAAAATATTTATAAAATATGCTATGGTGAGATCGAGTTTTTGGTAAATGCATGAAAATTCATAAAATAATTTAAGGATCGTTTTGGTTATAATTTTCAATATCAAAAAGTAGATGAGTAGGGATTTATTGATGATCGAATCATAAGCTAGGGTTTTCGCCGGTTTTTGATACTACAGGAGTTAGGATGGGAATTATGGTTCACGGAGAGTATCACGATCCTCTAAATAATGTGAGGATTCTTTTGGTTAAAATATTGGGTAGTGAAAGTGTTTCGGGAAATGTAGGAATATTTTTGAGCTGTAGGGGTATTTTCGTAATTTTCAACTTGCCCCTGTTTCGGGCTGTTACAATCCTTCCCCCTTAAAAAGAATCTGTCCTCAGATTCTCCTTATGTTTCATAATAACTTAAAGTAATGTTTGTATCCGCTATCCATGATAAGCAGGTTTCCAAAAGAGAACTTACTTTTAAACACATAAGGCAATTGTTCAAGTAAGAAATTTGAATGCGCACATAAATGATGCAATGAATGCATGGCGCCAGGATTAGTAACTGGCGTGTTTATAATGCATACCTTTAACAACTTTGGGGATGACAATTTTAAACTGCAACCACCCTTATAGAGATAATATAATGCATGGTAGTTGAGAATGATGTGCAGATGGTCACAAAATTAAAATTTCCAAGTAATAGCAATTAACAGACACAACATCCTTAGCGAAGATAAAGCATATATAGAGGCACAGGAAATTAATAAGTTAGTTTTCGGTCCTACTGGTATCTTGAAGTAATTCTAATAACTTAAGATTTGAACGAATTAGAAAGTATAAGTGAAGTGCTTCCATGAGTGAGGAACACTAGTATGATGAAGGAGACGTAGATCTTGTAACCGAATCTACCAAGAATTTGATAATTGAAGGATTTGATAGAACTCGAGATTTTGGTATGGATTAAGACTGTATACTTGACTTGATCGAGGAAGGGTTTAGTACTACAATTGTAACAAAATCACATGCTGGTCGGCCGCCCCAACAGTGATTGATCACAATTTAAGCACTAAAGACACGAGAGTACATATGAGACTCTATGAATGATGAACCCCAGATTTCCGCAACCTGGGGCTCTGATACCACTTTAATTGTAGCGCCTCCCCAGCACTACAACCCCGCACCGCAATACTCCCTAGGTGGAGGTTAGACCCAACACTCAGGAAATACTACGGCGAACGGTCAGGATAATATGAATGGAGTACGTGACACAGTGCAGCGGAAGATAAAGAGATTCAACTTTACCAATGAACGGGGAGGATAACTTACAATGAGCAAGGATTATCATTATTGAGCAAAGTAGTTCACAAAAGAGTACAACAGGTTGACGTGCAAGGACAAAGTATGAGATGGTTTGTTTCTGCAGAGAGTAGGCTCAAGACAATGTACTCTTAGGATCGGATCCAACCTACGGTTGTAGTGCTTCAAGATACCTCTAGTTGTCGTTCATTGATTCCTGAAATCATGCATTTTAAAATAGGCGAGAGGGTTAGTCAAAGTGACTAAGTGAAGGGGGGTATAATAACTTATATGTATATGTGTATATATATATATATGTATATGATCAAGAAGATCTTGATCTGAAATAATAGCAATAGGATATAGCAAATAGAAACGGTTCATAATAATTGTAAAACAGGGATAGGGGTAGTTTGGAATATTTGTAGAAATATGAACCGTTTGTAACAAGAACATTAATGCCCGCAAGCTAGGCCTTTCCATCCATAACTCCTTGAATAATTGGTAAAATAGTATCGGGCTGATCAGGCTCCGATACTTCAATAAAACCAAGAATATTAACTCCACTAATCCTTGATGTCAATAGGGAATCAAACCCTAGAGACCACGAACTAGATTCGGGAGGCAGCTATCTCTCCCTCATCCCTTGGCGTGGAGTAACTAACCTCCAGTTAAACCACTACCAAGAGGTCGTGGCAGTCCGCAGCACCAACAATACCCTCGGCCCGATACCTTCCGGGTAATTACTCGCTACGGTTACAGCCGGGGCCCATAACAGGAATCGAGAACAATATTTTGCTTGCATAACCCGGAATCAATGTTTTGATAAAATGGACTTGAAATATATAATGTTCTAGAAAAACGTTGATTCCGGCAAGAAAGTATTTTTCCCTTAAAAGGGATAGTGTAGTAAAGTAATATATATATATATATATGGCAGTAAATCAATATGATGGGTAGGCTTGAAAATAGTTTTTATATAGATGCGTATGTATAGGCATGATTCCAGTTGAAAACATTTTAACCCTCACCTATACCGATAGTCAGATATTGTAACGTGGATTCCAGTGCGCCTGAAAGTATTAACTACTATAGACTTAGAACTAGGTTCCTTATATTAATCAAATAAGCACATAAAACACATAATGTTCATGCATAAAAGGATTACATCAAGTAAACACATAAACTATATCATGTTAGAGAATTCCCGATAAACTCTAATTTTAACCATTTAAGGAAAATTAAGTAATTAATCAGGTTTCATGAATTCTTTAACCACTTGAATATTTATTAATCACATTATAATCCTTATTATAACATTAGAAATGGAACTTAGAATTTAATTTGACAATATAGGTTATATTTTGAAAATAATTCATAATTTACCGATTTTTGGAAAATTCGGATAAAATCTTTATTTAAAAATTCCAAAACTAATTTTATAATTATTTTAATAATATTTTCGAAATTATCAGCTTATGGGTTGACCAAAAAGTCAAAGTTACTATTGAAAACATTTACTATTCAATTTCTTGTGAATTAAACACTTTATAACACAAAATCGAACACACACACTCACACACTATCACACGTGCACTTAAAATTATTCAAGAACAACATGAACATGTTCTTGAGCCTATTTGAATATTCAAAGAAGGTATGTAACACACTTGATCATATTCATATTTATAACATAGAATTTGAAGTATAATATAGCAAAATATATTAATTCTCTATGAAAAATAATTCTAAATAAATTATTCTTGACATGAATTTAATCAAACAAGATCATAATTATTTAAACATATATTCATATCATATCATATCATAACTCATGCATTTAATTAAATAAAATGCATATATGTTATCACATTTTTCCTAAACTAGCATAAATAGCATATATTTCATAAAATAAATTCCTAAAGTATAATTTAATTAATCCTAGGCATGCTACTATTATTTTTATACTAAGAACATTATATAAAGCATGAAATAATAAAAGAAAAACATACCTTAGAGAGAGGGAGAGGGAATGGCGTGAGAAATGGAGAGAAGAGAGTGATTTTGTGTGTTGATTTGTGAGGTATAAATGAGGCTTAAGGGGGGTATTTATAGGTAGTCATGAGGGGTCTCTAAGCAATAAATGAAAGTTTATTGGAGATGTGGTTGCCTAATGTTTCAACAAATGCTTGGTAATTAAATTGGAGATGTGGTTAAATTACATGTTAAACAAATGCTAGGTAATTAACTAAGTAATGTGGAGAAATTACATTCATTTAATTAAATCTTCTAGAAGCTCATGTGGTCATGAATGATGTCATCTTGAATAAAAATAAATGTAAAATAATATAAAATTTATTCAAGAGTCGAGAGGTAAAAGATTGAAGTAGTGAATTAATGAAAGAATGGGTGAAAAATGAGCTTTGTTTTGATTATAAATGTGAAATATTTAGAGCTTTCGTTTATAAATTATAAATATTAAAGATGATGAAAATCATAGGAAAATTATATAAACGAAGCTATGATAGAGTTTAAAGATGGGAAAAATCATTATAATGTAGAGAAAAATTCAAGGATCGTTTCAAGTATAATTTCGACTATTGAATAAAAGCTAATTGGTTCAAAATAAAATGATGATTTTTAGAAAGGAAAATATTTATAAAATATGCTATGGTGAGATCGAGTTTTTGGTAAATGCATGAAAATTCATAAAATAATTTAAGGATCGTTTTGGTTATAATTTTCAATATCAAAAAGTAGATGAGTAGGGATTTATTGATGATCGAATCATAAGCTAGGGTTTTCGCCGGTTTTTGATACTACAGGAGTTAGGATGGGAATTATGGTTCACGGAGAGTATCACGATCCTCTAAATAATGTGAGGATTCTTTTGGTTAAAATATTGGGTAGTGAAAGTGTTTCGGGAAATGTAGGAATATTTTTGAGCTGTAGGGGTATTTTCGTAATTTTCAACTTGCCCCTGTTTCGGGCTGTTACAATCCTTCCCCCTTAAAAAGAATCTGTCCTCAGATTCTCCTTATGTTTCATAATAACTTAAAGTAATGTTTGTATCCGTTATCCATGATAAGCAGGTTTCCAAAAGAGAACTTACTTTTAAACACATAAGGCAATTGTTCAAGTAAGAAATTTGAATGCGCACATAAATGATGCAATGAATGCATGGCGCCAGGATTAGTAACTGGCGTGTTTATAATGCATACCTTTAACAACTTTGGGGATGACAATTTTAAACTGCAACCACCCTTATAGAGATAATATAATGCATGGTAGTTGAGAATGATGTGCAGATGGTCACAAAATTAAAATTTCCAAGTAATAGCAATTAACAGACACAACATCCTTAGCGAAGATAAAGCATATATAGAGGCACAGGAAATTAATAAGTTAGTTTTCGGTCCTACTGGTATCTTGAAGTAATTCTAATAACTTAAGATTTGAACGAATTAGAAAGTATAAGTGAAGTGCTTCCATGAGTGAGGAACACTAGTATGATGAAGGAGACGTAGATCTTGTAACCGAATCTACCAAGAATTTGATAATTGAAGGATTTGATAGAACTCGAGATTTTGGTATGGATTAAGACTGTATACTTGACTTGATCGAGGAAGGGTTTAGTACTACAATTGTAACAAAATCACATGCTGGTCGGCCGCCCCAACAGTGATTGATCACAATTTAAGCACTAAAGACACGAGAGTACATATGAGACTCTATGAATGATGAACCCCAGATTTCCGCAACCTGGGGCTCTGATACCACTTTAATTGTAGCGCCTCCCCAGCACTACAACCCCGCACCGCAATACTCCCTAGGTGGAGGTTAGACCCAACACTCAGGAAATACTACGGCGAACGGTCAGGATAATATGAATGGAGTACGTGACACAGTGCAGCGGAAGATAAAGAGATTCAACTTTACCAATGAACGGGGAGGATAACTTACAATGAGCAAGGATTATCATTATTGAGCAAAGTAGTTCACAAAAGAGTACAACAGGTTGACGTGCAAGGACAAAGTATGAGATGGTTTGTTTCTGCAGAGAGTAGGCTCAAGACAATGTACTCTTAGGATCGGATCCAACCTACGGTTGTAGTGCTTCAAGATACCTCTAGTTGTCGTTCATTGATTCCTGAAATCATGCATTTTAAAATAGGCGAGAGGGTTAGTCAAAGTGACTAAGTGAAGGGGGGTATAATAACTTATATGTATATGTGTATATATATATATATGTATATGATCAAGAAGATCTTGATCTGAAATAATAGCAATAGGATATAGCAAATAGAAACGGTTCATAATAATTGTAAAACAGGGATAGGGGTAGTTTGGAATATTTGTAGAAATATGAACCGTTTGTAACAAAAACATTAATGCCCGCAAGCTAGGCCTTTCCATCCATAACTCCTTGAATAATTGGTAAAATAGTATCGGGCTGATCAGGCTCCGATACTTCAATAAAACCAAGAATATTAACTCCACTAATCCTTGATGTCAATAGGGAATCAAACCCTAGAGACCACGAACTAGATTCGGGAGACAGCTATCTCTCCCTCATCCCTTGGCGTGGAGTAACTAACCTCCAGTTAAACCACTACCAAGAGGTCGTGGCAGTCCGCAGCACCAACAATACCCTCGGCCCGATACCTTCCGGGTAATTACTCGCTACGGTTACAGCCGGGGCCCATAACAGGAATCGAGAACAATATTTTGCTTGCATAACCCGGAATCAATGTTTTGATAAAATGGACTTGAAATATATAATGTTCTAGAAAAACGTTGATTCCGGCAAGAAAGTATTTTTCCCTTAAAAGGGATAGTGTAGTAAAGTAATATATATATATATATATGGCAGTAAATCAATATGATGGGTAGGCTTGAAAATAGTTTTTATATAGATGCGTATGTATAGGCATGATTCCAGTTGAAAACATTTTAACCCTCACCTATACCGATAGTCAGATATTGTAACGTGGATTCCAGTGCGCCTGAAAGTATTAACTACTATAGACTTAGAACTAGGTTCCTTATATTAATCAAATAAGCACATAAAACACATAATGTTCATGCATAAAAGGATTACATCAAGTAAACACATAAACTATATCATGTTAGAGAATTCCCGATAAACTCTAATTTTAACCATTTAAGGAAAATTAAGTAATTAATCAGGTTTCATGAATTCTTTAACCACTTGAATATTTATTAATCACATTATAATCCTTATTATAACATTAGAAATGGAACTTAGAATTTAATTTGACAATATAGGTTATATTTTGAAAATAATTCATAATTTACCGATTTTTGGAAAATTCGGATAAAATCTTTATTTAAAAATTCCAAAACTAATTTTATAATTATTTTAATAATATTTTCGAAATTATCAGCTTATGGGTTGACCAAAAAGTCAAAGTTACTATTGAAAACATTTACTATTCAATTTCTTGTGAATTAAACACTTTATAACACAAAATCGAACACACACACTCACACACTATCACACGTGCACTTAAAATTATTCAAGAACAACATGAACATGTTCTTGAGCCTATTTGAATATTCAAAGAAGGTATGTAACACACTTGATCATATTCATATTTATAACATAGAATTTGAAGTATAATATAGCAAAATATATTAATTCTCTATGAAAAATAATTCTAAATAAATTATTCTTGACATGAATTTAATCAAACAAGATCATAATTATTTAAACATATATTCATATCATATCATATCATAACTCATGCATTTAATTAAATAAAATGCATATATGTTATCACATTTTTCCTAAACTAGCATAAATAGCATATATTTCATAAAATAAATTCCTAAAGTATAATTTAATTAATCCTAGGCATGCTACTATTATTTTTATACTAAGAACATTATATAAAGCATGAAATAATAAAAGAAAAACATACCTTAGAGAGAGGGAGAGGGAATGGCGTGAGAAATGGAGAGAAGAGAGTGATTTTGTGTGTTGATTTGTGAGGTATAAATGAGGCTTAAGGGGGGTATTTATAGGTAGTCATGAGGGGTCTCTAAGCAATAAATGAAAGTTTATGGGAGATGTGGTTGCCTAATGTTTCAACAAATGCTTGGTAATTAAATTGGAGATGTGGTTAAATTACATGTTAAACAAATGCTAGGTAATTAACTAAGTAATGTGGAGAAATTACATTCATTTAATTAAATCTTCTAGAAGCTCATGTGGTCATGAATGATGTCATCTTGAATAAAAATAAATGTAAAATAATATAAAATTTATTCAAGAGTCGAGAGGTAAAAGATTGAAGTAGTGAATTAATGAAAGAATGAGTAAAAAATGAGCTTTGTTTTGATTATAAATGTGAAATATTTAGAGCTTTCGTTTATAAATTATAAATATTAAAGATGATGAAAATCATAGGAAAATTATATAAACGAAGCTATGATAGAGTTTAAAGATGGGAAAAATCATTATAATGTAGAGAAAAATTCAAGGATCGTTTCAAGTATAATTTCGACTATTGAATAAAAGCTAATTGGTTCAAAATAAAATGATGATTTTTAGAAAGGAAAATATTTATAAAATATGCTATGGTGAGATCGAGTTTTTGGTAAATGCATGAAAATTCATAAAATAATTTAAGGATCGTTTTGGATATAATTTTGAATATAAAAAAGTAGATGAGTAGGTATTTATTGATGATCGAATCATAAGCTAGGGTTTTCGCCGGTTTTTGATACTACAGGAGTTAGGATGGGAATTATGGTTCACGGAGAGTATCACGATCCTCTAAATAATGTGAGGATTCTTTTGGTTAAAATATTGGGTAGTGAAAGTGTTTCGGGAAATGTAGGAATATTTTTGAGCTGCAGGGGTATTTTCATAATTTTCAACTTGCCCCTGTTTCGGGCTGTTACAGTTCACATAAGAATGCAATGCATGAACATTTGTAAAGGTGAACCGAGGTATATAAACGCATTCTTGTCCTCTTTGATTTACTATTTCCAGCTAAGTCCTGATACGGGCTGTTACAATGGTGGTCGAGAGTTGCTCAACAAATAGAAGCTACAAACGAAGATTTAACATGGGAAGTATTTGTTCGGGAATTTAGAATGAGATACACACCGGCTATGCATAGAGATCGAAGACTTGACGAATTCCTCACCTTAAAGCAAGGACATAGAACGGTCATGGAATATTTGGAGGAGTTCGAGGGATTAGGCGTGTACGTTCCCCACGTCATGAATGACGAACGGGTGAAGGCAAGGCATTCCACGGAAGGCCTCCGGGGTGAATTTAAGGAAGCTTTGATTTCTAAGGATACAAGTACGTGGGAAAAGGCTACTACAAGAGCTTTGAAGGTCGAAAATTGGATTCTAACAAGAAGTAGGGAAGAAGGTACACTAGAGCAACCACTCGGATTAGGATCGTGCTCTAATTTCCAAGTGGAAAAGAAATCCTCTCGGCATGGAAAGGAAACAAAAGGGAAGCATAAGAAGAAACATAAGTCCCGAAAGACACCACGAGCCGAGAGAGAGTTCCAACCGTGCGCTCATTGTGGGGGAACCAACCATACCTATGAGGGGTGTTGGATAAGACTAAGAAGATGCTACGCTTGCGGGTCTTCGGAGCACAAGTTCCCGGAATGTGATCGTGCAAGAACCAATAAGAAGAGGAAAAGAAATCAAAAGCCTTAGAGGGGAGGCCGAATCAAACCCGGAATTAAGGTACTTGCATTCATGGCATCTCATTACATTCATTGTTTAATTCAGGGTAACCCACTTTCGTTGTTGCCTATTTCCCTTCTTTGTGCGCATGCCTAATATTTGCGTGTGGCCTCTTTTCTTTTCTTTTCTTATTACTTGCGCATGTGGTGTGTTGTTACTTAGTTGTCTCGAGTGACAACTTTGAGTGTACGAGTGATCTAGTTCTACGGTAAGTGGAGGGTCGTGTTTTCTACCAAGCTTCCAAGGTGATCAACAGGGGTGAGAAGGTGCGAGTGGTGAAAGTCCGGTGACTACGGCGCTCGTGTATCTCCGAGCTCTTAAGTGGCTTGAAATGAATCAAACGGTAGGTGATGAATCTAGTTTAGACCCTCTCATCGTGCGAGACAAATCGAGTTGTTCTTAGCCGGAATCCACGTAGGAAGGAGTTCTTCGACCACACTTGAAGAATCAGACCCCTTGCGTTAGAAGACCTTTCTCGAGCTAACCCTCGTCGGGACGTCGCGAACCTCGAACTTGGGTGAATACGAGAGAGTAGCTCACAGTTCTAACTCGAGCGGTTGGACCTGGGGACCAGGTCCTTTTTAAGGGGGGGAGATTGTAACATCCCAACTCTTCGGTTTTCCAGGTACGGACGTCACGAGTGTGCTAAGTGCGGTTTTAATTAATTAAGCATGCAATTATATGACATATGTGCCTTTTGAATGAGCATTATGTGTTTCATATTTTAAAAGTTTACGTTTTAGTCCCCTTCTACTTCGTTTTAACTCGTTTCGACCCCGTTTTCAATCCCGATTTTTGTAACCACTTGCCATGTATGAATTATGTGGATTACGAACATGTTTATATGCTTTATACTTGTTTTAGATTTTGTTTTATTTGGTTCTTGACTCGTTTTGTAAAAACGGGATTTATTAGGGACACGGGGGCCTAACTAGATTTAGCGCACCTTGTGTTCCGGGAGGTGTAACTCGTGATCGGGAATTCGGATTCGAATTTCGGAAAATGTGTTGGACTCGTAAAAAAGAGATGAAGCCAAGGAACCCAACTTTTTAATTTTATAAGCCCATTTGATCCTCCGAAATTCAACCGAAATGAGCACTTTCACCAAGAAGACACTTTTGTTGACTAGTCTTGCTTGTGGGCCCCATCTTAACCCAAGTTAAGCCTAACGTTGATTTTTATACTCTAGATACACTCCTCTCTCCCTCATTTCCAGCCCCAAATTCGGACCCCTCCCCCCAAGACACAAGATATTTGCTCCAAAGTGAAGAAAGAAGATAAGAAGAGAAAAGAGGAAGGACTATTCACTTTCTTCAAGGTTTGATCTCTAGCTTCATCAAATCTCTCCAAATTGAAGAGGTAAGTTCATTTTTGACTCCTCCATTCTTATGTGGTTGTTTTAAGTTCCATTTTGCAAGATTTCACCATGGATTGCTTGATTTATGACATTTGTGATGAATAGTGAGGGTTTGATGAATTTTGTGAATTCTTGCTTGATTTCTTGTGATTTCTTTGAGTATGAAGCTTGATTTTATATCCTAAGACCACATTTATGATATATATGAACTTGATTTGGGTGGTTGTTGTGAATTCATGACTTTGCCATTAATGACTTTGAAGGTTTTGAATGAGTTTGCTTCCATTTCACTCCTCGCTTGATTGTTGCTTCCTTGGTCCGATTTTATGGCTTGAAATGCATGAGTATTGCTTCATTATCCTTCCATTATGTGTTACCTTGAGTGTGGGTTGAGTTCTTGGTGTGTTTAGGGGCAAAAATTTTGGATTTTCTTGGCTGGAGCAAATCCAGGGCCGTGGATTTTAAGCCTTGAAACAATCAACGGTCGTAGATTTGGTGCAGCTACGTGGGGGCTTTCTGTAACTCAGATCCACGGTCGTGGATCTGTCCTTTGATAAAAATCCACGGCCCAGGATCTGGGGGACAGCCACTTTTTGCTCCCGAACTTGTTTTCTTGCTCGTTTTGTTCGTTTCCCTCCCCGATCTTGATCCTAATGTGTTATGTGCTTACTTATATGTATGATATGCTTTGCTATGACTTGTTAATGCATGAATTTGATATGTTTTATGTGTGAATAATGTGTCATGTGTGTTGTATTAAGATTTCGAATTCGTTTGATTTGATTTGTGCCTTATGTGATGCAATGTGTACTCTTACGTGCATGATTGACTACGTACTTTGTTTGCTCACCTTGCATGTTATGTCTTTGATCTTATATGAAATGTATGCTTCTCTAACTTGATATATGACATGTTATATGTGTTGTATGATTTGCATGAATTTGTTTAACGTGAAATACGTGAATTATGTTCCGATATGTCTCAACATGATTTTGGTGTGACCTAAGTGCATGCCTTGTACATCTTTGAACCTGTTATATGCCCTTGAATGAGTATGAATCAATGTGATATGATGGATTATATGACCTAAGACATGTTTCTAAGTGTTAAGTGTTCCGTGTGCTTGTATATGACTAAGTGCTATCTTATATGAATGCATTACCTTAATTGTGCACAAGAACATGAGCTTTGCCTAAGTGATTGCATTCCTTAAGCGTGTAAGCATATGCCGTGCGTCTATATGGTTCATTTTGAGTCTAAGTCTTGTGTGTGTTTGGCTTCAGTTTGTTCAAGTGCACCCGGGGGGTGTTTTGTCCGTCAAGTTGATTCCGGGGTGAATCGATCGTGTGTCTTCGACTCCGTTGGTGTAAGGTCAGGTTAGGATATACTTATACCCTAATGAAACATGCCGGTCGTGAATGCGTGTGATCTATAAGCCTCTATATATATGTAGATATGTGTGAGATACGTATATGTTGTCCTTGCGTTAAGTTTGAAAGTATGGAGCTATGTATGCTTAGCTTTGATTTTCTTTATGCTTTTGAGGTCGGTGTGATATGTACGTACGATATGATAAGTACGATATGCATGTGCTATGTATAAGTGTAAGTTTAGCAGGTTTAAGCTTTCGATTTTCGTGTAAGTGTAAGTGTAAGTTTGGGCCCCGGAGTTGTGTGGTTCGGGAGACCCGGGACGACCATCAGGGTCGCCGGTTGCAACCCCAGGACACTTCTCCAACTTAGGATCAACCCGGACCCCACCAGGAGGTTGGTTAGGGAATGGAATCCTTGGGCATGAGTGTCATGAAACTCACGACCTATACATATAAGCGCGGATGGCTTGGGTATGTACAACCTACCCATCAACCGGAGTAAGTGGAGGTATGTGTTTTATGATTTTATGTGGTTAAGTCTTCGTGCGTTATGAAGGAGTTGGTTGGTTTTGCGCTCGTACCCGTCGAGTTTCGTTAAGTTATGTTTGTCGGTCATAAGTTCAAGAAACGGGGTTAGACTCTTAAGCTAAGATAAAATTTTGATTTGCTTTCAACCTAATGAGTTATGTTCCGATATATGTGCTAAGTCTGCATGAAAACAAGCTTACGCCTTAAGAAACGTATGATCTAAGATTTGTTCAGTTTGTTTGATAAGCTCCCTATATGTATATTATCACGGTAAAATGTTTTGGCATGTAAAAACTAACCCCGGGTTCACGAACATTACTTCAACTACGTGCTATGCTCTATAAATATATGCAAGTTTTAGCTTTGCAGGTTCGCTTTGGGTTCGAGCTAGACGGAATGTGTCAGTCGTGAAGTCGGTTTTGTTTCGAGTCTTTGTATAAGTTTGTAGTCCTTTGCATTTCGCATTCGAATTTGTTTAAGTTTGTATAATTTGATCAGGTTTATGTATATGAATTTGTTGTTTAACTTATGTGTATATGCGTGACAGGACTCTAGGACTTTTATGAACCCATTTGATTTGTGAATTATGATATATATTTATATTTGATTTTCGGGTTTTTGGATTTATGTTAGTTGCCCGTTGTTGTGTGTTTGGAATTTTATTATTGGCATGTTAAGCTTCCGTATTCGCACAGTTTGCATTTTGTTTTGTTCGTGGTCTCTGCGTCCCGCCTAGCTTTCGTGCGTGTGTGTGTCTCCCGTTCGCCTATGCTCGGTTCATATGTGGGCTTCCATCTCACTTGTGGATTGGGTTTAGGTGCGGGGATATGGCATCCCATCGTGCGGGGTGTTACAAATACAAAATCAATAATGAAGTAGAAGTCGCCCGAGATTACAACTAATCAATTTAATAATTCAATCATGATCAATTCAATACGTGGCCCAGTGAGTGGAGGCAAATCTCCAACCTTTCTCCAAACGTGTACAATAGTTCAGTCATTAAGTGATTAGGTGATCAAGCAATCAATTTACTGTGCACAATTAGTAGTTTCAATAACCCCTTCTTCCTCCGGGTGATGGTGGGATTGCAAGGCCCCATCACCCAATCAATCTGGGCATTGGGTTCGTGAGTCCCTATGCCTGGAACTCCTTCCTCCACTAATCTCCTAGTGGATTCAGGGGCCATCCCAATTTTTGTGAGGATAGCTCAAGAGTTGCCCGTCAGCCCTTGCTTTCCCAGTTGGCTCCATACACTACCCTCGGGCCCACGGTGAACAATATACTCGGCAAAACAATCAATCGGTTCAATTCGGTAAATCAATTGGAAATCAATAAGGTTTTGGAAAATTATAGATATATAGATACATTTTGACCGAAAGATCACATAGGGTTGTAAGGGTTCTATATATCTAGAAATTAAACCTCACCTGACAAGTGACGGGACAAGAAAAGGATACAAGAAAGTGCCCAAACGATCCATGATCTCCGCCCTGGAGAAAAACTGGACAAGAAAGGGAATAGTGGAAACTCGTGAGACAAGACTCAATAATGAGACCAAGTATGACGCACGACAATACTCATGTAAATAAGTAAACTATCCCAACACTATAATAACCAAGTAAATTGATAATCAAGTAATACTTAAACATGTATGAGAACCAATTAACACTTAAGAGATGAGGTTAATATCAAGAAATCATGTATTCATATCAGTCAATTATTTCAAGTTCAATTCATGTAAGGCATGGAGTCACACAATCACGTTTGAGCAATTAAGTACCAAGAAGTGTCAAGTAGGAGCATACGTATCAATTAATCAAGTATATGTATCATATAATTCACATATGGGAGCCAAGAGAGTGAAAGGAATGCAATAAGAAAGGTTTTGGTGAAGTTTGGCAAAAACGGACAATTTAGGAAACACACACGCTGTAGGAAAACTGGAATATCTTTAATTCTAGAAGTAAGAATTGAGTTTTGTTTGTTGGGAATGAAACTACACATAAATACCTTTCCGATTATATATGTCTCGTTTTCTAGTTCAAAGCGAGGAGAAAATGGCATAAGCTTGAAGTTAAGCGAGTGCAGTTTGTCGGGAAAATGGCGACACCTAGAAATGATATTGAGGTGATTCCAATTGGAGAGTGTTCTATACTTCATTAGGTTTCTAAAGGTTTAAAAATCAGGTCAATCGGAGTTCGTATGAGGGAGAAAAACTCATTTGGAAAATGGTCACAAAGCAGAAACGGGCGTTTGGAAGCACACAGGTGATGCAGTAGGTTCCCACATGGGCGTTTGGTGTTATAACTAGGATCCCAAACGGGCGTTTGGAAGAGATCTGGGGGAAAAATAGGGGAAAAACAGGGGCTATGCACGGGAATTGGCTCCCAAGCCTTCCCAACACAAAACCACATTAATTAAACACCTTAAAACTAACATATAACATACATAAGTCTCATATATATCATTTCAGCCACAAAGAAATGAATAAAACATGCTTGATTCACCAAAATCATGTATGAAACCTTCAACATGGAAATATGATCACATAAGCTCAATACTTTAAGAACTTAAGCTATATATGCATGAAACCAACTCAAAATCACCACATATATTTCATACTAACTCATGAAAGCATAAGAATCGATAAACTCTAATACTATACAAGAACTCATCAAGACATATGCATGAGTTTACCTTGAAAAGGGGAAAGAAATGGAGGAGATGAAAAGAAGTGAGTGCAAGGCTTGATTCTTGTGAAGATGGATGAAGATTCTTGAGTCCTAGCTTCCTTAGTTGGATCGAGATGATGAGGGGAAAAATGGAGATGTGTGTGTCTTGTATTTATGTATAAGAATGAGGGAGAAATGTATATATATGTGTGCATAAGTTATATGAGTCAATATATATATATATATATATATATATATATATATATATGTACGTATACATTGTATATCACTAAAGTTGGATGAAAAGTCTTGATATTAAAAGTTATTTGCACATAAGTCCTTACCTCTTATGAATTTACAAGTTAGAGATGCTTCACTTGGCATGCATGATTGATTATAAATATATATATATATATATATATATAAGGCTCCAAAAAGGAATATGATGAAATTGAGTTGAATATATGTTATGCTAAATCACTTAAATCATGCTCGGAGAATTAAATACACACTCACGAAATTGAATTCACGAAGTTATAATTTAAATCATAATTGCAAGTATGCAAGTAAAGAAAATTAAATAACGCAAATCAATTAAATATGAATCATGTCATAAATTACAAGTTGATAAAATTTCATGTAGACACTTAGTAATATAATTCACATAATATCACGTAAGGTACAACCGTGAAAAACGGGACGTTACAATACCAGGAGGACCGGAAATTAAATTATTGATTTCTTGTGCCTTTATATACCTTACCTTCGCTCAAGGTGCTATGTGTATTAATTATTATTACTTGGAAATTTTATTCTCGTGACCATCTGTAAATCATTCTCAACTATCATGCATCATATTCTCTCCATGAGGGTGATTGCAGTTTAAATTGTCATCCCTAAAGTTGTTAAAGGTATACATTCTAGACACGTCAGTTACTGCTTTATAAGACCCTGGCGCCACGCATTCATTCATTGCATCTCAATTGTATGTGCGTTTAAATTCTTCCCATAAATAATTACCTTATGTGCTTAAGTGAATTCTCCTTTGGAAATTGCTTCATCATGAATAGAAAATATAAACATTACCTAAAGTTATTATGAAACATGAGTAGAATATGAGGACAGATTCTCTTTAAGGGGGGTGGATTGTAACATCCCAGATTTCGGGGCGAAGAAGAATTCCTTTGAAAGTCCTAGTTACTATTCATCCCTAAATGTAGAAAATTTTCGGGACATCGTTACCTATCCAATATTTGGGTTCAAATGAATCCCTACGAAATTTTATGAATTATGGCATCATTTCCAAACCCTAATTCTCATTATAACTCCCGTAATAGCCAAAACTGGCCAAAAACCCTACTTTAACCCTAAATTTAGAGATTTCCAAATTTCAACATTTTTCTAATCAATATTATAGTCCAAACGATCCTTGAATTATTTTGTGAATTTTCATGCATTTACCGAAACATGATTCCAACCGTAGCATACTTTATAAATATTTTCCCTTTTAAAAATTATCATTTTATCATAAACGATTAGCTTTCATTTAATATTCAAAATTATACTTAAAACGTTTCTTGAAATTTTCTCTAACCATGGCAATTTTCCCAACCTTTACACTTCTTCATAGCTTCGTTTATATAATTTATTATGATTTTCATCATCGCTAACGTTTATAACTTTCAAACAAGAAACCTAAACGTCCCACATTTATAATCATGACGAAGCTTATTTAATTTTCACTAATTCTTTTATTTTTTTTACCATTTCAAGTTCTCGTCTCTCGACTCTTGAATAAATTTTACATTATTTTATATTTATTTTAATTATTATGACATCATTCATGATATCACTTTCCTAAAATAACCTTTCTAAAAATAGAAAGTTTAGATGAATGAATTTAATTCTTCCACACTTCCTAATAAAATTCCATACATTTGTGTGAGTTAGCAATGTAACACCGCGGAGCGGAGGGCGCCACATCCCCCGCACCATGACCCAACACGTGAAACGAAATGGGGACTCCGCCCACGCATCAAGTCATGGCGAACGGGTGACAAACAAAAATCCAACCTAAGCTAGGCGGTCTAACCCTACTCAGAGCACGCAAGAAACAAAATCGCGGAAGCAATAATTTTAAAAATTCATCACATACGAGTACATGTTATATCTTGTTCTCCATTTAACACTTATACAATTCTAGCCACAAGGCAAATATACAAAACTGAATCCCAGGACAGAACTAAGTAGTATATTTATACATATATCAAAACTTAGCAAAATGCCTAAAAGAAGCGAAAACAATGCATGACTCAAACTATCCTCAACCACAACTCAAAGACAACCACTAGCTCCAACTCCTCAAAACGGGCACCTGTAAACTCAAAAAAAAAAGGAAAAAAGAGAGAAACAACGAGGGTCAGTCCTAGAGACTGGTGAGGGGGCTAACACACACACATACATATACATAAGAGCAAAACATATACAAAGCGGAAAGGGTTCATGAACCGGGTGCGATTTTTGCATTCTAAAACATTTTAACCCGTGGTAATAGATATATTTAAAGAAAGAAGTTTGAGGCCGAAGGCCAAAATCCGTCAGGTTTTAGACTTTAGAAATCCACCGCCGTTTCATAACTATAAATAAAAGCATAACATACCAACCGAAAGCTTGAATTCCAACCCACTTACTTTATAAGCAAAGGCGAAGCGAAAACAAAACGAATCATAAATCAATCCCACCCCACACCGTTTGGGGAACAGAGGTGCCCCTCTCAAACCCCACACATAAAACTTATTGAGTCGGGGGATCCCGCCCGCTCCTTCGACGGGCCATGACACATGCACCCGTCGGCATAAGAGAACTCGCTTTCCCCTCGACCTCCCGAGGTTGAGCCAAGCCTCCCGTTGGTGGAGTCGTGTTGATGAGAGAGCCCGGCGACCCCATGGCCGACCCGAGATCAGATACCACTTCTCCGGGGCCCAAACTTACACTTGCACTTATCAAACGAACTTATACACAATTCATATCACACTTATACACACTCACACTTATCAAAGCTTTGCAAAATAAACGAAAATATTGCTTAGGTACATATAAAAGCGTTTTCAAAGTCTCATAACAAACGGGACAAATCCCACAAGATTCGTATCGAACACATATCTATAGATATATACATATATAAGTCGCACGCGGGTTCGAAATTCAAATAGGGTTTTAGGTCATCATAACTAAAAGGAAAGAAAACCTCACCTTGTCAACCAAACCGAACCAAACAGACCAAAAGAGGTCTAACGAACCACCTCCTCAACCACGGATCGAACCTAAGGGCAAAACAAAGAACAAGAGACAAACTTAGACTCAAAATGAACCATATTGACGCTCGGCGAATGCGTATGAATGCGAGTGATGTATATGAAGCTTAACAAATTAACATATAATGCATACACGTTCATATCAAAATATAAGTCCTATAAATCATATCAAACGAATTCATAAGTTTCATATAACAAACATATCACATCATACAACATGTTATCAAAGTGTTCATATCATATAACGAGCAAGGACTGATCATGCAAGGCATATAAACGAGACATGAACTCATAAACGCACGTTAAAGTAGCATACATCACATATGAAGCCCTAATTCGAAAATGAGCATATAAATCAAGCCATAAATTCATAATATACAAGTTAACACATCATACATTAAGCTAACAATGCATATAGGTCACAAACGGGACGAGAGTACACAAAGAAAAGCAATAAAACGACGAAAGAAACTCCCCCGAGGCGCAACCGTGACACATGACACGGTCATATCCAAAACACAAAGGAAACGGACACGGCCGTGTCTGGATTTATTAAAATCAGGAGCCCAAGTCGAACTTGTGACATGGCCATGTCGATAATCAGCACAAACTGGACACGTTCGAAAGAAATGCTTTGGCGCAGCAACGGTTTTCATGGGAAATATTAGGGCATTTCGTACAGCAGCATGGGGGGGGGGGGTTTCTTAGGTCATAAAGCACACATCTAGCATGAAGTATAAATCAAGAATGGAAGCAAAGAAGTTCATATAATCGCCAAAGAAGCATCAATTCAGTCCCAAACTCAAGTTAAGGCAAGAAAGCAAGAAATAAGCTCTAACCCTTCCTATTCATGCCATCTCCCAAAATCATATTAAAACTCAATTAAAGCATGGAATTCATGGATCAAAATCATCATATAATCATGGATAATTCGAAAATATACTTACCTTCAAAAGTTCATGAAGTATGGATGAGATTTGACTCCAAAATCACAAGATATGAAAAGGGGTTTTCTCTTTCTCTTTCTTTCTCCATGGATCAGCTGCTTTTCCTTCTTCTTGGGAGTGTGTCGTTCGAAATGGATAGGTAGGTAAGAGATAGAGCTGAGTTATGATCAATTAAACCAAGGGTTAAGGCTTGAGTATGGTTAAATTGGGCCCACAAGTACAAGACTAGTCAAAGAAGGTTGCTTTGGTGCATGCTGCTCATTCCGGGTGAAAAAAAGGGGTCCAAATGGGATTAGAAAAATACCAAACCTGGTTCAAAAGTTTCTTTTCTTCATTACAAGTCCGACACTTCTTCCGGAATTTGAATCCGAATTCCCGAGCTCAAGTTATGGCCTCCGGAACACGAGGCGCGCTAAAGCTAGTTAGGCCCTCATGTCCCTTGTCAAATACTAAAGGTTTAAAACCTCGACAAACGAACCCAAAAACTTAAAAAACGAGCATGTAAACACGTTCATAACTCACATATATCACGCATATCAAAATTTCACAAAAATCGGAATTGAATTCCTGCACATAACAAGCAAATTACGGGCATGCAAACTTAAACGTTAAAAATTTCAAAGTTGATTTATAAACAATTAATTTCATAGAAATTCAAATAATCAAATAAACATTAGAATAACACTCAATTACACAATTAAATAATTTAAATGCGTAAATAACCCTCTCGTTACGGTGTACCTGGAAATCCGAGCGATCGGGATATTACAAACTCCCCTCCTTCAAAAGGACCTGTCTTAAGGAGAATCTTGAACGGCTCCGAAGACAAGCCCAACTCCACACTTCCGCTGCTCTACTTTGATCCTATACTTCTCGAGACCCTATCTCTTTAATTGGCGAACCGGACACAAAGTCCTAGTCGTTTGCCCCCCACTTCCCAAATAAAGATTCGGGAGTGGTTGGAGAATCCTTAATCGTTGGCACGTAGATATTACTACAGAAAGTCTATAACGTCTTTCTTATGCCAGAACAACCGGTTTCCCGAAAATCCGAATAACCTCAAATCCTGAGTGGGATTAACTCGTGACCTTGCACTCCTTAAGGCGTAGGCTACCATTCTTCTACAAGCAACACACAACAAAGGCCTTCCTTTGTGCCTCGGTTGGAAACAAGGTAGTCTTTCGTACCTCTGGTTAGGCGAAAGCCGATACCGAGGGCAACTCTTTTCAACCGCCTCTTCCCACTCAAAAGCGTACCTCTTACTCTGAGGTAATCCCTGATTCTCTTACGAGAAATATCAATGGGTTAGCCTTCACTCTAGTACCCGAAAATATCGTTGAGTCCTTGACGGACCTCCTGAAAGCAACCGCTAACTTCACCAAGAGAAAAACTCCTCCAAACCGACCCACCGAAAGTAGCTCGACCCTCACAACTCACCAAACACTCACGAACTCCACACCACAAGCTCTCTCTAAAAGAGTGTTAACACAAAAGGTAAAATAAAGCACACAACGAGCAAGAACTAAGAAGAAAAAGAAATACACAACAAGCAAAAATAAGAAGAAAAGGAGGCACACTTCAAACAAGAACTAAGAAGGGAAAGAAACACACAATAAACAAGAAACAAGAGGGAAAGCAATTACGCAACAAGTGTAACCAAAAATCACCGAAAAACAAAGAATAAGGCAATAAACACATGGGTTTCCCCGATATTAAAATATGCATGAAATGTAATGCCATGAATGCTTCATGTACCATTCACCATAGTGGTAGTGCTGAGCTCGATGTCAACTCCTTGCTTTTCGGGAGGGTCATCTTGTGCTTGAACCGGGATCTTCAAGTCATGGCATTTCTTTGAAGAGCTCAAATTCTTCTTCTTCGGTTAACTTTCATCATACCTTCAATTTCTCGGTACTTGAATCATTCTCTCACCTTCAGTATTGGAATCCTTTCTTGTTTAATATTGGTGATCTCATGAAATTCTTGAATTTCCCTTTCCATATGATTCGAGTCTCTATAATGTGTATATTACATTGCTTTTGGTAAGGAGATGTAAAATCCATCTTCGATAATTGAATCTTCTTGTAATAGCTTAAAGTGCTTGTCCCACATCGGTCGGAGAGGTGAACGAAACCTCCTTTATAAGGGGGTGGATACCTTTCCCTTGTTGAGGCCTTTTCCCGGATGGTGATCTTAGCTATTGGGAGGAACAAAACCGTGAGGGTGTCGATTTTAGGCACCAAAGCGGACAATATCAACAGGCAGGCTGTTGGGCTGTTACAAATGGTATCAAAGCCGGGGCCCGGGCCGGTGAGCCAACGAGGACGCTGGGCCCTCTTAGGGGGGTGGACTGTAATAGCTTAAAGTGCTTGTCCCACATCGGCTGGAGAGGTGAACGAAACCTCCTTTATAAGGGGGTAGATACCTTTCCCTTGTTGAGGCCTTTTCTCGGATGGTGATCTTAGCCATTGGGAGGAACAAAACCATGAGGGTGTCGATTTTAGGCACCAAAGAGGACAATATCAACAGGCGGGTTGCTGGGCTGTTACACTTCTTATACTCGGTATCGTTGAAATCTTGAATTTTCAGGAATTCCTCTTATCTTTTGGTTTCCTCGTCTTGCCTTCCAATTATTCCATCTTGAAGCATTCTCCCATCTAACGACACTTGAAACAATCCCTAATTCCCCCTAATTTAATCTTTCCACTTTGGTATTGAAATCTTCTTTTTCAAACATTGTTGATATTTTGAAGCTTCTCGAGAATTTCTCGAAGTTTAGATTCCTTGCTTAATCTTCGAACCCCAAACTGATCTTTTCTTCACATAATTAGTGTGGAAGACTTAATCCATTGATTATCCATTCCTTCGTAGCCTCGATGTATTGCATCCTCGGATCATGCACATACTCTCGGAATTCGAATGTTTGATCGAATTCCATGACTACTTGCTTACAAATAATTCCGAACTCCAGGATAGTTCTCGAAGATACCCAATCTTTCAAACCCTTATATGAAATCATCCATCTACTTTCATTCTTCAATTTGAAATCTTCCTGTCATCAAACTCGGAAGGGAGGTACTTTTACAGAGTTCTTAAATAGAACTCCTTCATGAGAATTCTTCTCGGACTCCTCAAATCTCAACTTCCTTCTCTTGATCACCTAGAACTTGGCCTTGATATCCTCATTTCAAATTGCTGCCAAAGATAAAAATCTCTAAGCCCCTTGTAGTTCGAATATACCTGTCTCTCTTGTTCTTTTCCCGGTAATACTTATTGATATCGAAGGAGTATCCTAAAATAAAATACAGTTCCAAGAAGATATCGATGCATGCGGGGTTTTCAGTGCATGTTCATGTGAACGATTAATACAAATAATATCAAATAATTCACATAAGTGATGTAGTGAATGCAAACAAACACGTAATCCTAAGCCGAACGACCTAGACAAACTCAACACGACACGAGAGCTCCAATTTTACAACCAAGAGCCCTGATACCACATAAGGATATAACACCCTGGAGCGGAGGGCGCCACATCCCCCGCACCATGACCCAACACGTGAAACAAAATGGGGACTCCGCCCATGCTTCAAGTCATGGCGAACGGGTGACAAACAAAAATCCAACCTAAGCTAGGCGGTCTAATCCTACCCAGAGCACGCAAGAAATAAAATCGTTGAAGCAATAATTTTAAAAATTCATAGCATACAAGCACATGTCATATCTTGTTCTCCATTTAACACTTATACAATTCTAGACACAAGGCAAATATACAAAACTGAATCCCAGGACAGAACTAAGTAGCATATTTATACATATATCAAAACTTATCAAAATGCCTAAAGGAAGCGAAAACAATGCATGACTCAAACTATCCTCAACCAAGACTCAAAGACAACCGCCTAGCTCCAACTCCTCAAAACGGGCACTTGCAAACACAAAAAAAAGGGGAAAAAGAGAGAAACAACAAGGGTCAGTCCTAGAGACTGGTGAGGGGGCTAACACATACACACATACATATACATAAGAGCAAAACATATACAAAGCGGAAAGGGTTCATGAACCGGGCACGGTTTTTGCATTCTGAAACATTTTAACCCGTGGTAATAGATATATATAAAGAAAGAAGTTTGAGGCCGAAGGCCAAAATCCGTCAAGTTTTAGAATTTAGAAATCCGCCGCCGTTTCATAACCATAAACAAAAGCATAACATACCAACCGAAAGCTCGAATTCCAACCCACTTACTTCATAAGCAAAGGCGAAGCGAAAATAAAACAAATCATAAATCAATCCCACCCCATACCGTTTGGGGAAGAGAGGTGTCCCTCTCAACCCCCACACATAAAACTTATTGAGTCGGGGGATCCCGCCCGCTCCTTCGACGGGCCATGACACATGCACCCGCCGGCATAAGAGAACTCGATTTCCCCTCGACCTCCAGAGGTTGAGCCAAGCCTCCCGTTGGTGGAGTCGTGTTGATGAGAGAGCCCGGCGACCCCATGGCCGACCCGGGATCACGTACCACTTCTCAAGGGCCCAAACTTACACTTACACTTATCAAACGAAGCTTATACACACTCACACTTATCAAAGCTTTGCAAAATAAATGAAAATAGTGCTTAGGTACATATAAAAGCGTTTTCAAAGCCTCATAACAAACGGGATAAATCCCACAAAATACGTATTGAACACATATCTATATACATATATAAGTTACATGCGGGTCCGATATTCAAATAGGGTTTTAGGTCATCATAACTAAAAGGAAAGAAAACCTCACCTTGTCGACCAAACCGAACAAAACAGACCAAAAGAGGTCTAACGAACTACCTCCTCAACCATGGATTGAACCTAAGGGCAAAACAAAGAACAAGAAAAAAACTTAGACTCAAAATGAACCATATTGACGCTCGGCGAATGCGTATGAATGCGAGTGATGCATATGAAGCTTAACAAATTAACATATAATGCACACACGTTCATATCAAAATATAAGTCCCATAAATCACATCAAACGAATTCATAAGTTTCATATAACAAACATATCATATCATACAACATGTTATCAAAGCATTAATATCATATAAGGAGCAAGGCATGATCATGGAAGGCATATAAACGAGACATGAAGTCATAAACGCACGTTAAATTAGCATACTTCACATATGAAGTCCTAATTCGAAAACGAGCACATAAATCAACCCATAAATTCATAATATACAAGTTAACACAGCATACATTAAGCTAACAATGCAAATAGGTCACAAACGGGATGAGAGAAGACAAAGAAAAGCAACGAAACGACAAGAGAAATTCCCCCGGGGCGCCACCGTGACACATGACACGACCATGTCCAAAACACAAAGGAAACGGACAAGGCCGTGTCCGAATTTATTAAAATCAGGAGCCCAAGTCGAACTTGTGACACGGCCGTGTCAATAATTAGCCGTGTCCAGTTCAGATTTTCGAAAGAAATATTTTGGCGCAGCAACGGTTTTCATGGGAAAAATCAGGGCATTTCGTGCAGCGGCATGGGGGGATTTTCTTAGGTCATAAAGCATACAAAACTAACATGAAATCAACATCAAAGTATCACCAATTCATGCACCAAAAACGCAGCAACAAGCAGCTTCAAAACAACCCCACTAAATCGGTGTAAATAAGGTATGAAAACAAGTCAGGCCATTCTCTTCAAGTATGGGGTTGAAACAGGGGATAAAAGCTTTGGAACACATAGCTAACATGTAGAACAACTAAATTACATCATTTTCATGCAATTTCACAAAAATTGGAGCTCAAAAAATGAACAAACAAAGCACAAATATCTGACAGCAGTTCGGTTGAAAGGGGAGCAGATTTGCAGAAGATTTCCGAGCTCAAAACTCAACAATTCATCAAAGGTTTTCAAAGGAAATTCATCCATAACACATATACCAAGTATCAAGTATCAAAAAGGAAGAAAAACAAGTTCATATAGTCAGCTAATGAGCATCAAAACAGCCACACAAAACCGTTGCAAGGAAGGAAAGAAAACAAGTCATGTTCTAACTCATATATGCAGCTGAAATGAGGCATGAAATCAGGAAAAAACAGAGCATATTCATAGAGACACATGTATATTACATAATCATGCATTAATACAAGAAATTAGAGGCAAGAATTCATCAAACCAACTCAAAAAAACGTGACAGCAGTTCATATCGGAAGAGCAGATTATAAATTTCAGTTTTCATGCCCAAAAGCTCAAAGTTTCAATCAAGTTATCAAAGAAGAAATAACCCCAACACATCTAGAATGAAGTATAAATCAAGAATGGAAGCATAGAAGTTCATATAATCACCAAAGAAGCATCAATTCAGTCCCAAACTCAAGCTAAGGCAAGAAAGCGAGAAATGAGCTCTAACCCTTCCTATTCATGCCATCTCCCAAACTCATATTAAAACTCAATTAAAGCATGAAATTCATGGATCAAAATCATCATATAATCATGGAGAATTGGAAAATATACTTACCTTCAAAAGTTCATGAAGTATGGAAGAGATTTGACTCCAAAATCACAAGATATGAAAAGGGGTTTTCTCTTTGTCTTTCTTTCTCTGTGGATCAGCTGCTTTTCCTTCTTCTTGGGAGTGTGTGGTTCGAAATGGATAGGTAGGGAAGAGAAAGAGCTGAGTTATGATCAATTAAACCAAGGGTTGAGGCTTGAGTATGGTTAAATTGGGCCCACAAGTACAAGACTAGTCAAAGAAGGTTGCTTTGGTGCATGCTGCTCATTCCGGGCAAAAAAGGGGGGTCCAAATGGGCTTAGAAAAATACCAAACCTGCTTCAAAAGTTTCCTTTCTTCATTACAAGTCCGACGCTTCTTCCAGAATTTGAATCCGAATTCCCGAGCTCAAGTTATGGCCTCCGGAACACCAGGGGCACTAAAGCTAGTTACGCCCTCATGTCCCTCGTCAAATAGTAAAGGTTTAAAACCTCGACAAACGAACCCAAAAACTTAAAACAAGCATGTAAACACGTTCATAACTCTCATATATCACGCATATCAAAATTTCACAAAAATTGGAATTGCATTCCGGCACATAACGAGCAAATTACGGGCATGCAAACTTAAACGTTAAAAATTTCAAAGTTCATATATAAACAATTAATTTCATAGAAATTCAAATAATCAAATAAACATTAGAATAACACTCAATTACACAATTAAATAATTTAAATGCGCAAATAACCCTCTCGTTACGGCGTACCTAGAAATCCGAGCGATCAGGATGTTACAAACTCCCCTCCTTCAAAAGGACATGTCCTTAGGTCCTAAGGAGAATCTTGAACGGCTCCAAAGACAAGCCCAACTCCACACTTCCGCTGCTCTACTCTGATCCTATACTTCTCGAGACCCTGTCTCCTTAATTGGTGAACCGAACACAAAGTCCTAGTCGTTTGCCCCCCACTTTCTAAATAAAGATTCGGGAGTGGTTGGAGAATCCTCAACCGTTGGCACGTAGAGATTACTACAGAAAGTCCATAAAGTCTTTCTTATGCCAAAACAACCGGTTTCCCAAAACTCCGAATAACCTCAAACCCTGAGTGGGATTAACTCATGACCTTGCACTCCTTAAGGAGTAGGCTACCGTTCTTCTACAAGCAACACACAACAAAGGCCTTTCTTTGTGCCTCGGTTGGAAACAAGGTAGCCTTTCGTACCTCCGGTTAGGCGAAAGCCGATACCGAGGGCAACTCTCTTCAACCGCCTCTTTCCACTCAAAAGCGTACCTCTTACTCTGACGTAATCCCTGATTCTCTTACGAGAAATATCAACGGGTTTGCCTTCACTCTAGTACCCGAAAATATCATTGAGTCCCTGACGGTCCTCCTGAAAGTAACCGCTAACTTCACCAAGAACAAAACTCCTCCAAACTGACCCACCGAAAGCACGTCGACCCTCACAACTCACCAAACACTCACGACCACTCCACACCACAAGCTCTCTCCAAAAGAGTGTTAACACAAAAGGTAAAATAAAGCACACAGCCAGTAAGAACTAAGAAAAAAAAGAAATACACAACAAGCAAAATAATGTATCGTACACTCTTCACAAAGATTAGAATGACAAATTCGCAATTCCCTCCTAAGTTCTAATCATCAACTTCGGAATACACACTTCACACCTATCTCCACTGATGGAATTAAATCAAGACTTAGGATCGGTAGGTCTTTCGAGCTTGTAATGTAGGCTTAGGGTAAGGTTATGAAAATTTGGATCAAGTGACTACTCATCAAGCTTACATCATTCAATCTTTAAACTCAAGGCACTACACTTTCGCCATTAAACACGAAAATCCCCCCAAATTCTTCAATTATATCCTACACTCTCAATTTCACACTTCGCATAATTTTCTTTTCTGTTCTTTTGCCTTTTCTTCTCTCTTTTTTCTTATCTTTCTTTTTCACACTTTTCTCATTCTTTTTCTTTTTCTTTTATAATCTCTCAAATTCAATCACAAGAACAATCAAAAGGGGTCAAAAGATAAACAATTACCATAAAAATCAAACAAGTAAGCCTTGGTGTAAAGATTTTCAAGGTAGGTATTTCATTGTTGTGAATTGGTTTATAATGTGGCTACAAAAATCTTTGCACAACAATTAGGCTCAGCGGGGTTAATAAGATTATATTATTTAGTGAAAAACGGCTAAACATTAAAAGGCTTAAAATCCTCCGACAACGACTGCCTACTTCACTTCCTTAATCTTTCATTAATTCAAATTTTCGCCTCAATAGGACTAAAATGCATCCTAATCAAATCTTAGACTCATTCGGAAATCATCAACTCATCTTTCTAAGCAAAGTACATTATAACGTTCAAAAGTGCTCGAAATATAAGGGCATACTCACACACTAAATCATTAAATCTCATGCAAATTTTCCTCAATTCAAAAAGCCTAACTCATTCTAGCAAACGCTTAACAATCAAACTTCACAGAAAAAGTTCAAAACGAGGGAAAATTGTTAAAAAATTTCAAAATTACTCGATTTTTAGCAAATCACAAGTGAAACTACATCTAAACATGCAAATATTAAATAAAAACTCATAACAAGCATGCACTTCCTCCCTCCCCCACACTTAAACTTTGCAATGTCCTCATGCAAATGAAAGAATTAAAGTTCAAGAAAACTCCCTGATCAAATGAAGAACCGGCAACGTGCTAGCAAGGCTTCCAAAACATGAACAAGTGACTGGAAAACACGGATCAAGTGCACAGGCAATTGACAATCAATATGCATCCAACAATCAACACACAAGTCACAAATTCACGTAAAGAAGAGCACAATTGCATAAACAAAATTCAGGAATTCGAACATATGCAAAAATCTAAGTGTAGCCAAAATATCCAGCATAACAACGAATAAACATAGAAAGAATATCTAGAAATCAGGGGAGAAAAACACAATAACAGAATCAGGGTGATGGGGGTCCTCCAAAATACAGATCAACACGAGCACAGAACCCTTCGAATTTAGCCTACAATCTGGCCTCCCACGCATCGAATCGCTCATCCACATAATGCGCTAAATCCTCAACTCTCGCGATCACAGTGGTCAAATCAGCCCTTAATCCTGCCTACTTTGCAAGCACGCCTCTCACAGTAACAGGATCTTCATCACTAGCTTCAGCAACAACAAGCGCGGCACTGCGAAGAATCCCAAATTCGTCATCTGGCCTATCAGGTATCCTAGCTAAAAGCTCCTTCTTCCTCTCTGAAAGCTCATCAAACCGGGCCTTACCCCAACTATACATCTGCCAGAGCCGATCTCTATCCCAAATTGGCCACCACGGCAAGTTATAATCCTTCAGTTCTCCATTCTCCCAAGCAATAGCCAAGCCTACAGTCTCCAAGTATTTTGGACCAATATTATATCCAAAGTCAACAGGCAAAGCTCCCCGAGGTCTCCAATTCATCTCCCGAGAAAACATCCTCACAAAAGCGCCGTGAACAATCGTACCAGTAACACTCCCAGCAATCTCCTGAAGCTTCCATAAAAACTCAACCGTTCCATCAAACTTGATACCTTCCTTCATCATGTACATTATACCCAACTCAGTCTCAGTAATGTGGCTATCTCTTCCATATCTAGCATAAAATCCCGTGGCTAAAATCCTATGGACTAGCACCCAAGTTAATGAATCAAGATAGCTATCATGTGTGCATCGAGGGGAATAACTAGGAACACCCTCTGGCAAAGGAAAGGATCTCCATACCACCTCTCTCTGAGCATCACGCCATTTAGGCAAAGAAGTAGTGGCATTAGCTGGGAAACGAAGAATCTCTCTTATCCGTCTCACATTCCATGCTCGAGTTTCCATATCATCTAGAGTAAAAGTCAAGGTGTTGTCCACCGGATCGAAGTTCATCATGGTGAAGAAAGCGACCGTCATCTTTCCGTACATCATATCCTTCCTAGAAAGGAATGGTAACCAATCTATGTTGTCAAACAATCTTTTCACTTCTGCCCAATCCTCAAACTTCTCCATCCACATGTCCTTGAAGAATTTAGTAGACACAATGTTCCTTGTCAAATTCCTTTGAAAAGGGTTACCTAAAGCATTCACCGTTATGTTGACCGATCCAAACGGTTGATGGTCCAATCGGGATGAAGTACTGAAGGGTTCCGAAACTCTTGAGCACTTAGTACGACCCATAATACCTATATCAAACAAATATCGCAAGACAAAGCACAAAAAAAATCAATCACAATTCACTTGGACATTTATCAAACATCTTGTGTAGTTAGGCCTAGGGTATGAGTTCTAACTTAAGTTCTTCAATCTACCCAACTCAAATTCACACTAGCTTATAATCTACAATTTAAACTCAAAATTCTCTACCTTCAACTTCATAATTCGGACTCAAGACTCCTTAGAAGTTAAGATTCTTCAAAGATTCAACCCAATTCAAATTAAATTCAATTTAAAGCATTAATCCTAATTCTAGCATGCATAATCTCTCAAAATTTATCAATTCAATCTCAAAGAGATTCCTAACATGAAAAATCAATCCTAGGTTTCAATCTTAGATTGGAAAAATTAACTCTAACAAATCACTCTAAGAAAGGAGATATTGACTTACTTCGATTCACAAAGAAAGATAGAAAGTGTAAACTTGGTGGTAAAGCTTCTTGGTTGCAAGTTGATAATGGTTGGCCAAGGGGAACTATTGAATCTCTTCTAAGGTAGAATAAGTGGGTGCAAGTGTATTTATAGGTTTGGGGGAGAAAAATCCAAAATTGGGTAGAAAAAGAATTAATTTAACCCTAAAAACGTGTTTCCTAAACCTAGATTTTCACATAATCGGACCGGTAACGGGCGTTACCGGTTTTTCTCTTGAATCGGGTAACGGTCGTTACCTCTATTGGCCCAGACGCCTGACTCCATTAACGGGTGTTGCCAAAAAACAACTAGAAGGGTAAAACGCCCGTTACCTATACTGCCCGGGATGCCTGACCTCGTTAATGGGCATTACCAAAAACGTAACTATAATGGTGTAACGCCCGTTACTAAATGTTCTGCCTAAAATACCATTAAAACGCAAACACAACCCAGATGGTGCTTAATCACATTAATTAACAGAAATTAACTCATAAGATTCTATCAAACCATAGTGCACCATTCTCGAAACACATAAACACATATATCCGTTCAAATCAATGTCATGCACACGCATATGAACAAAGTAAATGGACCTCAATATTGATAATAACGCTCAAATCACGATCCTCGCACCATCTAGACCTTGGCTTCCTAGCAAAACATCAAGTGACTTGCAAACGAGAGAGACAACTCAATTAACGTGAGAAAAACGAGGATGAAAGAAACGAAAACAACGAAAACAAGAACAAAAGGAAAAGAAAGAAAATTTAGTTATAAGTTAAGTCGTTAGCTTGACTCTGAAAACCGGGTTGAGATTAACAATCCCCAAGCAACGAGTCACAAGGAGTGACCTCGTTCTTGTTGCTCACAAAACCGGAGCTTGATCTCCAAGTATCTAATTCCAAGACATCCTTTATTCTCGATTTTCGAGACTTCGGTTTTCCTTCCCAATCAACAGTATCTCTTTTCACCATGAATAGTATCATTCCATCTGAGGTGTCACTAATAACCTTAATCATGCAACACTTATCCGGAATCACCGGTGGTGTCATGGAACCAAAATTCCTAAAGTCCATTCTTTCATCTCCTATTTTGAACGTGAGCCGTCCATTCTGAACATCTATATCTGCTCTAGCCGTAGTCAGAAATGGTCTTCTAAGGATCAATAGCATCCTCTCATCGCTCTCGATATCAAGAACTACAAAATCAGTAGGAATGTGAAATCTTCCAACTTTTACCAAAACATCTTCAAGAATTCCTATCGGATATTTCACCGATCTGTCTGCTAGTTAGAGTGTCATATTAGTCGGTGTAAGCTCCTTCACTCCTAATTTCCTACAAGTAGATAACAGAATTAAACTTACACTAGCTCCTAAATAACATAAAACATTATGGGATTGCAAAGAACCAATAGTAAGAGGAATTGAAAAACTCCCTGGATCTTTAAGCTTCGAGAGAAGCTCATGCTGAATAATAGCACTGCATTCCTTAGTAAGTATAACAGTATTGGAGTCCTCAGACTTCTCTTTGCTTGAAATCACTTCTTTCTCTAAGTTCTCCTTCTCAAACTCATCTTCCTCTTCAACTTTCTCAACATCCGAACCTGCAAATATCTTCGAACCTTCTTTCTCTCTATTGTCTCCTACAAATATGGCCTGACAATGATCCTTAGGATTGTTTTCAGTTTGTCTTGGTAGCATTCCTGGGCCTCTCAGATTCAAAGATTGGGCAATCTGACCAATCTGAGTCTCCAGAGTTCAGGTCTGATTTACCACTTGATCTAATTGAGCTTCCAACTTCTGATGTCGACCCGTACACACAGTTATAAACTTCTCAAGTGCGACCTCCCATCCCTGCTTTCGCTCCTGTTGAGGGGGCGCAGCATTAAATGGGGCTGGTGGTCGAGGTTGAAATTGCTGCCTAGGTTGAAACTGCGGCCTAGGTTGAAGTGGTTGTTAAACATTCTGGTTAATAGACCAAGACAAGTGAGGGTGGTTGTTCCATCCTGGATTTTAGGTGTTTGAGTAGGGAACATTTGCTGGTTTGAAGTTGATTGGATAATTCGCCTGCTCTTGCACCTGTTCTCCTGCATTGGTATGAGGACACATATTAAACTCATTTGGACCACTACAAATTTCACAAGTTACTTGAACTGGTTGGGATTGTATCGCAACTGCATTGACAGAAAGTTGATCCAATTTCTTGTTAAGGGCTTCAAAATTGGCATTGATAGCGGTTAAGCCATCTAACTCTATGACTCCTGCTTGCACTTTTGCGAGTTGCGAATGCTCCTCTCATGCACAAAAACATCGTTTTGTGATATATTATCTAACAACTCAATAGCAACTGCTTCAGATTTTGCTACGAACGCTCCGCCCACTGCGGCATCCATCGCTCCTCTAAAAGTAGGGGACATCCCATTATAAAAAGTCTGAATCAATAACCAACCGAGAATCCCGTGATGTGGACACTTCTTCTACAAATCCTTAAATCTCTCCCAAGCTTCATAGAAAGACTCTCCATCCAACTGCCTGAAACCTTGGATATCATTCCTGTACTTCGTGGTTTTTCTAAGTGGAAAGAACTTGGCTAGGAAAGCCTGAGATAATGTTGCCCAAGTCTGAAAGGATTCATTTGGGACAGTACTCAACCATGCTTTAGCTCGTTCCCTAAGTGAGAAGGGAAAAAGCCTAACTCGGATAGCATCAGTAGTGACATTATGAATTTTGAACGTATCACACACTTCAAGAAAATACTCAAGATGTGATGTCGGATCCTCCAATGGTAATCCTGAAAACAGATTATTTTGCAGTAAGTTTATGATAGCTGGTTTGATCTCAAAGTTATTTGCTGCAATCGAGGGACGGATTACAGTCTGAATTGCTCCAGCCTGTGGCACATTATAATCTCTAATGGTCGGTGGTGGTGGGTTTAGTTCAGCCATCGGTAAAGTGATCGGTTTCTTCTCCTTCTTACGCCTCCTCCTAGTAGCACTCAGTGTTCTCTCTATTTTCGGATCGTATGGTACTAATTCCAGATCTTGAGATCTTCGCATTCACCGTAAACCTGCACAAAGGAAAAAGAAATCCTCAGTCCAATTCCACAGTGACAAAGATAATGAACACAAAGTAAAATAATAGTCTAAAGCACTAGATCAAAATAATTGAGTAATATTGACTTAAAACGCCTTCCCCGGCAACGATGCCAAAAACTTGTTGTAAGATTTTACTACAGTTAAAAACCAATCGTGCAAGTGTACACTAACATACGTAGCACAATAGGATCGAACCTAGAGGGAAGGGAAATCAATCACTACTCTATATTCTTCTCTAATCTAAAGACCAAACGAAAAACAATTGTTGTTGTTATCTATTAATCTACTAAAGCAGAAATTAACAATTAACTAAAAATAAACATAAGTAATACTAAAACGCACGAATTAACTTCAGTAAACTAAGCAGGCAGGGGAAAAGTAATGAATCATACAATCAAGAGTCAATATGATACTCGTCTGACAAGTGTAATTCTACAACCTAGTAACTTATATTTGTATTACCCTCTCTCAAGGTGTAACCAAGTGCTTAATTAGTGTTCAATGTCGCTCTCGCAATCACCAATAGTTAATTAAACCATAGGAACAAGACTAGTGCAATTTAATATTCTAGCGGCTCGGCATGGAACAAGATTACTGCTGTATAAGCTAGGACCAAATCTCTTTGTATCCTACAACTTAAAAGTTATGAAAACCATCTAAATTACCATCACTCTTTCGATCTATAGGCAATTATGACACATGCTAAGGGTGATCAGGCCATCGCAAGTCAATTCAAATCTATTTTCAAACTAAGAATTAACACAAGTCATTCAAGCATCATATCAAACATCTATCATACAATCATCATCACTCCCCCTAGCCTTAGAGAATTAGCTACTCATAATTAAAACAAAACTCATAAAACTAAAGGAAATTGCATTAAAATAAATCATATTCATCAAGTCTAAACAAAGTCTCAAAAACCAAAGCATAAACATTCAGTAATATCTAAAAACGAATCTAACATATGAAAACTAATCAAAACTAAACTCAAAGGAATTAGTTCGTCAATTAAAGCAACAATAAAACCAAAGATCGTTCTAAGTATTCAATCCTTTTGTCTTCTCGAATTCTTTGAAAAACCTCGGAAACTCCTTATCTTCTCTCCAAACCCTAGGTCACTACCTGGAAGAAAAGCTCTTTAAAAAAGACTCCAAAACACACTAATATAGCAGCCCAAAATTCTCACGCCGCCCTAGGTAACGAGCGTTACCTCTCCATGTACCATTATTGTTAACACCCGTTACTGCTGAAATCGCAATAACGTTTTTATTAGTGGTAACGGGCGTTACCACTTTTTTTCTGCACAGGGGTAACGGGCGTTACCCCTTTTCTCTCACCAAAAGCTTCACTCCTGTATCTTGAAATGGGGGTTACAACAATTGAACTCCTAAGTGGTAACTCCTCCAAAAATGCGTGAAATTGCTTTGCTTTGCCGTTTCTCATCTGCAACTCTAAAATCACCTAGACGGAGCAAAATACATACATAAACGCACCAAACGCTACCAAAAATATAATCAAATTACACTCAAAACCATGTAATTTCTACACACAACACCGTGCATCTTTTATGGTCATATCGAGTCTCACACTACACTTTTGTCACAGATCTTAGTCAGGTTGGAGACGAGGCCGAACAGTGAGGACCTTGTGTCTTTCTTTTGGTAAATCAGGTGGGTTTTTCTTCTATTAGTTAAAGATAAAACCCGATACTTCCTAATGTGCATGAATTTGGCCAAAAGTATATATGTATATATCGAGTCTTTCAATAAGTCAGTGTGTGAACGTAAAGCCTTTATTTTATGAACCCTACTAAATGTTTTGGTGAGAATTGATTGAACACAATGAATGGGGGCCCTAGAACTTAGTATACGTGGCTATCCGGGGAAGCTTGGGCTGACAGTGATCTATGTATACTAGACCCACCAAACTACGGTGATACCGGACTTCACTAGGAGATTAGTGAAGGATGGGAATCGAGATTTTGGGGATTCATGTACCCTACTAGCCACAATGAATGGGTGGTCGGGCCCTGCAAACCCGTCCACTAACCTGAGGAAAAAGGAGTAAGTGAATAATTGAATGAATGATCAATGAATGAACACCAAAGACTATGTGTGTGATCACTAATGACTAAATGATAATGATACACGAGGTGAAGGTTGGAGATTTAGCCACTCGCCGGCTCACGATTGACCTAATGATTTAAATGATTATTATAATCTCGTTCATTGCTTCTCTTATTTTACCCACTTGGGAAAAGTGTTAGTAAAACCTTGATCGGGATTATAGCTTGCATTTATGTTTAAATTCCGCAATATTTACATATTATACCTATTTTATACCCACCAGTCTCTTTAATACTGAACCCGAAGTTTTTTTCAATTATTTTGCAGGTGGGAAGTGCTAGGCGGGAATACGAGTCGTTGGGAGTCTTGCATTAGTGTCTAGCATTTCCTATATGTATACAGTCATACTTTATGATCATTTTGTATTATGAATGGTTTGGAGCTCTCATGACTTGTAATAGGCCGTGTGGGCCGATGATTATGATATTTGTATTCTCTTGATGGTATCTAGAGCTTATAGCTTAATATATGAGATATGGATTTTATGTTTCCGCGTTATGCTACTCTGTTGTTATGATTGTTGGTTAATTGCATTGAGAGTTAGACCCGCCTAGCGTAGTGAGTGTGTTGTGTCCCCGTTCGCCTTGACTTGGCTCGTGTATGGAAATTCCATTTCATATGCGAGTCGGGTCACGATGCGGGGGATGTGATGTCTTGCGCTCGGGCGTTATATTATGCTTATGTTATGGATATGATAGGACTAGGATGTGATTAAGAATACGTTATGACTATGAATATGATATACGTATGGGTGTGCTTATGAATATGAATATGGCTTTGCATATGGGTATGATATACCTCTGAACATGATATGCCTCTGATTATGATTATGGACTTGGTCTTGGACCCTGATATGCCTCCGATTTTGATAGGACTTTAAACTTTGCCTCTGTTTCTGCCTAGAGCCCATTGATTATGGGTAAGGGAGACTCGGGACGCCGGGTAATACTCTTGTACATAATCATCGTGATGTGGGTAAGGGAGATCCGGGACGGATAATATCCCTGTGCACATTTTCCCTTTTGTTTGAAGGTTTGCTTTGTATGTTTGATTCCGTTAAGCTAGTTTGATACGTAATAGTTCATGAAACGGGAGTGGATTCTCAATTAATAAATTTTGGTTGTTTTGGCCTTCGGCCTAACTCTTTCTCTCCCTATATCTATTAGCATGCGAGAAAATGATTTAGAATGCAAAAATCACACCCCGGTTCATGAACTTCCCTCCATGATATGTGTTATGCTCTGTATACATATATACGTATGTGTGTGTCGCACCTCACTCAGTCTTTGGACTAACCCCTCCCTCTTTATGTTTTTAGTTGCAGGTTCAGGTCGTTGGAGTTTGAGGTAGGCGATTGTGTGTCGTGTCTGTCGAGTCTGTGTCAATCTGTCCGAGTCTGTTAAGTACTTTGTTCTGTACAGGTTATGATTACGATTTGATTGTTTGGAATTCGGGACAGGTGCTTGGATTAGATGAACCCGTTTTATTGTGATTATTTCGAGACAGGCTTCCATCAACTGTTCTTATATGATTTAATTTGATTTGAATGCCTCCGCTTCTGCACTTATTCTATGGTCTGATTTGAAGTTCAGGGTCAACGTTCCGCCTAGCTTAGGTGTGAGTCTGTCTTTCTCCTGTTCGCCACTGCTTGGTTCATGTACGAGCCTTCCATCTCGTAAGTGGATCGGGCTTTGGTGCGGGGGATGTGGTGACCCACCGTGCGGGGTGTTATAGGGTTTCTCTTCTATTAGTTACAAATTGACCCGATATATCCAACATGAACGTTTTAAGCCAAAATATTATATTTATATATCGAGTCTTTTCAAAGAGTCATTGATTTAACGTCAAAGCCCCTTTATTTGAAATGAATTCCTACCTAATGTTTTGGCGAGATCAGTGATCACAATGAATGGGGGCCCTGGGACTATGTGTTCTTGGCTATCAGGGGAAGCTTGGGTTGACGGTGATCCTCGTGCACTAGTTCCAATAAATAATAACGATGTTATCGGCCCTCGCTAGGATGTTAGCGACGAATGGGAATCGGGATTTTGGGGCTTCATGGACCCCTCTAGCTATAATGAATAGGTGGACGGTGCTTTGTCCGAGTCCGTCCACCAACCGGAGGAAAAAGGTGTAAGTGTTATGCATGAATGATTATGAATGATTCTGAACAAATGAATGAATGAATGTTGTGTGACCGCTAATTAAATGAATGAATGATTAATGCACACATGAGGAGAAGGTTGGAGATTTCGCCCAATCGTCAGGCTCACGTAATGGCCTAAAGAATGAATGAATAAAATAATTGATTGTTATAATCCCTCGTGTTGTTTTCTTTGTTTTCACCCACTTGGGAAATGTTTCAAAACCTCGCACGGGGATTATGGCTTGCATGTGTATGTTAAATTTCAGTATTATTATTGTATTAATGCCCTGTTTTATACCCATCAGTCTTTTAAAGACTGAACCCGGTTTGTTTTCAGTTTTCTTACAGGTTTGGAGTGCTAGGCAGGACTTCGAGTCCTAGAGTCTCAGAGTCGTGTATAGTTTTACTTTTCGTTACACTCATCACTTAATTGTTATTTATGATTCTGAACGCATGTGAACACCTACGAGCGTTTTAATGTTTTAGTATTGGAGCCTGTGAGCTCATTGTCTATGTTAATGTAACATTACTACTTCCGCTCATGTTTCTTTTCCTGCACTTGTCCCTTTGTTGTTTATTTGGTTTCGAAAGTTAGATCCCGCCTAGCATAATGAGTGAGTGAGTCCCCGTTCACTCTGATCTGACATGTGTATGGTTTAACCATTTCATACGCGGGTCGAGTCTTAGTGCGGGGGATGTGGCATCACGCGCTCGGGCGCTACAGCCTTTCCCAAAATTGGTCATGAAATATTGATCAGTAAGTGTGATCAATCAGGAACCTAAGAAGTAATAGGTTTCACATAGTCACCCCACGACTCGTGGTGAGCAACTAGCTCCCCTATTAAACTTAAATCTTACTGATGGAATGCTAGGAATTTTATTTAAAGTTTTCACTTTATACAAAAGACCTATTTTTCAAAATTTGCTTAATATTTATAGGATTTTTTGAATACTAGAGAGTTGTCCAGTTTTGTAGCGCCCCTATACACTACAACCCCGCACCGTAGTATCTCCTGAGTGGATGTGAGGCCTATCACCCGAGAAACACTCCGGCGAACAGACAATGCTATACAATATCAGAGTATTAAAACACTGCAGCGGAAATGTTGATAATTTAAAACTTTTCAAATGATGATAGGGGAATAAACAACCCAGTGATGGTATAGTATAGATGTCTAAGGTAGTGACCAAGTAATGGCCGTAATAGGTAGTTACAAGCTTGTAAGCATAACTTATTCTAAAGAACCTTGAACTATCATGCCAAACGAAAAGACAAACTAGGCTTCAAGATACCTTCTAGTAAGCGTCTGTTGAACCTGAAACCATGATTTATAAAGTACGAGGGTTAGTCAAATTGACTAAGTGAGGGGGTAGTTGGAACTACATATATACGAATAGGTATTTTTGAAAAAGGTGTTTGACTATAAAAGTTGGAGTTGGAAACTGCTAGTGAAACAGTAGATTGATAGTATTATACCAGAAATCAACAAAATAATAATCAATACAAATATTTGGTTCATATTTGTTGTAACGCCCCGTGTTTTTACACGTGCAGATAAGAGTTACGTGCGCATTTACATTTAATTATATGATTTTATATCTTGATTACTAATCGAATTCGTTCCTAATTTGATTTAATTGTTTAAATTTTATATGAATTCCAATGTGTGCTATGAATATATGAATGAAATTGAGAGAATGTGAATTTCATGAATTCGATGTTAATTGAATGGAATTATATGTTTCGTGTAATCTGTGGGCTTGATTGTAACTTATTTGAATGTTTTGGACTCAATTGGAAATTGAATTTGGGCTTAATTGCCACTTTTTGAAAGTTTAGGGACCTAATTGAATATTAGGCAACCCCGAACGGTTTTCGCCATATCTTGAGCTCCGGACCTCGAAATCGAGATCCGTAACCGGCGTTGAGCTTGTCTCGATGATACCTATCCATTAAACTTGACCTTATACTTTTTCGATACCGTTTGAACCTTCGACAATGAATCTTTCCACAACCTCGGCCTTATAACTTGTTTGAACCGTTTACTAATCGAACCGGACTTGGACCGACCCGTATTCTACCCATTTTATCACTTAATATCAGCATTTGTTCCCTTATGCATCTCATTTCATCGATCATCATCATCTCAAGAGGCCAAGGAGAAGCTTGAAGAAAACCCTTGTTGATCATTTAAACCCTAAGCTCAAGATCAACTCTTGTTCAATCTTCTTCCAAGGTAAGGTATGGATTGTTTTTCCCTCATTCTCCTCTCCATTTTCTTCCGATTATATTTTGGTATAAGTTGGAGAATCATGTGTTATGAGAAAAGTTTGAAAATGAATCAAATGGTATGAATTCTTGGTTCCATGTCTTTCCTTGGTTTTAAGTGATAGTTGATGCATGGAATGTGTTGCTTGTAACTTCCTCATCATTTCTATATCTTTAAATCTCATGTTGGATATGTATTACATGATGTGCCATTGTTGAAGCTTGAAGCTTCCATGAATGAAAGCTTGGTTTTGAGTGATCTTTTGTCAATCTTATGCATGAATTCTTGCATATACGAATGGATTGCATGATATATATGAGTTTTGTGGCTTAAATTCATGCCTAAGGGTGGTAAATGAGCTTCCTTGTTGCTGCCCCAACTTTTTCAAGCTTTTCCCTCGCCAGCAAAACGACGAGCTGACACGGCCATGTCAGCTTTGAACTGAAAATGGACACGGCCGTGTTGGGCTCTCGACTTTGATTTTTTTCTGAATTTAATCTCGGACACGGACGTATCCAAATGCTTTGAAAACTCAACACGGCCGTGTCAAGTCCTCGACTTTGAATTTTTCGATTTTAAACCTCGGACACGGCCGTGTCCGTTTTCTTTGAAAACTCAACACGGCCGTGTCATTTGAAATGGCAGCTTTGGGGGAACTCTTTTATTGCTTGTTTTGCGTTTATTGCTAGTATTTGTGAATTGTATGCAACGTAAATGTATTAAAGCTGTGATTTATGATTGATATATGATATTAAGAACCATATGAATGCATGTATGAAAGTATGAACGATATGAACGGGAATGAATACGGTTTTACCGTATATTGAACGAAGTTGGTGAATTATGTGTTTAATTGAATTCTATGGTATTCATGAGCATATTTGGACATGTTTTATGTTTCAAGCATTCCATAGCATGTCATTTCTTCGCCGAACGTCAAATGTGGTCATGATTGAGTCTCACACTACCTTTGTCACACAGATCTTGATCCAGTGGGTGACGAGGTCGGGCAGTGAGAGCTTTGTCGGGTTCTTTTGTTACCAGGTGGGTTTTTCTTCTATTAGATAACAATATGACCCCGAACACCCAATGTGCAAGATTTTGGCCAAAACTCTATATATGTATTTATAGCGAGTTTTCAACGAAACAAGTGTTTTAAACGAAAGCCTTTTTCTTGAATATCCTACCAAAAGTTTGGCGAGTAATGAATGAGTGATCACAATGAATGGGGGCCCGGGACTTAGTGTAGTGGTGAACCGGGGAAGCTTGGGCCGACGGGAATCCATTTATACTAGTTCCAACAATTTCGGCAACCTGGATTTCACTAGGAGATTAGTAACTAAAAGGGGACCCGCGCTTTTGGGGATTCATGTACCCCTCTAGCACTAATGAATGAGGGTTCGGGCCTTGCAAACCCGTTCCCTACCCGGAGAAAAAAAGAGTATATGAATGATCGAATGAATGATCTAATGTATGTGCACGAAAGAATGAAATGTATGAATGAATGAATGAATGATTAATGAATTACACGAGGTGGTGGTTGGAGATAATGCACGCCCTCTCGCCGGGCCACTAATGACCTAATGAATGAAATGAACGGTTATAATCCTATTCGTTGTATCTTATTTACCCACTTGGGGAAAAATACTTCTAAACCTCGAATAAGGATTATAACTTGCATGTACGTGTTTAAATTCCGCAATATTATGATATTATGCCTCTCTTTTTATACCCACCAGTCTGTCTAAGACTGAACCCGGAGTTGTTTCAGTTATTTTTGTAGGAAGGGGATGCTAGGCGGGATGCGAGTCGGGAGGAGAGTCTTGCATAGTGTCTAGCCTTTCCTTTACACGCATATGATTACATTAATGATCATTTTGGATTTTGTATATGTATGGAGCGTACTTGGATATTGTACCTATATGTATATTACATGAAATAATGGTACATAGAGCGTATAGCTCAATATATGAATTACATGTTGGTACCTAGAGCATCTAGCTCAGTATATAGTATATGAATTATTGCTTCCGCCTTTCCATTGCTCTGATTGTTGTTGTGGTTGGGGTTTAAGTTATAGGCTAGTCTCGCCTGGCTTAGCGAGTGTGTATGTCTCCGTTCGCTATGATTTGGCACGTGTATGGAAATCCATTTCATATGCGGGTCGGGTCATGGTGCGGGGGATGTGACGTCTCGCGCTCGGGCGTTACATCCTTTGAGTGGTATCAGAGCCCAGGGTTGCAAAACCAGGATTCTAGTGTCGTGTTGAGTCAGTAGGTCGTTCGGCTGTAGGAATTACTTATTAATTTGGAGCATTTGCATTTTTATGTGATAATGTGCTTGGATTCTTGACTTGAATGATTGAATGAATTTAATGCATTGTCACGCATGAACTAAAATTAGCACGCATGTTAGTGTTTGAGTGAACAGGATGCCTCCTAGAAGACATCGGGAAAGGTCTCCGGATCACCATCGTCATAGAGATCGTTCTCCTAATCCTCCACAACCGCCTATGAATATGGAGCACTTTATGGAGGCGGTATATAACTACGTGGAGCATAGAAGGGCTCAGGATCCTCCAGTACAACCGCAAGCTGAACATCAAGCACCTCCTCCAAATAACCCGAGAGATCATCATGGGTTGTTTTTGAGCTATAACCCTCCAAGGTTTTCGGGTTCTGTTGATGATGCTATATCGGAAGGATGGCTCACAAGGATTGAGAGGATTTTCAATGTTAGACAATTTACCTCTCAAGAGAAAGCTCAGTTTCCTATTTTTCAATTGGACGGAGAGGCCTATGATTGGTGGGAACGCACCCGAGAAAAGCTGGAAGTGGAAGGAGAAGAAGTTAACTGGGAAGTGTTTGTAAGGGAATTCAGAGAAGCTTTTGTTCCTGAAGTCGTTCGAGAGAGAAAAGAACAAGAATTTATGGATCTGAAGCAAGGGACTCGGACGGTGGCTCAGTATCTTTCTCTTTTCAATAGGCTTGGGAAGTATGCACCTCACATTACAAGAGATGAAAAGAGAAAGGCAAAGAAGTTCATAGCTGGATTGAGGCAGGATCTAAGGCATGGGCATGCAGGCCATAATTTTGAGTCTTTTACTGACACTGTACAAAGGGCTCTGGTGTTGGAAGAGGAATACAAGAAAAAGGACCCCATACCTCACATGCAAATAGGACAAGGATCGGGATTTGGAAAAGGGAAAAGACCTATGGTATCTCCTCCTCAGCCATTTCAAGGGCAAAATAAGAAGTTTCGACCTACGGGAGCTGCACTGCCGAAACCACAAGTACCTCCAGCTACTTCTGATCCTCGGCATGATAGGTCACCATGTTTATATTGTGGAGGCCCGACTCACACCTACAACACTTGCAGAAGGAGGTTGGGACAGTGTCTGATTTGCGGGAAAACAACGCATATGGCCAATACTTGTCCAGACAAGACTCCAGGCTATCAACCGGGAGCTCAGAGGCCGCTGATTCCAGCTCGTGCGTATGCTCTCGCGGGTGAAGAGCAAAATGTGGAAGCCAATCCCAATGCTATGGTGGAAGGTACGATATGCATCCATAACACGAACATACATGCATTATTTGACCCTGGCACTACTCATTCTTTTATTTCTTGAAAATTAGTTGATACTTTGTGTTTGCCTGTTACGTGTTTGAATGCTTGTTATGTGGTGAGTTCGCCGTTGGGTGGAAGTCTTGAGACGGATCGGGTGGTCAGAGATTGTGTGTTTGGGTTTGAAAGCAGAGAATATCAGGCAGATTTGGTGGTAATGCCGATGAACAGATATGGGGTTATTCTGGGAATGGATTGGTTGTTTCGGTATCATGCCACGGTTGATTGTTTCACCAAGACAGTTAAGTTGGGAGAAGAAGTGGTAGTAGGGAAAGAATCAGAGATTGCTCCCCTTTTGTCGTTCACGGAAGCTCATAAGTTGATAAGGAATGGAGCAACAGGATTTATTGCCTATATCTTGAATAAGCCGAAAGATCAGGCAAAGTTGGAAGAAACCGAAGTGGTAAAGGAGTACCTTGAGGTGTTTCCGAAAGTTTTAGGTTCTTTGCCTCCGGATTGAGAGATCGAATTTGTAATAGACTTATATCCGGGATCTGAACCTTATTCTAAGACTCCTTACCGGATGGCACCGACAGAGTTACAGGAGTTGAAAGTTCAATTGGAAGAACTTCTTAAGAATGGTTATATTCGACCGAGTTCATCACCGTGGGGCACGCCGGTTCTCTTTGTTAAGAAGAAAGATGGAACCTTGAGGATGTGCATTGACTACCGAGAGTTGAATCGGATGACTGTAAAGAATAAATATCCATTGCCTAATATAGAGGATTTGTTTGATATGCTACAAGGTTCAAGAGTGTATTCCAAGCTTGATTTAAGGCAAGGATATTATCAGTTAAAGATTAAGGAGGAAGATATTCCTAAGACAGGATTTAATACCCGGTATGGACATTATGAATTCTTGGTGATGCCATTTGGATTAACTAACGCGCCGGCAGCTTTTATGGACATGATGCATCGGATTTTTCGGCCGTATTTGGATAAGTTTGTTGTGATCTTCATTGATGATATTTTGGTATACTCAAGGTCAGAAGAGGATCATGCTCGGCATTTGAGATTGGTATTGGAGACTCTAAGAGATAACCAACTTTATGCCAAATTCAGTAAATGCGAGTTTTGGATTGATAGGGTGAGCTTCTTGGGACATGTACCCCTCTAGCACTAATGAATGAGAGTTCAGGCCTTACAAACCCGTTCCCTACCCAGAGGAAAAAGGAGTATATGAATGATCAAATGAATGATCGAATGTATGTGCACGAAAGAATGAAATGTATGAATGAGTGAATGAATGATTAATGAATTACACGAGGTGGTGGTTGGAGATAATGCACGCCCTCTCGCCGGGCCACTAATGACCTAATGAATGAAATGAACGGTTATAATCCTATTCTTTGTATCTTATTTACCCACTTGGGGAAAAATACTTCTAAACCTCGAATAAGGATTATAACTTGCATGTACGTGTTTAAATTCCGCAATATTATGATATTATGCCTCTCTTTTCATACCCACCAGTCTGTCTAAGACTGAACCCGGAGTTGTTTCAGTTATTTTTACAGGAAGGGGATGCTAGGCGGGATGCGAGTCGGGAGGAGAGTCTTGCATAGTGTCTAGCCTTTCCTTTACACGCATATGATTACATTAATGATCATTTTGGATTTTGTATATGTATGGAGCGTACTTGGATATGGTACCTATATGTATATTACATGAAATAATGGTACATAGACCGTATAGCTCAATATATGAATTACATGTTGGTACCTAGAGCATCTAGCTCAGTATATAGTATATGAATTATTGCTTCCGCCTTTCCATTACTCTGATTGTTGTTGTGGTTGGGGTTTAAGTTATAGGCTAGTCCCGCCTGGCTTAGCGAGTGTGTATGTCTCCGTTCGCTATGATTTGGCACGTGTATGGAAATCCATTTCATATGCGGGTCGGATCATGGTGCGGGGGATGTGACGTCTCGCGCTCGGGCGTTACATTTATTTTGATAAAAAGGGAAATAAGGGATTGGGTATCAAATTCTTGAAAATATGAACCGTATGATAATAAAGTGTTAATGCCCTATAAGTAGGCGTTCTCCATCCTTTACTCCTTAAACAGAATGAAATCAGAAATAACAGAATCAATCCAGCCTTCTTCCTCTATGATCTGTCGGCAGCAACCCCTCGAGATCCAAATACAGACAGAGGGAGGGACGTACCTTTCCCGTCACTTAATGTGGAATAACTAACCTCCAGTTAAACCAACATTAAGATCAGATTTGGCGGCAGGTATATAGTAATAGACGATGGCCCTTGCCACCCGGCTATTAGTTCTATCGTACCACCGGGCCCAAAAGATACAGATACAGATACAGATCTTGCATTTTGGATACAGAATTGAGTTACATCATACCAATACTCACCAAAACGGATTTGAGTATGATATGTTTGCAGCTTATACTTAAACAAGGATTTTGTTTTATATAATAGGATAATATGTATCCTTATATCAGATATTTTCCCAGGACGGGGATAATACTATAATTAGGGAAAAATAAGACTGATCCCTTATTGGGATAAATAATAAAATATTTTATATGTAGACTCATGATCCCAGTTGAAAATATTTTAACCTCACCTGCTACGATACGAAATCAAGTAAAGTATTCGGGTTCCACTGTCCAGACCTAGTTCCTGAAAGTAGTGAACTACTACGGACTTAGAGAACTAAGTTCTTTCTATACTAATGAGGGACATGAATGAGTACAATTAAAGCATACTGTAACAAGGAGTAACAGTAAATGTACAGGAAATTTGGTAATCTAGAATTGAAATATTATTGTAAAACACACTGATACCAAAGTCATACAACCGAATTAACCAAGAAATTCTTATTAAAATTATAAATCCAAATTTAAGGTTTATTTTTAATAAAGGTAAACCCGATTTTGAAAACGTTATTTAATCCCCGACTTTGGAATTGCTAGGCAAAAGTCCTTTCATAAAAATTCAAATTTTATTTTATATTAATTCTTGAAATTACTACATGATATTATTGGTCAAAGTTCATACTTAAAGCCAAAAGTCAAAGTTACTATTGAAAAACGGTTACTATTTAAACATAGGGGATTAAATATTTTTAAACACAAAATCAAACACACACTTACACACACTAGCACACGGTACACACACATACTTCAAGAACATGTTCTTAAGTCTATTTGAATATTCATAGGACATATTAGGTATATTAGATCATGTTCATATTCATAACATAAGATTTGAAGCATAATATAGCAAAATATATAAACATTCCATGAAAAATAATTCCTAATTAAATTCTTTAAACATGCATTTGTTCTAACATACAAGAACATAATTATGAATATTCAAACACATATTTAAATAAATTCATATAATAAACATACATTTCTTAATTTAAATTCCTATCTTTAATTCATGAAATAAATTCCTAAAGCATAATTCTCTAACATAATTTAAAACATATAAAATATAAATTAAATTACATAATTTAAATATAAAATAAAGCATGAATTAAAGCATAAATTAAAGCACAAAAACTAACCTTTTGTCTCTTGAATGAGGGGGCTTGACGTGAGGTTTAGGGAGAGGGAGATGAGTGATTTTTGTGTGTTGATTTGTGAGTTATAAATGATGCTTGGGAGGGGTATTTATAGGAAGTCATGAGGGGCTTCTATACAATTTCTAAGAGTTTAGGGGAGATGTGGATGCTTCATAACTTAAACAAATGCTTGGTAGCTATGTAGGAAATGTGGTTGTCTCACATTTTAAACAAATGCTTGGAAGCTATATAAGAAATGTGGGTGAATTACATTCATTTATTTAAACTTTCTAGAAGGTCTATGTTGTCATGGATGATGTCATATTGAATAAAAATAAATATAAAATGAAACAAAATTTATTTAAGAGTCGAGAGGTGAAAACTTGAAGTAGTAAATTAATGAAAGAACAAGTGAAAAATAAGCTTCGTTATGATTATAAATGGGGAATATTTAGAATTTTCGTTTATAAATTATGAACGTTAAAGATGATGAAAATCATGAGAAAATTATATAGACAAAGCTATGATGATGTTTAAAGGTTGTAAAATTTATCATAGTTTAGAGAAAAATTCAAGAAACGTTTTAAGTAAAATTTCGAATATTGAATGAAAGCTAATTGTTTAAAATAAAATGATAATTTTTAAAAAGGAAAATATTTATAAAATATGCTATGGGTGGAATCGAGTTTTGGTAAATGTATGAAAATTCATAAAATAATTCAAGGGTCATTTTGACTATAATATTGAATATCGAAAAGTAGATGAGTAAAGAGTTATCTACGGTTGAACTATAGGTAGGATTTTGCCGGTTTTTGGTACTACTAGAGTTAGGATGGGAATTATGGTGCACGGAGAGTGTCAAGATCCTTGAAATAATGTGAGGATTCTTTTGGTCACAATATTGGGTAGTAAAAGTACTTCGGGGAATGTAGGAAAATTCTAGGGCTATAGGGGTATTTTTGTAATTTTTAACCTAAAATTGTAGGAATGGGTTTTGAAGCATATGAAGGGATTTTAGGTGGTGGAAAGGGATAAATACTAGAGTTTTAAGATTCTATGAGAAAAGTTTCAAGATACATGCTTGATAAAGGAAATAATTAAATTACGAACTTTTAATTAAAACTATAGCACATAAGTCACATAAGAATGCAATGCATGAAAGAATAAATAGGGATCGAGATTATAAACGCTTCTTGAGTAACCCTTTACTTACCTTTCCCAACTCGGCCCAGGTTAGGGCTGTTACAAGTTTTGACCTCACCAACATGTACAGTTATCCATTTTAATTAGTCTTGTTTAATGCAGTTTCACATAAATGCATTACACACAAGCAATTAGCAGATAACATGTCCTAGCATGATAATAATATGAGATGATCATGGGTATCCTATTTTATGCGCAATTATGGGAGCCACTCCATAATTTCTAGTTCTAGCATACATGCCACATAAAAAAAATAATTTCACATAAGGGATGAAATAAAACCTCAATGGTGCCCTATTCTATTACAATAATATAACATCCCCTCCCTAACATTTTGATGGGTCTTCACTTATGGCCACTGTTCTCCTTCTTTCGTGGATCCTTCTTACTCCATGGGTGCATTGTCTCCAAATAATAGGAAAACTTCACTTCCTAAGTTCTACTCTCAGTAATATGACCTAATCTTTATATTGGCCATAGACAAATACAAGGGGCATACCCCCGTCCAAAAACAGTAGTCCAATAACTATATCTACATCAATCCACACTACCCCCATTCGAATTTCATTCAATTCAGACGTATCCTATTTTTTAGTTTTTAGGATAACTTATTTTTCCTGGTTAGGTCAACAAAGGCATGAAATATTTCGATTTATTTTTCGATAAAATAAAATGGATTTACCTGGACCAATTCACGATTTTCTTTTAGTCTTTCTGGGATTGGGTCTTCTATTCGGAAGTCTGGCAGTAGTATTACTTCCGAATCCAATTTATTCGGCCTTTTCGCTGGGATTGGTTTTTTTTGTATATCCTTATTCTATATTCTATCGAACTCCTATTTTGTAGCTGCTACGTAGCTCCTTATTTATGTAATAAGGAAAGCCACATAATTAACACATAACAGTACGCACATAAGTGGGGCACCAACCCCAATTGAAAATGCACAACTATTGGGCTCCAACCCCAATTGAAATCATCCATGTGCACAAATTAAAACATTCACAAGACTAAACCAGGATCACCTAATATTCTAAAGTTTGTATGAATTTACATTTACCAATAAATTAAAATTCTCACTTTCAAGTTCTCATAGTTAAAAACACGACTTAGATGCAATTCTTGTTCATAAATTCTTTCAAATAATGCAAGAAAAATAAATCTAATAAAATTTAAATTAATTTCCAAAATTAACAAGTTTATTCCTTTTATAATTTCAAAAATAACATATTTAATTCTCCCAAAAATTAAATCCGTCTTAATATTATAAAATCCCAATTTTAATCTTTTATTTAAAAAATAAATAATTTTAATTAAACTGAATCTTTTTAAACTAAAATTAGGATCAGATCGAATCAATCAAGAAACAAAAAAAACCCTATAGCCCGCCCACGCAGACGCGCGCGCATAAGGCGAGTGTCTCCTACGCGCAGCAGGCTGTCGGAGGAACCGCCTAGGCGTGTCTAGCACGCACGCGGCACGGCGCGTGTTACGCAGGGAAACTGCACAGACGCTCACAGCAACGTGCATGCCTAGTGCAAACAGGAGCGCGTGGATTGGGAGGCTCCCACACGTGGTCGAGCGGCAGGCTTGTGCGTGTGCGTGCAAGACACGCATGCCCCAGCGCAAGGCTGGGCGGCGACAGCAGGGTAGCAGTGTGCGACTGTAACAGCCCAAAACAGGGCCTGGATGAAAACAGTAAGTTAAGGCAGTGGTAAAGCGTTTATAGACCGTGATCCAACTTTTTGAATCATCATGCATTGCATTCTTACATGAACTTGGTGCTCGTATTTGATCTGACATGCTTTAAGGGGGAATTCTTGACCTTTGATTCAGTTTACTATTCATAACCCGAGCCTACCTTGTTCATATTGCTACCCGAACCCTAGAGGTTCATCACACATGTTTCCCAATCATTTGAACTTGTTTTCCGAGCTCATAAAGTCTTTCTTGAGCCATAAGGGTATTTTTGGAACTTACCGACCAAAGTTACTATTCATCAAAAAATGATCTTTTGATTCTGATACCTTTTCCTACCCATGTTACAGTCGAATCGATCCTTGAGTCGAGACGAGTCTTTTGAAATCATTCTTGGCTTGGAAATCCATTCCGGAACTTTGTTTTATTGAAAACGTTTTTGAAAACCCTAGTTTACTATTCCTTTTACGAACGGTTTTCATTCGGAAAATGTTTTCTCTTCGGATTTGCACTACTTGAGCTATTTCAAGATTTTTGAGATGTTTTACAACTCTTGATTCAAACCCTAGCTTGAAATTTTGAAGCGTACGTTCGTACGTGAGAATTCACTATTCATCCTACGTTTTCAACTTTTTAACGGTAAAACGTTTTATAGTCGATTTTGGACTCAAAACGCTTCTCGATTTATTTCTTGAATTTTGGAAGCAATCCGGACTTGAAAATCATTCTAGAAAGTCGTTTTTCACTCGTGTCGAGTTTCGAGCTCAAAACTTTTATTCATTAAAACTAATGCATCTTTCAAACGGTAAATCCGATTTCGACGAATGAATATACGTTTCGAAGCTAATTTTCTTGCCGTCGGGATGGTTATACTTCCAGACACTTATCCTCGAGCCTTGGGGGATGAAATTACAGAAATACCCCCAGCAGTCCCATTTTACCTTCATAATCCCTAAAGCTTCTAGAAGATACAAGTGGATGAACTCTTGTTTTGCTCTCCTACCCTTAAGCCATCTCTATTTGCAAGGTGAGGGGCTTCTTCACAACTATAAATACCCCTCCCATGGCATTTCATTCCTTGCTCAAAGTTGTGTTAACAACACCCTTTCTTCTCTCCCTCTCCCCCTCTTTGCCGTGGGCCACCCCCCCTTGTAGCTAGGTTAGTTTGTTTTGTTTTTATGTTATGTTTAGTTTAGTTTATGTTTTTATGTTATGGTATGTTTATATTATGTTTAGGTTGGGTCTTAGGGTCTTCCCTAAGCCATATAGGATTTTATTTTATGCATTTATTATATAGTTTCCATGATATGTTTGATAGTTGTTTATATGTTTTAATTGTTTAGTATATGCATGAATATGTTATGAATTGCTCTAGTATATGCTATGATCATGTGATATGGTTGTTATATTATGAGAATTGATGCATGATTATGGAATTTAAATTTTGTTCATGCATGTTAGCTAATGGAATAGTGATTTACAATTAATTATGTCACAACTTGTTACATGTTGGTATTGAATTAAATTATTACATGTTACATGCCCAAAGGTTTATGATATATGATATGATATGTTATGATATATGTTGTGACATGTTGTCACATTGTTATATGATTCTTGAATTATGAATTGAGCTTATGATATGATTTGGATTAATGGATTAGTGCCTTGATCATATGTTATACACTTTAATAGTGTCACATGTTATAACCTAAGATAGATTAGTGTTTCATAACTTGATCTTATGCCTTAATTGGATCTCTTAACTATAGGTTATACCTTTAACCTAGATCACACTTGATTATATTAACATGAACTTGAAACTATAGGTTATAATCAAGATCATAATTTAATTAGGGTGTGTGTGTGTGTGCATGTCGTGTGTGTGTGTGTTCGTGCATGGTGTGTGTGTGTACCGTGTGTGTGTGGGTGTGTGTATGGTAAGGGTTTGACCCGACCCTTTGACCCGATACATGAATAGTAACCTATGAATAGTAACTGTGAATAGTAATCGTGAATAGTAATCTGGAATTGTAGTTTTTAATAGTGCTTTTGAATAGTAAAAATGAATTAAAACTTGTGCTTTCTTAATAGACATTTGCACCTAGGGTTTCCATATCCAGGGTCCAAAATGTGTTTTCAAAATGTGTTTTCTTTCGTGGACTTGTTTCATAACTTAAGGTTTGCGATAGGATTCATAATTTGACTAAAGCTTACTCGGTTATAGTAAGATGATAGTCTAACGTTAAGAGTAACTCACTTTGACGTATTCCTTTGTGTGTTACCTTTCTTGAATACCTTAAATGGTATTACTCTCTTGTGTTACATGTTCTTTACATGTTCCTTGTTCATTGTTTCATGCATTTCATATGCATCTTGGTTAGTAGTGGGTCTTAGTTCTTAAGCTCACTCTAGTACACCACCTACAGGAGTTAAAGTTGAGCACTGGGATCCCCAGGGCACCGCATAATCTGTCTACCTACCTTTGTTACTGATAGGTGAGGTGAAGTTATAAATGTTTTCCAACTGGAACCACGATTATACTATCGTATCATATGTTTTGAAATTCAAAGCTAAACCTCGTTTTGAACTATCCCTTTTATCGGGACATTCTCTTGAAAGGATCATTCATACTTTAATAGTATACCTTGATCTACAGTACATGTTTTCCAAAGTTCTGCATTCTTGTTCAAAGACAGTTACATGTTTTGCATATGTTTTCAAAGTACAGTTTACAGACAGTTTCACATGTTACCGATAGAATCATATGTTTTACAGACAGAATCACATGTTTACAGACAGAATCATATGTTTTACAGATAGCATCATATGTTACAGTTACAGTTTCACATGTTATAGTTAGCATACTGGAGTGATACTCTGGTCACTGCTAATCTTAAATGCAAGCATACAGTTTACAGTTTGGGCCCGGCGGTTATGTGTGGAGGTGATGCTCGGGAGGTGAGCGCCAACGACATCACCAATACCGGCCGCCACACTTAGACAATTGACACCGACTTTTAACAGGAGGTTTGTTAAGTCAGGATAATCTGTCTGGGAACGGACAGCAAATCTATTCCCATTACATGTTTACAGGTCGCCTAGGGCTAGCTACCCGAAGTGACAACCGCTGGAGGATGGTACATGTTTGTATGTGTTGGTAAGAGTTGTTGTTGACCTTGGTCCAATAGTCTACTGTGTGCGGAGTTGTTGTTGACCTTGGTCCAATGCTCTACTTTATGTGGGGTTATTGTTGATCTTGGTCCGATACTCTACTATATGTGGAATTATTGTTGATCCTGGTCCGATGCTCAACCAAATCATGTTTTCTGGAGTAAGGATGGAGGAGCCTAGCTTGCGGGCAAAATTCTGTTTCATAAAGGATGGTTCATATCTGGAAAAGTTCACTTTACCCTTATCCCGTTTTATGAAAGGACTATGAACCATCAACAGCATATGTGTGCGCGTGTGATAGCATTCATGAAAATGTTTTATAACGTGCATTCTTTTACAGCATCGCATTCAAAGAGTTTTATCAATCGAACTTGTTTCAAGTTCTTCTTTAAAGCATTGCATTAACAGTTCTAAACTTTACTTCAAGTTCTTTAATTCAGTACTTTCTTTAAAGTATTCCCTCACTTAGTCCTTTTGACTAATACCTCTCCCGTTTTCTTGCCTCGTGGTTTCAGGTCTTGCAGCCGCAGTCTAGAGGTATCTTGAAGCTCTAGATTGTCATTTTTGTTTCAATCAGGACTTAGTATTACTTCCTTTTGTGTCCTGCATATGTTTTATGGCTGCATCACTTAATGTTTCTGTATATGTTTTTGAATACTTGAGTATATTCGTTATACTCTTTCTGCTACTCTGTTACCGATACATTGAACTCTGCTATATCGGTACTTATATGTGAATCTGTTATGTGTTCTGATATGCCGAGTCTCTCTTACACGATCAATATGTTCTTGCTTGTTACATGCCATCACGCACATGTTTTGAAAAGTTTTAAAATACTCTGATTTTCCGCTGCATAGCCACATCGTTGTACATGTATAGTTCTGATAGACAGCCGTTCGCTGGAGTATTTCTTGAGTGATGGCTCACACCATTACTTGAGAGGTGCTTCAGTGCGGGGGTTGAGACGCCGCTCTCCTCTTGTTCCAGTACGGGTGGGGGCGTTACAGCGACTGCCTAGCACGCTGCTTGCCTTGAGACATTCGTCCCCAATCCGTTATCGTGTTTCGCAATCAAGTTCAAAAGCCCAAAAATTCAATCCCAAATCAAAACGCGATTTAATTTATTTGATTTAAAACGATTTTTAATCAAAAGTTTCAAGAAAACGCTTTTCAAAAATTTCAGGAAAATCACAGATTTGTTTTTCTATGATTTCTAAAGAACTCAAGAATACTCAATTGCATCTAAATCTAAGAATTTCTACCAAAATCATATCAAGAAGTTAGATTAGAAATAAACATTGCAAGGTGGCTCTGATACCACTTGTCGGGGAAAACACGAAAGTAAACGCAGCAGAATTTAAATTTTTTTTTCAAAATTAAGATCATGTCTTGCAATTTCTATTTTCAAATCTTAGGGATTCAAGAACTTACAAGAATTGAAGCTTTCTTGAAACGTTTTGAGCTGCCCTCAAACGTTCTTCATGCGGTAATGACCATCCCATTTCTTAAAGGTTCTTGCATCGAGACTCCGAATTCCCAGTCCTCTAGAGTAATAATCCACACCAACCTAGATTCAAATCATTTCAGTGAGTATGCTAGTACTATAACATGTGTAACAAAAGAAATAAGAAATGAGAAGAAAGAGAGCAAGAGAAGTATCCCAAAATTCCATGAAGGTTAGGCGTGATCTTGTATCACGCGTAACAGCAAAAATCTCAAACCCCTAGTCTATTTATAGGCCAGGGTTCAAACCCTTTTGCTTGTAGGAATTGGATTTCTACTTTGACTTATCTTCTATTTTCTTTTCCTCCAAGTAATAGGATGTTATTCAAAATAAGATATTTATTCTTTTAGAAAAATAGCTCCTAATCAAATTAGGAATATTTAATTATTGTAATAATTAAATATCTTATCCCGATAATATTTATTCTAATCATATTAGAATTAATATTTATTAGAATAATAAATAATAAATAGAAGATATTTAATATTTATTTATTCTAATCAAATTAGAATAACTAAATAATTAAATACTTAGAATTAATTCTCTTATTAATTCCATGAAGGGTTGTACAATTAATTCTCTAATTATTTCTAAAGAGCTAAAGTTAATTCTCTAATTAATTTTATTTGGCTTTATAATTAATTCTATAATTTATTATATTTAAGGATTTATAATTAATTCTCTTAATTACTTGTATTTGGGCTTTATAATTAATTCTCTAATTAATTAACACATGGTCTAATTTTTCAATTTGGCCACATACCCAAAACCTCGCTCACGCACACACGTGTACCTTACATCTGTGGTCTCTTTTCGATCAACTATTTGATCTTTCCATCAATACCCTTTGAACCCTGTACTTGTGTGTGACCCTCTAGGTTCATTTTCAATTAGCAGTGTGCCTAATTAATTAAATACACTTTATTAATTAATTAGCTCACAGATCACACGACCATAATCTACCAACAGGTGTGTGACCCCTACCCGAACAATGAATGTAAATTCGAAATAACCTTTCAGTCAATGACATTCGTGAGGTACAATCCTCCTACCATCCCATCTCTCGATTAAGATCTAGGGCATGGGAATAATAAGAGCTCCATTAATCTTGATCATAAAGCTAAGTTCGTTTCATATCCATTTGATCTCAATCCAAGAAACCCTTTTCTTGATATCTTGATCCACTACCTCGGCCGAGGGTTTAGGATGGCATATGAACGACTTATGCAATAAGAGATCTTCTTGTATTAAAGCAAGTGTAGGTCCTTTGTTGATTCTCATATGCTTTCATGTGCCACTTGTGCAATCCCAACATAACCCACTATTCGGTTGTCTCGTGCGACCTCCTTTTAGGAGTATATCAAAGATTATAGAGTTAGCTCACATAAAGCATCAATGGAATCTCAAGTCAAAGGAATAATTTAATCACGCCATTGACCTGTGAGATATTTTCTAATCTGGAAGTTTCCTCTTCCCGAAGTGGAAACTTTCTTTTTAATTTAGGAATCTTCTCATGCGGGACACCTCAGTGTACCCGTTTTATTAACAAACACCCTCATGTAATGCGTACGCATCAACTATGCACTTTACACCCCATGAAACAGGATGATCCTTCTTAAGGACGCAATCCCATGAGCAAGTCTCAATCGAGGCAAAGTCGACACTCCCACTGTTTGTCGGCCTCATTGACTTAGATTAATTTCTAATCCGGCTTTGAGTTAGGGGTTGTTTCATGTGCCATTCACCTAATGAAAAAGTCCCTAACAGCTTTATGGATTAGGGGAGTTCTAATACACACGCAAGTAATGGAAACACACAAAGCATGTAATGGCACATAAAAAAGTGTTTACCTACGATAATAATCAATCGTATATTATTCAAAGATTGTCTGTGATATGAGAAAAGTCCCAAAGCGGATTACGTCGGATTGGCTTTCTAGGGCATTATTCCCAACATGGCTGACCGGTACACAAAGCTTATCCGAGCCACATGGAAGAACACTTGCAGCAACTACAAGAAAATACACTTTACAAATCATTTATCCAAGATGATAAAAAATATCAACAATAACAACTCTGACTGCATTCCCCTTCTGGACCCCTTGAACTTCAACCTCATCATCAAAAAAGTTCCACCTTTCCTAGTGGTCAACATCCATTTTGGATCAAGCTATATATGGCCCCTATTGCTTTATAGTCTCGAGGAGCTGAACCCAACCTTCTCGGTTAGCCATTCTCATTAACGCTATTCAGACCATTGGTGAAATGAGGCTCAACCAAGTGAGGGTAATTGAAGAAGGCCTCGACGTCCAACGTTCTAGCCCTCCAGGAGTCAGCTCTAGCCGGCCTTTTACTCGAGATGGAGTTGGTGGTCGAGGAATCATGGCCGCCAATTCAGGAGTTTTAGCAATTGGAGTTTTTCCCCTTCCTTCTGCTTAGAAGAGGAACCCTTTGCTGAAGATCTCAAGGAGTGTTGATGAGACTACTTATGTTTCTTGGATTGGGAGCTTCGACTTCAACTGCCGACTACTGGCTCGATCCCTTCTTTTGGGGGGCTTCAGGTGTCATCTTCTTGAGGACGATAGGCAGATAATCTTAAGTGACCTTTCTTGAGGACTTTATCTCTTTAGGAGTCAGAGAGAACATGTCCTTTCTTCTTGGTCGTCTTTTTCAGCTCCTCCATCTCCTTGTGTTGTGCGGAGAATCGAGCATCCATCAGTAAGCACTCTGCGAAATCAACCAAGAAATCGATCAACACTTTAAAAAAATGAAAACTGAAGAACGAGCAAGAAAGTTTTTGGCTTTGAGGAGTCTCTCAGCTCGAGATACCATGGTCAAAGCTTTTTTTCACTCTGGGATCTAACCCCAACTCGACCAATGTAACGCCCCGTGTTTTCATCTTACAAGTACGCGCGCCACACATGTGAGTTTGAGAGTTAGAATTGCTCGCATGCTTTAATTGAATTATATGTCGAAGTGAATTATGTGAATAATTTCTTTAATTGACTATGTGATCATTTTATTTATATTTACATTCTTTCTATTTCATATCTTAACATATACACATTTCACAACTCATTCATTCATATCATAAGCACTTCATAAATTTTCTAACTTATGTATATATATGCATACTTATATCTTATATTACTAAAATTATATAATATACAATACTATATATATATGTTCTAGATACATACATTCATACATACATTAAATATAAAGTACATGTAATTATATTTATATTATATACCATAAATCACTCATTATACTTTATACATACAAATAATATATCTATACATATATTACTCATTAAATCACATACATAAACACATATATAGATATATATGTGATGCCCCGTCCGATAAATCGTACAGAGTTTGGTGGTGCCGGTGGGCCCAAGGTTTAAAGTGTTTGGTCCTTCACACTCTCAGACTCTACTTGCACAAGGTGAGGTTTAGGATTTTGTATAGTTATGCGTTTTACATGCTTATTTCTACCCCTATATGCGAGTATACCTTATTATAAATACGTATGTGTTTGATATGATATGTTTATGACCTTGCGTGCGTCCTGCGTGGGTTGGGAGCCTTCGTGGCTTAAATTCCACAGCGTAGGGATATGTATAAAAACCAGTTTTTGAGGCATATGTAAGCCATTTTGGAAAATTCAATTGGGTTATAATTCTGTAGCGAGTTGGCCATGAAATATTGGCATCTGTATGTATGTATATATGTATGTGGATCCGAGGAGCTATGGGTAAGGAGCCCCCGGGACGGTTTGGGCCGTCGGGGATATACCTGTGCGTAGTTCCATTTGAGATATCATTGCGCGACTCAGGGAGATAGGGGAGGCGTGATATCTTGAGCCTCTGGCTAAGGCCGGGGATGACTCTTGTAGGTTCGCTACCCCCTTGAGATCGAGTCTATTTTAGACGGTTTATTCTCGATGGTTAGGGTCGCGCAACCCTACCATCACCCGGAGTTGAGGTTGGAATGTTATTTCTATTTTATGAGGAGTTGAGGTTGGAAGCTCAAACTCGCCGAACAGTTGACTATGTTATGTTATGGAATAATGAATCGGGATAGAGTCTTTCTGTAAAATGGTTTCCAAACTTATATCTATATCTATTTGGGTTATTTCGAAATGTTCTGGTATGCAACACCTATCCTCGGTTCATGAGTCCATCCTTTTATTTTGTGATGTGCTCTTTATATATATATATTGTGGGTGTGCGTTAGCCCCCTCACTCAGTCAGTTGACTGACACCTCATTTTATCTTTTAGTTGCAGGATCTTTTGGCTTGAGCTAGGCTGAAGTGAGTCTTCGGAGTCACACTTGTCAGCCTAGTTGGTGTTAGTATGCATTTGTCGCATACTTTGCTCATGTTATGTATTTATGTTTCATACTTGAAGGTTATGTTACATGCTCTACTTAGACTTAAACCTGTGTGGGGTTAGTAAGCTAGTGTTTGCATGTTATTAGATATTGATGATACTTATGCTGATTATTATATTGGATTATAAATTGATATTCGGGATTAGGTATCTATGCTAGTTGAACCCGTCACCTGTTATGTATGTTGATATTCGGGATTAGGTATTTATGCTAGTTGAACCCGTCACCTGCTTTGCATGTTTTGTTTTAAATGCTTCCGCTATCTATTGTTGTTGATTTTAATTGTTTCCCCACTCTGAGTTTGTCAAATTAGATCCGCCTAGCCTAGTGTGTGAGTTGGTCTCCCGTTTGCTATAATTCGGATTCGGACATGGACTTCCTATTTCATGACCAAGTCTAAGTCCTAGTGCGGGGGATGTGGTATCCTCCATCTGGGGTGCTACAATATATATCTTACACTTTATACATACACATATACTTACATATATTATATCATATATCTATACAAACACCAAACCTCTACCTCACTCTCACACTAAATCTCTAACACACTATAAACACATAATTGCTCTCAAACTCTTCACACACACACCCACACACCTATTTCAATCCAAGGAGGAAGAAAAGACAAGGAAGAGCCAAGCTTTCACCATCTTCATCATCTCCATCATCTCATTTCTCCTTTTCCTTCTTTTCATTTCAAGGTTTGTATTTATGTGTGTGTGAATGTGTGTTTCGTTAGAGATTGTTGTGGTTTAAGTGTATATACTTGTTCTAAAGTATGCTTAGGTGTATATATGTGTTAATCCTTGAATTTATTACAAGAATAAGTTGGGTTGTTGATGTATTTATTGATATGTTTTGAATGAAGTTTTTGTGAATCGTAAGAGTTTGGATTCTTGAGCCTTTTATGCTATTTTGATGGAAGAATATAATCTAGCATGTTTATGTGAACTTATACCTTGAATTTGAGTGCATTTAGTTGAGCTTTGGGTTGGTTTTTAAGCTTTTCCTTTTCCCTCACGACTTTGCCCTGTTGCTGTTGTGATTTCTGGGTTTCAGACTTGAATCCATGACTGTAGATTTTCCCTTTAAAAGAAATCCACGGGCGTGGATTTGAGGGAGGGAGTTGCAAAGTTTTCTGACCAAAATCCAACCCACGGCCATGGATTTCCTGCAGCAGCTCCCGGCACTCCGAGTCTCATTTTTCTCGTTTTTCTTTGTTTGTTTGATCTTCCCTCCCCGTTTTATAATCCTTATGCATTCTTAATATGTCGAATTATGTGTTATGAGTTTTGTATGAAGTTTATGGATTGATTTGATATGAAAAGTGCAAGATATGAAGTGAATGAACATCCTCATAAATTATTAACATCAATACCTCATACTATATCATCTCATAAGCATGCCATGCGTTGGTTTCATATTGAGTCATCTCTCACAAGTACACATTGTTCCCTCTCTTGTACAGTTCGTTTCCAGGGCGGAGACTTCCGGATCAAATAGGCACCCGTATTGTTCATGTTGCTTGTCTCGTAGTATTCCAGGTGAGGTTGTTTTCGTTTTAGTTATGTATCGAACCCTACAACCTCATGTGAAGAGTTTTGGCCAAAAACCTAATATATATATATATATATATATATATATATTATTTTTAAGTGGAGTCATCGAGTAAATTATTATTGAGTAAATCATTTTCAAGGATTATGAAATGCATTATGTTTCTCATGACTTGAATGTTTTGGCAAGATTATGCACATTGATCATGTTCATGTATTGGGCCCCGGGAAAATGTGTGAATGGAGACTGGTTCGGCATCGGGCCGACGTATAGCTAAGCCATTGCACAAAGTACCCATTGAGAATCTCTCACGCGACTATGTAGTGTGGAAAGTGAGTTATTTTTGAGCCGATGGTTAACCCATCGAAGGAGCGGGTAGGAGTCATGAGCCCCCATCTCGATGTTGTTATTATTAAATGGTTCGGGTCTGCAGGCCTAACCATTATGGAGGGAGAAGGTTGGAACTATTTTCATGATTATGATTATGCACATGATTATTATTTTTAAGCACCATGCGGGAAGACCGGAACACGGATTGCCCAAACGATTATATCTCATGTATTTATGGCTCGCATGTATTATTATATATTGCATGATCGCGTATTCAAACGTATTAAGTCATGTTCATTGTACACGGTCGGAGTTTGGTTGGAGAATTATGCACGCTCACTCGCCGAGCCATTATGATTATTCATGAATTATGAACTTAATAAATTTAATTTGAATTAGTCATAAAGTCTGAGCATTGTTTAGCTATTTTCTTGCCCTTCATGGGAACTAACTTCAAATAAAACCTTGCTCGGGATTTATAACTTGCATGTGCATGTTTTTATATATATGTATCGCTCCTGCTCACTCAGTCTTCTAGAGACTGACCCCTCTTTCCATTTTTCTAGTTTCTTACAGGTTTAGCTAGGCGGGAGTCGAGTCTTACTATTATTTCAAGTCTCACTTGTACACTCAAGTCTCATTTCACATTGTTATGATTAAGTTGTATCTTTTTATATATTTGGGCCTGTGTGTCGATTTTGATATTATTGGATTTGACTTGGGACAAGTTGCATGCTTAGTTGAACCCGTTGTTAGGTTGCATGCCGGATTTAATTTATGTTTATGATATGTATTGAGCTTGTAGCCATTATTGAAATTCATGTTTAGCTCTATTGCTTCTGCACTGCACTTCGAGTATTCTTTGATTGATTGATTGGTACATGGTTAGATTTCCGCCAAGCCAGGATATGTATTTTGTCCCCCGTTCTCTATGAGTCCGATTCATGCTTAGACTATCCATTTCATGTGTTGACTAGACTTGTAGTGCGGGGGATGTGGTGCCTATCGTTGCGGGTGCTACAACCAACACCTGAGGATCAATTATATTCTTCGACTTGATAGCCGTAAAATTTCTCAGGCTATTCATTAGAGTGTTCGTCCACCCAGTTGAGCCATTTGACAGAGATGCTTGTAGTTTCCAGCTCCACTCTCGATATAGAAGGTCCAGCCAACACTCTCGTACTCCACATATAAAAACCTCTCCTTCCACCCTTTCCCATTCGAAGAGATAGGCTATCTAACAAGTCAATAGTTCGACTTCAACTGGAGTTGCACATACCTCGGCCCCAAAGATGACTTCTAGGTGGTCACCGACACTTGGAAAACCTCGGTCAAGAAATATAAGTTGGGTGTCAAGCTGAGACACTTCAACAAGGATAGCAAAGCATTGATCATGGCATACGAGTTTGGCAGCAGTTGGAGAGGGCTTATTCTTAGGATGTTCAAAAAATTGTGTACCTCTTCCGAAATAGTTACTCGAAAACCATAGTCAACTGCATGGAAATTAATGGCTATATTATTCTTGGGGGGAATCATCATCCGATCCCCTGTTTTCGAGCAAATCACTCGATACCCACCAAACTCGGGCATCACCCCGAAGAGCATGTATTCGATCTCTCTCACTCTGTCCCAAGAAATTGTACAAGGGATGTCTCAAGGATCTTTAGCAAGGGGCCCCTCCGGCTCTATGTTCTCATCTTTCTCCTCTACCTCTTCCAATCGACCTGAAGTCGATGGCTCTTACTCTATCACCCTTTGAGGCATGACAACCTCTTAGAATTCCTTTTCCTGGGTGGGCTCAGACACTTCCATAATATCCACATGCACATCCATCATTTGAGGATTGGTGGAAGTAGTGTACGACGTTGACTTGAAGTTCGAATATTAACTTGAATTGGTGCTAGAGCCCGAGCTCAACTCTCCCGTACTCGAGGATACCACCACAGCTTGACTACCAGGCTCATACTTCTCTCGATTTATCTACATTCTACACAGGAGTAATTTTCTTCCCTTAATATTCTAAGTAAAGAATGGAGTTTGGACAAATTAGGAAAGAGAGCCTTTTAGATATTTCTTGAAAAAAATATCATATGATATAATATAATGCAATATAATGCTTTCTTAATATAATTAATAGCTAATCAAATACGAAAGCTATCTAATAATTTAACAATTTCTAATCATTTATTAAAGTAGACCAATGATAAACTAATCTTTATATGATGGAAATATTTATCGATTCTATTACCTCTAAGTCTTGAGTATTGAATATCGATCGTAAATCTTATTACAGATATTGAGTAATGTGAAACAGTTTAGAATCATAGAATGCGTCTTGAAGATTGGTTGAGGCTAGAGCTTCAAGAAGCATTAGATTACATTTAGGTAGATTTGGGTTAGTTTTGAATAATTTTTCATTTGTACTAGACAAATTTAGAAGTATAATTTTAGTTCGAATATTAAATTGTGAAGGTTATGAAATTTATATTTATAATAGTAGAGTTTACATTAGGAAAAATTATTATTCTTATATTCTTGAAATATTAATAAATGAGCTTTATCAAATTCAAAATATTAATATTTTAAATATTCAACGAGACAATATGTAGCACCCCGGAGCGCAAGGCACTACACCCCCGCACTATAGCCCGACACGTGTAATGAAACAGAACTTCGCACACGCACCAAACTACAACGAACGGGTGACAAACAAAAACACACACACTAGCTAGGCAGTCTAGACTCTAATACAGAGTCCACACAATAAATCGAAAACAAATGCGGAAGCACCAGGATTCAAATACAAACATACTTGTTCGAATTAATACAGGTTATACGCCCATCCAAGGCTAAATAAATCATACATTTCATACATTTCTTATACATAATACCAAAACTGAAAGTAAAGATGCAAAAACCTGACTGAGAAACTCGAACAAAACTAAACAAAAGACCACTGCCTAGCACGCACCAACCTGCACCTGCAAACTCAACAAAACAAAAGGGGAAAAAGAAGACAATGAGGAGGGGTCAGTCCTAAAGACTGGTGAGGGGGCTAACACACTCACACATACGTATACATAGAGCATAGCATATTCCAAATTAGAGGGTTCATGAACCGGGGCGTGGTTTTTGCAATCCTAAACATTTAACATATGGTATTAGGTATAAGAAAAAGAGTAAGACCGAAGGCCAAAATCAACCAAATTTTAGTACTTATGAATCCACTCCCGTTTAACAAACCAAGTTCAAATTCACACACACAACTCGGCGAGTACGAGCTTCAAACCACCCTAACTCCATTCATAAGTCAAAGATTTAAATCAAAAGTAAAACATAATTCAGAATCAGACAAACATACCTCTCCTCCGGGTGATAGCAGGGTGGCGCCACCCTGTCCATCGGTCATACAGTATGGGTCGTGAGTTTCATGACGCTCATGCCCGAGGACTCCTTCCCCCACCAAGCCTCCTAGTGGGTTCAGGGTTGATCCTTAAGTGTAGAGACCATGCTAGGGACTACCCGACGGTCCACACCGTCCCGGGTCTCCTTCGCAAAAATCTCCAAGGCCCAGTCTAATTGTTCAAATTATTCAAAAGTTCGAAAGTTCTTAATTTTTCAAAATCCAACATAGTTTCAAAACATAACTCGCTGTTTCAAAACATACACACACCAACTCTCTTCGAAACAAACAAACAAAAATATTTCTTACATATGCATAAAAGCGTTTTCAAATATTTCATAACAAAAGGGCCAAAATCCCACAAAATACATATCAAACACATATCTAAGTACTTATACATATACATAGGTCACATGCGGTCTTAAATCACATCAAGGGTTGTATGTCGTAATAACTAAAAGAAAGAAACCTCACCTTGCCGGCCACAACGAACAAAACGAACCAGAACACACCTAAGAGACCACCTCCTGTCCCTCGAAATAAAGATCTGAACAAAACAAAGGACGAAAGATGGACTTAGTCTCACAAATGAACCATATAGATGCTCGACATATGCATACGGATGCAAAAGATGCGTAAGGGATGCGACGAATTACCATATAGCGCATGTAAATTCATAACAAATCATAAGTCTCCTAAATCAAGCTAAAAAAATTCATAAATTCATGCAATGGACATAACACGTCACAAAATATATTAGGCGTGCAAGCATATGAAAAAAGAGTCAAAAAAATATGCATGCTAGTACATCAAAGGGCATATAACGCAAATTAGGTCATATATTACACGTAAAAGCATCAAACTTACCAAAATAAATTCACAAATTTCATATAACATGCATAACATATCATACAACATATTAAGAAGACATTTCATATCATATAAGAGCAAAGAAAAATCATACAAGGCACATAAACGAAGCATGAAGTCATATACACACGTTAAGGTAGCATGTTGCACGTATGAGATCATAAATCGAAAACGAACACATAAATCAAGCCATAAACTCATAACATAGCACTTCACACATAATATGACATGTTAACATAACATAGAAGTCGTCAAAAGGCATAAAAGGCAAGGAAATCACAAGAAAACAAAGCAAAGCAACACACACAACAAGAACGGGGTGGTCACGGCCGCTACCAATTTTCTCCAAGAATTGGTCGCGGGCTCGAACCCAAGGCCAAAGAAGGTTGCGGCCGTGCCTGAAAACTAACTGGAAATGGTAATGGCCGCAACCTAACCACGTAGCAAGAGGGAAAAGAGGCCGCGGTTGGCGAGATCGCGGTCGCGACCAAGCGCGCAGTAGCAGTAGCAGCAAAAACAGGGCAACAGCAGCAAAACACAAGCCAAACCCAATCCTAATTCAATCTACCATGCAAGGAAAGGACATACAATTAAATTACATCAAATTCAGGTCATATATCATGCAAAAACCGAACTAACATGCAAAGGAATAGAAGAAAATGGATCAAACATTCATACTCTTCATTTTCATACAAAAAGAATTTATGGTATCCTTCAATAAATGCAACCTACCTCTGAAATGAGTTCATAAAATTCATAATGGATGTCTTAGGTTCATAAGTGATGCATCAAACCAACAAGAATCAAGAGATTTCATGCCAAATTCATCAAATTCTAACAAACCCTTACTATTCATCTCATGAGCCATAGCATGATTAATACTCCATCAAATTCAGAAAATGAGAACTCAAAACAAATAGGAGAATATGGATAACAATATTCTGGACTTACCTTTTGAATTTGAGGCGATTCCGAGTTGTATGGAGCAAGAACTTGCAAAAGGAATAGTATTTTCCCCTTTTCTCATTCTCTCTCGGTTGAACTGCTGCTTTCCTCTCTTTTTCTTGGATTGGTCCGAATGAGGGGCAAATGAAATGAGATAGGGTTAAGTTATGGTCATATGGGTTCAAGTATGGGGCGATTCGGATAAGAAACGGGTCGGTTATGATCAAAACGGGCAAATATGGCAAATCTGTCACACGGGTCGTGTTTCGGGCCAAATTCGGAGGTTCAAAAGGGCTTAGAAAATTAAAAAAACCAGGTTCCTTATCTTCTATTCTTCGTTATGAGTCTTCCGCTTCTTCCGGAATTCAAATCCGAATTCCCGAGCCCAAGTTACGCCTTCCGGAACAGAAGGTGCACTAAAACGAGTTAGGCCCTCAAGTCCCTTAACAAATAAAACAGTTCAAAAACCGTATCAAATGAACTCAAAACATAAAACGAACACATAGATAAATTCATAATAAACATATTTCATGCATATCACGTATCACATACTTAGGAGCAAATACGGGATCAAACGGATCGAACGGGGAATCAAACGGTGTCAAAACGAACAAATACTTAACAAAGTGTAATAAATAATTATTCAAATAATCAATTAGGCATATAAACAATTTAATAAACACGTAGAAGCATAAATAAATAAATAAAATACGCACGGAACACTCTCGAAAGTGCATACCTATACGACCGAATAATCGGAATGTTACACAATAAATGTAAGATAGATGACAAATGTTAGTCAAACGTTGACATGCTAGACCTGAACATATTTTTAAGAAATGGATTAGTAAGTTAACAAACTTATGATCATTTTATGAAAAAAAAAAAAATAGCAATTAACTTCATGGGAGTCTTATCTTAAGGAAAAAACGCTCAAAACTCTATTTAATGGAAGCGTGGATCGAGTCAAAGGTCTATTGGATTTGATTCATACTCATGTTTGTGGACCGCTCACTATAAGCTCTAGAAACAATCATTAGTACTTCACCACATTTATATATGATTTTAGTCGTTGTATTTAATGAAATATAAGTCTAAAACATTTGAAAAAATTTTAAATTTCAAATAGAAGTTGACAATCAAACTAGTTATAAGATAAAGACACTTTGACATGATTGAGAAGGTGAATATCTTCATGATGAATTATTTCTAAGTCATCTCATACATAACGAAATTATCTTTTAGTAGATTCCTCTGACAATTACTCAATTAGATGGAGTTTTTGAAAGAATGAACAAATTAATATTGAATATGGTTTGTTTAATGATGAGTTTCATTGACTTACCATATTCCTTCTAAGATTAGCTCTAGAGAGCCGGGTCAAGATTTTGAATCTTGCACCTTCCAAATTGGTCCCTAAAACTCCCTATAAATTGTGGCATAATAAAATCCCAAATTGATCCAACTCTGTGGATTGTATCTTATTCACCCGTGCGAAGCCTCGTATGGGTCGACAAGTGTTGTTTGTGGACTAGGGAATCTTGATAAACGAACATGTGATGCACCAACTTTTCGGCCGTACAGGTATGACGTATGTGTTTATGTAATTGTGCATTTAAAGTAATTAATTATGTAATTAGTTGTTTATTATAATTATTCTTTTAATTATTTCATTTTAATTCGTTATAAATTTTATTTTTATGAATATATTTTTTTTTTGAAAATGGAATTTAATTTTATAATTGAATTATGAAATTTAAATGGATTCTTGAATGTTATGCACTTAAGTGTTTTGATCGCGTGCCGTTCCTATCTGATTTGATTCCAAAATTTTGTGAAAATTTAGTATGTTGTAGATTTATGTGTTATAAACATGTTGTTATACTCGTTTCATGTTTTTGATCTCGTTTGATGTGGTAACGAATTTTATTTTGGGAACGAGACCAAAACGGGGGCTAAATAGCATTTAGCACACCTTTGGTGCGGGTGACATATCTTGAGCTCAGGAACTCAGATTCGAGTTCCGTCACCTCCCTTGAACTTGTATTGAAAATTTGGGTTAAATGGAATAAGCCTCATATTTTTCTAAACACGTTTGAACCTCCAAACTTTCACCGAAAACCTGATCTCGCCTAAATGACTACCCTTAGCTTTATTAGCCATAACTTAACCCATACTTAACCAAGCCTCACCAAACTTGAACCCTAGTTCACCTGAATCACTTCCCTACACCCCCACAACAGCCCCAAACCGAGATCACTCCAAGAAAGAAAGGAGAATCAGCTACAAACTTGGAGAAAACCCTTCCCTTCCCATCACCTTGCAACCAAGAGGGTATTTGAACTCATATCTTCATTTTTCTCCATCATATTCAAGAGGTGAGTTCATATTTGTGTTTGGCATCATTATGTGATAATTTTCATCCATAAGTTTCAGATTTTAGCTTGAATTTGATATGGTTTTGGAACAAGATGTTGAATAGTGAGGGTTAGGATGAAATTTGAACTCATATGCTTATTCTTGTGATTTCTCTTCAATTGATGACATTTATATGACCACATGAGCTTTATTCATGATTTTATGGACTTGAATTAGATGGTGGTTGAGAGTATTGAATGTTATCGTTAATGAACTTCAAGATTCTTCAAGTTCTCTCCATGAATATGTTGTTGCTTTGAATTCCTTGGTGCCGGTTTGTTTTGGGGTGACTTTGGGGTTGATTATTACATGCTTTGTGGTTGTATGTTGCGTGGATTTTTGCTGCTTTGCTTCTTGTTGGTTGTTGCTGTGTGTTGAGGCCTGGAACAAGGGAAGAAACGGCCTGCTGTTGTCCGCTTTCCTGCTGCACATTCTCCCCGGGCGGGGAGAATTACACCTTGAAAGTCCCCGGTCGGGGACTTACCCCCCTTTTTCTTCCAATAGCTTTTTCCCCGGTCGGGGAGTTGTGGAGAAGATTGTTTCCCCCAGGCGGGGAACCTCTTTACTGATTTTATTTTTGTTGCAATCTCGTTCTTGGTTATCACCCTGTGTGTTTGTACGGGAGTATATATATATGTATATATACATATGTAATATATATTGTGTGCATGTGTTTATTATATATTGTGCATGAAATATATATATATTATATGTGTGTGTACGTACTTATATATATAAAATGTGTGTGCATGTGTGCTATGTATTTGATATATGTTTGTGCATGCGTATGTTACGTGTATATAAATATATATATATTATATATTCCTAATGCATGCATGTTTGATGTGTTGTGTTGTATAATTAATTAAATTGTTGTGTGCGTATACATGTGTATACGTATATATAATATATATTATGTAGTAATATTAAGGCATGCATGTGTGTACGTATGTATAAATATATTGGAATATAACATATAACATAAGTATTATTTATTTAGTGTTATTTAATATATTGTATTTATTCTATAATGATGGAATTAATTTGTTATTTATTTTCCGTCCATGATTTGAGTGCTTTTGTTTTGTTTATCTTATAATTGTAAACTTGATATATTTGAGTTATAATTGTATTATGAAATTCATGACTTGAATTGCTATGAATTATGAAACGCTTGAGCTTGAAACCTTCATGTTATAAATATAATTGATCGAATTACTTGGTCATGTGACTACATGACATCATTTTACTTCTTATGCATTTCATATCACGTTTATTGCATTGCCATGCATTGTTCATGGTCATATCGAGTCTCACTTCACCTTTCTTGCACAGATTTGGGTCCAGTCGGAGACGTGGGCGATCCTTGAGGCTCTTATACTTCTCTTTTGCCTTTTAAAGGTGTGTTTCTCTGCTAATCGCTATGATCACCAGATATATCCTCTTATGTGAAAAGTTTTAAGCCAAACTAATATATTGATATCGAGTCTTTTCTTGAGTAAACAATTTTAAACGTAAGCCTTTCTTTTATGTAACCTTACCTATGATTTTGGCGAGAGCATGATTATGAAAACAAGGGCCCAGGGACTTAGTGCATGTGGCTAACCGGGGAGGCAAGGGCCGACGGTGATCCCATGTACTAGTTCCAACCAAAATTACGATGAAACCAACCTCGTTAGAAGTTTTGGCGAGGAAGGGGAACCGGCATTTTGAGGATTCATGTACCTCACTAGCCAGTATGTATAGGTGGTCGGGCCTTGCAAACCCGTCCACCACCCGGACGAAAAAGGTGTATATGGATGATTATGATTATGAATGTGCACAAAAGAATATATACATGATAACAAATGAACTAATTTTATCATTACACAAGGAATAGGTTGGAGATTATGCATGCCCACTCGTCGGGCCATGAACCATTTTATGAATGAATGAATATGATAGTCGTAATCCCGTTGATGTTCTCTTTGTTTTGCCCACTTGGGGATATTGTTTTCAAACTTCACACGGGATTAGGGCTTGCATGAACGTGTTTAAATTCTGAGATATTTATATTATATGCCCCTTTTTATACCCACCAGTCTCATTTAGACTGAACCCGGTTTGTTTTCAGTTTATGTTGTGCAGGTTCGGAGAGTGCTAGGCGGGAATATGAGTCGTCTAGGTCTTGTATTAGTGTCTAGCACTTTTCTCACACTCATACTCTTATTTTGTATATGATTATGTATTTTAGGCGCTTATGATTTTTGTTAGGCCGTGTGTGTAACACCCTGGAGCGAAGGGTGTTAGGAATAGTACCTTAGAAAGCCGATTGTATATCCGCTTTGTACTTTTCCTTATTGTAATCACAGACAATCTTTGAATAAAATAATGAATTCAGGCAACACTTCTTTATATGCTCTTGTTTGGTATGCGTTTACTTTAGCTGTGCATGTATGAGAACTCCCCTAATCCTGATGACTTTAGGACTCTACCATTTAGGTGAAATGGTTCATGAAACGAGCCCTATATCACATAAGTCATGATTAGTAAAATACTCCAAGCCGATGAGTCCTACAGACAGTGGGAGTGTCAACCTGACTCCTCTAAGGCTTGCTTGTGGGATCACGCCCTTAAGAAGGACCACCTTGTTTCATGGAGGTACAAAGTGTATAGTTGATACGTGCATGATACATGAGGGTGCTTACTTCCATGAGTAAGTTCACTGAGGTGCCCCGTGTGAAAAAGATTCCTAAATGGGAAAGGAAGTTTCTATTTCAGGAAATGGAAACTTCCAGATTAGAAAATATCTCACGAGTCATTGATGTGATTAATTGATCCTTAGACTTGAGGTTCCATGTCACTTTATGAGTTAACTCTGTAGTCTTAGGTATAAGCTTTAAAGGGTGTCTCCTTAGATGTAGCGCCCCCTAACACTACAACTCCCGCACCGTACTACCCTCGAGCGAATGTGAGACCTAAAACTCGAGAAATACTACGGCGAACGGTATAGACAGTACTTAAGTAGAGCGTAGGGTAAAATACAGCGAAAAATGGAAGAATTTAAAATTTGCAACAAGCAACATGATAACACACAAAATAGTGCATGATATTGTAAGGGGGTAATATAATAGTGTAGTGTACGGAGTTAATGTGAGAGCAATTTATTATCAATATACATGATCAGGATTAAATGCTCTTAATCTAAACTTGATATAATAAATATGACACCTATAGCTTCAAGATACCTCTAGGTGTCGTTGTCCTTGCTCCCTGAAATCATGTGTTTGAAACAGGCGAGGAATTAGTCAAAGTGACTAAGTGAAGGAAGATTAGATTTAGATATATAGGATTATATATATAAATATATATTTATATAAAATGATAGCAATAGGATATAACAAATATGATACGGTTCATAAGTTTAAATTCGGGATAGGGGTATTTGGAGTTTAGTTATAAATGATGAACCGTTTAATAAAAGATTTGTACCGCCTGCAAGTATCTCTCTCCAATCTCCTTAAAATATTTGTAAATTAGTACCGGGCTGATCAAGGCACCAGTACTTTAATAAAACTAAATATGATAATAACTCCGCAACACCGTAGTGTCAGTAGGGGAGCAAACCCTACCGACGATATGTAATATGTGGGAGGAAGCTATCTCTCTCAGGGAGGTTATTCTCCCTTGTAAGTCTCTTGGCGTGGAGTAACTAACCTCCAGCTAAACCACGACCAAGAGTTGGTGGCGGTCTGTGGCACCAACAATACCCTCGGCCCGATACCTTCCGAGTATTGCTCGACACAGCTGCACGCCGGGCCCATTTTGATAAATAATAATGATTGACTTGCTTAGTCGGGAATCAGTTCTTAGTATTAATAGGACTGAAATATAAAATGTCCGTATAAGATCCTGATTCCGACTTATTGGTATTTTCCTCATAAAGAGGAATATGTATAATATTGATATATAGATAGGAAATCAAATAATAGATAGATTTGGAAGTCATTTTATAATTAGATATAGATATAAACGTGATTCCAGTTGAAAATGTTTTAACCCTCACCTAGTACTGAAATTCAAACAGATTGGAACGGATCCCACTGTTCAGTGCAATTGTCGCCTGAAAGTAATTACTATTGACTTAGAACTAGGTTCTTATGATTTTAATCACATAATCACATAAGGTTTAAGAAATATAACATATTAGAGAATTCTCAAATCATTTAGAAATTATTTTACCGGTAAAATTTAATTTCATTTGTTTAAGGAAAAATAATTAATTTATTATGTTTCATAAATTCTTTAACCACTTAAATATTTATTAATCATGTCATAACCTTAAATAGAGTATTAGGAATTAAATTTGGAATTTAATTCGACAATGTAAGTTGATTTTGAAATTATTTTATAATTTTATTAACTTTTGAATTAATTTGGAAAAATAATTATTTAAAATTCCAAAATCATATTTTATAATTAAAATTAAATTAATTTCGAAATTAATTAATTAAATGTTGACCAAAAAGTCAAAATTACTATTGAAAACATTTACTATTCAATTTCTTGTGAATTAAACACTTAATAACATAAAATCGATCACACACACACACACTATCACACGTGCACATGAATTTGTTCAAGAACATTATGAATGTGTTCTTGAGCTTATGAAGATGTTCATACTAGTTCATGATCATATTCAACAAGTTCTAAGTCCATAACACATGATTAAATTCAAATGTAGCACTTTAATCATAAAATTAAATCTAAATAAATTATTCTAATCATAAATTTAATTAAACAAGAACATAATTATTTAAATATACATTCATATTATATCATATCACATTTCATGCATTTAATTAAATAAAATTTCATAATGTAGGCACATTACACATAAAGTTCCCAATTATGCATATATATTATAAAAATAAATTCCTAAAGCATAATTTTATTATTCCTAAGCATGCTACTAATATTATAATATTAAAAGCATAATATAAAGCATGAAATAATAAAAGAAAATTGCACCTTAGAGAGAGATTGTGGTTGTGCCGTGAGTTTGAGGAGCAAATGTGATGATTTTTGTGTGAATTTTATGTTATGCTTCTAAGGGTATTTATAGTTGGTATTTAGGGGCTTATGTTGCAATTAATTAGATGAATCATGTAGTGAATAAGCTAGGTTCATTTATTAGGGGGGTTAAGTGTATACTTAGGTGTAAGTTTAAGAAATAATTAATTATTTTAGTAATCATGACCAAATAAAAATAATTCTAAAATAGGATGAAGATGATAATAAATTCGTAGAAGAACGTCTAGGGTTTAGTTTGGAATGAGAGAAATTGCAAAAGAAAGAGAATCGAAAGAGCTTTCTAATGGGTATAAATACTTAACGTTTGAACGTCTACATTTCAAGTAGTAGTCGTTCGGGAATTTTGAAAAATACAATAAAATTCATAAACGAAGCTAGAATGTGAATTGATTCCCGAGAAAGTGTCCATGATTCTTGAAATAATTCAAGGATCATTTTGACTGTAATATTGTATACCAAATGTTGGACGGTTTGAAAATTAGTTTTTACGGTAGAAATAGTACTTTGGAAAAAATAAAGAGAAATTTATAAAACAAGTTAGGGTTTGCACTAGAGTTTGGAAAAGGTCCTAAAATTCACAAAATAATCCAAGGATCGTAATGGTTATAATATTGTATAGGAAAAACATTGAAATTCAGAAATTTCTAATTTAGGCCAAAACTAGGGTTTTTCGGCCGGTTTTGATTTCTACGGAAGCTACGTTAAGAATTAGGGTTTGGAAATCATACCAAAATTCATAAAATTTTACAAGGATTCTATCGAGCCCAATATTGAATAGGTAAAAGTGTTTCGAAAATTCCTACAATTAAAGATGAATAGTATCTAGGGACCTAAATGGAATTTTCAACAAACAATTTTAAAGATATATTTTGGAACAATGAAAGCTATGATATGAGTTTGGAAAATATAGAAATCAGCTTTCTAAGTTTTTTCAAGGTTTAGGTAAAGGTTTAGGATTCGATGGATGAATAGTGATGTGATTCTCTCAAAAGGCACAAATCATAAATCAGAACATAAATGCACATAATTCACATAAAATGGGATGTGTAATGGACTAAGGCTATAAACGCTTTCCTCTTAACCCTTTACTTACCCGTGCTATCCTGATCTCAAAATTCCGGGCTGTTATAATCTTCCCCCCTTAAAGAGAATCTGTCCTCAGATTCTATTCCTGTTTCGGAACAACTATGGGTAATGTTTCTGCATCTTTTCCTCAGTTTCCCAGGTTTGTTCTTCTGTCCCATGTCCTTTCCATAACACTTTAATAAGGGGGATTTTCCGATTCCTTAGTTCTTGGAATTTCCTATCCAAGATTTCGGTTGGTCTTACTGTATAAGTCAAGTAGGGCTTTAGAGGAACTTCTTCTATTGGCAAAATGTGGGATTCATCCGCAAAGTATTTACGGAGTTGGGATACATAGAACACATTATGTATCCCAGTAAGGTTTGCAGGTAAATCCAAGCGATAGGCTGTTGGTCCAACACGTTCTATGATTTCAAAAGGTCCTATGTATTTGTGATTTAGTTTTCCACCTTTCCCAATTCGTGTGAAACCTTTCCTTGGTGATGCCTTTAAAAACACTTTGTCGCCTACTGCAAATTCTATATCCTTTCTTCGGGTATCGGCATAACTCTTTTGCCTATCTTGAGCTGCTTTCATTCTCTGGCGGATAATTTCAATCTTTTCTGTAGACTCTGCTATCCATTTTCTAATGGTTTTCCTTGTATCTCCTCTCTCGGTTGCTTTAGTTTCTTCCATATCCCAATATAACGGAGACCTACATTTCCTTCCATATAAGGCTTCATAAGGTGCTGCTTGGATTGATGCCTGATAACTATTGTTATATGTAAATTCCACAAGAGGTAAACATTCTTTCTAGTCCTCTTGAAAATCCAAGGCACAAGCTCGCAACATATCCTCTAGATATTTGATCGTCCTTTCTGATTGACCATCGGTCTGAGGATGTGCGGCTGAACTGAAATGCAGCTTAGTCCCCATTGTTTCTTGAAGACTTTGCCATAACTGTGAAGTGAATTTCGGATCTCTATCGGAGGCTATACTAATGGGTACACCATGCAACCTTATAATCTCTTTCTGGTACAACTTTGCTAAAGAATTGACCTTGTCAGTAGTCTTGACCGATAAGAAATGTGCAGACTTAGTTAACCGATCAATAATAACCCATATACTATCATATCCTCCTTTAACTTTTGGCAAGCCCGTGATGAAGTCCATGGTGATTTGTTCCCATTTCCAAGTAGGAACTGGTAGCGGCTGTAACTTTCCTCCGGGTTTCTGGTGGTCCACTTTGACTTGCTGGCATGTCAAGCATCTTTTGACATAGCTAGCAACATCTCGTTTCATTCCATTCCACCAGAAATGTATTTTGAGATCATGATACATTTTTGTTCCTCTTGGATGTATCATATATCGGGTCTTATGTGCCTCATCCAATATTTCTTTTCGAGTTGTAGGAGGTACACAGACTCGACCTTTATATCTCAAGATCCCATGGTCATCTGTTGTGAATTTTGTCTCAATATCCTTTTCCTTGGAATTGAGACACTTCTTGATCCATTCATCCTGTGCTTGGGCTTCCCTAAGTTTTTCTTTTAATGGCGAGGATATCACTATATTGGCCAGTCGGGATTTTGAAAGGACAATTATGGGTTTGCTTTGTCCGTCTAATGCTGATAGACTAGATTTTCGGCTTAAGGCGTCTGCCACTACGTTGGCTTTTCCTGGATGGTACTGTATTTTACAGTCGTAGTCTTCCAGAAATTCCATCCATCTTCTCTGCCTCATATTCAACTCCTTTTGAGTGAATAAATATCTCAAACTTTTATGATCAGTAAAGACTTCAAAAGTTACCCCGTACAGAAAATGCCTCCATTTAGCTAAAGCGAATACAATCGCAGCTAATTCTAAATCATGTGTGGGGTAATTCTCTTCATAAGGTTTAAGTTTTCTTGAGGCATAGGCTATAACTTTACCATTTTGCATTAGAACACACCCTAATCCTTCTTTAGAGGCGTCTGTATAAACCACGTAGCCCTCCTTTCCTTCAGGTAAAGACAGTACTGGAGCGGAAGTTAATCTTTGTTTCAGTTCTTGAAAACTTTACTCACACCTATCTGTCTATTCAAATTTTCCTTGTTTCTTGGTTAACTGAGTAAGAGGCGCTGCTATTTTGGAGAAATCTTTTACAAACCTCCTGTAATATCCGGCAAGTCCTAGAAAACTTCTCACTTCTGATGGGTTCTTTGGCGCTTGCCAATTCATTCCCAGAATAATTCCATATCTTGACATCGGTAATTCTATAAGATCTATCGGGTAGTATTGGGTACCAATCCTTATAGGACAGCGTTTATATCCTCTATCCGTAGTAAAACAAGCTCCCAAAGGAGAACTTATTTCGAGTATATAAGACAATGATTCAAGTGGAAAATTGAAATGCACACATAATTCAGATGCAATAAATGAATGCGTGGCGCCAGGGTCATATAAAGCAATAACTGGCGTGTTTAGAATGTGTACCGTACCATCAACAACCTTGGTAGGATCGGGATCCTCACTGCCCTCTATAGCATAAGCACGTCCCTTAACTACTGGTCTTCCAGGAGCCTTAGCTGGAACCTTTCCTTTATTCCATTGTTTTGGTCCCTTTGGGCATTCTGGGTACTGATGTTCAGGGCTTCCACACCATGTACAGACTCCAGCTTTCTTACGACAATCCTTCTCAGTATGTCCGCGCTTCTGACAATATTCACAGACAATCTCTTCTTGAGGTTTTGGGAATGTCTGTTGAGGTCGGGACCATGATTGCATCGGTTTCTTTCCTGGATTTGGCTTTGCTGGTCCAGCAGGTCGTTTAGATCCCTGAGTTGGCTTGTAGAAGGATCCAGGACGGCTATTAGCTATACGAACCTCTTTATGTGTAGCCTCTGTTTTCATAGCTGTTTCCACATCCTTAGTATAGATTTCCAACTCAAATGGAGCCAAAGCCCACCTAAGATCCGACTTAAGTCCTTTAATGAATCGCTGAGTTTTCCGACGTTCATCATGGAGGATGTGTGGAGCATATTGGATCAATCGGATGAACTTAGCTTCGTACTCAGCTACCGACATATTGCCTTGTACTAATTCCATGAATTCTGCCTCTCGAGCATCCCTAACTATCTGAGGGATGTATTTGTTCTGAAACACTCTGACAAAGTCTACCCACCTATAATTAACTTGATCTTCTGCCCAAACACCCTTGATATAATTCCACCAACTTAATACTGCTCTTTCTAACATAAAAACTGCAAACTGGATTCTTTCTGGTTCTTCTGGAGAAATACCCATGGCTTCGAAGATCTTTTCTATGCTAGCTATCCAATTTTCAGCTTTTACATCACTGGGTTCTCCAAAGAACTTTGGCGGGTTCATTCGTAAAAATTTCTCCAGAGTCTTTTCATTATTCCCCTTTGTTCCATTAGCACAAGTTTGCACTATCTCTTTCAAAGCATCTACTAATTCAGAGTTTCCTCCTGCCGAGGATGCACCTTCTTGAGGGGGGGTGTTGTCTTGGGTAGCTCTTCGAGGGGACATATTGATTTGCAGTTGCTTTATGAAGAATATAATGCATGATGGTTAAGAATGTGTTGCATATAATCACATAAATACATGTTTCAGATAATATCAAGCAGTAGATATCATATCACACAGATTTAGTAAAGTAAAGCACAAAATTAAACAGAACAACAATTAAAGGAGTGCAAAAATAAAGCACAAACATAACAAGTAAAGGTGCAGGAAAATAAAATACTCACTCACGGTCCTGCTGGTATCTTGAAGCAATTCTAACTCGTAATGCAATAAGTATGAAAGCAGTAAATATAGAACAAGAATGTAACTGCAAAAGTGGGTTATATATATGCATCAAGTTTGAGAGCTATAGCTACAACTACAAAAAGCAAAATGGGGTGGACCTGATCTATGACAAGTTACACCCTACAAAGCTCTCAACTCTCTCATCTCCGTCAGGCTAGCTGCGTCAGCTGCTACGTCAAAAGGGGAAGGTCCTCTACTAACTGATCTGTACAACCTCCCACTGATACTACTCCTATATATATACCAAGTTCCAGAATAATCTCTGCCTAATCATGCTGATCACTATCCACAACCTCACCTCGAATAGGACTCCAACCATCACCCTGCTGCTCCTCCTCTGAACCCTGCTCATCCTCAGATCCCTGCTCAATCTCTGCATCACCTCCGGGCTCCTCCTCCTCAGGCTCAGCTGCTGCATCCTCCCCCTGATCCACCATCTCCTCAACAGCCTGTACACCAGACAGATGATAGGCACCGGCCAGGCGTCTCCGAATACAAGAACGGTAACGCTGATATAAAGTCCGAGAGGCATTCCTAGAAAGAGTCATAGAGGCTAAGTCCTACTGTAAAGTCGCCACCTGTGCCACCAGATTGGCGTTCTCCTGCTCCAAGGTAGAGGTCTGCTGCTGAGCAAAATTCCTACTCACAGCATTCTGTAAGGCTAAATCAAGATGCCTAGCAGACTCCAGCTGATACTCACGAGCCATCTGAGCCTCCATATAATACGCATCTCGCTCTGACTCAAGTATATGCACTAAACGGTTCGGATAAGCATGCCCAACTCTACCTGCTCTACCTCCCCAAACTACATGTCTCGCCCTCTGCCAAGTGTAATAACGTGTAGGGTTCTCACGACGAGATACTGCTATAGTGTGTGGGGCCTCGTACTCCTCAAGCCAGATATGATGTGCGTTCCCTTGTTCCTGATTCTCCATTGCTATATAAAGAAACACTTAGAGTGAATTCTAAAGTTCAAGTACAAAATGAGCATTCTCCCAGCATTTATAGGTTAAGTCTCTTCTTAACCAAACCTGATGCTCTGATACCACCTTAAGCTGTAGCGCCCCCTAACACTACAACTCCCGCACCGTACTACCCTCGAGCGAATGTGAGACCTAACACTCGAGAAATACTACGACGAACGGTATAGACAGTACTTAAGTAGAGCGTAGGGTAAAATGCAGCGGAAAATGGAAGAATTTAAAATTTGCAACAAGCAACATGATAACACACAAAATAGTGCATGATATTGTAAGGGGGTAATATAATAGTGTAGTGTACGGAGTTAATGTGAGAGCAATTTATTATCAATATACATGATCAGGATTAAATGCTCTTAATCTAAACCTGATATAATAAATATGACACCTATAGCTTCAAGATACCTCTAGGTGTCGTTGTCCTCGCTCCCTGAAATCATGTGTTTGAAACAGGCGAGGAATTAGTCAAAGTGACTAAGTGAAGGAAGATTAGATTTAGATATATAGGATTATATATATAAATATATATTTATATAAAATGATAGCAATAGGATATAACAAATATGATACGGTTCATAAGTTTAAATTCGGGATAGGGGTATTTGGAGTTTAGTTATAAATGATGAACCGTTTAATAAAAGATTTGTACCGCCTGCAAGTAAGGCGTCTCTCTCCAATCTCCTTAAAATATTTGTAAATTAGTACCGGGCTGATCAAGGCACCAGTACTTTAATAAAACTAAATATGATAATAACTCCGCAACACCGTAGTGTCAGTAGGGGAGCAAACCCTACCGACGATATTTAATATGTGGGAGGAAGCTATCTCTCTCAGGGAGGTTATTCTCCCTTGTAAGTCTCTTGGCGTGGAGTAACTAACCTCCAGCTAAACCACGACCAAGAGTTGGTGGCGGTCTGTGGCACCAACAATACCGTCGGCCCGATACCTTCCGAGTATTGCTCGACACAGCTGCACGCCGGGCCCATTTTGATAAATAATAATGATTGACTTGCTTAGTCGGGAATCAGTTCTTAGTATCAATAGGACTGAAATATAAAATGTCCGTATAAGATCCTGATTCCGACTTATTGGTATTTTCCTCATAAAGAGGAATATGTATAATATTGATATATAGATAGGAAATCAAATAATAGATAGATTTGGAAGTCATTTTATAATTAGATATAGATATAAACATGATTCCAGTTGAAAATGTTTTAACCCTCACCTAGTACTGAAATTCAAATAGATTGGAACGGATCCCACTGTTCAGTGCAATTGTCGCCTGAAAGTAATTACTGTTGACTTAGAACTATGTTCTTATGATTTTAATCACATAATCACAGAAGGTTTAAGAAATATAACATATTAGAGAATTCTCAAATCATTTAGAAATTATTTTCCCGGTAAAATTTAATTTCATTTGTTTAAGGAAAAATAATTAATTTATTAGGTTTCATAAATTCTTTAACCACTTAAATATTTATTAATCATGTCATAACCTTAAATAGAGTATTAGGAATTAAATTTGGAATTTAATTCAACAATGTAAGTTGATTTTGAAATTATTTTATAATTTTATTAACTTTTGAATTAATTTGGAAAAATAATTATTTAAAATTCCAAAATCATATTTTATAATTAAAATTAAATTATTTTCAAAATTAATTAATTAAATGTTGACCAAAAAGTCAAAATTACTATTGAAAACATTTACTATTCAATTTCTTGTGAATTAAACACTTAATAACATAAAATCGATCACACACACACACACACACTATCACACGTGCACATGAATTTGTTCAAGAACATTATGAATGTGTTCTTGAGCTTATGAAGATGTTCATACTAGTTCATGATCATATTCAACAAGTTCTAAGTCCATAACACATGATTAAATTCAAATGTAGCACTTTAATCATAAAATTAAATCTAAATAAATTATTCTAATCATAAATTTAATTAAACAAGAACATAATTATTTAAATATACATTCATATTATATCATATCACATTTCATGCATTTAATTAAATAAAATTTCATAATGTAGGCACATTACACATAAAGTTCCCAATTATGCATATATATTATAAAAATAAATTCCTAAAGCATAATTTTATTATTCCTAAGCATGCTACTAATATTATAATATTAAAAGCATAATATAAAGCATGAAATAATAAAAGAAAATTGCACCTTAGAGAGAGATTGTGGTTGTGCCGTGAGTTTGAGGAGCAAATGTGATGATTTTTGTGTGAATTTTATGTTATGCCTCTAAGGGTATTTATAGTTGGTATTTAGGGGCTTATGTTGCAATTAATTAGATGAATCATGTAGTGAATAAGCTAGGTTCATTTATTAGGGGGGTTAAGTGTATACTTAGGTGTGAGTTTAAGAAATAATTAATTATTTTAGTAATCATGACCAAATAAAAATAATTCTAAAATAGGATGAAGATGGTAATAAATTCGTAGAAGAACGTCTAGGGTTTAGTTTGGAATGAGAGAAATTGCAAAAGAAAGAGAATCGAAAGAGCTTTCTAATGGGTATAAATACTTGACGTTTGAACGTCTACATTTAAAGTAGTAGTCGTTCGGGAATTTTGAAAAATACAATAAAATTCATAAACGAAGCTAGAATGTGAATTGATTCCCGAGAAAGTGTCCATGATTCTTGAAATAATTCAAGGATCATTTTGACTGTAATATTGTATACCAAATGTTGGACGGTTTGAAAATTAGTTTTTACGGTAGAAATAGTACTTTGGGAAAAATAAAGAGAAATTTATAAAACAAGTTAGGGTTTGCACTAGAGTTTGGAAAAGGTCCTAAAATTCATAAAATAATCCAAGGATCGTAATGGTTATAATATTGTATAGGAAAAACGTTGAAATTCAGAAATTTCTAATTTAGGCCAAAACTAGGGTTTTTCGGCCGGTTTTGATTTCTACGGAAGCTACGTTAAGAATTAGGGTTTGGAAATCATACCAAAATTCATAAAATTTTACAAGGATTCTATCGAGCCCAATATTGAATAGGTAAAAGTGTTTCGAAAATTCCTACAATTAAAGATGAATAGTATCTAGGGACCTAAATGGAATTTTCAACAAACAATTTTAAAAATATATTTTGGAAAAATGAAAGCTATGACATGAGTTTGGAAAATATAGAAATCAGCTTTTTAAGTTTTTTCAAGGTTTAGGTAAAGGTTTAGGATTCGATGGATGAATAGTGATGTGATTCTCTCAAAAGGCACAAATCATAAATCAGAACATAAATGCACATAATTCACATAAAATAGGATGTGTAATGGACTAAGGCTATAAACGCTTTCCTCTTAACCCTTTACTTACCCGTGCTATCCTGATCTCAAAAATCCGGGCTGTTACATTAGACAACTGATTCAAGGCTTTTGCTGGGGCTGCACAAGTGACTCATGAAAGTGAGTGAGAATCAAGAAAAGACCTACACTTGCATTTGCAAGGTGATCTCTTATTGTGTAAGTCATTCATATGCCATATGGAGTCCTTGGCCAAGGCAGTAGATCAAGACATCAAGAAAAGGGTTTCTTGGATTGAGATCAAATGGATATCAAATGCACTTAGCTTTAAGACCAGATTATTAGGGTTCTGATTATTCCCTTAACCTAGATCTTGGTTGAGAGATAGTAAGTAGGAGGATTGTATCTCACATGAATCAATGACTTAAAGGTTTCATCGAATCGATACATTCCAATTCAACTAGGGGTTAAACACCTGTTGCTAGACTATGGTCGTTTAATCTGTGGACTGATTAATTAATTAATTAGTGAATTAATTAATTAGGGTCACTGCTAATTGAAGTGAGAACCTAGAGGGTCACACACAACAACTTGGTTACATGAGTTAAGGCTTTAAAATGATTAAACGAGTTAATCGGGTCAAGAGGGTTCCATACGTGTGGCTCACGTGAGTGGCACGTGTCCTTGGGACACGTGTCTCACACTTGTGAAAATATATGTGCATATTTATTTATGTATTAAATAATTAATATGATTAATTATTTAATAGACTTTGGTTTAATTCTGAATTAAAAGGAAAGTCTTATTTTGGAGAAAAATAATCTATTTAATTAATTACGAATTAATTAATTAGATAAATAAGTTATTTATTTATTAATAAATAAAGTATAATAATATCCAAAAGGGTTTGGATATTTTAGCTCTCTTAAAAGTTGATTTGAATTAGAATTAAAAGTCAAAGTTGGAAATTACTTGATGATCAAGTAATAAGAGAGAGAGGGGCCAAATCCTTAGTCCATAAGGACTAGGATCGGCCGCCCTTCCTCTTGGCTATATATAGGGGAGCTCGAGCTCCCCTTGGTGATTGATTGAATTCTTTTGGTTCATGTGTTGAACACCATCCTTTCTCCAAGATCAAATAAACCCTAGGTTAAGTCTAAACACTAACTAGAGAACTAGCATCCTTACTAGTTAGATTGTAGTCAAGTTGGTGGACTATCTCTAGAGAGCTTCAAGTTAGAAGTTTTGAAGATTCGAACTTTACCAAGGAGAGGGGATTAAGCCGCCAGAAGAGCGTTCTTGGGTGGCTTGAAACGCTTCAAGAAAGATTATTGAAAAGTAAGTTTCTAATCTCTACGAATTTGGATTCACGATTGCGAGTATTCGATCCTTTTGTTGGAAAATTTTTAAATTTTCGCTGCTTTCTGATTCCTGTTTTCCAACAAGTGGTATCAGAGCCACCTCGTTAATCGTGTTTCTGATTCGTCTCAATTAACTGAATTTGGTAGAAATTCTTAGGCTTGATGCGATTGAGTATTTGTAATTGTTTTAGAAAGCCTGAATGACGAAACTGTATTTTTCCTGAAAGTTTCTGAAAACTATTTTGTAAAATTTGTTTGGAAAACTGTTTTAGATTTGAAACTGTATAAACTGTTTTTGGATTTCATGGATTGGTTTTGCTTTTTGAACGAAAACACGAAACGAAAAAAGCTGGATTACGAACACGCGAAACCCCGCGCGCGAAGGCGTCACGCGCGCGGGCCTCACGCGCTGCCGCCTGCCTGTCCTAGGCACGCGCATGGGCATCCCGCCCAGCCCCTCCGGCAACCGCGCAGCAACGCCCGCAATTGGCCGGGAGGGCCGCGTGCAGCAGCGCAAGCCAGCGACGCGCATGGCCCTCTTCGCGTACGGGCCCCGTTTTCTTGTAATCCATTTTCGTATTTCGTGCAATCCAGTCCCGATTTTAATTTTAATTTAATTTTATTATTAAAAATTGTTTTATTAATATTTATTTTAATTTTAAATAAAACTTAAAATTGGGATTTTTGAGAAATAGAAACGGTTTATATTTTGCGAAAATACATCTTTGATAAAATTGTTAATTTTCAGAAATTAATTGGAATTTTATTTGTTTTAATAATTTGGGATTTATTGAAAGCTTTTATGAATAAGACTCGCATCAAGTCATGTTTTTAAGTCATTATGACTTGAAACGGGAATTTTAATTTATTGGCTAAATTTAAATTCTCGCAAGAAGCATGTTAGGTGATCATGGGTTTAGACTTATGTATAGTTTTAATTTCTGTACATGGATGGTTTAAATTGGGGTTGGACCCCTATAGTTGCATTTTTCAATTGAGGTTGGAGCCTCACTTATGTGCGTACTGTTATGTGATTTATTATGTGGCTTTCCATATTACTGTTTTGAGGTCAGGATATGCCCCGTGTATTTGTCTAAGGCCAATATGAAGATTGAGCCTTATTACTTTTCAGTACTTTTTCATTTTTTGAGAGTAGAATAGGTGGTGAGCTTTTATTTTCATTTTGGAGACAATGCACCCATGGAGTAAGATGGACCACAATTCAAGTAACAAGGAGGCCATAAGTGAAGACCCCTCAAAATGTTAGGGAGGGGAATCTCAATTGAAAATGTAATAGAGATAGGGCTCGTATTTTGTTACAGCTTTCCTTTATGTGATTTAAACTGTTTATGTGGCATGTATGTTAGAACTTGTGATTGTGGAGTGGCTCCCACATATCACGCATAAGATAGGAAGAACCCATGATCATCTCATGTTAGTATCATGTTAGGACATGTTATCTGCTAAGTGCTTGTGTGAAATGCATTTAAGTTGTACTTGCATTAATCAAGACAAATTAAAATTGGATAACATATATGTTGGTGAGGTCAAACCGGACAACTCTCCGGTTGATTAAAAAATTCCCGTTAGATATTAAGCTAATTTCGAACAATAGGTGTTTAATTCGAGATGTAAATTTTGAATTAAATTCCTAGCATTCCATCAATAGGTTTTGAGTTTAGTAAGTGAAGCTAGTTATTGTCCGCGAGTCGTGGGATAGCTAGTGGAGCTTATTAGTTCTTAGTTACCTAATTGATCATTTTAAATGATCAATATTTCGTGATCAATTTTGGCAAGGGCGATGTCCGCGAGTCGTGGGTCGTTCGAACTAAGTTTTGATCATGATCTTATGATTGATAGGTCTAGCTTAACGCCTAAGTAAATATGTATGTCGCACGAGTCGTGGGTCCATATTGAAAGATAGGTGATGCAAAAACAATTACTAAGAGTTCTAAAGGTGTTATAATTGGTAAGTTGTACCTACCTGAGGTTTTACTTAGAATGTCCGCGAGTCGTGGGTTCAAGGTAAAATGCCTAGGATCTTAGTACCCATTGGGAAACGTGTTCCTCTTAGATCTTTGGGAATTATAGATCTTTGAAAAACAGTGGGAGCTACAGGAGATTAAAGACCTTATCTTTTGTATATCGTTATAATTCAGCATGCTCACTAGTTCTCTGTTTTACCATTTAGGTCGTAGATTCTGTGATTCTCTACGTGTTTTGAAATGGCAACCAAAAACCCTCTTGTATCGATCCTCGAGTCAAACAAGTTGACTGGTCCCAACTATTCTGATTGGCTGAGGAATCTGAAAATCATTTCAGATTCTGAGAAGAGAACTTATGTTCTCTTCGAATGGGAGCCTAGTCCCGAAGGGGAAGCTCCCACTCGGGCTGAGCGGGACGCGATCCAGAAGTGGAAGGATGATAATCTCCAAGCCCGTTGCCTTACGTTGGCTAACATGTCTCCGGACTTGCAAAGGCTGTAGTACCCCGCACGTGAGGCACCACATCCCCCGCACTAAAGCTCAACACGAGTAACGAAATTGTAACTCCGCACCCGTATCAAACCCTAGCGAACGGGAGACAAACATAAAACCCTTCCTAAGCCAGGCGGAGCTAGACCCTGCAATGGTTACCAATCCACAACATATTATGCATAGCGAAGCCAAAATTCAATCATACAAGCTATAAACGGAATTTGGGCTCTTCAGGCCTCTTTTAAATCATAGCAACATCCAGTAAAGCCAATTTCTTAATAAATACATAGGTATCAAATTTCGTGATGTAACTTAAATGAGTTATACATAATTCCAATACATGAATGAGTGGAGAGACTCTCCTAATCTAACTCGACTCACTCAAAACTCCAACACCTCCGCCTAGCCCGAAACTCCAAAGATCAAACCTGCACACTAAAAGAATGGGGAGGGAGAGGGGTCAGTCTCTAGAAGACTGAGTGAGCAGGAGCGATACATATATATAAAACATACACATGCAAGTCATAAATTCCGAGCAAGGTTTTGTTTGGAATTAATTCCCACTAAGGGCAAGAAAATAGATAACCAATGCTCGACTTTTACGACTAATTTATATTAACTTCATTTCATTCATAAATCATACATAAATATAAGGCTCGGCGAGTGAGCGTGCACAACCTCCATCCAAACTCCGACAGTGTACATAAATATCAGTAATATATTGATTAGGTGATCAGGCAATATATCATAATACACACAGACCATAAATCATATCATATCCTAAATATATTTGTTTGGGCAATCCGGTTCCCGGCCTTCCCGCACAGTGCCTATCAATCAATAATCAATCAGTCAATCAATCATTTCAATCCTAAATAAGTTCCAACCTTCTTCCTCCGGGTTGGTGGTGGGTTTGCAAGGCCCGACCACCCGATCTTTGACCAAAAGGGGTTACATGACTCCCCAGATGGCACTCAGCTCCCTTTCCCCGCCAATCTCCTGACGAGGTCCGGTACCGCTGTAATAAATTGGGACTAGTATATGAGATCCCCGTCAGCCCTTGCTTCCTCGGTTAGCCACATATACCAAGTCCCGGGGCCCGTTCTGTAATAAGTAATAAATGTGTCTCGCCAAAACATATCAATACATACATATGATACATACTATAAGAAATCATACCTTACCGCGTAACTCGGCATATGCTATATACGTACCTCTCCGTGTCATCCTAATCCATAGCTAGCATGAAGACACACGGTTTGGAGCATAGCCTCATTACAAAACCATTTTTAAGCTTATGTATGCTCATACGTATAATTCAGAAAAATTTACTCGATAGCTTCGCTTGGAAATCATATATATATATAATCATAAGGTTTTTGGCCAAAGCTTTGCACATAAGGGTTATAGGGTTTGTACATAGCTAAAACATAAACCACCCTCACCTTAACCGTGAAGAAACAAGGATCGAGCACCAAGTGCCTGACGATCGAAAGCTCTCCGCCCTGGAGACAAACTGTACAAAAGACCACAAGACGTGCTCGTGAGACTCAAGACCCTAAATGAATCATATATGACGCACGGCAATGCTCACACATGATATGAAGACATAAAGATCATATTAAGTCATGAAAATCATATAACCAATTCATTCACTTGTTCAATCATAGATCATTCAATTCATATCTCCATTCAATTTATTCAAGAATTCAAATAGAAGCATAGAACATGTTCAAACTTTCCCAACATGCTATTACATACTTCAAATTACATAACATAGCATATATCCAAGGTTTGACGACAAGAAGAAATCATATGATATAGAAAATAAGTTATGCAATTCATAAACGACGTATAAACACACATAAACGGCATTAAGCAAAAGCATACCTATAACTCATCCAAATGCCACGAAATTGAACCACAATACTCCTAACACATAGCAAAACAAGTTCATAGTTTAACACAAAAGGAGATAAAGTCATTAAGGAGGTGAAACAAATCAAAAACCGAAGAGGAAGTAACGAAGACTGCGCATGGGAGGTGACACGGGGGTGTCACCAACCCTTGCCCAACTGAGCCACGGGCGTGGCTCAGTACAGAGCTTCCCAGAAGGTGTGACACGCCCGTGTCTCACTCTTATGAGTAAATGAGACACGGGGGTGTCACGGTACAGAACCAAATCACATGTAAAAATTCTGCCGGCAAAACTGGACTCACACAAATTCAATCCAAAGGCATACCAAATGAACTCCAAATGCTCTGAAACTTAATATACAGCATATTTGGCATGTTATGAAAATTTTTCATTTAGAGTGAAAAGGCTAAATCACACGTTAAGATCATCGAAACCGTGAAACAAAACTGGATCGCTACAATCGGACATATGAGCCCTAATGATTCTATCATGCATTGATCAAGTACTTAGGGCTTGAATTTGAATCTGAAACTTTGGGGAATGCATGCTAACATACTAAACAACTAATATACATCAAATATATGCAAAATGGTACAATTTAAAGCACATTAGAAGGACCAACAAGTTACCAAACTCAACAGCAACAATTCTGTCAAAGAGCATGCATAAGAACAGGCCATGTCTTGCGGTTTTGAGGCTTCAAATGGAACCAAATACTTAAAGCATGAATGCTAACATATAGAACAATGAGTGTACATCAACTCCATGCATTTTCACACGAAATGGAGGCCATATGATCATGCAACAACACTAAATCTCACACAGCAGTTTGAAAACAGGGGAATCACTTTGATCATCAAGTTTGGAGCTCCATAACTCATAATTTCATAAAAGGAGCAAGAGATGAAATCTTCCTAATATCATATACTATCAGTTAGGAAAGAAGTAGGTCAAGAATCAAGTTCATATGATCATGTATAAGCAAGAAAATCAGCTATACAAGCAAACAAGATCATAAGAGCAATTTCCCCAAAAACCCTATTCATGCTCTTAGCCCAAACCCTAACCAAATCTGATCCAAATCATGAATTAAGGAGATGAAATCAAGTATAATAGAGTAGAGAAGACATCAATATTCATACCTTGAAGATTTGGTGAAGAAAAATGGTGATTTGAGCTCAAAATCACTAAGGATGGCCAAGGGTTTCTTCCTTTCTCCTCTTCTTTTCTTTCTCGTTTCAGTTGCAGCTGGAGAGTGAGAGTTTGGTTCGGTTTTTCAGAGGTAAAAGGGTAGGAGAAGGCTTAACCCATGGTACAAAAGTCATGGTTAATCTTTGGTTAAGTTTGGTTAAGTAGAAAGGGTCCCACCAAGGAGACTAGTCAACATAAGGGCTCTTCTTGCACGAGTTGTCCGTTACGGTTGGATTTTGGAGGTCTTAATGATCTCAAAAAGGTATGAGGCTTATTCCATTGTCTCCGGATTGTCGATACGAAGGCAACGGAGGTGTCGGAATTCGAATCCGAATTCCCGAGCTCAAGATATCACGGACGGAACCAAGGGTGCGCTAATTGCTCGTTAGCCCCCGACTTGGTTCCACAATCGAAATTAAATTCATAAACACGTCAAATGAATCCGAAAACATAAATCGAGCACATAGGCATGTTCATAACACACATATTCACAACATATTAAATTTTCATACCAATCCGATATCATTACATATATGAACGAAGCACAAATAGAACACTCATGCGCATGAACGAATTCATATTGTTATAAATAATTTACTAAACCTAAATTCCATATTAATTAATTTAAAACCAACTAATAACATGTTGAAATTAATTAACGAAATTACCGAAATACTTAAGGTAACATAAAACCCTAATTGAGAATTTAAACACTAAGTATCAAAGTAGAATAAAATGAAATAAATTAAAATAGCAATAGTTTATAGTTTAAATCAAATATAAACATTTTATAAACAATTAATCATATAATTAAATAATTAAATTGCGCAATTTATAAACAATTACGTCACATTATTATTACTGAAAAATTGGGGCGTTACAAACTCTCCCCCTTAAAAAGAATCCGTCCTCGGATTCAAAACACGCTTGAAATCAAACAATGAGAGATTCCCCGTCCCTCACAAGCAACAAGGAGAGAGCCCCGTCTCTCGAGCAGCAATGAGAGAACCCCGTCTCTCGCAAGTAAAGAGAGTACCCCGTCTCTCAACAAAAATAAGAGAATCCCCGTCTCTTACAAACAACAAGGAGAGCACCCCGTCTCTCAACCGAAAATAAAACAAGGAAGTCTCCAATACTTCCAAGCAACTCACGCAAAAACCGAATTTAAAATCACGTAAGGCACCCAACGCAAGTAATAAATGTCGCCCACATCGATATCCAAGTACTCCAAGTATTTTAACACGATACAAGATTAAAGCACCTAACTTAAAAATTATATAAGTTAAATTTTCATGGATGCATGTATCATGAATGCTATAAGTACCGTTCACCGAGGTTTCAAAGTTTAGAATTGAGAGTTGTCGTTGTCCAGTGTAGGATCTATCCTAAAGATAGCTCAGTGGTCAGCTTGTCTTGAATCTCTTCAAGGTTCCCCGGTGAAGCGATTGATGAATTCTTTTTGGAGCATTCTTAGATCCCTTTTGACTTGTACTGCTTCCAGTTTTCACCATTGCCCACAATCTTCGTTCGACCATCCAATTCCTTTTAATTAACCGAACTTGATTTCCCGAATGCCCTTAGACCATCCGTCTCGAAGGTAGGTCCATAGCTCCTAGCTTACCCACATCGGAGTTTAAAATACCCTCAAGGATAACTACTCTTGACAATCTTAACGATTCGATCCCTACCTTGAGGTATTCGTCATTAGGATCTACTTTAACAAATCCATTCATTCCCTTTGACCCCTTCAGGTTATATTTGGCATCTAGCTCCATATTTCTTGAATCGAAGATAGGGTGTTCTTGATAACTCTTGAAGTTCGGTGTAAATCCTCCAATGATCATCTTCTCCGATTTGGTTTCTTCCGAATTATCGTGGGACTAACCGAAGACTTGATAATATTGTCATTATTGAACCCCCTTATATGATAGCTTAGAAATTCATAGAAACCCTCTTATGATTCCATTATCTCCAGACCAGAATTCCATACGTAGCTTCCCTCTTAATAACTTAACCATAACCACCGTCTTATTCATTCCTAATCTCCACCCTCAGGACTTCCAGATTCTCCTTAATTTGCATCCCCGTCATTACTCCTAGCATATTCATGCGAACACCACTCCCATCCTCCAATTCACCTCTCGGTCGTGCTCTCCCCCTTAAAATTTTTGCTCTTACATATCAACCTCCATGAATCCTTCCGTCATTAAAATTTTTGCTGAGCCACTTCTGTTTCTTTAATTTATTCCTAATATTCAATTCAAACCCTTCAGTAATTACTTCCTTCTAATCACCAATTCTTCTCTTTCTTTCTCTTCTTGAAATCTATACCAATTTAATCCCTTCTTGTATTTCCATTCTTCAACTAAAGGTAATCCTCACCTCTGAGATTAAGGTTTCCCCAAAACTCTTCAACTTAGTTTCTTCGTTGTAGATTGTGCTAGCTAAGCTATATACCCGGAACTCCAAAATATAACCCAACCATTCTTCTTATCTTGATTCGAGTAAGTCTTGATTAATGAATAGCTTGATGAACAAGGTGGAGTCATTTCCTATCAATTAAACACTAAGCCATGCATGTTGGATTAACATGCCAATGCACTTAATAAACAGTCAAAGATGCAACAATGCAACACGTTGAAGGAATTATAATAATTAAACATAAACGTACATATAGATACAGAAAGCAATTAATTTAAATTGATGCATGGTGCTTATGCCATGAATATGCAGAACCTGTCACCTATGGGGTAAGTAGTTAGCTTGACAGCTTTTCCTTGCTACTCCAAGTCCCGCGGTTACTTTGACTTGGTAATTATTCCTTGCCTTTCCCACGGTCTTCGAGATTCCCATGCATCTTTATAAATCAACTTGTATCTTCCACTTCCAAGGAGTTAGCATCCAATCTATTCTCTAAATTCGACCTTTACTTCCAATCGTCGTCTCAATCAAGAATCCCGCGCTTATCCTTTGTGGATTCAATTCACCTCCAATTTCTTCTACTTGAGCGCACGATTTCCTCTCTTTCTCATTTCCATTTGTTGCTCCATATCTTCCAATTTAATCTCACAACATGACAATTCAGCTTGGATTTGGAAAATGATCTCAAATCCTGCTCTCCATATCGCCACCTTCCCTCTATTTGTGTTTATCCAAATGCTCGTCTTCTAAAACCTGACTTCTAATCACTAGGCTGAGTTCGAAGTTCTTCTTTGTAGACCCCTGATACATAACCTCTACCGGACCCTTGTTATCCCTACTCCTCTTAATTACTAGTACCCCTTCCACGATCCAAATCCGGGACCAATTTATCTTCAAGGTTTTGTTCCCTTCATTCCTTAGGTTGACCGATCTTGCTGAATCCAATTAAAATACTCCAAGTAGCAGATCCTCATAATTTAGTCTTTTGAGTCCCAACAACCCCATGATTAATTCCTATTCCGATTTCACCAAATGTCTCTCTGCCATCGCATCTCAAGATTCAATCTTCTCATTCCGAATCCTCTTCCTTGACTCGAGCTCCATTTGGGAAGTCTCACATCTCTAATTCTCTACATTCTTCCCAGAGTATCCTGCCCATCTTCCTTGTCTCAGAAAAGTTTGCAATCGATCTTCTTTATCGTCGAACTTGGCCGTGGTTTGATATTATCTCCATAACCTATGAATCATAGCTTACTTCAAGAATAGATGCATGCGGTTAGTGCATGCTCATGACACATTTTCAACAATTAGCGCAAGGATCCTTATGTAAATACAACAGATAGTCTAGCCAAAATTCAAAAGGAAAGCCAAATTCATGTCCAAGATCGATGCAATGTACACATTCACAAGTTGTTCCTATGCCGTACGACCTAGACTGACTCACACACGACACGAGAACACCGGTTTTGCAACCGGGCTCTGATACCACTTAAGGATGTAGTACCCCGCACGTGAGGCACCACATCCCCCGCACTAAAGCTCAACACGAGTAACGAAATTGTAACTCCGCACCCGTATCAAACCCTAGCGAACGGGAGACAAACATAAAACCCTTCCTAAGCCAGGCGGAGCTAGACCCTGCAATGGTTACCAATCCACAACATATTATGCATAGCGAAGCCAAAATTCAATCATACAAGCTATAAACGGAATTTGGGCTCTTCAGGCCTCTTTTAAATCATAGCAACATCCAGTAAAGCCAATTTCTTAATAAATACATAGGTATCAAATTTCGTGATGTAACTTAAATGAGTTATACATAATTCCAATACATGAATGAGTGGAGAGACTCTCCTAATCTAACTCGACTCACTCAAAACTCCAACACCTCCGCCTAGCCCGAAACTCCAAAGATCAAACCTGCACACTAAAAGAATGGGGAGGGAGAGGGGTCAGTCTCTAGAAGACTGAGTGAGCAGGAGCGATACATATATATAAAACATACACATGCAAGTCATAAATTCCGAGCAAGGTTTTGTTTGGAATTAATTCCCACTAAGGGCAAGAAAATAGATAACCAATGCTCGACTTTTACGACTAATTTATATTAACTTCATTTCATTCATAAATCATACATAAATATAAGGCTCGGCGAGTGAGCGTGCACAACCTCCATCCAAACTCCGACAGTGTACATAAATATCAGTAATATATTGATTAGGTGATCAGGCAATATATCATAATACACACAGACCATAAATCATATCATATCCTAAATATATTTGTTTGGGCAATCCGGTTCCCGGCCTTCCCGCACAGTGCCTATCAATCAATAATCAATCAGTCAATCAATCATTTCAATCCTAAATAAGTTCCAACCTTCTTCCTCCGGGTTGGTGGTGGGTTTGCAAGGCCCGACCACCCGATCTTTGACCAAAAGGGGTTACATGACTCCCCAGATGGCACTCAGCTCCCTTTCCCCGCCAATCTCCTGACGAGGTCCGGTACCGCTGTAATAAATTGGGACTAGTATATGAGATCCCCGTCAGCCCTTGCTTCCTCGGTTAGCCACATATACCAAGTCCCGGGGCCCGTTCTGTAATAAGTAATAAATGTGTCTCGCCAAAACATATCAATACATACATATGATACATACTATAAGAAATCATACCTTACCGCGTAACTCGGCATATGCTATATACGTACCTCTCCGTGTCATCCTAATCCATAGCTAGCATGAAGACACACGGTTTGGAGCATAGCCTCATTACAAAACCATTTTTAAGCTTATGTATGCTCATACGTATAATTCAGAAAAATTTACTCGATAGCTTCGCTTGGAAATCATATATATATATAATCATAAGGTTTTTGGCCAAAGCTTTGCACATAAGGGTTATAGGGTTTGTACATAGCTAAAACATAAACCACCCTCACCTTAACCGTGAAGAAACAAGGATCGAGCACCAAGTGCCTGACGATCGAAAGCTCTCCGCCCTGGAGACAAACTGTACAAAAGACCACAAGACGTGCTCGTGAGACTCAAGACCCTAAATGAACCATATATGACGCACGGCAATGCTCACACATGATATGAAGACATAAAGATCATATTAAGTCATGAAAATCATATAACCAATTCATTCACTTGTTCAATCATAGATCATTCAATTCATATCTCCATTCAATTTATTCAAGAATTCAAATAGAAGCATAGAACATGTTCAAACTTTCCCAACATGCTATTACATACTTCAAATTACATAACATAGCATATATCCAAGGTTTGACGACAAGAAGAAATCATATGATATAGAAAATAAGTTATGCAATTCATAAACGACGTATAAACACACATAAACGGCATTAAGCAAAAGCATACCTATAACTCATCCAAATGCCACGAAATTGAACCACAATACTCCTAACACATAGCAAAACAAGTTCATAGTTTAACACAAAAGGAGATAAAGTCAGTAAGGAGGTGAAACAAATCAAAAACCGAAGAGGAAGTAACGAAGACTGCGCATGGGAGGTGACACGGGGGTGTCACCAACCCTTGCCCAACTGAGCCACGGGCATGGCTCAGTACAGAGCTTCCCAGAAGGTGTGACACGCCCGTGTCTCACTCTTATGAGTAAATGAGACACGGGGGTGTCACGGTACAGAACCAAATCACATGTAAAAATTCTGCCGGCAAAACTGGACTCACACAAATTCAATCCAAAGGCATACCAAATGAACTCCAAATGCTCTGAAACTTAATATACAACATATTTGTCATGTTATGAACATTTTTCATTTAGAGTGAAAAGGCTAAATCACACGTTAAGATCATCGAAACCGTGAAACAAAACTGGATCGCTACAATCGGACATATGAGCCCTAATGATTCTATCATGCATTGATCAAGTACTTAGGGCTTGAATTTGAATCTGAAACTTTGGGGAATGCATGCTAACATACTAAACAACTAATATACATCAAATATATGCAAAATGGTACAATTTAAAGCACATTAGAAGGACCAACAAGTTACCAAACTCAACAGCAACAATTCTGTCAAAGAGCATGCATAAGAACAGGCCATGTCTTGCGGTTTTGAGGCTTCAAATGGAACCAAATACTTAAAGCATGAATGCTAACATATAGAACAATGAGTGTACATCAACTCCATGCATTTTCACACGAAATGGAGGCCATATGATCATGCAACAACACTAAATCTCACACAGCAGTTTGAAAACAGGGGAATCACTTTGATCATCAAGTTTGGAGCTCCATAACTCATAATTTCATAAAAGGAGCAAGAGATGAAATCTTCCTAATATCATATACTATCAGTTAGGAAAGAAGTAGGTCAAGAATCAAGTTCATATGATCATGTATAAGCAAGAAAATCAGCTATACAAGCAAACAAGATCATAAGAGCAATTTCCCCAAAAACCCTATTCATGCTCTTAGCCCAAACCCTAACCAAATCTGATCCAAATCATGAATTAAGGAGATGAAATCAAGTATAATAGAGTAGAGAAGACATCAATATTCATACCTTGAAGATTTGGTGAAGAAAAATGGTGATTTGAGCTCAAAATCACTAAGGATGGCCAAGGGTTTCTTCCTTTCTCCTCTTCTTTTCTTTCTCGTTTCAGTTGCAGCTGGAGAGTGAGAGTTTGGTTCGGTTTTTCAGAGGTAAAAGGGTAGGAGAAGGCTTAACCCATGGTACAAAAGTCATGGTTAATCTTTGGTTAAGTTTGGTTAAGTAGAAAGGGTCCCACCAAGGAGACTAGTCAACATAAGGGCTCTTCTTGCACGAGTTGTCCGTTACGGTTGGATTTTGGAGGTCTTAATGATCTCAAAAAGGTATGAGGCTTATTCCATTGTCTCCGGATTGTCGATACGAAGGCAACGGAGGTGTCGGAATTCGAATCCGAATTCCCGAGCTCAAGATATCACGGACGGAACCAAGGGTGCGCTAATTGCTCGTTAGCCCCCGACTTGGTTCCACAATCGAAATTAAATTCATAAACACGTCAAATGAATCCGAAAACATAAATCGAGCACATAGGCATGTTCATAACACACATATTCACAACATATTAAATTTTCATACCAATCCGATATCATTACATATATGAACGAAGCACAAATAGAACACTCATGCGCATGAACGAATTCATATTGTTATAAATAATTTACTAAACCTAAATTCCATATTAATTAATTTAAAACCAACTAATAACATGTTGAAATTAATTAACGAAATTACCGAAATACTTAAGGTAACATAAAACCCTAATTGAGAATTTAAACACTAAGTATCAAAGTAGAATAAAATGAAATAAATTAAAATAGCAATAGTTTATAGTTTAAATCAAATATAAACATTTTATAAACAATTAATCATATAATTAAATAATTAAATTGCGCAATTTATAAACAATTACGTCACATTATTATTACTGAAAAATTGGGGCGTTACAAAGGCAACATGAGGCCATGGAATTTGCTTGGGAGATTTACGACCACTTAGAGCAACTTTACCGCCCTCCTGAACGTGTTACAAGGTATAACACCTCAAAGGAATTGTTCCACTTGAGAATGAGGGAAGGTTCAAGTGTCCATGAATATGGACTCAAGTTTCTCGCCCTTACTGAGAAACTTGCTTCCATGGACATGCCACTGAAAGATGAGCTTTCAGTGGACTTGTTGCTAGCCTCGCTCCCACCATGATTCAACCCATTTGTCCTTAACTTCAATATGAGTCATGCTGGTGCTACTGTAGCTGAGCTGATTAGTCAGCTTGTGACTGCTGAAAGCACGATCAAGAAGGACAATAAGGTTCTGACGGTGAATGCTCCATCTTCCTCTTCTGGGCTTTTTAAAGGTAAGGGCAAGAAAGCCCAAAAGAAGAAGAAAAAACCCCTTAGGCCCAATGGTGGCATTTCGAAGGGGAAAGCCCAAAAGAAGAAGCGTGATCAGAAAGAGGATGTTTGCTTCCATTGTGGCAAAGTGGGACATTGGAGGAGAAACTGCCCAGAGTACAAGGCTACTCTAAGGAAAGGTATGTTTCTCGTTGAACTAAATCTTTCTATTAATTCTAGTTCTTGGGCACTTGATACCGGTTGTGGAGGTCATATTTGTAATGATGTACAGATGCTAAATGAAGTCCAACAACTCAAAGAAGGAGAATGTGTCTTGAAGATCGGCGATAGCTCAAATATTGAAGCTCGAGCTTTAGGCACAATTAGATTAGATTTAGGTAGTTTTGAGTTAGTTTTAAATAAAGTCCTTTATGTACTGAGTATTATTTGTAATATAATTTCAGTTCCAATTTTAGATTGTGAAGGTTATGAAACTTATATTAAGAATGGTAAATACTTTATCAAACGGAACAACTCTTCCGTTCACATCGGTACTCTAAGTAATGGACTTTATCTAACTCAGAATATCAATATTATGAATATACAACGAGAAACTAAGCGTAAGAGAGATGACAAAGTTTCAGATCCCTTATGGCACGCTAGATTAGGACACATTTCCAAGAACAGAATTAGCAAGATAAACACTTTAGGATCATTCTCTGAAAATGATCTCAAAGAGTTGACTTCTTGTGAATCCTGTCTCAAAGGGAAAAAATGTCCAAGGTTCCTTTTAAAGGGACTATGGAACGCGCCACTAAGGTCTTGGATTTGATCCATTCTGATGTTTGTGGACCGCTTAGTGTAAGCACTAGAAACAATCATCAGTATTTCATAACCTTTACCGATGACTTTAATCGGTATGGTTATGTATACTTAATGAAGTATAAATCTGAAGCTTTTGAGAAATTCTTAGAATTTCAAAAGGAGGTTGAGAACCAAATTGGTCACAAGATCAGAGCACTTCGATCTGATCGAGGAGGCGAGTATCTTAGTAAAGAGTTCCTTAATCATCTCAAAGATAATGGGATTATCTCTCAGTGGACACCTCCGGGAACTCCTCAACTCAATGGAGTTTCTGAGAGAAGGAATCGAACTCTACTTGTAGCGCCTCCCCAACACTACAACCCCGCACCGCAATACTCCCTGAGTGGAGGTTAGACCCAACACCCAGGAAATACTACGGCGAACGGTCAGGATAATATATGAATGGAGTATGTGACACAGTGCAGCGGAAGATAAAGAGATTCAACTTTACCAATGAGCGGGGAGAATAACGTACAATGAGCAAGATTATCATCATTGATCAAAGTAGTTCGCAAAAGAGTATAACAGGTTGACATGCAAGGACAAAGTATAAGATGGTTTGTTTCTGCAGAGAGTAGGCTCAAGACAATGTACTCTTAGGATCGGATCCAACCTACGGTTGTAGTGCTTCAAGATACCTCTAGTTGTCGTTCATTGATTCCTGAAATCATGCATTTTAAAAATAGGCGGGAGGGTTAGTCAAAGTGACTAAGTGAAGGGGGGTATAATAACTTATATGTATATGTGTATATATATATATTTATATGATCAAGAAGATCTTGATCTAAAATAATAGCAATAGGATATAGCAAATAGGAAACGGTTCATAATAATTGTAAAACAGGGATAGGGGTAGTTTGGAATATTTGTAGAAATATGAACCGTTTGTAACAAGAACATTATTGCCCGCAAGCTAGGCCTTTCCACCCATAACTCCTTGAATAGTTGGTAAAATAGTATCGGGCTGATCAGGCTCCGATACTTCAATAAAACCAAGAATATTAACTCCACTACTCCTTGATGTCAATAGGGAATCAAACCCTAGAGACCACGAACTAGATTCGGGAGGCAGCTATCTCTCCCTCATCCCTTGGCGTGGAGTAACTAACCTCCAGTTAAACCACTACCAAGAGGTGGTGGCAGTCCGCAGCACCAACAATACCCTCGGCCCGATACCTTCCGGGTAATTGCTCGCTACGGTTACAGCCGGGGCCCATAACAGGAATCGAGAACAATATTTTGCTTGCATAACCCGGAATCAATGTTTTGATAAAATGGACTTGAAATATATAATGTTCTAGAAAAACGTTGATTCCGGCAAGAAAGTAATTTTCCCTTAAAAGGGATAGTGTAGTAAAGTAATATATATATATATATATATATGGCAGTAAATCAATATGATGGGTAGGCTTGAAAATAGTTTTTATATAGATACGTATGTATAGGCATGATTCCAGTTGAAAAAATTTTAACCCTCACCTATACCGGTAGTCAGACATTGTAACGTGGATTCCAGTGCGCCTGAAAGTATTAACTACTATAGACTTAGAACTAGGTTCCTTATATTAATCAAATAAGCACATAAAACACATAATGTTCATGCATAAAAGGGTTACACATACTCTAATCAATTAAACACATAAACTATGTCATGTTAGAGAATTCCCGTTAAACTCTAATTTTAACCGTTTAAGGGAAATTAAGTAATTAATCAGGTTTCATGAATTCTTAAACCACTTAAATATTTATTAATCACATTATAATCTTAATTATAACATTAGCAATGGAATTTAGAATTTAATTTGACAATGTAGGTTATATTTTGAAAATAATTCACAATTTACCGATTTTTGGAAAATTTGGATAAAATCTTTATTTAAAAATTCCAAAACTAATTTTATAATTATTTTAATAATATTTTCGAAATTATCAGCTTATGGGTTGACCAAGAAGTCAAAGTTACTATTGAAAACATTTACTATTCAATTTCTTATGAATTAAACATCTTATAACACAAAATCGAACACACACACTCACACACTATCACACGTGCACTTAAAATTATTCAAGAACAACATGAACATGTTCTTGAGCTTATTTGAATATTCAAAGAAGGTATGTAACACACTTGATCATATTCATATTTATAACATAGAATTTGAAGCACAATATAGCAAAATATATTAGTTCTCTATGAAAAATAATTCTAAATAAATCATTCTTGACATGAATTTAATCAGACAAGATCATAATTATTTAAACATATATTCATATCATATCATATCATAACTCATGCATTTAATTAAATAAAATGCATATATGTTATCACATTTTTCCTAAACTAGCATAAATAGCATATATTTCATAAAATAAATTCCTAAAGCATAATTTAATAAATCCTAGACATGCTACTATTATTTTTATACTAAGAACATAATATAAAGCATGAAATAATAGAAGAAAACATACCTTGTAGAGAGAGAGAGGGTTGGGGCGTGAGAATTGGGAGAGAGGAGAGAGTGATTTTGTGTGTTGATTTGTGAGGTATAAATGAGACTTAAGGGGGGGTATTTATAGGTAGTCATGAGGGGTCTCTAAGCAATAAATGAAAGTTTATGGGAGATGTGGTTGCTTATGATTTCAACAAATGCTTGGTAATAAATTAGGAGATGTGGTTAAATTACATGTTAAACAAATGCTAGGTAATTAACTAAGTAATGTGGAGAAATTACATTCATTTGTTTAATCCTTCTAGAAGACCATGTGGTCATGGATGATGTCATTTTGATTAAAAATAAATGTAAAATAATATAAAATTTATTCAAGAGTCGAGAGGTAAAAGATTGAAGTAGTGAATTAATGAAAGAATGAGTGAAAAATGAGCTTTGTTTTGATTATAAATGTGAAATATTTAGATTTTCGTTTATAAATTATGAATATGAAAGATGATGAAAATCATAGGAAAATTATATAAACGAAGCTATGATAGAGTTTAAAGATGGAAAAAATCATTATAATGTAGAGGAAAATTCAAGGATCGTTATAAGTATAATTTCGACTATTAAATAAAAGCTAATTGTTTAAAATAAAATGGTGATTTTTAGAAAGGAAAATATTTATAAAATATGCTATGGTGAAATCGAGTTTTTAGTAAATGCATGAAAATTCATAAAATAATTTAAGGATCGTTTTGGTTATAATTTTGAATATCAAAAAGTAGATGAGTAGGGATTTATTGATGATCGAATCATAAGCTAGGGTTTTTGCCGGTTTTTGATACTACGGGAGTTAGGATGGAAATTATGGTTTACGGAGAGTATCACGATCCTCGAAATAATGTGAGGATTCTTTTGGTTAAAATATTGGGTAATGAAAGTATTTCGGGAAATGTAGGAATATTTTTGAGCTATAGGGGTATTTTCGTAATTTCCAACTTGCCCCTGTTTCGGGCTGTTACACTACTCGATATGGTTCGTTCCATGATGAGTTTCACTGACTTACCACCTTCTTTCTGGGGTTATGCCCTAGAAAGTGCAGCAAAGATTTTGAATCTAGTTCCCTCTAAGTCAGTCCCTAAAACGCCCTATGAAATGTGGCATGATAAAATCCCTAGTTATTCTTACTTAAGAATTTGGGGTTGTCCTGCTTACATGAAGAGGACAGTGGGAGATAAGTTAGAATGTCGTTCTAATTTATGCTACTTTGTAGGTTTTCCTAAGGAATCCATAGGATACTACTTCTATGATCAATCTGCGCAAAAGGTGTTTGTTTCCAGAAATGCCACTTTTCTTGAGGAACCGTTCCTTAAAGAAAAGAAAGGCAAGATCGTAGAATTAGAGGAACTACAAAGTGACCCCACGCCACCCACTGGAGAAATGTCCCCTTCTGATCAACTACAACCAATCACGAATTTCGATACACATGTAAATCCTCCTCTAAGGCGTTCTGAACGCACTCCTAGACAACCGGAGAGATGGTATGGATTCTTCCATGAGATCTCTCAAAAGGATAATGATCCTTTAACATATTAGGAGGCACTTTCAGATTCTAACTCTGAACAGCGGATAGAAGCCATGAAATTTGAAATGGATTCCATGAACTCCAACCAAGTTTGGGCCTTGGTAGATTTGCCTAATGGGGTCAAACCCATAGGTTGCAAATGGATCTTTAAGAGAAAGCTTGGAGTTGATGGAAGCATTGCAGCCTACAAAGCAAGACTGGTTGCAAAAGGATTTCACTCAAAAACCCGGCGTGGACTTTGATGAAACTTTTTCATCAGTTGCAATGCAAAAGTCTATTCGGATCATGCTTGCCATTGCTGCATATTATGACTATGAGATATCGCAAATGGATGTGAAAACTTTCTTTCTCAATGGTGACATTGATAAAGACATTTATATGGAGCAACCATAGGTTTCACATTCAGTGGGAGTGAGCAAAAGGTTTGCAAACTCCAAAGATCAATCTATGGATTGAAACAGGCTTCTAGGAATTGGAACATTCGATTTGATGAATCAGTCAAAGCGTTTGGCTTCATTCAAATTTTGAATGAATCGTGTGTGTATAGAAAGGAATTGGAGACCTCATTGCAATTCTTAGTACTTTATGTTGATGACATCCTTCTAATTGGGAATTCGAAGGATGACATGAAAGTGACTAAGGTATGGTTATCGAACCAATTCGAGATGAAAGATCTTGGTGATGCGTCCTATATCCTTGGAATTAAAATCTATCGAGATAGATCTAGAAGGTTAATAGGACTGTCACAGTCGATGTACATTGACAAAGTATTGAAGAGATTCAATATGGAGTCAGCAAAGGTTAAGAATCTTCCTATGAGTGTAGGAACATGTCTTTCTAAGAAGATGTGTCCTAAGACTAACCTTGAGAGGGAAAGAATAACTCATACACCTTATGCATCAACAATAGGTAGCATAATGTATGCAATGTTATGTACTCGACCGGATGTGGCTTATGCACTTAGTGTAACAAGTCGTTTCCAATCTGACCCTGGAGATGGTCACTGGGCTGCCGTGAAGAATATTCTTAAGTACTTCAAAAGTACTAAGGATTTATTCTTAGTTTACGGAGGTCAAAAAGATCTTACTGTCAAAGGATACTGCGATGCAAGCTTTGCATCTGACTTAGATGATTTTAAGTCAATGTCAGAATATATTTTCTGCCTAAACGGCGGAGCAGTGAGTTGGAAGAGTTCCAAGCAAACGACCACTGCAGATTCGACCACTGAGGCCGAATACTTAGCTCCAAATGATGCAGCTACGGAAGGTGTTTGGATTAGAAACTTCATTCAACAGTTGAATGTTGTTCCTAGCATGAAAGACCCCATTACTGTGTTTTGTGACAACACTGGGGCAGTTGCTCAAGCAAGAGAACCAAGATCTCACCAACGGACCAAGCACATTATGAGAAAGTATCACCTAATCCGTGATATTATCAAAAGAGGAGATGTGCAAATTGAGAGGGTCACATCAGCAGAGAACGTGGCAGATCCACTTACTAAACCCCTTAGTCGAGAAGCTTTCCAAGGTCATCTTCAGAAGATGGGACTTAGAGTAGCTTTAGAATGGCTTTGACGGGCAAGTGGGAGATTGTTAGGAATAGTGCCCTAGAAAGCCGATTGTATATCCGCTTTGTACTTTTCCTTATTGTAATCATAGACAATCTTTGAATAAAATAACGAATTCAGGCAACACTTCTTTATATGCTCTTGTTTGGTATGCGTTTACTTTAGCTGTGCATGTATGAGAACTCCCCTAATCCTGATGACTTTAGGACTCTTACCATTTAGGTGAAATGGTTCATGAAACGAGCCCTATATCACATAAGTCATGACTAGTAAAATACACCAAGCCGATGAGTCCTACAGACAGTGGGAGTGTCAACCTGACTCCTCTAAGGCTTGCTTGTGGGATCACGCCCTTAAGAAGGACCACCTTGTTTCATGGAGGTGCAAAGTGTATAGTTGATACGTGGGTGATACATGAGGGTGCTTACTTCCATAAGAAAGTTCACTGAGGTGCCCCGTGTGAAGAAGATTCCTAAATGGGAAAGAAAGGTTCTATTTCAGGAAATGAAAACTTCCAGATTAGGAAATATCTCACGAGTCATTGATGTGATTAATTGATCCTTAGACTTGAGGTTCCATGTCACTTTATGAGTTAACTCTGTAGTCTTAAGTATAAGCTTTAAAGGGTGTCTCCTTAGACAACTGATTCAAGGCTTATGCTGGGGCTGCACAAGTGACTCATGAAAGTGAGTGAGAATCAAGAAAAGACCTACACTTGTATTTGCAAGGTGATCTCTTATTGTATAAGTCATTCATATGCCACATGGAGTCCTTGGCCAAGGCAGTAGATCAAGACATCAAGAAAAGGGTTTCTTGGATTGAGATCAAATGGATATCAAATGCACTTAGCTTTAAGACCAGATTATTAGGGTTCTGATTATTCCCTTACCCTAGATCTTGGTTGAGAGATAGTAAGTAGGAGGATTGTATCTCACATGAATCAATGACTTAAAGGTTCTGTCGAATCGATATATTCCAATTCAGCTAGGGGTTAAACACCTGTTGCTAGACTATGGTCGTTTAATCTGTGGACTGATTAATTAATTAGTGAATTAATTAATTAGGGTCACTGCTAATTGAATTTAGAACCTAGAGGGTCACACACAACAACTTGGTTACATGAGTTAAGGCTTTAAAATGATTAAACTAGTTAATCGGGCCAAGAGGGTACCACACGTGTGAACCACACGTGTGGCTCACGTGAGTGGCACGTGTCCTTGGGACAAGTGTATCTCACACGTGCGAAAATATATGTGTATATTTATTTATGTATTAAATAAGTAATATGATTAATTATTTAATAGACTTTGGTTTAATTTTGAATTAAAAGGAAAGTCTTATTTTGGAGAAAAATAATCTATTTAATTAATTACGAATTAATTAATTAGATAAATAAGTTATTTATTTATTAATAAATAAAGTATAATAATATCCAAAAGGGGTTGGATATTTTAGCTCTCTTAAAAGTTGATTTGAATTAGAATTCAATCAATCACCAAGGGGAGCTCGAGCTCCCCTATATATAGCCAAGAGGAGGGGCGGCCGATCCTAGTCCTTATGGACTAAGGATTTGGTCCCTCTCTCTCTTATTACTTGATCATCAAGTAATTTCCAACTTTGACTTATATGTACGTGTGCGTGTGTTAGCCGCCTAGCTCGACTCTCCAACCGGGGACCTACAACTCAAGAACAAAAAGGGGAAAAAAAAGAAACAACGAAGGGAGGTCAATCCTAAAGACTGGTGAGGTGGCTAACACACGCACACGTACATATAAGTAAGAGCATAGCATATTCAAAACGAAGATGTTCTTGAATCGGAACATGGTTTTTACATTCTAAAACGTTTAACCCTTGATACTATATATAAGAAGAAAGGTTTAGGGCCGAAGGCCAAAATCACCAAGTTTTAGAAATTAGGAGTCCAATCCCGATTCAAAAACCATAACGGAAACGAAGACTTAAACAAAATGACTCGGCGAGTATGAGTCCCAACCCACTTACTCCATAGCAAAGTGAAGCAAAACGAAGAAAACAAAAATCAATCCTACCTTAACACCGTTTTGGGGAAGAGAGAGCGCCCTCTCAACCCCCGCGCTTACCTTAAAGCAATCGTGCTTGTACGTCAGGGTCGTGAGTTTCATGACACTCACGTCCAAGGACTCCAAACCCCACCAATCACCTAATGGGTTCCGGGTTCATCCTATAAGGTGGAGAAGTGTACAGGGGTTGCAACCGGCAACCCCATGGCCGACCCGGGTCTCCCATTACACATAACTCCGGGGCCCAAACTTACACAAAAATCATGCTTACACTTATAAGGGCTTATCTTTCAAAGCTTAATCTCACCAAAACATATCACATACACACGTCAACCCTTTTTCAAAACAAATAAACAAAACGTAGCTTATATATATATAAAAGCGTTTTTAATCGATCTCATAACAAAGGGGCCAATTCCCACAAAATACCTATCAAACACTTATTTATATATATATATATATAAGTCGCATGCGGGCTTAAAACACAAGTAGGGTTGTAGTTCGTAATAACTAAAAGAACAAAACCTCACCTTGCCGACCAAACCGAATAAAAGAGTCCGAACACTTCTAAGAGACCACCTCTTCAACCCCAGAGCGAACCTAAGAGCAAAACGAAACACAAGGGACAAACTTAGACTTAATATGAACCAATTAGATGCTCGGCAAGTGCTTATGAATGCAAATGATGCATAAGGGATGCAATCAGATTAGCACTTAGGTCACATTGTATCATATTGAAGCATAAGTAACATATCTCACGTATTTCACGTTCGTGAATCTCATGCGATGCATATAACATGTTACATAACTCATTAAGAATGCATATAACTCATTCCAAGGTAAGGAAATGGCATGTAAAGCAAGGAAACAAGTTATGAAGTCGCACACTTACATAAAAAGGCATTTAGGTCATATAAGGCTCAATTCACGTCAAACTAATCCATAAACTTAATACGACACACATAACACATAATCCTAACATATAACACATCAAATTTCAAGCAATCACAAGTCATGGAATCACATATCATACATATAAACAAACATACATAACATTGGGATCAAGATCGGGGAGGGAAACGAGCAAAACAAGCAAGAAAACAAAGTTCGGGGCCAAGGTGTGACCATACCCCAGATCCAGGGCCGTGGGATTTTAACAAACGTGGATCTAAGTACAGAAACTTCCCACGCAGCTACATCAAATCCACGGCCGTGGATGTTTTCAAAGCATAAAATCCATGGCCCTGGATTTGCTTCAACGCCCAAAACTCAAAGTTTTGCCCCTAAAACACCAAAACTCAACCCCAAACTCATTCTCACACATAATAAAAGATATATACAATAAAGATTCAAAGATTCATGCCCTAATTCATGCAAAAACCGAAGCTAAAGTGAGGTGAAAGGAGAGATGCATCAACTTGTTCAAGTTCTTTCATTTCAAGCAAGATCAACAATGGTAACTCTCATAAAACTCCAAGAACACAAAATTCATACATAGAAATGAAGTAATCAAGTCACCTAGATCAGATATAACTCACCAATTCAACAAACAAAGCAAGGAAGGCATAGATTCATCAAAAAGGGGCAAAACCTAACTATTCATGCATTATCACATACCATGCCCAAACCTCAAAGAAATTTAGCCAAAATACACTTAAAAGAAAAAGAGAAGCTAAACAACAAGAATCCGGACTTATCTTTCGAATTTGAGGCGAAACAGAGAAGAAACGAGCTTGAAACTTGAAGTTAAATAGTGCTTCTCCTTCCCTCTCTCTCTATCTCGTGTTGCTGCTGCTTTTCCTCTACCTTGGCTGCTGAAAATGAAATTAGAGGCTAATTAATGGATATAGGAGTTAGTAAGTGGAATTTGGGCCCAAGAATCACCTAATTTGGTCAAGGATTGGTCAAGTTATGGCTTAATTAGTGAAAGGTGGTAAATCTGTCAAAATAGGCTCAAACCGGACGAAATTTGGAAGATCAAACGGGCTTAGAAAAATGTTAGGCCACGTTCTTGTCTTCCTTTCTTTGTCACAAGTCCGATGCATCTTCCTGAATTCAAATCCGAATCCCCGAGCTCAAGTTATGCCTTTCGGAACACAAGGTGCGCTAAAGCTAGTTAGGCCCTTATGTCCCTAACAAATAAAACGGTTCGAAAACCGTAACAAATGAACTCAAAAACAATAAACGAGCACGTAGACAAGCTCATAACACACATAATTCATGCAAGGCACATAGTCACAAAAATCAAGAATGGAAACGAAAACAAATTCGGGCACATACAGAACGAATTACAAGGCACTCATACATAAACGTTAAAACTCAAGTTATAAGATAAACAATTAAATACAATTAATTACAAATAATCACATTAGCATTAAAATAACACATAATTGTATAATTAAATAATTAAATGCGCACAAAGCTCTCTCGTAGAGGCGTACCTGGATTAGCCGGACAACCGGGATGTTACAGTGGAACACTTGGATGATACTTGTATATATATATATATATATTTTGGAGCTTGATAGCTCATTGATATGATATATGTTGATGATTGGTTCCGCGTTTTATCATTACTCTGATTTTATATTATCTTGATCTTGAATGGTTTAAGGGTTAGCTCCCACCTATCATAGAGTGTGTGTTGAGTCCCTGTAATAGCACGGATTTTAGGGCCAAGAAGAAATAGGTAAGAAAAAGGTTAGGAAGGAAGTACTTATAGTTAGTTATTATTCATTCCTAAATGTAGGAATTTTCCAAGACACTTTTACCTATCAAATATTGGGTTTAAATGAATCCTTATGAAATTTCATGAATTATGACATTATTTCTAAACCCTAATTCTCATTATAACTCCCATAGTAACCAAAACCGGCCAAAAACCCTACTTTAACCCTAACTTTATCGATTTTCGAATTTCAATATTTTTCCTAATCAATATTATACTCAAAACAATCCTTGGATTATTTTATGAATTTTCATACTCATACCAAAATGTGATTCCAACCGTAGCATATTTTATAAATATTTATCCTTTTTAAAAATTGTCATTTTATTATAAACGATTAGCTTTCATTTAATATTCAAAATTTTACTTGAAACGTTTCTTGAATTTTTCTCCAACTATGATAATTTTCCCAACCTTTAAATTTCATCATAGCTTCGTTTATATAATTTTATCATGGTTTTCATCATCTCTAACGTTTATAACTTTCAAACGAAAAACCTAAACATTCCACATTTATAATCATAACGAAGCTTATTTTTCACTCATTCTTTCATTATTTTTACCACTTCAAGTTCTCGTCTCTCGACTCTTGAATAAATTTTACATTATTTTATATTTATTTTTATTCACTATGACATCATTCATGACATCACCTTTCTAAAAATAAAAAGTCTAAATATGTGAATTAAAGTCTTCCACATTTCCTACAAAAATTCCATACAAATGTATGGGTTAGAGATCTCCCACATCTCTTATAAATTCTTAGAAATTGCTCTAAGGTCCCACATTCCTACCTATACATACCCCTTTAGAGATTCACTCTAAACTCACAAATTCCCTCATTTCCAACACACAAATCACTCTCCTTCTCTTCCAAACCCTATCACCACCCCCCTCTCTTCAAGAGACATCAAGGTTAGTTTTTATGCTTTAATTTATGTTTTATTATGCAATTTAATTTATATTTTATATGTTTTATATTATGTTTAGAAATTCATGATAGGAAATTATATTTTAGAAATTTATATTTCATGAATTAAAGTTAGGAATTTAAATTATAAAAATGCATGTTTATTATAGGAATTTATTTAAATATGTGTTCATATGCTCATGAATATGTTCTTGAATATTAGAATGAATGCATGCTTAGGAAATTTAATTAGAAGTTATTTTTCATGAGAAATTTATATATTTTGCTACATTATGTCTCAAATCTTATGTTATGAATATGAATATGATATAGCATGTTTAATATGTCCTATGAATATTCAAATAGACTTAAGAACATGTTCTTGATGTTCTTGAAGTGTGTGTGTGTACCGTGTGCCTAGTGTGTGTAAATATGTGTTCTATTTTGTGTTTAAAAGTGTTTTATCCCCTATGATTAAATAGTAACCGTTTTTCAATAGTAACTTTGACTTTTAATTTCAAATGAAGACTTTAACTCATAAAATCTTGTAGAGATTTCAAATATTAATATAAAATAATATTTTGGATTTTTAGAAAGAGCTTTTATCTAGAATTTCCAAAATCGGGATTAAATAACAATTTCCAAAATATAACTCTAGCTTATTAGAATTTCTTATACATTGTTTATTTGAGTAGTAAGACTTAGTCCTAAGCCAATAATAGTACTTTCAGGCAAGGATATAATTGAAGAGTGGAACTCTAAGGATTTTTCCTAATTCGTCAAGACACTCGGTGAGGGTTAAAATATTTTCAACTGGAATCATGCCTATACATATATATCTATATAAACATTACTTTCAAGCCTACCTATTATTCATGATTTATCATCCTATATATATAATATCATATTATCATATCCCTTTTAAAGGGAAAATACTTTCATGCCAGAATCAACGTTTTACTAGGACGTTATATATTAAGTCCACTTTATCAAACGTTGATTTTGGGTTATGCAAGCAAAATATTGTTCTTGATTCATGTTATGGGCCCTGGCTGTATCCGTATCGAGCAATTACCCGGAAGGTATCGGGTCGAGGGTATTGTTGGTGATGCGGACTGCCACCAACTCTTGATAGTGGTTTAGTTGGAGGTTAGTTATTCCACGCCAAGAGATAAGGGAACACTACTTCCCGATTTTGTTTACCGTCTCTAGGGTTTGCTCCCCTATTGACGTCAAGGAGTAGCGGAGGTATTATCTTATTGGTTTTATTAAAGTACCGGTACCATGTACAGTGTCGTTACTGTTTTACCAAATATTTAAGGAGTTACGGATGGAGAGGCCTCGCTTGTGGGCAATAAAACTCTTTTATTGACCGGTTCATATTTCTACAAATATTTCAAATTCCCCCTATCCCTGTTTTTAAACCTATTATGAACCGGTTTATGATTGCTTATCCTATTGCTATTATTTTAGATCAAGACCTTCTTGATCCTATATACATATATATATACTTATACGTATATCTATAAGATATTATCCTTCTTCACTTAGTCATTTTGACTAACCTCTCGCCTGGTTTCAAATGCATGATTTCAGGAATCCACGGAACTACGCCTTAGAGGTATCTTGAAGCTTTAAGGTGTCATATCTTAGCAAATCAGGATTATATTAAGAGTGCATGTACATCTTTCAATAAGCACTCTCGTGTTGGCTCTAGACTTATCACTGTAAATATCTTAGTTAACCTAGTAATATAAATTTCGGTTGACTTGAGATATCACATTCTTCTGTTTTAAATTGTCTATCTTCTGCTGCACTTTAAATTCCATGTTTTGGTATTGCATAGTCTTGTCCGTTCGTCGAATTATTTCTCGAGTGCTAGGACTCACGTCCACTCGGGAAGTGCTACGGTGCGGGGTTGTAGTATTAGGGAGCGCTATAGTCCCCATCCTTGATTTGACACGTGTATGGACATTCCATTTCATATACGGGTTGGATCTCGGTGCAGGGGATGTGGTACCTTGCGCTCGGGTACTACAGAACAACACGTTAGTAAGGACAAATTGAGGGTATCGTCGACTTTGACCATTTTACTCTATATTAAAATTGAATTTAATATGATTTGAATAATTACCTCACCCTTCCTTCAACTGTGGGTTTTTATATATACTACGATAGCTAAACCCCTCTTGTGCTGACACGTGGTGTTGGTATTGGAGTTCTGAATTTAGTTGGGCCTCCCTTGATGGGTTTGTGACACTTTAATCACAAAGATATATGGGCCGCACCATTTTTAATTTCTGGCGTAGTTAACTATGGCCTATATCACTAGTTCTTTTTAGTTAATAACTTAGGACTGTCCTGCTTATATGAAAAGAATAGTAAGAGATAAACTTGAACCAATATCAATTTATGCAATTTTATAAGATATTTTAAAGAGTTTATAGGATATTAGTTCAAAAAATTCTAACAAAAAATATTTATTTTAAGAAATACTACTTTTCTTGAGGGAGTGTTCTTAATATTTTTTTTAAACAGTGTTCTTAAATTAATATGGGAGATAATGTCCATTTTTATTTAATTTGTTCCATTATTTTTAATAACTTCTCAAAAATTATTGTATTATAAATGATTAAAATAGGCTTTTATACTTTGAATTTGATTTTGCAAATTCTAAAGGAAATTTAAATAGATATATCAAATCTCGGAGGTACGCCGCTGAACTTATCCCACAACATACAAATCCAATCATCGTAACAGTTCCATGTACATAGTTTCCCTTAATTACAACAAACCATTATCCTAGAATGGAGAAGATACCTTAAAACCACTCCACACTACCCCATAGCATGGAAAAGTCACACACAACCATAACATAAAAAAGAACACTATACTTTTTAACTAATAAAGTAAAATGCTGATATCATCTCATACAAAATAAGGATACATAATATATGGGACCGAATAGCTAGTATAATCACAAGAATTCACAGCCAGGGGGAGTTGTATATGGGAGTAGCAATAGATTTGACTTGGAGATACTTCTCAAGGGCTTCCATCCCCATATCTTTGCCAAATCCACTCCCTTTATATCCACCAATTGGTAAATCGTCGTCGAAGGCAAAATAGCAATTTATCCAAATTGCACCAGCTTTTATGGATCTCGACACTGTGTTGGCGATGTTTAGGTCATTTGTCATAATCCCGGCCGCCAATCCATACTTCGTGTTGTTAGCTATTCTGATAACCTCTTCAACACTCCTGCATTTCGTATTATAAAGGCTCTTCCTTCATGAGAGAATCAAAAAGGATTGATTTTTAGGGGAATATACACTAGCTAACCCTAAGTTCTGGTTTATTTGTAGGTGTCAAAAAAGATGATCAGCCCCTGTCATTTCTCTGGTTTTCTTCAAAACATACCTAATCGAATGTTGGAGTATAGACATAATAAGTTCTACTCAACTACTTGCATTCACCTTCATTTTTGCAAGTAAAAAGAAATTATTTTAAATTGCTTAAAAGTCTAATGTGTTGATGACCACATAATAAAGTTCTTAAAAATTTTCTCCTACAATCCACATGGACGTAAAACATGTAATTAGGAATGGTTGGGTACCATTTTAGTTGGGGGGTATACTTACTTGAACTTCATGACAGACATAACAGGTCCAAAAATTTCATTCTTGGCAATTGTCATATCATCCTATCAAAACATAATAAATAAATAAATCATATTAAGTTAAATTAAAAGGTAAAATATGTAAATAAATTAGTCAGATAAGTTGTTCGAGAGCTTACTGTGACATCAGTAAATATGGTGGGCTCGATATAGTATCCTTTGCGATCAAGAGGCTTGCCGCCAGTTAATAAGGTGGCACCTTCCCTCTTCCCATGCTCGATATGCGAAAGAATTTTTTCGTATTGTTTCTTGTCAACCTATTTCGAAAGAAAAATTATTGTTTTCTATTAACAAATTAATTATAATTCATAGTTTAAGTTGTATGTAGGAAGATGTATGGTGAAACAAATGGCAAGAAGTGGATATGAAATTTAAGCATATATACTTGTGGTCCTTGATTAACATTTGGATCAAATGGATCTCCAATAACCCATGACTTTAACTCTTCCAACAATTTGGCTAGGAATTTGTCGTATATCCCTTCTTGGACGAAAAGGCGGGTTCCAGCCACACATATTTGGCCCTGCAGAAACAACAATAATGGAGTAAGACGGTTATATTCCAAATCAAATAGAAAGCATGAAACTACTTACCTGGTTAAAAAAGCATGCACTAAGAGCAAGAGGAGCAATCTTATCAACATCTACATCATCAAAGACTATGAAAGGTGACTTCCCTCCCAACTCCAGTGACACCGGTTTCAAGTTGCTTGTCGCTGCTGCTTGCATTATACGATGCCCCGTCTCGGTCGATCCAGTAAAACTCACCTAGAGATAACATAAAAAATCGCTGTTAATAATCATAAAATTACTCAGAAATTTGACATATGATTCAAGAAATTATAAAATCACCATGTCAATGTCCGTGTGAGAGCAAAGGGCAGCACCAGCTGAGGAACCATACCCTGTCACTACATTGATGACACCATCGGGCACACCTGCCTATAGTTTACATAACAATTACTGAATGAGAAGAAGTTGGAGAGAATTTATTAAATGTTTCAAAGCGTATGGTTATGAGGGGAATTGGTAAACTTGTAAACTCAGACACAAACATTTAAGCCATATAACTTCACTTCAAATGTAAAAGCTAACTTCTACTATGCATGCTGTAATACATTTTATATGATAATTCAGTTTATAAGAACTTGCAAGTAATTATAGAGATTAAATCTCAACTTAAATCTTGTTTATCCTTGTCCCGTTAATGACCGTTAATAATACTTCTTGTTTAGCTTGAGAATTTATTAATAAATAAATTATGTCCTAGTCACTTAGATTTAACGCCCTATTATGACTTTTTTTTTTGAGGGATTCTAGTTGGCACCTGATTCGATCAAACTAATATAACGAGTCAAGTTAGGTGAGTATTTTTACACTTTTTGTGTGATTGATGTAAACTTTTTAAGAAAAATGACAAATGAAATAGTAATACACTTGTTCATACAATTAAATTGGATCAAGTTTATGTTAGAATTTTTCCCTTCCCTTGTTTTTGCACTTTTACGCTTAACAGTTAGGGCCCGAAAGTATTAGCATTGATTCAATTCTATAATTATGATGTGCAATCTAAAAATGTCGGTTTGTATGGCACCACCCCACCAAGTCTGAACAAAATCCTACAATTAATTACAAAACAAAACAAAATAAACAACCTTTATGAAAGAAAAACAAAAATAAAATGGGAAATAAAATTTGAACTAAATGAATTTATAATTAATAAAAATAAAACGGAGCAAGTAATAACTAATTCTAATCGCATCATAAAAATGAAATCTTTTCCCCAATAAATACCAAAAAGGATGAAGAAGGAAAATATGAACGACAGAAAAACCAAAAAGAACAAAATGCATTTTAATACGTACCTGCTTAGCCAAGTCAGCATAATACAGAGCGGAGAGCGGCGTTTGCTCCGCCGGCTTTACAACCATTGTGCACCCCGCCGCCAGCGCCGGACCAACTTTCATTACGAACATCTGCGCCGGGAAATTCCACGGCGTTATGTGTCCCACGACGCCAATGGGCTCCTTCAGCGTGTAGCCTTGAAGCTCGCGAGACATCTTCAACGTTGCGCCATGAATCTTATCTGCTGCACCTGCGTAGTAACGAATGCATGCGGATGCGTTGTGGATGTAGAGCGCCTTCCCCAAGCTGTAGAGGTTTGCTGCATCAATCGTGTCGAGCGCGGCTAATTCTTCGAGGTTTTCGTCGATCAGGTCCGCTAATTTCAGCATTATTCTTCGGCGTTCCTGGTAAGAATTAACGTAGGTTTTGTGAATATTTATTCTTCGGGGTTCCTGGTAAAAGACTGCAGCTTTTGGAAGAGTAGGACTGGCAAAAATTCTCATGAGAAAATTAGAGTTATTTTATGGAACTTTTTAATATTGTCTCTTGTAATAAACATTTCGTTATGACAGGAGGAAAGTGTAAAAAAGTCGAGCTTGAATTGGGTTCTAAAAAAATATATATCATTCTCGAGTTTAATTCATCTAAATTCCTTTGAACTCGGGCATTTCAAGCATATAATTTTAAGTCCAAATTAAAGCTCATCTAGAAAATTTTGAGTCTGAGCTGGAGCTTAGAATAATCAAACCTATTCGAACTTGAACTTCTTCGCAATCTTATATATAATATACTATGATTTTGAAATTGAGATTAATTAACTACATAATATCAATTTATTATTAGTATTTTTTAACAATTTTTATACTATGAAACATATTAAAGGTATTCTAATTAATCTTGAAATATCTGAAATTATAAAATTCGAATCAAATTTTACTCAAGTCAACTCCTCTAGGGTAGATGTAGTTTTACTTTGACTTAGTTTTGGCCTTTGGGTATTAAAAATAAAATCTAAATTTCATTTTTGTAAATATGTATGAAGATAATGACGTTTGACTTGTTTTATCATCTCTATGTTAAGTCAAACACGACTCTAATAAGATAAATTATAAATGAACCGTCTCAATCAATAGGCATGGCAATGATCCGAACCAAATCGCGAGCCGGCTCGGAAAGAGCTCGAGTTTGATACTGATGAGACAAGACGACCTTGACTCGGCTTGTTACAACTATCAGCCAACTCGGGTTAGATTATGTTTATTCGTCGGTCCCGCGAGCCATATATGTTTTAATATATATATATATATGTTTTAGCTTAGCTCGCGAACCTGCTCGCGTTCGGGTCAAGCCCAAGTTGAAACTATGTGGTTTATGAGTCAGGTTCAAGCCATCTTTTAACCAGCCCGAGCCCAAGCCGGAATCTAAACTAAAATAAAAACAAAAGAATAAAGCTCACCTAGTTACCATGCCTAACGCAATAAAGTATTTTCTTAAGATTCAGAAAACAATTAGTTTCATAGCATGCCGAAAAATAATTAATCAAATGTCAACTCTTCTTTTCAATCACATAAAATAGAAATTTCTTGAAAAGATATCATATGATATAATATAATGCAAAATAATGTTTTTTTGAGATAATTAAATAGCTAATCAAATGCGACAGCTATCTAATAACTGACAATTTCTAATCATAAAGTGGACAATGATAAACTAATCCTTCTATATGATGATGCTTTCATCTGTCAATTCCATTTCTTTTTCATTATTATTTTGTGTGAACTCTATGGTCGTGACAACAATAATGTTTATAGGTTTGTAGAGTTTTAAATGCTAATTTAATATAATCACAAAGTTTGTTTTTAAATATTTCAAATCACAAGATGTGAAATACTAATTAGGTATGTCATAGAATTTTTGGTACAATAAACTTCTATGATTTTACTTCTCACTAATTAGTCATTTATCAAGAATAGCGACAATTTAGACGCAATCTTGTCATTATAACGCATAAAACGGATTAATCAATTTTCCAAAAGAATTAAATTTGCTCTTGAATTATATAATTGGTGACAATTTTATTAACCGTCAGTCTTATATTATTTTGTTAATATTCTTTTGTTCTCGTAGTAAAAGAATTATACCTTTGTCGGTATTTTTTGGTTAAAATCAAGTGTAGTAAAAGAATTAAAATTTTTCTATGTAAATTGCAATAATAATGCAAACATGTCGTTGGCAATTAGATATGTACGAGTGTGTGTGATGCTTACAGTTCCAGGCAATCGAGGCCAAGGTCCGTGGTCGAAAGCTTGACGAGCTGCTTTTACAGCTAAATCAACATCTTCCTTCTCTCCCAGAGCAACATTTGCTATCACTTCCTCTGTTCTTGGATCTATTGTCTCAAATGTTTTTCCTGTAATTACGTATACTGCAATTAGCGCCAACTATATATTGATTTGTTCGTAATTCTATAATAAAGTTATTGTTGTACATGGCAACATCTATTGTGTCGAGAAATTAATTGTCTATTCGGTTCAAAGAATTTGAAAGGAATAAGAAAAAAAAAGAAAAAAAAGATTTAGAAAATCAATTTGAGTGTCTCAAAATTATTTTTCTGTTCCTTGAAAATTCGTTTAACCAAACAGACCGTTAATATATTAGGTGAGGAAATACTCTTCTAAAGTGGTTAAAGAAATTTGAACACAAAATAATTATTATAAAGAAAAACTTTGAATTACTTAACCCAGATAACCAATCACTATTGGCTTAGTGGGGAAAAAAATTAAGAAAAACGTATTCTCCCTCCTAAAATTTTTTAATTTAAAAAAAAGGAAAGGAGAGGAAAAGATTCAATATATATATATATAGTATTTACATATATGTAATCTTAAATTCATTAATGACAATGTAAATAAATATATCAAAGGCAAAAAGAAAAAGGGAAATTATGGACACATGTCAAGTGAAAAACAGACAGTACTGTCTTATGGAGACAAGTCAGACGACTAGCATCTTCCTTCGAAAGAAATGGAAGTTCATAATTTCCTTACAAAGCCATCTTTTTTTTCTTTTCTTTATTTTGTTTTTGCTTGTCCATAGATTACAGTATTTGCATTTTGAATCTATAATCGAAGGAAAAAATAAAGAAGACGAAAAATAAAAATAAAAATAAAAATAAAGCAAGCAGAGAAAGCAAAAGTTGAAGAATCACCTGAGATGGAATCGACGAACTCTCCATTGATGAATAACTTCGTGAATTTTATTTCAGGAATCTTGAACATGGAACTATCCATATGGTTGCCATTGCTCTCTCCTGTCATCTCTCTCTCTTTTTCTAGCCTCTTTCTCAATAAATGAAACTACTCACCAAAGTATAGTACATGCATAGGATATATATTGGTATCAAAAACTCTCTCTCTCTCTCTTCTTGAATTTGTCTTTTAATTGTAAATTAAAATTATATAGGTGTGAAGACAAGGACCGAGAGTATATATTACGAGGTAATAATGACGGGTGATGGCATGTTGCCATGTTATACTCACCTTGTGTTTCTTTTTCTATTTTGTCAATAATCATACATCATATTTCGAGGTATCCCGTTTACTTTGCATCTTATTTAATTGCTATGTTCCTTTCATTTGACAACTATGTATATAATTAATAATTGTTATATTTTTGGTTTTGAGAAATTATATTTTTGGTCCTATAGAATTAGATATTTTATAATTTTAATCCAATTTCTTTTAAACTAGACACATATAGTTTAATTATTTTCAAAAAGTTATAATTTTGGTCTAATCCGTCAAATAATCGATGGAAAATATATTTTTTTGTTGTTAAGTGTAATTTTGGGAAAAAATTATTGTTCATTAGACTGTTTTCTGTGTAAGTTTGCTTATTAATACCTTATTTTAGCACCACTTTACCTTAATGAGAGTAGTAATGTTTGAAACTTGATTCACGATGCTAAAATGAGATATTAATAAGCAAACTCCCGCAAAAAATAACCTAATAAACAATAATTTTTTTTCCGAAATTGCACTTACAGAAAAAATATATTTTTCGTCAATTATTTAACGGATGCGACCTAAATTATAACTTTTTGAAAATAATAGGACTATATGTATCTAATTTTAAAAATATGAAACTAAAATTATAAAATATTTAATCTTGTAGGAATAAAAATGTAATTTGTTGTTTGTTTTTTGGTGCAAATAATCGTTATAGCTGTCGCAACTAGTTTAGCGATGTTACTAGTTAGATAACAGGACAATCTGTTCATCCCAAAAAATATTTAACAAAAGATCGTGAAAGAAGAGAGTTGAAAATTCAGAATAGCACGACAACGAAGAAAATTCAACCGCATGTATTATTAGACTATAAATTGCTGATGATGAACGTCCCACGAGAGAAAATATGGATATCTATGAGATGGTGACGTGATACTTTTCGTAATTTCATTGAATGCTTTAAATATCATGTGGAATGTTTGACTATATGTCATCGAAAATACATGACGACATCGTATTTTATAATGTAGAAATGCAAATATCGTAATACATAGATGATGCCGTATAAATGTGAAAATATAAAACTTTCTAATAATAAATATTGAACATGAGAACCGATAATAGAATAATATTATATTTTTATAAATTTCTATTATTAGTCATAGTTTAGGTCTTTTCAATTTTTGGTTTATTATTTGTGGGATTTTTAGATTTGGTTTATTATGCTTTGGTTTTATCTGTTTTTTTCTCCCTTTAAGTTGGACAGGTTTCAGATTGTTAGACAAAAAAATCAGAAAACTTTCTTTAATTTCCTTCAAAATTTTCAGGAATTAATGCAAATGTACGGAAATTTGATGTATAGGGGCCTACATTTTTCTTTTTTTTTTTTTTTTTTTGGAAAGGAAGGGCCTACATTTTTCTATTGATGGTATTGGTAGTACAATTTACATAATTCCTACCTAGAAGCTACCAAGGTAAAGATATTAATTCCCCCAAATTTACTTTAACTAACATAAAGTAACCTTTATAAGGTGCACTATTTTATATTTTCGTGGCTGCATCACATGGAAATTGACTTAGCTCTCGGAAAATTTTGGTCATATTCTATTCGCTGAACTTTAATCCGTTCATATGTAAAAAGTAACCGATAAAATAAATTGCAGTTGGTGAATTAGATAGTGTTTGCAATGTTTCAAAGAAAGAAAACATATTTGTGTAATTTATGTCTAGACCACTTTGTGAGTATTCATAAAATAAAAACCTGCTTATTTAAACGATTTAGGATCTGTAAAATAATATCAACTTAGTCTAACTTTTTCTTAAAGTTAATTAACGAGGGGAGGATTCACATGTCTTTATTAAATATAATTTGTTTATTATTTATTCAATGTGGGACGAATAACACACCTCATTATGTATTTAGTTTAATTCACCCAAAAAACTATATGGAAAGTTGAGGGTTGTCTAGTCTTTATTAAGTAAAACATGGTTCATTATTTATTCATTGTGGGAGTGTTGGGAATAATGTCCTAGAAAGCCAATTGACGTAATCTGCTTTGCGATTTTCCTTGTATCGCAAATAATTTTTTAAATAATATAAGATTGATTATTATCATAGGCAAACATTTATTTATACACAATACATGTTTTGCGTGTTTCCATTATGTGCGCATGTATTGAAATTCCCCTAATCCAAAAGGCTGTTTGGGACTTTGTCATTAAATGAATGACACATGAAACAAGACCTAACCTAAGCCGGATTAGAAATCCCTCTAAGTCAATGAGCCCAACAAACAGTGGGAATATTAATTAGGCTCGATTGAGACTTGCTCGTGGGATTACGTCATTAAGAAGGATCATCTTATTTCATGGGGTGTAAAGTGCATTTTTGATGTGTACGCAATACATTAGGGTGCTTGTCATGAGTACTAAATGAGAATGGAAGTTTCCTATTCAGGAAGAGGAAACTTCCAGATTATAAAACATTTTACAGGTCAATGGCATGAGTACTTAATAGTTTGACTTTTTGAGATTCTATTGGTGTTGTAACACCCCCGGAGCGAAGGGTGCCACATCCCCCGCACTAAGGTCCAACGCGAGTAACGAAATGGAAGTTCGCACCCGTATCAAACCATAGCGAACGGGAGACACACAAAACTCACACCCTCGCTAGGCGGCCTAGACCCTCAAGAACTGCGAGAATTAAAATCAGAGTAGCCGAAGCAATTCATATACCAAACATGATTCCCAAGATCATCACATATACATATCAAAATGGGGGGAGGGTCAAGTATTCAAGCTCGATCATATACAAAATATACAATGCCATCACGGCCAGCAGAGCATAAGTGTATACCGAATACATAATCCAAAAATACATAAGCAAAAGAAGAAGAAATCCACTACGATGCATGAAGACTCAAGCTATACCACAAGTAAACCCAAAAGACACTTGCCGCCTAGCTTGACTCGGAATAACCTGCAAACTCAAAAGAAAGGAAAAAGGGGAAAAACAACAACGAGGGTTAGTCCTAGTGACTAGTGAGGGGGCTAACTCACGCACCCGATATTTATATATAGAGCAAAGCATTTAATCAAAACGGAAAAATCCTTGAACCGAGAGTGGTTTTTGCAAGCCAAATTAATTCCCGTGATATAGATATAAATAGGTTAAAGCAAAGGTACAAGGCCAAAAGCCAAACTCCAAGTTTTAGGTAAATTAAGAATCCACTCTCGTTCCATAGATCATACGGAGCTAAACCAACTCGGCGAGTACGAGTCATACACAACCCAACCTCCATATACAAAGATCAAAGCAAAACAAAACAAATCAGAATCCATCCCCAACACCGGTTGATAGAAGGGTTGATCGGCCCTCACTATCCACATACACAGACGAGACAAGGTTTAATTACTACCTTGAAACCTTCGGCGGTTGCCTCCGCTGGCTCAAGAGAAACACCCTTCCTCAACCTCCCCGAGGTTGGGCGAGACTCTCAAATGGAGGTGTTGATGGAAGAGCTCGGCGACCCCTCGGCCGTCCCGAGATTACCATACCACACTCCGGGGCCCAAACATATCACGAAAGTCACACAAACATATCTCAAAGCTTATCTTTCAAAGCCACATCTCGCTTACACACACACACTTGCACAAAACTAAACTTTTCAAACGACAGGAAAATAGCTTATATACTTATACAAAATGTTTTCAAACTCTTATAACAAATGGGGCAAATCCCGCAACATAAGTATCATACACTTATTTACCATATATTATACGTATCCACATGCGAGGCCTCAAATCAAGTAGGGTTATAGGTCGAATAACTAAAAGAACAAAAACCTCACCTTGTCAACGAACGAAGTGGAGACAAAAGTGTGACAACCGGACACCTACGGTGCAAGCTCGTCCTCTACAGGGAGATCCTCTGAACAAGACAAACAACAAAGAACACTCTTAGACTCAATATGAACCACATTGACGCTCGGTACATGCATATGTATGTTTATGATGCAAATGATATGAAATGAATCCACATTTAGATCATTTACTAGTATTCAATGCATATACGGTTATATATCATAAACGAGGAGATAAAACAAAGCACAAATTCATAACATAAAGCTTAACACAAAATATAACAAGTTGGTCATGCATACACACCAAAACGAGGCAAGAAGGAACAACAAGAAGCAACGGAAAGGAAACAAAACCAAGCAAAGACGGATAAAAAACTAGAATTCCTAGGGGACACGCCCGTGCCGCCCTGGAAGGGCAAGCCGAGACACCCCCGTATCTCGGTACAGAAAAACGAATAATAGAAACCCGGAGCGTGTCACCAAGAAAAGGCAAACCGAGACACCCCCGTGTCTCGGTACAGAAAACGAACAACGAAATCAAAAGGTGACACGCCCGTGTCACCAAAAAAGGGCAAGCCGAGACACCCCCGTGTCTCGGTACAGAAAAACGAAGACGGCTCAAACAGCGAACTCAACAACCCCAATTAAAACTAAACACTCAAACTCCAACTACCAAGCAAGGAAATGCAATAAATGCTAAGAATTAAGTTCTAGGAGCCTAATATTAACAATAAATCTCAAGAAAATAAGAATGGAAGCAAAGATCAACAAATCTCCCAACATCTACTATTCACAAGCTTGCCATAACTCATCAATCCACCATGAAAATGAACTTAAGAGCACATAAAAGAGAGAAGACAGAGTGAAGATGACAACCATGAACTCACCGTTCAAATTTGAGAAGCTTGGGTGAAGATTTGAGCTCAAAATCAAGAAAATGGACAAAGGGTTTTCTTCTTCCTTCTTGCTTCCTTGTGCTGATCGGTTATGGTGGAAGAGAGAGAGGTTTGGTTCGGTTTCAGCAGCCAAAAGGGGATAAGAGAGGCTTAACTCAAGGTATAACTCATGGTTAAGGTTTGGTTAAGGTTTAGTGGGGTCCACAAAGTCAAAGCTAGGTCAAAAGGTGTCTCTCAAGCATAAGGGGCTCGTTACGGGTGAAATTCGAAGGTCTTAACGAGCTTAGAAAAATGTGAGGCTTGTCCCAATAAACCCAAATCGTCGAAACGAGTTCAACGGAGGTGACGGAATTCGAATCCGAATTCCCGAGCTCAAGATACGCGTCCCGGAACCTAAGGTGCGCTAAATGCTCTTTAGCCTCCTTTAGGTTCCGTCTCCAAAACGAACCCAAAAAGGTAACCAAAACAAATACCAAAGCATATAACGAGCACGTAACCGAGTCCATAAAGCATATAATTAACACATATCATGAATTCACAAAAATCAGAATTAAATACGAATCTAGAACGAGCAAAATATAAAGTGAAGGAAAATTAAACGTTCAAGTTAAACAAATTCATACCAAATAAATTAAGTTCAAATAACTTCAATTAATCCACGTTAGCAATTAAATATCGCATAACCACTTAAAATAATAATTAAATAGCGCACATAAGAGGTTACCTGAAAAACCTGATCAGTCGGGATGTTACAGGTGTCTTGTGTGAGCTTACTAGGTAATCTAGATATAGATCTAAAAGGGTGTCGCACGAGACACTTGAATTACACTTATGTTGGGGTCACAAAAGTGGCACATGGAGGCTTAAGGCAAGAAGATCTCTTAATGCATTAGTCGTTCATATGTCATCCTAAACTCGGTCGAGATATTGGATCAAGACATCAAGAAAACAGCTTCCTAGATTGAGATCAAATGGATATGTAACAAAATTAGCTTTAAGATTAAGATTAGTGGTGTAACATGTAACATCCCGATCGTTCGGATTTCCAGGTACGTCGTAACGAGAGGGTTTTATGTGCTTTAAATTATTTATGTATTTAATGTTATTTTAATGCTTATATGATTATTTGAATTGATATGAAATTAATTGTTTATATTTATGAACTTTGAATTTTAAACGTTTAAGTTTCGTATGCTCGTATTTTGCTCGTTATGTGTCGGAATTCAATTCCGACTTTTATGAAATTTTGATATGCGTGATATATGTGAGTTATGAATATGTTTACATGCTCGTTTTAAGTTTTTCGTGTACGTTTGTCGAGGTTTTAAACCTTAAGTATTTGACGAGGGATATGAGGGCCTAACTAGTTTTAGCGCGCCTCTTGTTCCGGAGGCCATAACTTGAGCTAGGGAATTCGGATTTGAATTCCGGAAGATGCGTTGGACTCATAACGAAGAGATGAAGCCAAGGAACCTGATTTGGTATTTTTCTAAGCCCATTTGGACCCTCGTTTTTCGCCCGGAACGAACAGCTTGCGCCAAAGCCACCATCTTTGACTAGTTTTACACTTGTGGGGCCAATTTAACCATGCTTAAGCCTTAACCCTTGATTTAATTGACCATAACTCAGCTCTCCCTCTCCCTTACCTGATGCGTTTCGTCCAACACACCCACAAGAGGAGGAAAAGCTGCTGGAAATGGAGAGAAGAGAAGAGAAGAAGAAACCCTCATTCATGTTTTGAGATTTTGGAGCTTGATCTCTTCCATACTTCATGAACTCTTAAAGGTAAGTATATTTATGTATTCTCCTCTATTATATGCTTCATTTGATCCTTGAAATCCATGATTTAATTCAGATTTAGTAAGGGTATGGAAGCTTGCATGAATAGTTAGGGTTAGGTCATATTTTTGAATCCATGGCTTAGCTTAAGTTTGTGGCTGATTTGGTGCTTCCTTGTTGATTATATGAGCTTCTTTTCTTCCATTCTTGCTCTATACTTCATGATAGATGTGTTAGGGTTGGTTCTCCATTGATAACATGATTGAAACCTTGAGTTTTTGGCCATGAAACTTGAAAACCGAACTGCTGCAAATCTGCTCTTTTTCACTGGACTGCTGTCATGTTTTTGAGACCAAATGTTGGAATTCTTGCCTCCAATTTCGTATGCTAATGCTTGGTTATGTATTATACATGTTGTTCTATGAATGTGCTTCGTTTTGCCCTGAATTCATGCTTTATTATGGTTGCAAACTTGAGTTCTTGAACCTTAAAAATTGCTCCCCTGTTTTGGAACTGCTGTGTGGATTTGTGCTTTGGTTCTTGAGTTAATGGCTTCCAATTAGTGTGAATTTGCATGGAGATGTTGTATACTAATTGCTTTACATGTTAGCCCTGCTCTTGCAAGTTTTTAGATCCATTTTCAGCTCCTAAACCATAACATGAAGCCTGTTTGTATGTTATGTGCAAACCTAACTGCTGCTGTTGCATTTTTGTGATCATTTGATGGTTCTAATGTGCTCCAATGCGTGTCAATTTGCATATACATGGAGTATATTAGTTGCTTAACATGTTATCATTCATTCCCCAAACTTTTAACTCCAAAACTCAGCCCCTAAGTTGGTGATCATGGCATGAATGCATGGTATGCTCTTCTTCGTCCGATTTTCATTGCTTGATTTGAATGATCTTTGTTGCTTCATTCTTTGGCCTTTTAATGTGATTCTTTTGTGTGTATTTCATGCATGTTATGTGTGAATTTGAGGCCTGAGTCGTCCCTCTCTTTCAGCCCTTGTTTTGCTCTTTGTTTTTCCCCTTTTTAAACCGCAGCTGTCAACTCTTTTCAACCCCCCCCCCCCCCTTTTCGCCTCTGTACCGAGACACCCCCGTGTCTCGGTTTGTTCTTCTGGAGTGACACGGACGTGTCACCCCCTTTTTGTAGCTTTGTTTCCCGCCTGTACTGAGACACGAGGGTGTCTCAGTTTAGGCTCCTGGGATGACACGGGCGTGTCATTCCCCTCGGTTTGATTTTTAAGTGTAACTCTTTTCAGTTCCCTTGATTTTCGTTGCTTTTTCTTGTTCCGTTTCTGGCTTATATGCATTATTAGCTTAATGTATTATGTGTTAACTTGTGTAATATGAATTTATTGCTTGATTGGTTTGCTCGTTTTTGAATTATGACTGCATATGTGTGATATGCTCCTCTAACGTGTGTTTATGACTCCATGCCTCGTTTATATGCCTTGCATGGTCATTCCTTGCTCCTTCTATGCTATGAATGCTTTGATAACATGTTGCTTAGTACGGTATGATCGTTATATGAAATCCGTGAATCCGTGTGATATGATTTATGAGACTTATGCATTAATATGAACTCGTATGCATTATTTGTCAATTTGTTAAGCTCCATACGCATCACTCGTATTCATATGCATTTTTCGAGCGTCAATATGGTTCATTTTGAGTCTAAGTTTGCCTCTTGTTCTCTGCTTTGTTCTCAGGTTCGTTTCGATGTGAGGAAGTGGTTCGTTTGACTCCTTTTGGTCCGTTTTGTTCGGATTGGTCGTCCAGGTGAGGTTTTCTTTCCTTTTAGTTATGATGACCTAAAACCCTATTTGTATTTCGAACCCGCATGCGATACATATATGTATATATATAGATATGTGTTTTGATATGTATTTTGTGGGTTTTGTCCCGTTTGTCAAGAGGCTTTGAAAATGCTTTTATAAGTATATAAGCTCTATTTTCGTTTGTTTGGATAAGCTTTGATAAGAGGGTGTGTGTGTAAGTGTGGTATGATCTGTGGATAAGTTTCGTATGAGAAGTACGATATGCATAAGATATGTCTGTCTGTGTGTGTGTGTGAGTATAAGTTTCGTCTGGTAAGTGTGATAAGTTTAGGCTTTGTTTCGTTTGTATCGGATTCAAGCAAGTCTCCGATTTTCTGTTGGATTTGATCTGTTTGGGCCTCGGAGTTGTGGGTAAGGGAGACCCGGGACGACCATCGGGGTCGCCGGTTACGACCCCTGTGCACTTCTCCACCAACGGGAGATTTAGTTCTCCTACGCCGACATAGCGCATTTTGGCTGGCCGTCGAAGGAACCGGGCGGGATCCTCCGGTTCACAAGTTTCGTTCTGTGGAGGGTTGAGAGGGGCACCTCTCTTCCCCAATGGTGTGGCGGTGGGATTGTTTGTGAGTTTTGCTTTTGTTCATGTTTTGAGCAAGGGTGTGTGTGTTAAGCGTGAACTCTCCGAGTTGGTAAGTTTGTGCTTTGGTGTATGGTTATGAAACGGGAGTGGCGTTTAATTGTAAAACTTGGATAATTTTGGGCTCTTGGCCTTAAACTCCTTTCCTTATATATAGTATCACGTGGAAAATGTCTTAGATTGCAAAAACCACACCCCGTTCATGAATCCTTTCAGCTTTGTTTATGCTTTGTTATTACGTATATGTATGGGTGCGTGTGTTAGCCCCCTCACCAGTCTCTAGGACTGACCCTCGCTATTTCTATCTTTTTTTCCCCTTTGTTTTGAATTTGCAGGTATTCGTTCTGAGGAGTTGGAGCTAGGCGGTTGTCTTTGAGTCTTTATTTTGGGAGAGCTTGAGTCACATACATTGTATTTTGTTTATTTATTCATTTTGCTAAGTTATGATATATGTATAAGTTTATGGCTTTAAATTCAAATTTTAAAGATTGTATAACTTGAATCGTAAATTTTGATTTGTCTCAAGTTTGTTTATTTGTTTTGTGAGATTCTGTTACTTCCGCATTCGTTATTTGTTTTGTTGCGCACTCTGAGTAGGGTTTAGACCGCCTAGCTTAGGTGGAATTTTTGTTTGTCACCCGTTCGCCGTGGCCTGATACGTGGACGGAGTTCCCATCTCGCTTCACGTGTTGGGTTATGGTGCGGGGGATGTGGCGCCCTTCGCTCCGGGGTGTTACATAACATCCCGCTAGTCCGGACGTACAGGTACGCCGTTTCGAGAGTGATATGTGTGCTTCTAAATTATTTATTTATGCCTTTCCATGTTTATTAATTCATTTATATGCCTAATTGATTATTTGAACGAATTATTTGTTACGTTTTGTTATGTATTTGGTCGTTTATGCCCCGTTTGATCCCCCTTTTTGATCCGTTTGCACCCGTTTTTGATTTCAATTTTTGTGACTACGTGTTATGCATGAAATATGTGTGTTATGAACTTTTCTACGTGCTTGTTTTTCATTTTTGATTTCGTTTGATACGGTTTTAAATCGTTTTGATTGTTATGGGACTTGAGGGGCTAACTCGTTTTAATGCACCCTGTGTTCTGGAAGGTATAACTTGAGTTCGGAAATTCGGATTCAAATTTCGGAAGAAGATTTGGACTTGCAATGAAGAATGAAAACTAAGGAACCTGGTTTTGTATTTTTATAAACCCGTTTGAACCCCCAAATTTTTCCTGAACCGAGCCCGCGTGCAAGTTGGACCCATCTTGACTCTTTTAGCCATAACTTGAGCAATTGTTGACTAAATTAAGTCATTCTTGGCCCCACTTTCTCATGAATTAAACCAATTTCAACCCTTAAGCCATTCATTTCGTTCCAAGCCAGGCAAGAGAAGGGAAAAGGGGATTTTGCATCTGCTACCCGAAATGCCAAGGAGAAGGGAGAAACCACTATTCCTTTTTCATACTTTTAGCTCGTTACACCTCTGATTCGCCTCAAATTCGAAAGGTAAGTTTGTAAAATTGTTCTCCATCCTCTCTTCTTTCTTTAATTCTTATTTTCTAAAATTCATGGAGTATTGATCATGCTATGGCTGGTATAATGAATAGTAAGGGTTTGAGATATTTGGAAGAATTTGTATGATCTCTTGTGCTTTTTTTGGAATTTATAAAACCTATTTGATCCTAAGACATCCATAAGTGGTTATATAAACTAATTTTGTATCCTACTTGAGGAAATTTTAGGATATCATGCTTGTACTTTAAGCTTTTTGGCATGAAGATGAAAATAGATTTATGTCTTGCACTTGTCTCATGTATTGCTTAATGTTTGGCCCAGATTTTTGCATGAAATGGATGTATATTTACTACCTTAACTTGCCCTTATGTGTTAACTTGAAGATAACATGGTTTACTTTGAGGATTGGCTGCTGTTTTCATGTTTAGCTGTTGCTGCTGCAAAGTGGAGTCGCGGCCACGATCGCACCAAGGTCATTCTTGGTTGCAACCGCCACTGATTTTTCTCTTGGTTCGACTTCAGGTCGTGGCCATGACCATTGCAAGCTATTTTCTAGTCATGGTCGTGACCGTTTTTGGCTCCCCTGCGTGTGTAGTTGTTGCTTTTTGTCTTTCGTTCGTGCTTTGCTTACTTTTTATGGTTCGTTTATGACTCGTATGTTACGTTAACATGTCATATTATGTGTTAAGTTATACGTTATGATTTTATGGCTTGATTTATGTGTTCGTTTTCGATTTATGGTCTCTTATGTGCTATATGCTACTCTAACGTGCGCATATGACTTCATGTTTCGTTTAAATGCCTCGCATGATATTTCCTGGCTTGTTATATGATATGAATGTCTTAATAACATGTTGTATGATACGTCATACGTGTCGCATGAGATTTATGAATTCGTTTAATAAGATTTATACGACTTATAACTTGATATGAACTTGTATGCATTAAATGTTATTTCGTTGCATTTTTTATGCATCTCTTGCATTTGTATGCATTCACAGAGTGTCTATTTGGTTCATATTCGAGTCTAAGTTTGTCTTTTATCCTTTTTTTTGTTCAGAGTTTTGTCTCGAGGGAAAGGAGGCGGTCTCTTAGGTGTGTTCCGGTTTGCTTCGTTCGTTTGGGTCGTCAAGGTAAGGTTTCTTTCTTTTAGTTATTATGACCTACCACCCTATATGAAATTTAAGCCCGCATGCGACCTACGTATATATATGTATGTAGATATGTCTTTGATATGTATTTTGTGGGAATTGACCCGTTTGTTGTGAAATATTTGAAAACGCTTTTATATATATATACGTACGATATATTTTCGTTTGTTTGTTTTGAAAAAGAGTTGGTGTGCATGTTTTTGAACTAGCGAGTTATGACTTGAAAAATAAGTATGTATTTTGAAAATTTAGAACTTTCGAACAATTTGATCAATCAGAAGTCCCCAAAGATTTGTCCAAAGGAGCCCCGGGATAGTGTTGGGCCGTCGAGTCACTCCCGAGTATGGTCTCCATACTTAAAGATCAACCCTGAACACACCAGGAGGTTTGGTGGGGGATGAAATCCTCGGGCGTGAGCACCATGAAACTCATGACCCATACTGTGTGAACGATGGTTAGGGTAGGCCACCCTTCCATCACCCGGAGTAGAGGTATGTGTGTTTGATTATGTTTTTGTTTAAGTTTTGATTTAGAATTTTGATTATGAACGGAGATAGGTTGGTCAGAAACTCGTACTCACCGAGTTGTGTGATTTAGATTTTGAACGTGGTTCGTGAAACGGGAGTGGACTTATAATTTCTAAAACTTGGTTATTTTGGGCTTTTGGCATTAAACCCTTTTCTATATATATAGTATCATGGGATAAAACGTTTAGAATGGAAAAACCATGCCCCGGTTCACGAACTCTTTAATTTTAAATATGCTCTACTCTTATGTATATGTACGTGTGAGTGTGTTAGCCTCCTCACCAGTCTTTAGGAGTGAGTTGTTCGAGTTTGTTAGTCGAGTCTTTTGTATCTTTGCATCTTTACCTTTCAGTCTTGGTAACATTTGTAAAATATATATAAGTTGTGATTCAAAATTCAAACTTTGATCCCTGTATGATTTATTTGGCCCGGGATGGGCATGTTATGTATATCCTATTTATATATTGAGCATGTATAAGTGTTTATGTTTGAAATCCTGGTGCTTCCGCATTTGTCTTTGATTTATTTTTTCGCACTCTGTAGTAGGGTCTAGACTGTAACGCCCCGCTTTTCCAGTGTTCGGATTTTACCACGTGTCGACTTTCTTGTATGCTTGATTATGTAATTATGTGATTTATGTGGCCTTATTTGCAGCTCCTTCTGAGTTTAGGGGCTTGTTTGTAATTTTCTATTTCAAGGGTTTTTCGGTCATTTCTCACCCGATCGAGATCTTGACCTCTTTGATCCCTTCAACGCGTTCGGGGCATCGAGACGAGTCCGTAGACTCTGAGTTTGCCCAATTCTGGCGTTGTTAACCCTTCTTTCGATCGTTCCGTGCGTTGAGGACCCGGGATATAACACCCGGATCCTCGTTATTCGAGCCAAGAGCCTGAGATTGCAGCTTCGTTCTTTCTCTCTCTCCCTCACCCGGCGAAACCCGCACCACACACACGACACACACACACAAATTCAACCTTCCTCGTTTCTCGACGGATTTTGACGAACCAATAGTGTTTTTCGATGAGCTCGACGACGCGGTCACAACCGTACCAAGATCTTGGCCCGACGACGACCACCGGAGGAGATATTTTCGATTTTCAGTCGTGCCAGGCCGGTGGTGGTAGGCCGCGATTTCGCCGCCCGATTTCGGCCGTCTCCGGCGATGATTCTTCGACACGCGCCATTGACCCAGACAGGAGACTTCTCTGCGTAATTTTTCGTGTAGGCGGCGCAGCCAACGGACGCCGTGCGGCGGCACACGCGCCGATCAAAGGTGACGGCGGTGGCGCGTGTTACTGTAGCATTACCAAATGCCGCCCTCCGGTGACTTTTTCAGGCGAGGATTAGCGGTTTCCAAGGTTCTTCAACCTCCTGAGTTCGTTTCCAGCACTGGTTTGGCGAGAAAGTGGCCGAAAATGGGGTTTTCCGACGAGGGGCAGCGGCGGACTTTAGAGGTGGCGGTTCGGCCTTTTTCGGCGGGGTTTTGGTGATGAGTCCTTCAGGAAAGTTACTCGTCTCAACGTGGACAAGCTCTCCGTGTTGGTGCCGGTGCGAAAATCGGCCGGTGGTGGTGAACCGGCGGGTCCAAACCGGTCACTGTTCCGGTGACTTTTTCTGGCAATTGAGATATGGGTTTCGAAGGCCTCGTTACGGGCTTTTCAACGGTATGTCCGGATTTCGTTTTCGTTTTACGGTTTGAGTTTAATTGCAATTTTCGTTCTAGGGATTTAGTTCGGTTTTTCGTCAACGAAATCCGGTGTGTTTGGCTTTTTCTGAAATTGTTTGAGGGCTTTTGTCGAGCAGGCCGAGGCGCACGTTCCTGTCCTTCCGGGGATTTTTCCGGCCACCGGAGGTGGTGGTTTGACGGCTGTCAGTGGCGGTCCGGCGGGCTCCGGTGGCGACATTCCGATGCCTTTAGGACAGTATGTTCCTTTCGTCGTGGTGAGTCTATCACCGCTTTCCGTTCGTCAATCGGACACTTGGTCGATTTTGTATGAATTTCTGAAGTTATTGTATATTATACGTTAATTGTTTTAAATTGTAATTTAAACTTGTACGCTTAATTAATCGATGATTATGAATTGTATAATGTATGATAATATGATATGATATATGAAAACTCGAATTCTTAACTCATTGATTTTATGGGCCTCTTTTCATGTCGATTACTTGCCTTAATTGATTTAATTCTGAATTGTTTGAATATATATGAGTTGGCATAATTATCCCACATACTTATTTAATTTGAAATACGAACTTAACGTTCATGAATCATACATGTAGCTTTAATTGTATGTTTAATTGTTAATTGAATCCTGTAAATTGATATATGATTTGATAATTGATATTGTTTAAACCTTATTGTTTGATTTTCTAAATGATAATAAATTGATGGGCTTCATGATTTAAAATAAATTGAATTCATTTAATTGGTTTACTTGTTTATATAAATTATTTGAGTGTATTATGTGGCTAATTGCAACGTGAGACATTAATTGAGCATAAGAGCAAATTCACGGCACATCATAATTATTATTAATTTCATATGCGTGCCATAATATGTCATTCTACTTCATGTCATCTCATTTCGTGCCGTGCGTCCTATTTGGTTCATATTGAGTCTTCTCTCACTGGTACACATTGTTCATTCTCTTGTACAGTTCGTTTCCAGGGCGGAGACTTCCGAATTGAATAGGCAACCGTATTGCTCATGTTTTATGTCTCGTGGTATTCCAGGTGAGGGTGTTTTCGTTCTAGTTACATATTAAACCCTACAACCTTATGTGACAAGCTTTGGCCAAAACCTTACGTATATATATATATGTTACTTTTAAAGTAGAGTTATCGAGTAAATATTGGTCGAGTAAACCCTTTTCAAATGAATTATGAAATATGTTATGCTTCTTATGAATCACATGTTTTGGCGAGATTATGCATGTATGACATGTTCACGGGCCCAGGGACTTAGTACATGTGGCTATCCGGGGAGGCATGGGCCGACGGTGATCCCATGTGCTAGTTCCACTATGTTTTACGGTGATACCGGCCCTCGCTAGGAGGTTTAGCGGGGAATGGGAGCTGAGTGCCATTGGGGGAGTCATGAAACCCCATTGGCCTATGTATGAGGTGGTCAGGTCTTGCTAACCGTCCACCACCTGGAGGAAGAAGGTTGGAACTTATTTTATGATTATGATTATGTTATGATTGATAGGCACTGTGCGGGAAGGCCGGGACACGGATTGCCCAAACGAATATGTTTTAGGATATGATATATGATCTATGTGTATTATGATATATTGCATGATCACCTATTTAATGTATTAATGATATTTGTCGTACACGGTCGGAGTTTGGTTGGAGATAATGCACGCTCACTCGCCGAGCCTTAATGTTTATGTATGATTTATGAACTTAATAAATTTAATATGATTAGTCGTAAAATCCGAGCATTGCTTAGTTATTCTCTTGCCCTCTTGGGAATTAATTTTAAATAAAACCTTGCTCGGGATTTATGACTTGCATGCGCATGTTTCTATATATGTATCGCGCCTGCTCACTCAGTCTTCTAGAGACTGAACCCTGTTTCCCACTTTTCCAGTTTCTTTTGCAGGTGTTGGTTACTAGGCGGAGTTAGAGTGTCGAGTCTTTGTTCTAGTCTCACTCATTTACACTCACTGCATACTATGTGGTTTCTAAGTATGGTATTGACCTTTTATTGTTGGCCGTTGTGCCCTTATTGAACTGATATTATTTCGGGACAGGTTCTGGAGCTAGTTGAACCAATTGTTATGTTGTTGCCTTGTATTGATTCGGGACAGGTTAGGACAGGTGTATTGATTAGTGGAACCCATAATTATATTCTTGTTGGATTTCATTTATTTCTTTGATATTACATAAATGATTTCCTTGCTTCCGCATTTTGGTTATGGTTGATTATTCCAGGGCTAGCTTCTGCCTAGTCAGGACTGTTGTTTTGTTTGTCACCCGTTCGCTGTGAGTCCGATTCATGTATGGACTGCCTATTTCGTATGTGGATTAGACTCACAGTGCGGGGGATGTGGCGCCTATCGTCCCGGGTGCTACATAGACCGCCTAGCTAGTGTGTGTGTTTTGTTTATCACCCGTTTGCTGTAGCTTGGTGCTTGAGCGGAGTTTCCATTTCGTTACACGTGTCGGACTATATTGCGGGGGGTGTAGTTCTCTGCGCTCCGGGGTGCTACATCTAAAGTGGTGACAGAGTTATTGGTTGTAAAACCGGAGCTCTATTGTCGTGTCGGGTCTGTCTAGGTCGTTTGGCATGGGCTTTCGTGTTTTTTTGCATCCACTACATCATTTTATGTGAATTATTTGTATTATTTGTGTTAATTGTGCACATGAACATGCACTTACTAATCGAAATGCACATATATCAATTGTAATTGTTGAGATTTTTAGGATGTCATCGCGCCGACAATACTTTGATGAACCTTCACATCAACATCCTCGTCTATCTTTTAATGCAGAAAAGTTCATGACCGCGATGTTTCAACACTTCCAACCGAATCAAGGACAATCTTCATCTATGGGACAACCTATGGATCCGATAGCAGCTTTGTACCGAGAGTTTGGGACCTTCAATCCTTCATAATTTTGGGGAGGTGATGATATTAAAGCCGGGGAATGGCTCTCAGAGATAGAAGGTATATTTCGAGTGTGGCCATGTGATCCTCAAAACATGGTCCGCCTTGGTACCCTACTTGTACAAGGACAAGCAAAGTTATGGTGGTCAAGAGTCACTAAAAAATTAGAGGCAACGAGCGAAGAGTTGACTTGGGATGTATTTGTTAGAGAATTTAGAAAGAGGTACATTCCGACCATTCTACAAGATCGAAGAATCGAAGAGTTTCTCACCGTTAAACAAGGAGATAAGACAGTTATGGAATATTTGGAGGAGTTCGAGTGGGTGGGCGCATACGTACAACATATTACAAACGATGATGGGATGAAGGCTAAATATTTTATGGAGGGCCTTCGGAGCAAGTTTAGGGAAGCTTTAATGGCAAGGGATACGCGTACGTGGAACCAAGCCGTTGAGAAAGCACTACGGATCGAAAATCAGTGGATGGCAAGAAAGAGACACGAAGGAGAGGCATCGGGACAACCATTTGGGTTAGAGTCAAGTTCCAATTTGTAAGTGGAGGAAAGACCGTTTCGACATGGTACCCGAAGTGAGAGAAGAAGTGACAACAAATCTAAGTATCGGAAGACCTCTCTATCAGAGAGAGAGTTCCAATTGTGCGCCCATTGCGGGGGAACCAACCATACATTTGAGGGATGTTGGATTAGGCTAAGGAGATGTTACGCTTGCTGGTCTTCAGAGCACAAGCTTTCCGATTATGACCGTTCGAGGGCTAACAAACAAAGGAGGCGGAACCAAAGGCTTCAACTTGGAGACCACAGATGTGACGCCCCGATAATTCGGCCGTACAGGTATGACGTAATTGTTTACCTAATTGCGCAAAATAATTATTTTACGTGTTTATATAGCAATTTTATTTTATGTGTATTAAATGTTATTTACTTTGTTTTATTGTTGTTAGTATACTTATATATATATATCTAATTGTTAATTGTGTGAGTTATTTAATGTTAAGTATTTTGTGAATTCTTTACAACTTGATAATTATTGCATAATTTGAACTTGCTTGCAATGTGAATTAATTTCCCGAATTTGAATTAATTTCGTTATGACCTTATTTGATCATTTCATGAAACCTTGAGGACCTAATTGCATGGATTTAATTGATTATATTTCAAGAGCTTGGGGTTTCAATTGCATAACTTATTAAATTGGAGGACTTAATAGCAAATTTGGCCATTTCTTCTTGATTCAAAGCAGCACATTACGTTCCATTTCTTTCTTTCTCTCATACATACATTACATACACTCTTGTCCTTCCTCCCAAGCCAACCGATCAAACCCTTGCCAAAGTGGGGGAAGATTTCATCTTTCAAGCTTCATTTTTGTGGGATTTGTGATCATAGAAGCATCATCAACATCATCTCTTCATCCCTTCTCTCATTTCTTTCATTTGAGGTATTTTTGGAACTTTGATGATTTTCTTGGAAATATAGTATAGATAGGGTTTTGTAATGAAGTGGTCAATGTGTGTAATTGTTATTGGAAATATGTTTAGCAACTTTGAGCTTAAGTTGTATGCTTTTATCTTGTGAAGTTTAGACTTGGAAGCATGAATGAGTATATGGGTTTTAATTGATGAAATCTTGATGATCAATGCATGATATGAGAATATATGCTAGACTTTATTGTGCTTTAAGTATGGTCATATGTTTCTTCAAGTTTTGGGTTGCATTTGTTGGTTGAAGTTGGTTTTTGGATGGTTGTTGTTGCTGTTACGTTGATGCCCTGTTTTTTTTTTCTGTTACGCACAGTGACACGGGCGTGTCACTTTTCTTCTCTTCAGCGTGACACGGGGGTGCATGCTTGTTGGGTGGGTTTTTCTTCTATGTAGATATAAGACCCTATATATACCTTCAATGTGAAAGCTTTCGACCAAAATTATATATATATAGAGAGTCGCTTTAAAGAGTAAATGTTTTCAACGTAAAGCCTTATTTTATAAACCCTACCTAATGTTTTGGCGAGAAATGATCGAATGCACGAATGGGGCCCAGGGACTTAGGATATCATACTTGAACTTGAAGCTTTTTGGCATGAAGATGAAAATGGATTTATGTCTTGCACTCATCTCATGTATTGCTTGATGTTTGGCCCAGATTTTTACATGAAATGGATGTATATTTACTACCTTAACTTGCCCTTATGTGTTAACTTGAAGATAGCATGGTTTACTTTGAGTTTTGGCTACTGTTTTCATGTTTAGGTGGTGCTGCGAGGTGGAGTCGCAGCCGCGATCGCACCAAGGTAATTTTTGGTTGCGACAACGGCCGTTGTCTCTCTTTGGTTTGACTTCAGGTCCCAGCCACGATAATTTCCAGCTGTTTTTTGGTCATGTCCGCAACCTCTTTTGGCTCCATTCTCGACCTGGAGGTCGCGGGCGCGACCTTTCCAAGAGGAAAAGTGGTAGCGGCCGCGACGCCTCCCCTGCGTGTGTAGTTGTTGCTTTTCATATTTCGTTCGTGCTTTGCTTACTTTTTCTGGTTCGTTTATGACTCGTATGTACATTAACATGTCATATTATGTGTTAAGTTATATGTTATGAATTTATGGCTTGATTTATGTGTTCGTTTTTGATTTATGGTCTCTTATGTGCTATATGCTACTCTAATGTGCGTATATGACTTCATGTTTCGTTTAAATGCCTCGCATGATATTTCCTGGCTTCTTATATGATATGAATGTCTTAATAGCATGTTGTATGATATGTCATACGTGTCGCATGAGATTTATGAATTCGTTTAATAAGATTTATACGACTTATAACTTGATATGAACTTGCATGCGTTAAATGTTATTTCGTTACATTTCTTATGCATCTCTTGCATTTGTATGCATTCGCCGAGCATCTATTTGGTTCATATTTGAGTCTAAGTTTATCTTTTGTCGTTTGTTTTGTTCATAGTTTTGTCTCGAGGGAAAGGAGGCGGTCTCTTAGGTGTGTTCCGATTTGCTTCGTTCGTTTGGGTCGTCAAGGTGAGGTTTCTTTCTTTTAGTTATTATGACCTACCACCCTACGTGAAATTTAAGCCCGCATGCGACCTACATATATATATGTATGTAGATATGTGTTCAATATGTATTTTGTGGGAATTGGCCCGTTTGTTGTGAAATATTTTAAAACGCTTTTATATATATACGTAAGATATATTTTCATTTGTTTGTTTTGAAAAAGAGTTAGTGTGCGTGTTTTTGAACTAGCGAGTTATGATTTGAAAAATAATTATGAATTTTGAAAACTTAGAATTTGCGAACAATTTGATCAATCAGAAGGCCCCAAAGTTTTGCACAAAAGAGCCCCGGGACGGTGTTAGGTCATCGGGTCACTCCCGAGTATGGTCTCCATACTTAAGGATTAACCCTGTATCCACCAGGAGGTTTGATCGGGGATGGAATCCTCGGGCGTAAGCGTCATGAAACTCACGAACCATACTGTGTGAACGATGGTTAGGGTAGACCACCCTTCCATCACCCGGAGTAGAGGTATGTGTGTTTGATTATGTTTTTGTTTAAGTTTTGATTTAGAATTTTGATTATGAATGGAGAAAGGTTGGTCAGAAACTCGTACTCACCGAATTATGTGATTTAGATTTTGAACATGGTTCGTGAAACGATAGTGGACTTATAATTTCTAAAACTTGGTTATTTTGGGCTTTTGGCCTTAACCCCTTTTCTATATATATAATATCACGAGATAAAACGTTTAGAATGCAAAAACTAAGCACGAACTCTTTTATTATGAATATGCTCTCTACTCTTATGTATATGTACATGTGAGTGTGGTAGCCCCCTCACTAGTCTTTAGGACTGACCCCTCCTCGTTGTCTTCTTTTTCCTCTTTTGTTTATTGAGTTTGCAGGTGCAGGTTTGGTTCGTGCTAGGCGGCGTTCTTTCATTTGAGTTGTTCGAGTTTGTTAGTGGTGTAGCACCCTAGACGGAGGATACCACATCCCCCGCACTAGGACTCAGACTCGGTCATGAAATAGGAAGTCAATGCCCGAATCCGAATCATAGCGAACGGGAGACCAACTCACACACTAGGCTAGGCGGATCTAACTTGACAAACTCAGAGTGCGGAAGCAATTAAAACCAACAACAATAGATAGCGGAAGCATTTAAAACAAAACATGCAAAGTAGGTGACGGGTTCAACTAGCATAGATACCTAATCCCGAATATCAACATACATAGCAGGTGACGGGTTCAACTAGCATAGATACCTAGTCCCGAATATCAATCCATAATCCAACATAATAAACAACATAAATATCATCAATATCTAATAACATCCAAATACTAACTTACTAACCCCACACGGGTTTAAATCTAGGTAGAATGTAAACATAATCTGCAAGTGTGAAACATAGATACACAACATAGGCAAAGTATGCGACAAATGCATCCTAACACCTACTAGACTGACAAGTGTGACTCCGAAGACTCACTTCCGCCTAGCTCGAGCCAAAAAGGAAACCTGCAAACTAAAAGATAAAATGAGGTGTCAGTCAACTGACTGAGTGAGGGGGCTAACGCACACCCACAATATATATATATAAAGAGCACAACACAGAATAAAAGGATGGACTCATGAACCGAGGATAGGTGTTGCATACGAAAACATTTCAAAATAACCCAAAGAAATATAGATATAAGTTTTAGAAACCATTTTTCAGGAAGAGTCTATCCCGATTCATAAGTCCATAACATAACATAATCAACTGCTCGGCGAGTACGAGCTTCCAACCTCAACTCCTCATAACATAAATCAAAATCAATCCAACCTCTACTCCAATGATGGAAGAGCCACGCGTTGGCCCTAACCATCTATAATAAACCGTCTAATATAGACTCACCCTCAAGGGGTAGCGAACCCACAAGAGTCCTCCCCGGCTGTACACCGAAGGCTCAAGATCCCACACCTTCCCTGCAGCACGGGTCGCGTGAAGATATCTCAAATGGAACTATGCACAGGTATATCCCCGACGACCCTAACCGTCCCGGGGGCTCCTTACCCATAGCTCCTCGGATCCAGAACAGATCACAACGGATCACAACAGAACAGATCACAACAGAACAGATCACAATGGATCACATACGCCAATCTTACATGGCAATCTCCCTACATAATCACAACATAACTGTTTTTCCAAAATAGCTTACATATGCCTCAAAAACTGGTTTATATATTTTATCCCTACGCAGTGGAATCCAACGAAGGCTCCCTCCCACGCAGGACACACGCGAAGTTTATAAACATATCATATCCAACACATACGTATTTATAGTAGGGTATACTCGCATGCAAGGGTAGAAATTAGCATGTAAAGGCCATAGATCGCATAACTATACAAAATCCTAAACCTCACCTTGTGCAAGTAGAGTCTGAGAGTGTGAAGGGCCAAACACTCTAAACCACGGGCCCACCGACACCACCAAACTCTGTGATAAGACATACAGAAGCCCATACTTAAACTCTACATGAACCAAGTAAGACGCACGGCGTATCAAAAGATGAATGATATGTAATATGGAATGAAGTGTACACATAGGTCACTTAGCATAGTTCACATATTCCACCAAATCATGCAATTATCGAAGTATTAAGGTTTAACAATGCATTATGGAATGATATGAATCACATAGGTCAAGTAGCATAACATAGGGCAAACTTTCATACGAAGTTATTCAATTAAAATGACGTATTATCATCTAAGAATGGAATCGAAGTCATATCATAACATATAATTCATAAAGCATCTCAAACGGATCAAGTAAACACAAAAAACATTCATAAAGGGGAATAGACGCATGGGAACGGCCATTCCCATGCACAACATAGCATGGGAACGGGCCTTCCCAAGCCCAAAGCCAGCGAGACTGGGAACGGCCGTTCCCAGTCCATGCATACATGGGAACGGGCGTTCCCATGTTCGCCGCCAAAACCAAACCCTAGCCCGGAAGGGCCATTCCGGGCTTAAAGCACAAACGAGAACGGCCGTTCCGACCATAGATCTGGAACAGAAACTGGACAGTTTCGGGAAGAAGAAGGGGAACACCAAAAATCATCAAACCAACACGAAATCTACCATAAAACATCACGAATTTCAAGTATATCATCATATAACTCATTCTTAGCAACAAAACATCAATTAATTCAAGTTTAAGAAGGTTTTGCCCAAAATCTCAAACACCCATTTTCATGAATTTCAAGCTTAAACATGAAGATATGAATCCCTAGTCTTCCATACACGAATTTCCAGCAACTAAGACACATAAGGAGCATTCAAATCATCAAATCTTACTCAAGGAATTTAAGATCTCATCATATAAACCATATTCTTCAAGTTGGGCATAAATCACCATTTTCACAAGACTTCCTCATACAAGCTCATACATTCAATTTCATGCTAGGATTCATAGATAGAAATGAAATACATATCAAGGAAAATCCGTAGCTTACCTTAGTTCTTAAAATGATGAAGAAACGAGGGAGATATGAGCTCTTGAAGGTGTAGGAAAGTCTTAGATCTTCATCCTCTCTTGAAGCTCTCCATGGAAGATATGTCTTGTGTGAAATAAGGTTTTGAAATGAAATGAGAAGGGATAAGGCTATTTATATGGTGGCTAAGAGTTCTAGGTCAAGGTTAGGGTTTCCAAGATATAATATGAGGCTAGAGGCTTTATTAGGATTTGGGCTCAAATAAATGACTTTCCGCCCAATAGGTCAAGATTAAAAGGTTTACGGTCTAAACGGTTTCCGAAAAATATAAAGTAAATTCCATTAGACCCGAATCACCAAATCAAGTCCAATGGTGGTGTCGGAATTCAAATTCGAATTCCCGAGCTCATATTGGTCTCGAACGACCCAAACTTACCTAACTTGAGTTAGGCCTAAAACACACAAATAGGTCCAAGTCCTATTTAAATCCAACTCTAACAACTAATTTAAATTCACATAAGTTCCGTTCTTAGGTTGTCATGTAAGAATTCATATTTCACCATTTTGGATTTTAGTCAATTAAGTCACGTTTTCAATCAAAGTTGGAATTAAACACATAAAAAGGGAATTAAATCACATAAGTACGTACAGTAAACTCTCTCGTGACGCATACTTGTACGATTTATCAGACGGGGCGTCACAAGTGGAGTCTTTTGTATCTTTGCATCTTTACCTTTCAGTCTTGGTAACATGTGTAAAATATGTATAAGTTGTGATTCAGAATTCGAACTTCGATCCCTGTATGATTTGTTTAGCTCGGGATGGGCATGTTATGGATATCCTGTTTATATGTTGAGCATGTATGAGTGTTTATGTTTGAAATCCTGGTGCTTCCGTATTTAACTTTGATTTATTTTTGCTCACTCTGTACTAGGGTCTAGACCGCCTAGCTAGTGTGTGTGTTTTGTTTATCACCCGTTCGCTGTAGCTTGGTGCGAGTGCGGAGTTTTCTTTTCGTTAAACGTGTCGGGCTATAGTGCGGGCATGTAGTGCTCTGCGCTCCGGGGTGCTACAAATGGGGTTCTCATTTTTCCAATGTCCTACATCTTAATCCAGAGATGAAATGGTAGGATTATCGTACCTCATGGATGTCATTGACTGAAAGGTTCTTTCGAATATATATTCATTGTTCGGGTAGGGATCACACACCTATTGCCAGACTACGGTCGTTGATCTGTGATCTAGATAATTGATAAGTGTATTGATTAATTTGGCCAGGTTTAACCTAGATGGTCATAAACAAATGCCAGGTTTAAAGGGTATAGTTGGAAAGATCAAATAGTTGATCGAAACGAGACCACACATATAAAGTAGACGTACGACACGTGATGTAGCGCCCGAGAGACCCAACTCAGTCAAAGTTAATGGGAGACCCAACTCAACCTGGCTAGGCGGGTCTAACACTGTAACAAAGATTCATGCAATGAAAAGTTCAACGAGCGGAAGCAACAATCATAAATACTTAATCAAGTCATAATATAGATCAACAATTAACAAGCAATCATAATGATTGGGTCAACTAAGCAAGCAACCTGTCCCAAATCATCATTTGATCAAAAGGCCTTCATGGCTAACATACATCCATACAAACATATCAATGTTATCATCCATCAGTACTTTAATACAATAGCATGAATACTAGAAGTATGTCTTAAACAACATGAAAGTGTACAAACTAGACCTAAAATAGACCATCAATGACTTTATTTCCCACCTAGCTGTGTACCTGCATAAAACCTGAGAGACAAAACGGGAGGTGTCAGTCTTTACAAGAGTAAGTGAATAAGGGCACTATTAGATATATAAAGTGATAAACATGCAGACCCTAATCCCGTGTAAGGTTTTGAAAGAACAATTTTAAAAAAAGGAACATCGAGATTATGACACTTTCAAGTTTACAATTTATGATAATAGGCTACCAGTGGCTCGACGAGTGAGGAAAATCTCCAACCTTACTCTCAATAATGTGACAATGATATGTTTTTTATTAAGTGATCAAGCAGTGGTTAGGTTTCAGTCATTACAATATAATCAATTCAATGATAATGTGCTCAATCATTTCCAACCTTCTTCCTTCGGGTGATGTTTCGGGTAGCTAGCCCTCAAGATCCAATCAATATGGTCAATAGGTACATGAATCTCATAGACCGAGATTTCTTCCCCCACTAATCTCCTAACAGATTCAGAGGTGATCTCGATAATGTGGGTTGATGTAAGAGGTCACTGTCAGCTCGATGCCTTCCCAGATCACTCAATAAATTCAATCCTGGGCCCCATTAGAAAATAATATCTAGCCAAAATGATAAGGTATGTAAAAATACAATAAAGGGGGTTCATTTAGAAACCAACAGGCCTTTGAAAAACAATGCAATATCAATAATACTTCTTTTGGCTAAAATAATCAATTTAAGGTTGTAGGGTTTATAATAATATCCTATCAATTCCTCATCTTAACAAAACCTGGAAGAGGTGCAAAGGAAAGCCTGAACCCTACTAAGTCGGGTCGTCACCGCCCTCGTCAAGCTCTGGACAAGTAAAACAATATACAAGTGAGACTCGACTTTAAATGAAGCGATTAAGACACACGACAATGCAAAAACAATGGAAGGCAATGATATGAGATGAAATTGAAGTCATGAACTATATACACTCTCACTATAATCCATTATGAACATTTAATCAAGTTTAAATTAGGTTATAAAGCATATAATAGCAATCCAAGATGAATTTATATAATTAACGAGTAATAGACAATAAAAATTCATTAAAATTTGTTTAAAAGCATTAGGTTGCATACACGAAAATTAAAAAATAAGTGACAAATGAAAAAGAGTGAAAAGGATCAAGAAAATGGGGCTTAAGTGACCATAATGGTGGCTAACGGCTGTTGGTCACGCCCTATGCAAGAGTGGGGGAGGGTAACGACCGTTAGCTCCATTAGAAACTTATTGATGACCTAACAACCGTTAGGGCAAGAAATGAAGCAAGAGTTAAAAAGAGTTAAAAAGATCAAGAAAATGGGGCTTAAGTGACCATAACGGTGGCTAATGGTTGTTGGTCACGCCCTATGCAAAAGTGGGGGAGGGTAATGACCGTTAGCTCCATTAGAAAGTTATTGATGACCTAACAACTGTTAGGGCAAGAAATGAAGCAAGAGGGTAACAGACGTTACCCCCACCTGAAGCAAAATTCTAATTTATGAAAACAGGGGATGGCAACAAAGCCATCCCCATACCAAACCATACCCTCCCATTTATCCATATTCAAACTAAAACAATTCAAAACATGTATGAAACCAATTATGAGCAACAAATACACATTTATTTCAAGCTTTAACACACTAGGCATGCAAGAAACCCTCATTACTTCATAATTCCATCCAACAACCCAAGTTCCTTGTATGAAATTCATCGATACTAAGATATAATCATCGAAAAACCATGAAAACATGTTTTCGCTTCATATTTCATAGAACCCTAACTATAAATCCATCATTCATACACATAATACATAACCCATTAATATACCTTTGAAGAAATGGAGGGAGAAGATGATGTGGGAGTTGGGGCATTGAATCATTGCTTGAATGGAAGAAAATCACCGTGAGTCCTAGTTTTCTTGTTGTATCGAATGGAAGGTAAGAAAGGAGAGGTTTGGGGAGCTTTGTTATTGTTAGAAGAAATGAAGAAAAGATGAGTGTGGGGTGAGTGTGTGAAACGTTTTAAAGAGGTGAGGAAAAACGGGTAATTTCATTTGGTCCCTCAAGAATTTGAGTGCTTCAAATAAGTTCCCAAGGTTAGTTAGTTGGCCAATTAAGTCAAGAATCCAATTCAATTGAGTACACGTATTCAAGAAACGATCAATTAAGTATGTATAAACAAAAATCATTAAATTAATAATTAATACATAATATAAGAATTTAAACATTAGCAATTAAGTTCCGAGAGCATATAATTAAACTTGCAAAAATTAAATACGTAAATAAAGGAAATAAAATCCTAAAGCTAAAAAACTCACAGGACGACGTCGTACTTGTTTAGACAAAAACACGGGGTGTTACACGTGAGCAAGGTTTTGGGCGCATGGTTCAATTGAGAAATTGGACCATGTGTTAATTACTTGTAAAACCCAAATATAATTAATTGGAAAATTAATAATAAAACCCAAAAAAAATTAATTAAAGAATTAACTTTAGCCCATTAGAATTAATTCTAAAGCCCATTATGGAATTAATTAGAGAATTAATTCTAAATATTTAATTATTTAGTTATTCTAATATGATTAGAATAAATAAATAAATAAAATATTCTATTTGTTATTCTAATAAATATTATTCTAATATGATTAGAATATATATTATTGGGATAATATATTTAATTATTATAATATGATTAGAATAATTAAATATTCCTAACATGATTATGAGTTCATTTTACTAAAGGAAAATGTCTTTTTTTGGATAAGATTAAAAAATAAAGGAAAAGTTAAAGTAGGAATCATATCCTACTAAGATTTGAAGACTTGAGAAATCCCCTACATAAAAGGGTTTTGGTGGAATGTTTCTCATAAGGAGAGAAATAGAGAGAGAAAACGTTCCACATGAGAGAAAAATTCGTGAGAGAAAAACTTATTTCTCCTGCACATGGAATTAGCGTGTGATTTCTCTAAGGGTCCTGCCATGGAATTTCTTTCTCCAACTAGGGTTTTGAAGGAGAATTTTCTTGTTCTTTGTGTTCCCGTTTCTTGTTTCTTTCAATACATAGATTATAGTACTAGCATACTCACTAATGTGATTTGAATATATGATTGGTGTGGATTATTCTAGACAACTGCTACTTTGGTGTTACGGAGGAAAGATGTAGCACCCCTTAACGCGTGGAGGTACCACACCCTCGCACTATAGGTCAATCCACATACGAAATGGTCAATCCGTACATGAACCAACCTATAGCGAACGGTGATGATGCAATACACGACAAGCTAGGCAGGATAACTAAAACATACAATAAGATAAAGCGGAAGCATAAAGTAAACACTATCACTTATTTCCATTTGTCCAATCATGACATTTCTCGTTTACCAAATAAAATATATTTCAAATTATCATATCAATACATTATCATCTCCAATTTAACAATAACAATAACTACAATTCCATAATAAATAAATACATGAACCACGGATGACATGACTACATGAACTGGACTCGACTAGACTCAACTCCCGCCTAGCATGCACCTGCAGTAACCTGAAAGGTGGAGGTGTCAGTCTGTGAAGACCGAGTGAGGGGTTTAAATACATATTAGCGCAGATAACATGCAAATTATATTCTCGGGTAAAGATTTGTAAAAGATAAATATATGAGTTCAATAATAATGTAGCTTCGCCCGAGAATACAACTATCGATATTAAATACTTGTTCTTTTCATGCAATTGATAAACATGCTCGCTTGCTTGATAATCATTAGGTGATCACGCAATTCAATTATCGTGCAATCATGCAATAGTGTAATCACTTAGCACGTTCATGGAATGGAGTTCATGCACTTATTACATGGCTGGCTTGCAACATGATAGGATTGTTTCTCCTGTGGTTGGACGGACAACCACCAGCTCGAAAACCAGCCCAGCGCCCTCCCTAAAGAGAACCTGGCCAGGAGAACACGGGTACACGATAGGCCTTTGTTCTTCTTGTGGTTGGACGGACAACCACCGGCTCTAAGACCGGTCCAGCGCCCTCACTAAGGAGAACCTGGCCAAGAGAACACACGAACACGATAGGGTATTGTTCTTCCTGTGATTGGACGGACAATCACCGGCTCGAGAACCGGTCCAGCGCCCTCACTAAGGAGGACCTGGCCAGGAGAACACATGGCTTGCTTTCATGACATGAAATGCTTGATTCATGCACACTAACATAACCTACTTGCTCGATTCATGAACAATAACATGCTTGGAATAATAAGAGCTTTCATAAAACTATAAATATAAATACCTTTGGGCCAAAACCACGTAAAGGTTATACGGGTTCTATATAACTAGAAATTAAACCTCACCTGATAGGCGACACACGACTCGTGAATGCGTGAACGTGCTCATGATCCATAATCTCCGCCCTGGAGAATAACTGGACAAGAAACGGGACAATGTACATGCATGAGACCACAATTCAAGCATATTATTCATATAATGACGCACGACATGATCATACACGAGACATCGAGCAATACACAATGTAGCATGATAACATGTTGTTTCGACATATAATCAATCATATAATAGCAATTCGGGATCAAATAAACCATTGGAACGAGGGGCTAAAATTGTAATTTTGTGCAAAAACTTTCTGCACTTCCAGTGACTTGGGAACGGCCGTTCCAGGCTTTAGTACAAAATGGGAAGGGCCGTTCCCCAGTCCTGAAGCGGCTCCCCGAAGATGGGAACGGCCGTTCCGGCTTGCAAGCCAAAATGGGAACGGTCGTTCCCGTCCTCGCCGCCCTGCAACTATTCATATTATGGGAACGGCCGTTCCCTGTTTACAAAGGGAACGGGAAGGGCCGTTCCCGTTTTACAGAAGATGCAGCAGAACAGGGGAGAAAACAGGGGAGCACGAAAACACCACAAATCTCCACACCACTCACATAATTCAGTTCCAACCACAATAATTCATGAAGAAAAATATACATACATGCTTAAAGTGCAATAAAACACAATATAAACCCATGTTTCATGGCTTGATCATCACAATCACCCACTTCAAGCTTATAATTGAGTTTAGCATATAACTTCAAATTCTTCAAGAATTCAAACATAATTTCAAGCTAAAAGCATGAAATCATATTCCTAACACCACATAATCAAGTTGGCAAGATTAAACACTAACCCTAGCTTCATGCATAATTATCAAGAAATCATATAAATGATCAAAGGTACCTTGAGATGAAAATAAGTGGAAGAAAATGATGAACATGGATGATTGAGCTTGAATCATGAATCTCCTAGCAAATTCTAGCTTGAAGATGATGATTTCCCAATTTCCCTTTCTTCTTGAGTGAATACCGAGAGGGAGAGGATGATGATTCTTGATGAATGAAAATGAAGAGCAAGGAAGAGATGCATATATCGGTATATTTGGAAAAATATGTAATAATTATGATTAAATCCTCCCACTCCATAAGTCATGCAATTGAGTGTATCAAGTTTGGGAAATGATCACTTTAGTCCCCTAATATTTTCATGCAATTAAGTCCTTAAAGAAAAGGAAATGAGCACTTAAGGACAATTTGGCAATTAATTCAAATTGGACAATTAATTCATGTAACAATTAAATTGCATTCATACAAGAATTCTCAAATGAAATGAATTCCATACAATTTCCACGTAATCATGTTGAAACCAATTATAAGAATTAATATAACACGATTAAATTAATCAAACGAAAATAATAAAATAAAGTCCTAACGCTCGAAACCCACACGTGTCGAGCGTACCTGACTGTCCGAAAATCGGGCCGTTACAACTCTCTCCCCCTTAAGAGAATTCGTCCTCGGATTCCTTGTCCTGAATTCCTGGAATTTTTAATTGGCTCTTACATGTTCATCCCACGCGGGTTAGCTACTCCCCGTCAGGGATTAGTTTGAAAGAGGTCTTCATTCCACAAAGTCTTCCAATGGTTGAGATCACGACCCTCAACTTCCGGAGTCTAATCACTCGAAAGAAAATCTAACCTTCCACTAGAACAACTTGACAAATGGTTGAAATTACTGAGAGTGCCCCGTCTCTCAAACAATCAACGAGAGAACCCCGCCTCTCGAGCAAGTAACAAGAGAACCCCGTCTCTTGACAACCCTGAGAGAATCCCCGTCTCTCCCGCACACGAAATAAAAGTTCAAGCGAGCACGTAGATAAAATTGTAAATATCACACCAGGCTCACATAAAAGTTTATAATTTACAAATAATGGTTCATGTAAACAAGTAATAACAATCAAAGAGTTGTATCCGAGAACAATGAAATAATACTGATAAACAAGGAATCACGTACCAAAATAATAAAATAATAATTAAGTAATGATGCACGTGGTATGCATGATTGAGTGTACCGTTCACCGAGGATTGGAGTTCTGGAACTGAATTAATTCGGTTGAATACTCGATTCTTTACTTGAGAATTTTCTTGCTTTGGCACCGTTACGGTTCAACATTCCCATTTCTGATAGCCGCCTCTACCCTCGTGCTATTTTCTGACATAATCCGTAAATCATCATTAATCATCACATCTTCAGATCCGTTTTAATTCCAGGTTGGCCAGTTGAACCCTTCTTGCACTAATTCTCACATTTACTTTCTGGTTTCAGAAGTGAGAATAACCCTGGTTTTCTTGTTAGAGAGTAATTGCCCATTCAAGCTTAAAAGACTGACTTTGTGTTCGCCGCAAGCTTTTATCCGTTTTACAGAGAGAACAGCTTTTACCATTTCCTTGACCTTGTAATTGAAGTGAAGCATTTCCCGAAGCAAAGATCTTAATCTCTTTATTTGAAGCCCGAAAGTTAAGCTCCTATTCCCTTAGTTAACAATATGGCGAATATTTATTACAAAAGAATCAAGGCGGTCATCCCGTGAGAGTAATTCAGCAAGCACACTTGCATAGAGACTGAAAGAATCAAGTCCTAGTGAAACGTCTTCCTTTGGCCCCTGAAATTTGATAACATACCCCACAATTCCACGAAATATCTTGAAAGAGAGGATCACTCGAACTTATCATCATTTTCCAGTTTCCCAAAATTTTCCAATATCTACTTCACACCTCCTGCTCTTACCAAATCCCGAATCAATACTTCTCACAACCCCAAAATTTTGCTAAACTCTCAATCCAAATCAAATTACCCGGTTACCACCATGGTACCCACTGATTCAAAATCTCTTCCTTAAAATTCAAGTTGTAGAAATAGGGGCAAGGATTGTGCAGAACATCCGCAAAGCCTATTGACAATAACCGCTAAATAATGCATGATGATTAGAGTGTCAATGCACATCACATACCTATTAGCAATTTAAGTGCGACATGTTGGAACATTTATATTAATTTAAAAATATCCTTGTAAGTAAAACAATTTAAATGCTTCAACTAATTTAGGCATATACTTTGTGCATCAAGTAGGTAATTTCAGTAACATCTATAACAATATTCTGTTATAAGAAGCAATTTAATTAACAATTATGATGCACGTGCTTATGAATGCATTGAAGAACCTGGCACCGCAAAAAGGTTAGACTCGATTCCAGCGTCCATTCATTGTTGGCCGAATTGCACTTGGTTCGAGCAGTTAATCAGTCTCTTAATATTTCAAAATCCTCCGGCCTTGATTTATATATTTCTCGAAACCTGTCACTCACAACTCGATTGAAACTAAATGCATGCGGATAAGACGTGCTCATGTCACATAGTTGTCACATAATTAGTATCGATAACGAGAATTTAATATAAAATGCAACAAGTAATTCATCAATATTTAAAATAAAACACGTTGATCACATAATTTCCAGCAATTCTAGATCACTCAACTGGCACTTAATAACATGAATTAATACAAAGTACAAGCTATCAAGTATTTCAGGTAATTCAAAGAGTCCAAGTAGCCAAGTAATTTCAAATAATATGCAAGACTCTCAGATTACCAAGTAATTCCTACGCCGTACGACCTAGACTCGACACGACACGACACTAGAACCTCGGTTTTGCAACCGGGCTCTGATAACACCTTAGATGTAGCACCCCTTAACGCGTGGAGGTACCACACCCCCGCACTATAGGTCAATCCACATACGAAACGGCCAATCCGTACACGAACCAACCTATAGCGAACGGTGACGATGCAATACACGACAAGCCAGGCGGCATAACTAAAACGTGCAATAAGATAAAGCGGAAGCATAAAGTAAACACTATCACTTATTTCCATTTGTCCAATCATGACATTTCTCGTTTACCAAATAAAATATATTTCAAATTATCATATCAATACATTATCATCTCCAATTTAACAATAACAATAACTACAATTCCATAATAAATAAATACACGAACCACGGATGACATGACTACATGAACTGGACTCGACTCGACTCAACTCCCGCCTAGCACGCACCTGCAGTAACCTGAAAGGTGGAGGTGTCAGTCTGTGAAGACCGAGTGAGGGGTTTAAATACATATTAGCGCAGATAACATGCAAATTATATTCTCGGGTAAAGATTTGTAAAAGATAAATATATGAGTTCAATAATAATGTAGCTTAGCCCGAGAATACAACTATCAATATTAAATACTTGTTCTTTTCATGCAATCGATAAACATGCTCGCTTGCTTGATAATCATTAGGTGATCACGCAATTCAATTATTGTGCAATCATGCAATAGTGTAATCACTTAGCACGTTCATGGAATGGAGTTCATGCACTTATTACATGGCTGGCTTGCAACATGATAGGATTGTTTCTCCTGTGGTTGGACGGACAACCACCAGCTCGAAAACCAGCCCAGCGCCCTCCCTAAAGAGAACCTGGCCAGGAGAACACGGGTACACGATAGGCCTTTGTTCTTCTTGTGGTTGGACGGACAACCACCGGCTCTAAGACCGGTCCAGTGCCCTCACTAAGGAGAACCTGGCCAAGAGAACACACGAACACGATAGGGTATTGTTCTTCCTGTGATTGGACGGACAATCACCGGCTCGAGAACCGGTCCAGCACCCTCACTAAGGAGGACCTGGCCAGGAGAACACATGGCTTGCTTTCATGACATGAAATGCTTGATTCATGCACACTAACATAACCTACTTGCTCGATTCATGAACAATAACATGCTTGGAATAATAAGAGCTTTCATAAAACTATAAATATAAATACCTTTGGGCCAAAACCACGTAAAGGTTATACGGGTTCCATATAACTAGAAATTAAACCTCACCTGATAGGCGACACACGATTCGTGAATGCGTGAACATGCTCATGATCCACAATCTCCGCCCTGGAGAATAACTGGACAAGAAACGGGACAATGTACATGCATTAGACCACAATTCAAGCATATTATTCATATAATGACGCACGACATGATCATACACGAGACATCGAGCAATACACAATGTAGCATGATAACATGTTGTTTCGACATATAATCAATCATATAATAGCAATTCGGGATCAAACAAACCATTGGAACGAGGGGCTAAAATTGTAATTTTGTGCAGAAACTTTCTGCACTTCCAGTGACTTGGGAACGGCCGTTCCAGGCTTTAGTACAAAATGGGAAGGGCCGTTCCCCAGTCCTGAAGCAGCTCCCTGAAGATGGGAACGGCCGTTCCGGCTTGCAAGCCAAAATGGGAACGGTCGTTCCCGTCCTCGCCGCCCTGCAACTATTCATATTATGGGAACGGCCGTTCCCTGTTTACAAAGGGAACGGGAAGGGCCGTTCCCGTTTTACAGAAGATGCAGCAGAACAGGGGAGAAAATAGGGGAGCACGAAAACACCACAAATCTCCACACCACTCACATAATTCAGTTCCAACCACAATAATTCATGAAGGAAAATATACATACATGCTTAAAGTGCAATAAAACACAATATAAACCCATGTTTCATGGCTTGATCATCACAATCACCCACTTCAAGCTTATAATTGAGTTTAGCATATAACTTCAAATTCTTCAAGAATTCAAACATAATTTCAAGCTAAAAGCATGAAATCATATTCCTAACACCACATAATCAAGTTGGCAAGCTTAAACACTAACCCTAGCTTCATGCATAATTATCAAGAAATCATATAAATGATCAAAGGTACCTTGAGATAAAAATAAGTGGAAGAAAATGATGAACATGGATGATTGAGCTTGAATCATGAATCTCCTAGCAAATTCTAGCTTGAAGATGATGATTTCCCAATTTCCCTTTCTTCTTGAGTGAATACCGAGAGGGAGAGGATGATGATTCTTGATGAATGAAAATGAAGAGCAAGGAAGAGATGCATATATCGGTATATTTGGAAAAATATGTAATAATTATGATTAAATCCTCCCACTCCATAAGTCATGCAATTGAGTGTATCAAGTTTGGGAAATGATCACTTTAGTCCCCTAATATTTTCATGCAATTAAGTCCTTAAAGAAAAGGAAATGAGCACTTAAGGACAATTTGGCAATTAATTCAAATTGGACAATTAATTCATGTAACAATTAAATTCCATTCATACAAGAATTCTCAAATGAAATGAATTCTATACAATTTCCACGTAATCATGTTGAAACCAATTATAAGAATTAATATAACACGATTAAATTAATCAAACGAAAATAATAAAATAAAGTCCTAACGCTCGAAACCCACACGTGTCGAGCGTACCTGACTGTCCGAAAATCGGGCCGTTACAAAAGACGTTTGAGGGCGGATTGAAACGTTTCAAGAAAGTTTCAATCTTTGTAAGTTACTTGATCCTTCTTGTGGTTGTTTTGAAATAAAAATTGGAAGCAAACAATCCTTGTTGTGAAAAATTTTAATTTTTTGTAGAGTTTCGCAACTTGATTTTCCAACAAGTGGTATCAGAGCTACTCTTGCAACGTTTATTTTAAAATTTTTTATTTAATTCTTGAATATGAAAAATAGATTTTTTCTTTGGTTCTATAGCCCATTTCCATGGGTCAAGTCGTGACGGACAACTTAGGGTGTAAAGCTCTCCCTATCAATGGTAGCCGTGTTCCTAGGGACTCGAACTCGAGACCTCTAGTTAAGCTAGCATAGCGTCGGACCGCTAAGCTACACCACTTGGTATTATCTGAAAAATGGCTAGGTGTTCTTGAATTTGTTTCGAAATATGAGCTTTTAAATCTGAGAAGCAATGTTTTAAAAATCGGACCGTTAAGCGAACCGGAAAATCAACTGGGTCAAGGGTCATTGGTTCAACCGTTGGATCAACCGTGGTCGAACCGATGACGTCATAATTATGTCATAAATAATATTAACTATAGAATATATATAAATAATAAATAATAAAATATATTTTAAAATTTACTTTTATATTTTCTCAATTTATATACAAATATAATATGCAAATATAAGAATATTATAAAAAAGGAATTAAAAAACCAAAGATTATGAACTAAAATAAAACATAAATTCATAATTCATGATTCGTAACATGAACATTTAAAGTTCAAAACTCCGAGGTAAGAAAATAATCATCCCAAATTAAATTAAAATACATAATAAATTAGTTTTGAAGAAGTGGTTGTAAAAAACATATAGAAATAGTGGAGAAAAATATAGAAACTTAGAGAAATTAGGGTTTAATTTTATCAATTTATTGTTTTTTAAAAAATCGAACGATTCACTTGATCCAGGAACGGTTCGCCGGTTTTATCGGTCGAACCGCGGTTTTGAACGGTTTTTTCAAAATATCACGGTTTTGAGCCTTGTCCGGTTTTGGGGGGTTAACCGGACCGTTCCTTGAACCGGTCGACGGTTCTAGCGGTCGGACCGTCCGGTCCGGTCCTGTTCTTAAAAACATTGCTGAGAAGTTTCATGAAAAACTGAAAAAAACATTTTTTGAAAAATTTATTAAAATCATTTTAAGTTTAGATTTATAAAATCATCTTATTTATTCTTGGATCTTGAAACGAATTTTTTTAAAAAAATTTTGTTTATCGGACGAAAAGCGAAATGGGGTGGCAACGACCAAACAGGTTGGCGGCCCGCCACCGCCACCGCCAATGGAAGGTGTAGCACCCGAACGTAAGGCACCACATCCCCCGCATCGGGACCCGTCCCGTATATGAAATGGAAAGTCCATACACATGCCTAATCACGGTGAATGGGGACACACACCCACGCTATGCTAGGCGGGAGCTAACCCTTAAACCATACAAGAACAAGGTAATATAAAATCAGAGTAACAATATTGAAAGTGGAATCAAAACATCATATAATATTTACAATGAGCATCCAAGCTCCAAAATATCCAGACATGTACAATTATATCGTTATCAACGGCCCACACGGCCTATCAAAACCATAAGCGCCCAACATGAACGTAATCATATACAAAATGATGATAATAAAAGTATATGAGTGTAGAAGGAAATGCTAAACACCAATGCAAGACTTAGATGACTCGTATTCCCGCCTAGCACTCCCTTAACCTGCACAACACAACTGAAAACAAACCGGGTTCAGTCTAAAGGAGGCTGGCGGGTATAAAACCGGGCATAAGATACATAATATCGTGGAATTTAAACATATACATGCAAGCCTTAATCCCGTGTGAAGTTTTACAACAACTTCCCAAGTGGGTAAACAAAGAAGAGCATCAACGGGATTACGACTATCATATTATCCAACCAACACCTTGTGTAATCATAAACATAATTCATTGGTTATCATACATAACTTTTTTTGCACATTCATAATCATGATCATAATCATACATATACACTTTTTTTCTTCGAGTGGTGGGCGGGCTTGCAAGACCCGGCCACCTCATACATTGACCAATGAGGGTACATGAATCCCCCAAAGGCACTCAGCTCCCATTCCTCGCTAATCTCCTAGCGAGGGCCGGTATCACCGTAGTTGTTTGGGGCTAGTACATGGGATCACCGGCGGCCCTTGCCTCCCCGGATAGCCACATGTACTAAATCCCTGGGCCCGTGCATTCATAATCATGTCTCGCCAAAATTATATGTAGGATTGCATAAAAGAAAGGCTTACATTTGATAATATTTACTCAAGAAAAGATTCGATATATAAGATGTAACACCCTAAGCGGTGGGGCATCACACCCCCGCACTATGACCCGACACGTGTATGAAATGGAGAGTCCGTACACGTACTAAGTCATAGCGAACGGGTGACAGATGAAAAACGCACCCACTGGCTAGGCGGTATCTAACCCTGTACAAGTGAAAGAATGCAAAACATGACAGCTGAAGCAATACAAAATGACAACTTTCAAAAACTTAAATCAGCAATCATAAATTCATATATCCAGAAAGTGAAACAACATCAACCTAAACGGGTTCAACTAAACAAGGCAACCTGTCCTAGCCTGTCCCGAATAACTATACAACAAAACGGGTTCAACTAATCCAAGTACCTGTCCTAACCTGTCCCGAATTCTAAACATTTAAATCATAAATGCAACCTGCACGAAACACATCTTATACAAAATTTACAGACATATTTCAAAACAAATTGCTTAACAAACTAAACGAACAGACACAAACATGACAGACATGACACACTGCCGCCTAGCACGAACTCCAACGTGAACCCAAACCAAAACCTGCACACTAGAAACATAAACGGGGAGGGGTCAGTCCAAAGACTGAGCGAGGGGCTGACACACGCACACTATACATATATATAGAGGACAGCACAAAGAAGAAGCGACGTTCGTGAACCCGGGGTTAGTTTTTGCACGCCAAAACATTTTCCCGTGATAGTATACTTATAGGGGCTTAAAACCAAACAAACAAATCTTAACTCAAACGTTCTTAAAACATAAGTTCAGATTCATGCAGACTTAACACACATATCAGAGCATATCTTATTAGTTTAAAAGTATATCCATTTTTATCTTAATTTAAGAATCTACCCCCGTTTCACGAACTTATGACAGATGGACAGACATAACACACTTACTCATATCAGAACAAAACTCATAAAACAATCCCACCTGCACACCATTGGGGAAGAGAGGTGCCCCTCTCAACCCACCACAAAACGAAACATGTCAACCGGAGGATCCCGCCCGGTTACTTCGACGGCCATACCAAAATGCGCTCCGTCGGCATAGGAGAACTAAGTCTCCCGTTGGTGGAGAAGTGCACAAGGGTCGTAACTGGCGACCCCATGGTCGTCCCTGGTCTCCCTTACCCACAATCTCCGGGGCCCATCACACAGATAAACAGACATATATCGGAAACTTAACTTGCCACACACAGACAGACAAACATATCTCATGCATATCGTGCTTATCATATCACACGTACATATCACACACACTGACCTAGGAATCATAACAGAACTGAAACAAAGCATACATAGGCTCATACATAGCGTTTCGTATTTTCAAATCAAATCATATGACAAAACCATCAAAATATGTACTTCACACATATCTACATATACATAAGGCTTATAAACAACATGCATTCGAAAACGAGCACGTTACAATAGGGTATAACTATATCATAACCTCACCTGGTACCAAACACAGCCGAACACAAAGCAGAAGGTCCACCCCGGAACCTGCACGACTCACTTGTCACCACCCCGGGTGCACCTGAACCAACTGAACACACAAAACAGACCACAAGACTCAGACTCAGAAAGACAACCACGCAGGGACGCACGGCAAATGCAATCACATAAGCAGGATTCAAATTCATATTAATTTCAGGCAAAACAAAACATTAAGGCATGTCCATAAGCACAATTAATGCAATTAAGGGGACTCGAAAGGCAATGGAATTCACATATATCATTTCATAAATTTATACGTATTATAAAGCCAATCAAATCATATAATAACATGCTACAAATTCTATTTAAAGATCACGAAGTTACATATCAAATTCCAATCGTACTAAGTTCATATATTTCCTACGTGGCCTGCCCAAATCATATGTTACATAATGGATTCAATTATCAAAGTTGAACTAATCAAATCAAACAAATTCATCCTTTTTCAAAATTACACTAACACCCCCTCTAATCTAATCAATTAGCATAAATTCAATAAATCGGGATTCAATTTACAAATTACAAAGTCCATACTTATCATATTTCATATCATACATGATTTCATACACATAGGAGTACATTTCGATCGACGATTCAAGCAATTAGCAATTAAAACAATTAATTCCAAATATTCAAGTTATACAAAATAAATCACAACAAATCAACCAGACATCCGATTGACGAACGGAAAGTGGCGTTGGACTCACCACGACGAAAGGAACTCGCTGTACGCAGGGCGTCGGAACACCGCCTCCGGAACCCACCGGACAGCCACGTGCAGCGGCCGGACCACCACCTCCGGTGGTCGGAAAATTCCCCGGAAGGACAGAAACGTAGGCCTCGGCCTGCTTGACAAAAGCCCTCAACCAATTTCAGAAAATATCAAGCACACCGGATTTCGTTGACGAAAAACCGAACTAAAATCCTAGTACGAAAACTGAAATTAAATACAAACCGCTAAACGAAAATAAAATCCGAACATACCGTTGGAAAGCCCGTAACGAGCCCTACGAAAGCCCTATAGCCAAACCCCGGAAAAATCATCGGAAAACCGGACCACCGGTCGAACCCCGGTTCGCCGCCGTCGGCCGGTTCTCGAGTCGGGGCCAACGTCATCCGCTAGTTTTCGTCGTTCTAAGCAATTTTTGTAAAGGCTCCACCACCAAAACCGATAGGAAAGGGGTCCTACGCCGTCGCCGAAGGACTGCCGCCGCGCCACCGCCGATTTCGCCATCTACAGCCCCCGGTTGCTTGATCTGAGGTCGGAAATGGAACGGGAAGGGTAAAAAACGTAGGGTAGGGTGGTGGTTGGCCGGCGAAAGTCGCTGGATCGCTGGCGACAAAGTGGTGGCGCCACCCGCCACTTTCAGGCCGCCGTGGGTCATCGGTTGGCCACGATCTTGGTACGGTTGTGACGGGCTCGTCGAGCTGATGAATTTCGACTAATGGTTCGTCGAATTTCGTCGAGAAACGATCAAGTTTGGTGATGTGTGTGAAATCACACCTTCACTATGTGTGAATAGTGTCGATCGCGGGAGAAGACGATGAAGGCTGAGGTCTGATCTTTTGCACGAATTACGAGGATTCGGGGTATATATCTCGGGTCCTCGTACGCAAGAACGGTCGGAAGAACTGGCTAACGAAGTCAGAATTGGGCAAACTCAGAGTCTACTAACTCGTCTCGATGCCCCGAACGCGTTGAAGGGGTCAAAATGGTCAAAATCTCATCCGAACAAGAAATGACCGAAAAACCCCTAAAAAGAGAAAATTACAAAGGGGCCCCTAAACTCTAAAAGAGTTCAAAATAGGGCCACGAAAAATATAAAATCACATAATTAAACACATAAAAGGTTGGAACGTGGCGTACCTTATAAATCGGACGAGCAGGATATTACATAAGAACACTAATTTGGCTTAAAACTTTTCACATAAGGGGCATATCGGGTCATCATAGCTATTAGAAGAGAAACCCACCTTGAAGAGACAAAAGAAGAAAAACAGGAGTCTCAAGGGTCACCCTCGTCTCCAACCAATTCCAAATCTGTGAAAAAGAGGTAGTGTGAGACTCAAAATGACCATATATGATGCACGACAATGTTATGCTCATGATATGAGATGCATAAGTAGTAAAATGATGTCATGAAGTCACATAATCAAGTAATTCATCCAATACGTGGCAATATCAAGTTCATTTGTTCATAACTTCCACACTTCATATCAATTCAAGTCATAAATCTCATATAGCAATCATAACACGTACAAATGCATGTTGACAAAGCTTAGGAATCATAAAAAGAGGGAAAGATTAAACAAGCAAAACTTGGTGAAATCATGTATAATCTATCTTAAAATGACCACAAGGAGATATACTACACAAATATAAGCTTACCTTCAAGAAATGGTGGAAGATGGAGAAGAGATGAGCTCAAATCTCTCTTGGGTGAATAGTTCTTCTTCCTTCTTTCTTCTCTTCTTTTCTCTTCTTTTTGCTGAATATTTTGAGTGAGAGAGAGGGGTTGGTTCGGTTGGGGGGGAGGGGGGCTGAGTAGGGAAAGAGAGAGTGTGGCAAGTTGTCTAGGTCATGAGCTTAGGGTCTAGGGGTGTTAATGTAGGTCCGTGGCTTAAGAAAAGTCAATAGTTGTCATTTTAGGGACAAGGTGCTTGTTTCGGTTGAAATTCGGGAGTTCAAATGGTCTTAGAAAAATATAAGGTTTGTTCATCGGATCCAAATCGTCGATACGAGTCTAATGGAGGTGACTGCACTTGATTCCGAGTTCCCGAGCTCAAGATACGCCACCCGGAACCCAAGGTGCACTAAATGCTCTTTAGCCCCTTTTCGGTTCTGATCACACAAGCAAGCCCCAAAACTCACATATACAAGAACGAAATCATGCAATGAGCATATAAACATGATCATAAGGCATATATTTCACTCATACTAAATTTCCACGAAAAACAAAAGTCAAACGAAGCTCATTCAAAGTCATTTAAGCAAATACGTTCAAAAATTCAAATAAATTCCAAAACGAATAACAAAGAATTCAAAGTGTAAAAGATAATGAAGTAAATAATGAAATTAAAACAAATAAACAATTAAATTGTGTAATTACATAAACACATACGTCATACCTGTACGGTCGAAAAGTCAAGGCTTTATAACCTCTCCCTTCTTAAAACAATCCGTCCTCGGATTCACTGCTCGCCGGAAACAATTCAGGGTGGAACTTCTTCATCTTCTCCTGTGTCTCCCATGTAGCATCTTCGGTCTTATCACTTCTCCAAAGAACCTTGACTAGTGGGATACGCCGATTTCTGAGTTCTTGAAACTTCCGGTCCAAAATCTTAACCGGCTTCTGAATGAAGGTTAGATTTGGCTCTAGTTCCGCTTCTTCAACCGGTAGAACCTCGGATTCATCTCGGTAGTACTTTCGGAGTTGCAAAACATAGAACACATTATGAATTCCAGTCAAGTTAGGAGGCAAATCCAGGCCGTAAGCTGTATCTCCAATCTTCTCCAAAATTTCAAACGGACCCAAATATCGAGGATTAAACTTTCCTTCTTTCCGGATCCTTGAAAACCCTTTGCGTGGAGAAGCCTTTAGAAAGACTCTATCTCCAACCTCAAACTCAAGGTTCTTCCTCCGAAGATCGGCATAACACTTCTATCAGTCTTGAGCTGCTTTCATCCGTTGTCTAATTAGTTGAACCTTGTCTATTGCATCCTGAATGGCTTTAGAGGGTTTTTCCTTCTTCTCCCCTCTTTTCACGCCACTCCTCTAAATCAAAGAACAATGGAGACCTACACTTCCGTCCGTAGAGAGCTTCATAAGGTGCCATCTCTGTCGAGGCTTGATAGCTATTGTTGTAAGTAAACTTGTTTAATGGAAGCCGCTCATTCCACGAGCTCTGAAAATCTAATGCACACGCTCGCAGCATATCCTCTAAATACTTGATCAACCTCTCGGAGTGCCCATCTGTCTGAGGATGGAAAACGGTGCTAAACTGAAGTCTCGTTCCCAAACACTTTTGTAGCTCTTGCTAAAACCTTGAAGTAAACCTTGGATCCCGATCCGACACAATACTAACCGGTACTCCATGAAGTCTGACAATCTCATCATTGTACTTCTTCGCTAGCTTACTCACTTTATCGGACATTCGGATGGTAAGAAAATGAGTCGACTTCGTCAAACGGTCTACAATTACCCAAATTCCATCAAGACAACCTTTTACTCTTGGCAAACCTGAAATGAAATCCATAGCAATCTATTGCCACTACCATTCTGGGATCAGTAATGCTTCAAGTAGCCCCAATGGCTTTTGATGTTCTGATTTCATGACTTGACAAGTCATACAATGTTTCACGAAATTGATCACATCCCGTTTCAATCCATTCCACCAATAAACATGATCATAAGGCATATATTTCACTCATAAGGCTAAGATTGAACCTTATTTTGTATCTTTTTCCTTTTAATTATTATTTGAGAGTAGACTTTAGGTGGTGAGGTTTTATTTTCATTTTGGAGACTTAGCACCCATGGAGTAAGAAGAATCCACGAAATTAGGAGCATGGTGGCCATAAGTGAAGACCCCTCAAAATGTTAGGGGGTACATGTTCTATTATTGTAATAGAATAAGACACCATTAAAGTTTTATTTCATCCCTTATGTGAAATTATCTATTTTATGTGGCATATATTTTAGAACTAGCAATTATGGAGTGGCTCCCATAATTGCGTGTAAGACAGGATACCCATGATCATCAAATATTCGTATCATGCTAGAACATGTTATCTGCTAATTGCTTGTGTGTAATGCATTTATGTGTAACTGCATTAAATAAGACTAATTGAAATGGATAACTGTACATATTGGTGAGGTCAAAACTGGACAACTCTTCAGTATTCGAAAATTCCATAAATATTAAGCAAATTCGAAAAATAGTTGTTTTATATAAAGTGAAAACTTTAAATAAAATCCCTAGCATTCCATCAATAGGATTTAAGTTTCATAAATTGTTGTCTGACGAGTCGTGGGCTAAGTTATTAGTTCTTAGTTTCCTGATTAATTACTTCAAGTAATCAATATTTCATGATTATTTCGGAATGAGCGATGTCTCACGAGTCGTGGATTGTTCGGACCAAGTTTAATCACGATCTTATGATTGATGGATCCTTCTTAACACTGTCTTAGGTATAGATGTTGCACGAGTTGTGGGTCAATATCGAAGCAACAGTTATGCAAAAATATTACTGAGAATTCCAGAGATCGAGGGGGACCCTAGGCTGAGTCATCGCTAGACTCCAATAAATAGCTCATCCACCTTCATGCACTGCATATTACCTTTGTTTTTCTTTTTATTTTGTTGAAGTTACCATCTGACTTGAATATTGGAGTGCCCATGTTGGAAAAGCGCCAAGCTGATCCTCCCACCTTCCATTTTTTTGCAAGTCGCAGGGCAGACCCATTTTCATCTTACAAGTTGAGGTATATGATAAATTCTCTCTACAACCTTCGTATATTTCACGCATTTCTTCAATCCTCCTGGTAGTAATCAGACATTTAATAATGCGGTCGTAAGCCACCATGTAATCGTTTGAGGGATATCCTTGAGAAAGTTCAAGCTCAATTAGGTTAATGATATTATCAAGAGGAAACAGAGGAATGTTCTTAGAAAAAACCATCGAGAGAGTCGAGGGTTTGAAAGTGAATTTTATTTTAAACCTCGACTTTATAGGGGATGATGAGATCGATCCTGTGGCTCCAACTGTAGGAGCGAGAGGAGCATCGGATGTGAAAACAAAGGTTTCCGATGCTTGCTGAACAAATGGTAAAGGTATACTCAACTGTGAGAGGGGAAGAAGGAATGGGGGTTGAAGAGGACTTGGTCCCTTTCTCCGAAGACCCATCATTCTCTCGTTGGCCCTTCTTCGCCTAAAATTCAAGCAAATAGATTCTGGGTCGTGTGGGTTTTTTTCAAACGATCCTCCATTACTCAAGCATGCATAACAATCTCGTCTGCAAAATATCTTTCGGCATTAGTAACATTGCAAAGGAAAGAACCACATAGAACAAAAACAAAGGTTTGAAATGGAAAATCTATATAACAACTCACCATACAGCATGGAGATGGTATTGATGTCGAGGTTTATGATCCCAACAAATAGCATGCTCGTATCGTACTAAGTTTTTACTATAAAAAAAGAACTCTAGATCTCCTCATCCTAGTCAAGTTTAACATCTTGAGGAAAAAAAATTACCCGACCATTTATAACGAACCTTCCAAGAGAATAGAGGGGTATAAAAAATCTTACATAATTCTTTCTTCTAGAATTCATGGGATGACTTAAGGACCATGAATAATCTGCATTGGTAATGGGGTTGGACATTGAAAAACCACCTCCCAAGTTCTTTATTTTGAACAGATTGAAGAGGTAGAAGAAATTATTAAACTTGGCTCCTGCCCATAATATTGCATCAATATAATGAAAAATGACACCTATAGAAGTTAGGGCTAACTGAGCTAAGACAAGATAAAGTATGCTCATGATGAAAATAACAACATTGTGTAAAGGAGCGAAGACATGCATGAGAATGGCTAGATGGATTGTCTGGTATCCTGAATGGAATCTATGCATCCGCTGTTCTCTCGAAGGAAATAACATCTTAAAGGAACGGGTTATATTGTGCATGTCCCTAATGCTCGACTTGATTTTCATGACGTCAATAGTAGAGAGGTTTCGTTTACTAGGTTTGTCAAACTATTTACCCATATCCTTAATTTTCTTAGGAGGAGAAGATGGAGAAGGTTCATGGGGGTTTAGTTATTGAGCGTTATTAGCTTCACACGAGGTTAGGGGGCTCAATGAGCTGGTAGCTTGAAGAAGAGGAATTATCAATGAAATATTCGAGGGACGAATTAAGGGACCCCAAATTAGATACCAACGAAAGATAGAGGGAAAAGGGATGCAAAAATGGTATTCATGGCTAAGTGTTCTAAGGCTTTGAGAAACCCAAGGTTTATTTCAAAATCCATATAGACACAAAAGAGAAGGAATAAATCAAAAAAGAAAATCGAACAAGCTAAAGAAAGGAGAAAAGTAGAAAAGAAAGAGAGGGTAAGAGATCATACTCAAAATCAAGCTACGAAGAGTGCTACAAATAGTCGGGATGCTGATCATCGGAGGAAGATAAAGGATTAAAACTTTTAAAAATCTAGAAATGCGTAGTTATTCTTATTGGCGATGATGTCGTTTGACGGCAGGCTTCAAAAAGATGGCGGAAAGAGCAAAATAATGCCTCAAAATGCTGATTTCTCGATTTGAATTACTTTACGTCATCTCATTCAAATTTATTATAGTTGTGTTATTCTAAAATGATTTTTCTCTTAAGAAAACCACTTTAGACTATCAACTTAGGGGACTAAATGATGTGGGCCCAAACTCTCTTAAAATAATTATTAGTAACTCTTTCACACTCAATTTGTGTGCAAATAAAAACATTATTGTTGTTGAAAATATATCAATCAAATTAATGTGCCCAAATACAGCACGATCACGTCGGTATCCCGCATATTCCGCATCCAAATCAAAGCTTGCCATATGGCTATCATGACATGTGACACCTCGACTCTCCAGCCATACAGGCATGACGTCACAGGTGAGCTAACTGCGTATTTAAATTATTTTTTTATGCACTTATGTGATATTGTTGAAATATATGAATTTATTCTTGAATTATATTTGAACAATGTACGTGGATTTCAAACGTTTTTGCCAGTTTGATTCCGAATTTGACCCGTTTGATCTCGGACTTGATTCCGATTTTTGTGACTACGTGATATGCATGAATTATAAGTGTTATAAACTTGTTTATATGCTCGTTATACTTTTTTTGACTCGTCTGATGAGGTCTTGGACCATTTTTGTGAAATTGGGACTTAATTGGCTAATGAGAATTTAGCACGCCTTGGGTTTTGGACGGCATAATTCGAGCTCAGGAATCCGGATTTAAATTCTGAAACCATTTTTGGACTCGTATTGAAAATATGGATCTAACAAACCAAGACTTGTATTTTTCTAAGCCCATTTGTACCTGCGAAACTTCACCTAACCGAGCCCCTTGTGTCAGACCCGCCACCCTTGCCCGTTTTGCCCATATTAGACTCGTTTTAGCTCCAAATCACCCCATAATTGAACCCATATGACCCTAACTCAACCCTTTACCTTTTAATTCCACTCCATTTCGAGCCAACCCTGAAATAAGCAAGAGAAAGAAGCAAGAACAAGAGCTACAAGAAACCCTCCTCCATTTTGGCCAAGTTTGAGCTCATAGCACTTCCACACTCCATCATCTGTTGAAGGTAGGTATATTTTCAAATTCCTCATCCTTCTATGCTTCTTTTATTCCATGAACTTTATGTTTTGAGCATTGTTTACATAAGATTTGAAATTCTTGTGTTAGCATGTGTTTTGTTGAGTTGAGATGCATGTTTCTTGATCATTTAAGCTTCTTTGATCCATATCTTGACACCTATTTCATGGTAGATAAGTAATAAATGAATCACCATTAATGAATTTGAAGAAATGAATAGTAAATGGGTTGAAACTTGAAGAACAAAATCTGTACACATGAAACCTTGTTGTTGTGACTGATTTGCAGCTGATTTGTTGGATTTTTGGCTCATTTTTCTTGCTTTCTTGGACCATATTTATGTGTATTATATGCCCCTATATTGATATATGTTGCCTTGCCCTTTTTGCTTCATGTTTCAGCTGCATTTCGAAGATGATAGCAGCCCAGCGAGGAGTGAAGGGGCGTTCGCCCGTTGTTTGCCTTTTGGAGTGAACGACCATGCAGCTGCTGCCACCAACTTCTTTATGGATGAACGAACCTTTCAGAATTTACAAAGGGAGGGACTGAACGGCCGTTCAGTCCCCCAGGCCTGCCTTTTTGCCGCTGCAACGTTGAATGACCGTTCTATTCCGAATGTGCCGCTGATGTGTTTTCCTTGTTTTAATTGATGTTATTTAATCTTTTCCTCTTTCTTTATGACTTATATGTATTGTTAACATGTTAAATTATGTGTTATAATTATTGTATTAAGTTTATGGATTCATTTGACGTGAAATATATAAGATATGATAAGAAAATACCAAAATCACGTGTCATTAAAGTTCTTGTCAGTATGATAAGAAAATATTCTTATCAAGACTACAATATGTTATATAAGATGTAACAGCCCAAAACAGGGCCTGGATGAAAACAGTAAGTTAAGGCAGTGGTAAAGCGTTTATAGACCGTGATCCAACTTTTTGAATCATCATACATTGCATTTTTACATGAACTTTGTGCTCGTATTTGTTCTGACATGTTTTAAGGGGGAATTCTTGACCTTTGATACAGTTTACTATTCATAACCCGAGCCTACCTTGTTCATATTGCTACTCGAACCCTAGAGGTTCATTACACATATTTCCCAATCGTTTGAACTTGTTTCCCGAACTCAGAAAGTCTTTCTTGAGCCATAAGGGTATTTTTGGAACTTACCGACCAAAGTTACTATTCATCAGAAAATGAGCTTTTGATTCTGATACCTTTTCCTACCCAAGTTATAGTCGAATCGATCCTTGAGTCGAGACGAGTCTTTTGATATCATTCTTGGCTTGGAAATCCATTCTGGAACTTTGTTTTATTGAAAACGTTTTTGAAAACCCTAGTTTACTATTCCTTTTACGAACGGTTTCATTCGGAAAATGTTTTCTCTTCGGATTTGCACTACTTGAGCTATTTCAAGATTTTTGAGATGTTTTACAACTCTTGATTCAAGTCCTAGCTTGAAAATTTGAAGCGTACGTTCGTACGTGAGGATTCACTATTCATCCTACGTTTTCAACTTTTTAACGGTAAAACGTTTTATAGTCGATTTTGGACTCAAAACACTTCTCGATTTATTTCTTGAATTTTAGAAGCAATCCGGACTTGAAAATCATTTTAGAAAGTCGTTTTTCACTCATGTCGAGTTTCGAGCTCAAAACTTTTATTCATTAAAACTAATGTATCTTTCAAACGGTAAATCCGATTTCGACGAATGAATATGCATTTCGAAGCTAATTTTCTTGCCGTCGGAATGGTTAAACTTCCAGCCACTTATCCTCGAGCCATGGGGGACAAAATTACAGAAATACCCCCAGCAGTCCCATTTTTACCTTCTTAATCCCTAAAGCTTCTAGAAGGTACAAGTGGATGAACTCTTGTTTTGCTCTCCTACCCTTAAGCCATCTCTAATTGCAAGGTGAGGGGCTTCCCAACACCTATATATACCCCTCTCATGGCATTTGAATCCTTGCTCAAAGTTGTGTTAACAACACCCTTTCTTCTCTCCCTCTCCCCCTCTTTACCGTCGGCTACCCCCCCCCCCCCCCCCCTTGTAGCTAGGTTAGTTTGTTTTGTTTTATGTTATGTTTAGTTTAGTTTATGTTTTTATGTTATGGTATGTTTATATTATGTTTAGGTTGGGTCTTAGGGTCTTCCCTAAGCCATATAGGATTTTATTTTATGCATTTATTATATAGTTTTTATGATATGTTTTGATAGTTGCTTATATGTTTTAATTGTTTAGTATATGCTTGAATATGTTATGAATTGCTCTAGTATATGCTATGATCATGTGATATGATTGTTATATTATGAGAATTGATGCATGATTATGGAATTTAAATTATGTTCATGCATGTTAGCCAATGGAATAGTGCTTTACAATTTATTATGTCACAACTTGTTACATGTTGATATGGAAATAAATTGTTACATGTTACATGCCTAAAGGTTTATGATATATGATATGATATGATATGATATATGTTGTGACATGTTGTCACATTGTTATATGATTCTTGAATTGAATCGAGCTTATGGTATGAGATGGATTAATGGATTAGTGCCTTGATTATGTTATACACTTTAATGGTGTCACATGTTATAACCTAAGATAGAATAGTGTTTCATAACTTGATCTTATGCCTTAATTGGATCTCTTAACTATAGGTTATACCTTTAACCTAGATCACACTTGATTATATTAACATGAACTTGAAACTATAGGTTATAATCAAGATCATAATTTAATTAGGGTGTGTGTGTGTGTGCATGTCGTGTGTGTGTGTGTGTGTACCGTGTGTGTGTGGGTGTGTGTATAGTAAGGGTTTGACCAGACCCTTTGACCCGACATGTGAATAGTAATCGTGAATAGTAATCTTGAATAGTACTTTTGAATAGTGAAAATGAATTAAAAATTGTGCTTTCTCTATAGACATTTGCACCTAGGGTTTCCATATCCAGGGTCTAAAATGTGTTTTCAAAATGAGTTTTCTTTCGTGGACTTGTTTCTTAACTTAAGGTTGCGATAGGATTCATAATTTGACTAAAGCTTACTCGGTTATAGTAAGATCATAGTCTAACGTTAAGAGTAACTCACTTTGATGTATTCCTTTGTGTGTTACCTTTCTTGAATACCTTAAATGGTATTACTCTCTTGTGTTACATGTTCTTTACATGTTCCTTGTTCATTGTTCTTGCATTTCATATGCATCTTGGTTAGTAGTGGGTCTTAGTTGTTAAGCTCACTCTAGTACACCACCTACAGGAGTTAAAGTTGAGCACTGGGATCCCCAGGGCACCGTATAATCTGTCTACCTACCTTTTGGTACTATTAGGTGAGGTGAAGTTATAAATGTTTTCCAACTGGAACCACGATTATACTATCGTATCATATGTTTTGAAATTCAAAGCTAAACCTTGTTTTGAACTATCCCTTTTATCGGGACATTCTCTTGAAAGGATCATTCATACTTTAATAGTATACCTTAATCTACAACACATGTTTTCCAAAGTTCTGCATTCTTGTTCAAAGACAGTTACATGTTTGCATATGTTTTCAAAGTACAGTTTACAGACAGAATCACATGTTTTCAGACAGAATCATATGTTTTACAGACAGCATCATATGTTACAGTTACAGTTTCACATGTTATAGTTAGCATACTGGAGTGTTACTCTGGTCACTGCTAATCTTAAATGCAAGCATACAGTTTACAGTTTGGGCCCGGCGGTTATGTGTGGAGGTGATGCTCGGGAGGTGAGCGCCAACGACATCACCAATACTGGCCGCCACACTTAGACTATTGACACCGACTTTTAACAGGAGGTTTGTTAAGTCAGGACAATCTGTCTGGGAACGGACAACAAATCTGTTCCCATTACATGTTTACAGGTCGCCTAGGGCTAGCTACCCGAAGTGACAACCGGTGGAGGATGGTGCATGTTTGTATGTGTTGGTAAGAGTTGTTGTTGACCTTGGTCCAATAGTCTACTGTGTACGGAGTTGTTGTTGACCTTCGTCCAATGCTCTACTTTATGTGGGGTTATTGTTGATCTTGGTCCGATACTCTACTATACGTGGAATTATTGTTGATCCTGGTCCGATGCTCAACCAAACCATGTTTTCTGGAGTAAGGATGGAGGAGCCTAGCTTGCGGGCAAAATTCTGTTTCATAAAGGATGGTTCATATCTGGAAAAGTTCACTTTACCCTTATCCCGTTTTATGAAAGAACTATGAACCATCAACAGCATATGTGTGCGCGTGTGATAGCATTCATGAAAATGTTTTATAACGTGCATTCTTTTACAGCATCGCATTCAAAGAGTTTTATCAACCGAACTTGTTTCAAGTTCTTCTTTAAAGCATTGCATTTAACAGTTTCGAACTTTACTTCAAGTTCTTTAATTCAGTACTTTCTTTAAAGTATTCCCTCACTTAGTCCTTTTGATTAATACCTCTCCCGTTTTCTTGCCTCGTGGTTTCAGGTCTTGCAGCCGCAGTCTAGAGGTATCTTGAAGCTCTAGATTGTCATTTTTGTTTCAGTCAGGACTTAGTATTACTTCCTCTTTTGCGTCCTGCATATGTTTTATGGCTGCATCACTTTATGTTTCTGTATATGTTTCTGAATACTTGAGTATCTTTGTCATACTCTTTCTGCTACACTGTTACCGATACATTGAACTCTGCTATATCGGTACTTATATGTGAATCTGTTATATGTTCTGATATGCCGAGTCTCTCTTACACGATCAATATGTTCTTGCTTGTTACATGCCATCACGCACATGTTTTGAAAAGTTTTAAAATACTCTGATTTTCCGCTGCATAGCCACATCGTTGTACATGTATAGTTCTGATAGACAGCCGTTCACTGGAGTATTTCTTGAGTGATGGCTCACACTATTACTTGAGAGGTGCTTCAGTGCGGGGGTTGAGACGCTGCTCTCCTCTTGTTCTGGTACGGGTGGGGGCGTTACAGCCTGAGGTGGTATCAGAGCATCGAGTTAAGTAAGAAGAGACTTAACCTAGATTGCTCTCATGTTGCATCATGGATTGTTCACGCATTGCATCCAGGATCATTCTCATATTGCATCGAGATAGGATATTTGGGGATTGCATGGTTCTGTTATCTGGATTTCATATCTGTGGTATCTTCTGTATAGCTATGGCAGTTCAGCCACACCAGGATCCTAATCAGCAGATGGATGAGGCTTTCTTTGAGCAGTTTGAGGCCCCGCGTACTGTGGCAGTTTCTCACCGTGGAGGCACTCTTTTCTATACTTGGCGTAGGTCTAGGAACAGTGGCAGACCTGGGTATTCCTATCCTAACAGAGTTGTGCACTATCTCGAGTCTGAGAGAGATGGTTACTTTCAGGAGTATCAGGGGACCCGTGAGGTCAGGTTGGAGTCTCTGCGCTATCAGGATCAGTCACTGCAGTACCAGATTGATAGGGACATCGCTCGTGAGCATGCTGCAGAGATGACTCATATTGCTGATCAGAGGGCTGCTCGTATTGCTGAGCTGGAGGCAGATCTTATGCAGATGACTATTTATCGCGACACCTCTATGGAGCGTCACCAGCACTACCGTGCCCGTGTGAGAGCTAGCCTGTATGATACCTATCACTTATCCGATGAGCAGGCAGTTGAGGAGGTCGAGGGTCAGGATGTCAGTCAGGCCTCTCAGGAGCCCGAGCCTATGCAGGATCAGTCTGATGGAGGCGATGGAGGATCTGATGATGATGATGATGGCGGAGATGATCCAGCAGGACATGGACAGGGTGAGGTCGTTGCCGTTTCTGATGACACCACCAGGGGTTCTTTGGACCACAGTTATCAGGGTTGATTGCTGATGAGAGATTTCTGTATATAGTACTGATGCATATATATCTATCTATGGATGGCGGACGTATAGCCGGGACAGTTCAGGACTGACTTTTGGATGAGGGGATGTATAGCTCTGGTAGATGATCCCCGACTTTTGGCACCACGGATGACGGTTCAGATGACTTGGTACCTACTAGGTTATTTTCAGCAGGGTTGGACGGATTGGTAAGGCCTGTAAGGGAGTCAACTCGATAGTATCGGGTCCTCCCCATTTTGAATTAATACTGTTAACATGTGGCCTGTAGTAAATTTTACCAAACCTTGCACAGTTATAACACTTTCGGCTTTATGTTGAATATCTGTTTACTGCTTTCCATAACTGTCATTGCATGAGTCTTAGAGTTGCTTCAAGATACCATTAGGACCGTTGATAGGATCATGCCATTTCATTTATTGTTATCATGCTATTGTTCTTGATATGTTGAATACGCTTCTGGATATGTTGATCATGCTTCTGATCATGTTACAGTTCTGGTTGATATGACAGTACACGTTCTGTTCCCGTTTACATGTTGATCATGTTTTGGGATATGTTATATATGTTTCTGATATGTTGATATGTTACCCGAGCTTCTGTTCTCGTTTACATGTTGTCTGACAATTGTTTCTGATTATATGATATGTTTGGAGATCTTGAATCTTTGCTGACATGTTGTTATGGGGATGTGTTGTTCTCATACTTATGTGTGACTACGTGAGAATGTGAATACGTGGTTACGGATTCTGTGAATCATTATATGTCATGCATCGAATATATGTATCTGAATGCTTGTGAATTCAGTAACAACATGCCACCAAGAAGAGCACCCCGGAATCGTGTACCACCACTGCCACCCCAAAGAGATGTCACGCCACCCCCTGAAAGAGAAAGAACTCCGGAATTAAGGGATGTGCTACGACAATTTATGAGGGCTTGTGCACCGAGAGATAATCCTCCTAATGAAAGGTCATTGGAGAAGTTTCTGAGGATGAATCCGCCTAAGTTCTATGGAGAACCGAACGACATAAAGGCTGAGAATTGGATTACCAGTCTTGAGAAGATTTTCGAGGCTATGGAGATCTACCCAGAGGATCGTGAACGAGTTCGGTATGCTACTTTTCTTATGGAAGGAGCTGTATACAATTGGTGGAAGCACGTTCAGCATATGTGGATTGAGAATAACGTTGAAGGAAGTTGGGATGAGTTTATCAGAGAGTTTCAGCAGAAGTACGCCTCAAGTGACTCGTGATGCACGGGAGGCTGAGTTTATGAGTCTGGTTCAGGGAACTATGAATGTGATGGAGTATGAAGCTAGGTTTGTGAGGCTGATCAAGTATGCGCCTCATATTCTGAATGATGAGCGTCGCAAGACGAAGAGGTTTATTGATGGACTGAAGCCTGAGCTTCGGTTGGCACTTGCATCTTTGGTTATTGAGACCTACAACCAGGCTGTTGATAGAGCGCAAAGGGTTGACACTGCACACAAGGAGATCAAGATAACTACTGCCCGTCAAGGATCTTCTAACCCTAAGCCTTATCAAGGGAATAAGCGACCTTCCGGATCTTTTCTCCAAGGAACTGGAAAGAGGCCAATGGTAACACCACAGCGTCAGCAGCAGAATGCTCCACCGAAACAGCAAGCACAGAAGCAGAAAGCGCCACAACAGTATCAGAAGGCGCCACAACAGCAGAGAGCACCTCAGCCAGGTCCAGAGGAAATTGTTTGCCGATATTGTCGCCGAACGGGACACACTGAGGAGAACTGTCGTAAGAAAGCTGGACAGTGTTTCGCGTGTGGTTCCCCTGAGCACCAGATGGATAGTTGCCCGCACAAGATCAGGAGATTTGGGGTCCAGGATAAAGGAAAAGGAGTGGTGGGTACAACGAACAAACCGGTGGTCAGAGGCAGAGCTTATGCTTTGGATGGTAAGAAGGAGGTTGATCCTTCGTCTGTTGTGGAAGGTATTGTGCACATTCTTAACACGCCAGTTAAGGTCTTGTATGACCCTGGTGCTACACATTCATTTGTTGCTTCTGAATTATGTGCGCATTTACAGTTTCCGCTTGAATACTTGCCATATAAATTTGAAGTGAGTTCTCTTTTGGGAACTTGCCTTGTTACGGATCAAGTCTATAAACGCTGCGCTATATGTATTGGTACCCGTTGTTACCCGACGGATCTGATTGAGTTACCAATGACAAGATACGATGTTATACTTGGTATGGATTGGTTGTCTAAGTACCGAGCTAAGTTGGATTGTTACAAGAAAGAGATCATCTTGGAAGAAGATGAAAGTGGGACATCAGAAGGGAAAGTTGAGAAGTTATCAGTGATTTCTTCGATGGAAGCTAAGAAATTGATTCAGAAAGGAGCTAGTGGATTTGTGGCTTATCTTTTGAATAGACCGAAAGATCAACTTAAGATCGAAGAAGTGGAAGTGGTGAACGAATTCCTAGATGTGTTTCCTGAGCATTTGGATTCGTTACCCCCTGACCGAGAGTTGGAGTTTACAATCGAGACGATATCAGGAGCTGAGCCGTACTCAAGACACCTTACAGAATGGCACCAGCTGAATTAGATGAACTGAGAAAGCAATTGGATGAACTGATTGAGTCTGGATATGTTCGATCGAGCACATCGCCGTGGGGAGCGCCTGTGCTTTTCGTTAAGAAGAAGGATGGATCATTGCGTTTATGCATTGACTATCGGGAGCTGAACAGGATGACAATCAAGAATAAGTATCCTCTCCCTCATATCGAAGAGCTGTTCGACATACTACAAGGATCAAAGGTCTACTCCAAGTTAGATCTAAGACAAGGGTATTATCAGTTGAAGATCAGGGAAGCAGATATTCCGAAGACTGCTTTCAACAGCCGATACGGACATTATGAGTTTGTAGTAATGCCGTTTGGTTTGACGAACGCACCAGCTGCATTCATAGATATGATGCACCGTATATTCAAGCCGTTTCTCGACAAGTTTGTAGTGATCTTCATCGACGATATATTGGTATTTTCAAAGACACTGGAGGAACATGCTGAACATCTTCGAATCGTGTTACGCACTTTGCTGGATCACAAGCTATATGCAAAGTTCAATAAATGTGAGTTCTGGCTTGAGAGAGTTACATTTCTCGGACACATCATATCAGGATCTGGAATCGAAGTAGATCCCTCGAAGATCGAGACGATTATGGATTGGAAGTCACCGAAGAATCCTTCAAAAGTGAGGAGTTTTCTGGGATTAGCTGGTTACTACCGGAGGTTTGTCCAAGATTTCTCGAAGATAGCTACACCTCTCACTAAGTTGACAAAGAAAGAAGGGAAGTTTGAATGGACTGAGAAGTGTGAGCAAAGTTTTCAAAGATTGAAGGAGATGCTAACAACTGCACCCGTGTTAGCGTTACCAGAAGGAAAAGAAGGATATACTGTTTACACCGATGCTTCGAAAGAAGGACTAGGAGGAGTTTTGATGCAGAATGGAAAGGTGATTGCGTATGCATCAAGGAAACTCAAAACGCATGAAGTCAACTACCCGACACATGATTTGGAGTTAGCAGCGATAATTTTTGCTCTGGGAAAATGGAGACATTACCTGTATGGAGTTATGTTTGAGATCTTTACTGATCATAAGAGCCTGCGATATCTATTCACTCAGAAGGAGTTGAATATGCGACAGAGGAGATGGATGGAATTTCTAGAGGACTACGATTGCATTATTCAGTACCATCCAGGAAAGGCGAATGTTGTAGCAGATGCTCTAAGCAGGAAAGTTCATTTGGCACAGATTTCTGCCAATCCCGAGGTTGAACGAAGAGAGAAAATGGAGGTGATAACTAAAGCTCGAATCGCGAACGTTGTAATGATATCACCTTTGAAAGAACAAGTGCTAGAGGCACAGAAGAATGACGAGTGGATTAAGAAATGTCTCGAATCTAAGGAGAAGGATGATGAGACCAAGTTCAGGGTTGATGAACATGGAATATTGAGGTACAAAGGTCAAGTATGCGTACCAACTGTTTTGAGGAAAGAGATTCTCGATGAAGCGCATAAGACTAAGTACACGATACATCCCGGAGGCACTAAGATGTATCAAGATGTTAAGACGCATTTCTGGTGGAACGGAATGAAGAGAGACATAGCCAACTATGTCAAGAAGTGCTTAACTTGTCAGAAAGTTAAGGCTGAGCACCAGAAACCGAGTGGGAAGTTGCAACCATTACCGATTCCGACTTGGAAGTGGGAGCAAATCACGATGGATTTTGTCACTGGATTACCCAAAGTCAGAGGAGGACAAGATAGTATCTGGGTGATCATTGATCGATTGACCAAGTCAGCGCACTTTTTGCCGGTAAAGACGACGGATAAGGTTAGCACGTTGGCAAAGTTATATCAGCAAGAGATTGTTAGACTACATGGAGTTCCGAACAGTATAGTCTCGGATAGAGATCCGAAATTCACATCGCACTTATGGAAAGAAATTCAGACTTTGATGGGAACGAAGTTAAACTTCAGTACTGCAGCGCATCCTCAGACGGATGGACAATCAGAAAGGATGATCAAATACTTGGAAGATATGCTAAGAGCTTGCGCTTTGGACTTCCAGGAAAGTTGGAAAGATTGTTTACCTCTTGTGGAGTTTGCATACAACAATAGTTATCAAGCTTCTATTAAAGCTGCTCCGTATGAAGCTCTGTATGGAAGGAAATGTAGATCCCCGTTATACTGGGATTTGGATGAAGCGAGATGTACTGAGGAAGGACCGATCAGAGTGAATTCAGCAAAATGTATAAGAGAAGCGACAGAAAAGATTCAGATCATTCGCCAGAGAATGAAAGCTGCCCAGGACAGGCAGAAGAGTTATGCTGATCGACGAAGAAGGGATTTGGAATTCGCAGTGGGCGAAAAGGTATTTCTGAAGGCATCACCAAGGAAAGGGTTTTCCCGAATTGGAAAAGGAGGAAAGTTAAACCCGAGATATGTTGGACCGTATGAGATACTAGAGAGAGTCGGACCCACTGCTTATAGATTGGATTTGCCTGTAGGTCTTACAGGAATTCACAACGTATTTCATATATCTCAGCTTCGCAAGTGTTTCTCGGATGAGACAGAGGTTGTGCCGGTAGAGGAGATACCGTTGGAACCGGATCTGACTTATGTTTTGAAGCCCGCTAAGATTCTTGACAGGAAGTTTCAAGAGCTGAGGAATAGGAAGATTCCTTTGGTTAAAGTCCTTTGGAAGGGACATGGGACAGAAGAGGCAACCTGGGAGACAGAAGAGAAAATGCAGAAACATCACCCTGAGTTGTTTGCAGTTACAGCAGAAGAATCTGAGGACAGATTCTCTTTAAGGAGGGGTGATTGTAACAGCCCAAAACAGTGCCTGGATGAAAACAGTAAGTTAAGGCAGTGGTAAAGCGTTTATAGACCGTGATCCAACTTTTTGAATCATCATGCATTGCATTTTTACATGAACTTTGTGCTCGTATTTGTTCTGACATGTTTTAAGTGGGAATTCTTGACCTTTGATACAGTTTACTATTCATAACCCGAGCCTACCTTGTTCATATTGCTACTCGAACCCTAGAGGTTCATTACACATGTTTCCCAATCGTTTGAACTTGTTTCCCGAACTCAGAAGGTCTTTCTTGAGCCATAAGGGTATTTTTGGAACTTACCGACCAAAGTTACTATTCATCAGAAAATGAGCTTTTGATTCTGATACCTTTTCCAACCCAAGTTACAGTCGAATCAATCCTTGAGTCGAGATGAGTCTTTTGAAATCATTCTTGGCTTGGAAATCCATTCTGGAACTTTGTTTTATTGAAAACTTTTTTGAAAACCCTAGTTTACTATTGCTTTTACGAACGGTTTCATTCGGAAAATGTTTTCTCTTCGGATTTGCACTACTTGAGCTATTTCAAGATTTTTGAGATGTTTTACAACTCTTGATTCAAGTCCTAGCTTGAAAATTTGAAGCGTACGTTCGTACGTGAGGATTCACTATTCATCCTACGTTTTCAACTTTTTAACTGTAAAACGTTTTATAGTCGATTTTTGACTCAAAACGCTTCTCGATTTATTTCTTGAATTTTAGAAGCAATCCGGACTTGAAAATCATTTTAGAAAGTCGTTTTTCACTCATGTCGAGTTTCGAGCTCAAAACTTTTATTCATTAAAACTAATGTATCTTTCAAACGGTAAATCCGATTTCGACGAATGAATATGCGTTTCGAAGCTAATTTTCTTGCCGTCGGAATGGTTAAACTTCCAGCCACTTATCCTCGAGCCATGGGGGACAAAATTACAGAAATACCCCCAGCAGTCCCATTTTTACCTTCTTAATCCCTAAAGCTTCTAGAAGATACAAGTGGATGAACTCTTGTTTTGCTCTCCTACCCTTAAGCCATCTCTAATTGCAAGGTGAGGGGCTTCCCAACACCTATGTATACCCCTCTCATGGCATTTGAATCCTTGCTCAAAGTTGTGTTAACAACACCCTTTCTTCTCTCCCTCTCCCCCTCTTTGCCGTCGGCTACCCTCCCTTGTAGCTAGGTTAGTTTGTTTTGTTTTATGTTATGTTTAGTTTAGTTTGTGGTTTTATGTTATGGTATGTTTATATTATGTTTAGGTTGGGTCTTAGGGTCTTCCCTAAGCCATATAGGATTTTATTTTATGTATTTATTATATAGTTTTTATGATATGTTTTGATAGTTGCTTATATGTTTTAATTGTTTAGTATATGCTTGAATATGTTATGAATTGCTGTAGTATATGCTATGATCATGTGATATGATTGTTATATTATGAGAATTGATGCATGATTATGGAATTTAAATTATGTTCATGCATGTTAGCTAATGGAATAGTGCTTTACAATTTATTATGTCACAACTTGTTACATGTTGATATGGAAATAAATTGTTACATGTTACATGCCTAAAGGTTTATGATATATGATATGATATGATATGATATATGTTGTGACATGTTGTCACATTGTTATATGATTCTTGAATTGAATTGAGCTTATGGTATGAGATGGATTAATGGATTAGTGCCTTGATTATGTTATACACTTTAATGGTGTCACATGTTATAACCTAAGATAGAATAGTGTTTCATAACTTGATCTTATGCCTTAATTGGATCTCTTAACTATAGGTTATACCTTTAACCTAGATCACACTTGATTATATTAACATGAACTTGAAACTATAGGTTATAATCAAGATCATAATTTAATTAGGGTGTGTGTGTGTGTGCATGCCGTGTGTGTGTGTGTGTGTTCGTGCATGGTGTGTGTGTGTACCGTGTGTGTGTGGGTGTGTGTATAGTAAGGGTTTGACCAGACCCTTTGACCCGACATGTGAATAGTAATCGTGAATAGTAATTGTGAATAGTAATCTTGAATAGTACTTTTGAATAGTGAAAATGAATTAAAAATTGTGCTTTCTCTATAGACATTTGCACCTAGGGTTTCCATATCCAGGGTCTAAAATGTGTTTTCAAAATGTGTTTTCTTTCGTGGACTTGTTTCTTAACTTAAGGTTGCGATAGGATTCATAATTTGACTAAAGCTTACTCGGTTATAGTAAGATCATAGTCTAACGTTAAGAGTAACTCACTTTGATGTATTCCTTTGTGTATTACCTTTCTTGAATACCTTAAATGGTATTACTCTCTTGTGTTACATGTTCTTTACATGTTCCTTGTCCATTGTTCTTGCATTTCATATGCATCTTGGTTAGTAGTGGGTCTTAGTTGTTAAGCTCACTCTAGTACACCACCTACAGGAGTTAAAGTTGAGCACTGGGATCCCCAGGGCACCGCATAATCTGTCTACCTACCTTTTGGTACTATTATGTGAGGTGAAGTTATAAATGTTTTCCAACTGGAACCACGATTATACTATCGTATCATATGTTTTGAAATTCAAAGCTAAACCTTGTTTTGAACTATCCCTTTTATCGGGACATTCTCTTGAAAGGATCATTCATACTTTAATAGTATACCTTGATCTACAGCACATGTTTTCCAAAGTTCTGCATTCTTGGTCAAAGACAGTTACATGTTTGCATATGTTTTCAAAGTACAGTTTACAGACAGAATCACATGTTTTCAGATAGAATCATATGTTTTACAGACAGCATCATATGTTACAGTTACAGTTTCACATGTTATAGTTAGCATACTGGAGTGTTACTCTGGTCACTGCTAATCTTAAATGCAAGCATACAGTTTATAGTTTGGGCCCGGCAGTTATGTGTGGAGGTGATGCTCGGGAGGTGAGCGCCAACGACACCACCAATACCGGCCGCCACACTTAGACTATTGACACCGACTTTTAACAGGAGGTTTGTTAAGTCAGGACAATCTGTCTGGGAACGGACAACAAATCTGTTCCCATTACATGTTTACAGGTCGCCTAGGGCTAGCTACCCGAAGTGACAACCGGTGGAGGATGGTGCATGTTTGTATGTGTTGGTAAGAGTTGTTGTTGACCTTGGTCCAATAGTCTACTGTGTACGGAGTTGTTGTTGACCTTGGTCCAATGCTCTACTTTATGTGGGGTTATTGTTGATCTTGGTCCGATACTCTACTATACGTGGAATTATTGTTGATCCTGGTCCGATGCTCAACCAAATCATGTTTTCTGGAGTAAGGATGGAGGAGCCTAGCTTGCGGGCAAAATTCTGTTTCATAAAGGATGGTTCATATCTGGAAAAGTTCACTTTACCCTTATCCCGTTTTATGAAAGAACTATGAACCATCAACAGCATATGTCTGCGCGTGTGATAGCATTCATGAAAATGTTTTATAACGTGCATTCTTTTACAGTATCGCATTCAAAGAGTTTTATCAACCGAACTTGTTTCAAGTTCTTCTTTAAAGCATTGCATTTAACAGTTTCGAACTTTACTTCAAGTTCTTTAATTCAGTACTTTCTTTAAAGTATTCCCTCACTTAGTCCTTTTGACTAATACCTCTCCCGTTTTCTTGCCTCGTGGTTTCAGGTCTTGCAGCCGCAGTCTAGAGGTATCTTGAAGCTCTAGATTGTCATTTTTGTTTCAGTCAGGACTTAGTATTACTTCCTCTTTTGCGTCCTGCATATCTTTTATGGCTGCATCACTTTATGTTTCTGTATATGTTTCTGAATACTTGAGTATCTTTGTCATACTCTTTCTGCTACTCTGTTACCGATACATTGAACTCTGCTATATCGGTACTTATATGTGAATCTGTTATATGTTCTGATATGCCGAGTCTCTCTTACACGATCAATATGTTCTTGCTTGTTACATGCCATCACGCACATGTTTTGAAAAGTTTTAAAATACTCTGATTTTCCGCTGCATAGCCACATCGTTGTACATGTATAGTTCTGATAGACAGCCGTTCGCTGGAGTATTTCTTGAGTGATGGCTCACACTATTACTTGAGAGGTGCTTCAGTGCGGGGGTTGAGACGCCGCTCTCTTCTTGTTCTGGTACGGGTGGGGGCGTTACATAAGATGATTAGTCTTTCATCATTGGGAAATGGAGTTTCCAGTTATAACACATTGATGATTTTCAATGAGATTGGAAACATCAAACTGAAGCACTGAGATTGTACATTTTATATTGCTATCTAAAATAAACAAAAATCTTGGGAGGCATTGGACTCTTAATCCTGACAGTGTTTCTACTTTAGGCATGCAGTGTTAATCACTATGATGTACTCATAAGTGAGGTCTCGGTAACGGGTGGCCAAAATACTTTGTACGTTCGGTGATTGCATGAAATGTACTAAAGAGAAATACTGATCGAGGAATCTGTAGCCTTACTGGAAGGTTAAAAGTTATCCCTGAAATAGATTTGCAAAAGTTCGAATTAAAACTTTTTCCAAAGTACTAAGTGTGTGTGTCACCAAAGTTGTATGTTGAACGTGTTTCACATACAGGGAATTCGGACTTGAGGTGAATCAAGAAATGTCAGATTGGAAGTAAAAAATAAAAGATAGTAGTATTGATTTATTCTTCATGGATATCTATACGGAGGAGTAAAATGCAAAATTATTCTAGATCGAGAAATTCGTGAATAATTTAATTAATTTTAGAGTTAAAAAATATTTATTTAGTGGAATTAAATATTGTTAAACGGTAATCAATTATTGTCATGAGATGATAATTGATTGACCCGTTTGGAGCTAAAATTAATTAGTCCTACAGGCCCCCCCTGCAAACCCCAACGAAGATCAAAGAGAAAATATTAAAAGGAGAGAGAGAAATAAATTTTCAAAATATTTGAAAATAGCCAAGGGATTTATTTTGAGAAAATAAATTAAGTTCGAAAGAGTTGAAAATGCCAGGAATTTTATTTTGAAGAAAATAAAATTTTTTAAAAAACAAAAAAGTTTTTTTGATGACTTGGCAGGTGCTGATGTGGCAGCTGATGTGTCCTGCCATGTCAGCGAGTCAGACGCCGCGTGGTGCCAATTGGCCCCTGCATGGCCGGCCACGTGGACAATGCATGGACCTCTCAGATTGTGCCACATCAGCGATTCATCAGCGGCCCAGAATTAATCCGAGGGGAGCTGGGTCGGACTCGGTTGATCAGATAAGGGTTCGGATAGGATCGGGTCGGGTCGGTTTTAGTCTGACCCAGACACGTGGCGCCGTGAGAGGTTGACACGTACCAAATGGGCAAGCCTAGTTGAATAGACTTGTTCACCGTTGAATCGGTCCAGGCGTTGAACCATCCGGTTGGACCGGACCGATCTGCTATGTGGCAACTGCTCACTCCAGCGTGCCTCTCACACGTGCCAAGCACACAGCCGTCACATGGGTGGTGCGTACGGGCCCCATTTTCCGTGTTTCTTGCGCCACCGTTCTCGTGGTGGTGTGGGCTACATGCCGGTGTCCTCCGATTGTGTGATGCCTCGAGTTTTTGGCTGTACAGGTATGACATCACGAGTGAGCGAAATACATTTTTAAATTATTTATTTATGCTAATATATGTTGAATATGATATTTAAATGTTATTTTTGAAGATATATGATTTATTTATTAAGATTATGTATTGGAATTTTCAACGTTTGCTCGCATGATCTCGAATTTGAACCATTTGCCTTCGAATTTGATTCTGATTTTTTTGTGCTAATTTGATATGCATGAAATATGTGATTTATAAATGTGTTTATATGCTCGTTATATATTTTCGAACTCGTTTGATGTGGTCTAGGGCCATTTTTGTGAAAATGGGACTCAAGGGCCTAAAGAGAATTTAGCGCGCTTTGGGTTCCGGATAGTATAACATGAGTTCAAGAATTCGGATTCAAATTCTGAAACCATAGATGGACTCGTATTGAAAATATGGATCTAAGGAACTAAGCCTCATATTTTTCTAAGCTCATTTGAAACTCCGAAAATCCCCCGAACCAAGCCCCACGCACAGATCCACTACCCTGCCCGTATTTAATCCGTTTTAGATCTGAATTGACCCCTACTTGAACCTATATCTCACCTACTCAATACCCTACCCTCCCATACTCTCATATTCAGTTAAAAAAAGTAGGGAAAACCGAGAAAAGAGGAAGAAAGCAAGAAGAAGAAGAAAATCCCATCACTATTCACACCTTGAGATTTTTAGCTCGCATCTTCTTCATCCTTCATCCGATTCAAGAGGTAATCATATATTCATGTTCTCCATCTTACTCTATTTCTTTTAAGCCATTATTCTTCAAGTTTGAGCTTCATTTGAGTATGATATGAGTATGAGTGTCAATAGTAAGAGTTTTGTGAAATATGTGAATATCTTGTACATCCTTGCTCCGTTTCTTGATTCGATAAGTGTTTTGTGATCCTTGAAGCTTCCTTATTCTTTTTCTAAGCTTCAATTTGATGTATGTGTTATGTGGAGTGATTCACCATTGTTGAACTCTTGCACTTGTCGTTCGATGTGTGCTTCCTGTGACTGAATTTGCTATAATTTTGTGCCCTTAGTTGCTGCCTTGATCTGTGCCTAGCTGCTGTCCGAAGCTTCACCTATTTTTTGCTGCAAAAGAGCAGTAGTTGCTGTATTATTTTTCGGAGATGAAGGCATGACACGGCCGTGTGAATTCCTTATACAAAATTGACAGGGCCGTGTCAAATATTTCGAGTTTGGGGAATGCTTTGACACGGACGTGTTGTTTTGTTAAGGGATTGTAACATGGCCGTGTCAAATGTTTTGATTTTCAGAAAATATAGCTGACACGGCCGTGTCAAGATCCATGCACAAATGGATGCGGCCGTGCATGGTTGTGTGCAGGTGCTGTTAGTTTTATTTGTTATTTCTTTGCTTTTCGCTGCTTCTTCTCGTTTCTTTTATAACTTATATGCATTGTTAACTTGTTATATTATTTGTTATAATATATGTTTTGAATTTATGAAGTGATTTTGATGCGCGTATACGAGCTATGATCTTGTTTTCCCTAAGTACTACATGTGATGCCTTCTTGCGCCTTTTGCCTTCTCTATGCATTCTAAGCTTGTATATGCTTGAGATATGATATAGTTTGATATGTGAGATGTTTATTTGACGTGTTATGTGTTGTTTCATGTTCTGTCCACGTGATTTTGACCCCTGTACATGAGCTTGAACTTGAATGCTCGACGTGTTGCCTCTCGTTATTACATTTGCATCACTTGCATTCATACACATTGGTCGAGCATTTATATGGTTCATTTTGAGTCTAAGTATATCCTTTATGTTTGTCTTGTTCAGAGGAGTATCCCATTGGTGATGAGGTCGCTCCGCAGGCGTTGATTTTGTTCCCATTTGCCCGGTTTAGTCGGTGTCAGGTGAGGTTAGGTTATAGTTAAACCCTAATGAAACGTGCACGATATGTATGCATATGATTATAAGGCTTGAGTATATGTAGATACGTGTGAGATATGAATATGTATGACCTTGATATGTGTTATGGAAATAAGATATACTATGTACTAGTATATGTAACTTTCATATGTTATGATTGCATTGGGCAAAGCCAAGCTATGCTGGCAAAGCCAAGCTATGCTCCATACCGTGTGTGTAGCACCTGGAACGTCGAGATGCCACACCCCCGCATTATAGCTCAGTCCACATACGAAATGGATAATCCGTACATGAACTAAAACTATAGCGAACGGGTGACAAGAGAAAATAAACCACTAGCTAGGCGGGACTAACCCTCAAATAATACCAATAAACAACTCAGAGTAATAAAAGCGGAAGCAATAACATTGAATACATTGAATACCATATTTATATATCTATTAACAGATACAAACAATTCCATATCAATACAATATCTTATCCAACATGAATAAGGCATAATACAAAATATAAGAAGTATCAATACATGAAGCAAAATATGAGGTGAAGTGCTAGACCCGAATAAAAGAAGCTAGTCTCTAATTCCCGCCTAGCACGAACCTGCAAAAACTGAAAAGTTGAGGTGTCAGTCCAACAATGACTGAGTGAGGGGTTTATAAATAAATATTAGCGCAAATAACATGCAAGTCATAATCTCGGGTAAGGTTTTAATAAAGAAAACAATATAAGTTAAAAATATAATACACTTTGCCAGAAATTACAACTATCAATATTAAACATTTTAATCACTTTCATGCTTTCAATAGTGGCCCGGGCGAGTGAGGGCGATTCTCCAACCTTACACCAATAGTGAACATTACTTGTTTGTTTAATTATCATGTGGTCATGCAATTCAATTATAGTGCACACGTATCACTTTTATGAACTCCTTTACTCCGGGTGATGGTAGGTTTGCAAGGCCCTAACCATCCATGCTACGTACGTCGGGAACATGACTCCCACGTACGGGATTCCTTCCTCCACCAAACCTCCTGGTGGATTTAGGGGTCATCCCAAAGTTGTGAGGATAGTGCAAGAGTTACCCGTTAGCCCTTGCTTCCTCGGTTGGCTCAATACACTACCCTCGGGCCCAAATGTGAACATGCTTACTCGCCCAAAACAATCAATCAATAAATCAATTCCACGAAAACAGTTGAAAATCAATAAGGTCACGGCTTAATCACGATACATGCATTGCTTTGCATGATCATGACGCTAATCACGCTACATGCATTGCTTTGCATGAGTGTGACTTTCTTTCAATTCACTTGAAAGTTTAGAAATGATTATAGATAATATATATATATACCTTTTTGGCCTAAAACTTCACATAAGGGTTATACGGGTTCTATATAACTAGCAATTAAACCTCACCTGTGCCGAGAAAGTAACAAGGATATGGCTATAGAGCTTGCTCCTCGTCAACGGGAAGATAATCTGTGTAAAAAGGGACAAGTGTTCGTGAGACACGACTCGCATGAACCATTTACGACGCACGGCAAAGTCATGATCAATATGTCATGCAATAACAATCAAGGAATGTCAAGTAGGAGCATAATTATCAATTAAACAAGTATATAACTTTGCCGTACATGCTGAGGGAAAACTGGAATATCTTTAATTATAGATGTGGGAATTACGTTTTGTTTATTGAGAATAAAACTATACTTAAAGACCTTTCCAATGATATATGGCACGTTTTCTATTTCAAAACGAGGAGAAAATGGCGTAAGCTTGAAGTTAGGTGAGTGTAGTTTTCCAGAAAAGTGGCGACACCTAAAAGAATTGATTATATCTCAGAATTCACAAAATATATTGAGATGATTACAATTTTAGACCGTTCTATACTTAAAGACGTTTCCAACAGTTCAAAAATCAGGTCATTTCGAGTTCGGATGAGGGAGAAACGCCCGTTTGAAAAATGAACTGAAAGCAGAAACGGGCGTTTGGAAGCTCTCGGGTGTGACAGACACTGCCCAAACGGGCGTTTAGTGCTATAACTGAAATCCCAAACGGGCGTTTCGAAGTGTTCTGGGCAAAAAACAGGGGATATGCACGAAAAATGGCTCCAAGTCATTCCAACACCGAATAAATACAAGAAATCAACTTAAAACTAACACATAACATGTATAAGACTTAAAGACATCAATTAGATATCATATAACCAAGGAACATGCTTTGATTCATCAAGAGATCCTCATCCAACCCCATATATTTCCATGTATCCAACTTCCATATAACTCAAGGATTCACGCAAGTCTTCAAGTATAATGATCCTAAACATGCTCGTAAACACTTATAACAAAGGAATCATATCATTATCAACAAACCTACTCATAAACACATTCAAGAGATCAAGAAACTCTTCCATTTTTACCTTAATATGGGGAAAGAAAGGATGAAAGAATGATATGATGATGATGATCCCCAATTTATGCAATTATCTTCCTTGAATTCTAGCTTGTAATATGAAGAATCTTCCCTTCTCTTCTAATGGTGTTTCAATCGTGTTCTTGTGTGTGTGTGTGTAATTTTTTTATGAAATATGACAAATGAAATGGAAGAGATATGATGCATAAGGTATTTACAAAGTTTTCCAACAAATATGATGACTCAACCCTTTTTGCAATTAAGTCCTTGGAATATTTGAGTGCATGCAATCAAGTTTCATTCCAGAGCAATTATTCATTTAACTCCATTTCATATAATGCAATTAAATCCAACATTTAGATAAATGAGCAATTAAGGTCATGTATTAGCAATTAATCACATTAACAACTAATTTCATACAAATTCAAGAAAATATAATGCACCTAAGGTTATGCAATGTATATAAATTATCACATATTGCATATATGAAAAACGGGGCGTTACAATTCTCTCCCCCTTAAGAGGTCCTGGTCCCCAGTTCCACTGCCGAGTTTTAAAATTATGCAGAAGCAATAAGAGAACCCCGTCTCTTAGACAAGCAATGAGAGAGCCCCGTCTCCCTAACACGAAATGAGAGCACCCCGTCTCTCCACATGAAATGAGAGAACCCCGTCTCTCATACACACACATGAAAGTAATTTAAGGAAACAGATTGTAGAAACATTCACATAAATGTCACATAAGGCAAGTAGAATCACGTTAATCACATAAGTACCACTCATATACCACTAATTTGCAACTAACAAGAAATTAAATAAAAAATAATAAAATTCATGCTGCACGTGATATGTATGATTAAGTGTACCATTCACCGTTGTCCCCATTTGCTTCTTGCACCTCTCTCTCTAAAGCATACGCATGAGCCTGAACTAGTGGCCTCTCCCCCCTGGTAGACAACTCTCGTCGTTTCGGACAAGTGTTTGCTTGGTGCTCATTGCTCCCGCATCGCATACATAAGTTCAAACGTTTCCTACAAGCCTCATAAGTATGGTTGTCACGTCCACAATAAGCACAAAGAGGCTTCCCCAACTGTGATGGAAATTCCGTGGCAGGGGTATCTTCCGGAATCGGTCTAGCAATTTGGGACTTCTTCTTCTTTGGTCTCTCCTGAGATGGCAGGGTCGGATCAGTAATACACCTTTTTATTACTTTAGAACCTTGTTCTAATCCTGAAATCGGGGTCTGTTCGAAGCGAGGAATTATTCTTCTTGCATTCACTGAGTCTTCAACTTTCAAAGCTTTTGTAGTAGCCTTCTTCCATGTACTTGTGTTGACTGCTTCAATCGCCGCTTGAATGTCCGGCCTCAAACCTTGCACGAATTGCATGGCCTTATGAAAATCGTCAATTGCGATATTAGGTGCATACTTAGACAATCTCTCAACCTCTGCTATGTACTCGACAACCGATTTACCCCCTTGCTTGAGCTCCGTAAATTCCTTGAGCCTTCTAGTGCGAGATGAAGGAGGAATGAACTTGTTCTTGAACTCCCTTACAAAAACCTCCCAAGTGACTTCTTCCTCAGCAGCATCCAAGACAATCTTCGTGCTCTCTCACCATGAATAAGCTTCTCCTTGAACAAGAGTAAGAGTGCATCGGGCTTTCTCTTGAGACTCGCAAGGAATAAGCTCCCACACCCTCTCAACTTCCTTGAGCCACTGCTCGGCTTGAATGTCATTCCCCTTGAAGAACTTTGGGGGTTGTTAATTCTGAAATTCCCGAAGTATAGCCGAAATCGGTGCTGGTTGGGGTGGAGCTTGAGCCAGTTGTGCTGGTGGAACATAGTCCCTTATTCTTTGATCAACTAGACGAACAATGGAATTAAGAAAATCTTGTGGTTGAGCCGGAGGGGGTGGATGTGGAGGAACACTAGGGGATCGATCATGGCGATGTCTCCTATGACATGGAAAATGTTCACGGCGAGGGCGACCTCGAGGCATCCTGAAATTACAACACTATATATGCATGTTTGATTAATGAATGCAAATGAGTATAAATAAGACCACAAGAAACAAAGAAACCACATAATCCAAGTAATTCAAAGAATTCAAGTGCGGTCACATAAGTTCAAATAAGATGAAAGACTCACAATTAATAAATAATCCAAAGCCATTCGACCTAGACTCACGAAACACGACACTAGAACCGCGGTTTTGCAACCGGGCTCTGATACCACTTAAGACGTATCACCCGGAATATCGAGATGCCACACCCCGCACTATAGCTCAGTCCACATACGAAATGGATAATCCGTACATGAACTAAAACTATAACGAACGGGTGACAAGAGAAAATAAACCACTAGCTAGGCGGGACTAACCCTCAAATAATACCAATAAACAACACAGAGCAATAAAAGCGAAAGCAATAACATTCAATACTTATAGGTACCATATTTACATATCTATTAACAGATACCAACAATTCCATATCAATACAATATCTTATCTAATATGAATAAGGCATAATACAAAATATAAGAAGTATCAATACATGAAGCAAAATATGAGGTGAAGTGCTAGACCCGAATAAAAGAAGCTAGACTCTAATTCCCGCCTAACACGAACCTGCAAAAACTGAAAAGTTGAGGTGTCAGTCCAACAATGATTGAGTGAGGGGTTTATAAATAAATATTAGTTATAATCTCGGGTAAGGTTTTAATAAAGAAAACAATATAAGTTAAAAATATAATACACTTTGCCCGAGGTTACAACTATCAATATTAAACATTTTAATCACTTTTATGCTTTCAATAGTGGCCCGGGCGAGTGAGGGCAATTCTCCAACCTTACACCAACAGTGAACATTACATGCTTGTTTCATTATCATGTGGTCATGCAATTCAATTATAGTGCACACGTATCACTTTCATGAACTCCTTTACTCCGGGTGATGGTAGGTTTGCAAGGACCTAACCATCCATGCTACGTATGTCGGGAACATGACTCCCACGTACGGGATTCCTTCCTCCACCAAACCTCCTGGTGGATTCAGGGGTCATCCCAAAGTTGTGAGGATAGTGTAAGAGTTACCCGTCAGCCCCTGCTTCCTCGGTTGGCTCAAAACACTACCCTCGGGCCCAAATGTGAACATGCTTACTAGCCCAAAACAATCAATCAATAAATCAATTCCATGCATTGCTTTGCATGATCACGACGCTAATCACGCTACATGCATTGCTTTGCATGAGTGTGACTTGCTTGCAATTCACTTGAAAGTTTAGAAATGATTATAGATAATATATATATACCTTTTTGGCCTAAAACTTCACATAAGGGTTATACGGGTTCTACATAACTAGTAATTAAACCTCACCTATGCCGAGAAAGTGACAAGGATACGGCTATAGAGCTTGCTCCTCGTCAACGGGAAGATAATCTGTGTAAAAAGGGACAAGTGTTCGTGAGACACGACTCGCATGAACCATTTACGACACACGGCAAAGTCATGATCAATATGTCATGCAATAACAATTAAGGAATGTCAAGTAGGTGAATAATTATCAATTAAACAAGTATATAACTCATATATTTCACATACGGGAGCCAAGGGAGTGAAAGGAATGCAATAAGAGAGGTTTTGGTGAAGTTTGGCAAAAACGGACAATTTTAGGAAACGTACATGCTGAGGGAAAACTGAAATATCTTTAATTATAGAAGTGGGAATTGCCTTTTGTTTATTAAGAATGAAATTATACTCAAAGACCTTTCCAATGATATATGGCACGTTTTCTAGTTCAAAACGAGGAGAAAATGGCGTAAGCTTGAAGTTAGGCGAGTGTAGTTTTCCGGAAAAGTGGTGACACCTAAAAGAGTTGAGTATATCTCACAATTCACAAAAGATATTGAGACGATTCCAAAGTTTACGTCGTTCTACACTTCAAGAGGTTTCCAACGGTTCAAAAATCAGGTCATTTGGAGTTCGGATAAGGGAGAAATGCCCGTTTGAAAAATGAACTTAAAGCAGAAACGGGCGTTTGGAAGCTCGCGGGTGTGACAGACACTGCCCAAACGGGCGTATGGTGCTATAACTGAAATCCCAAACGGGCGTTTCGAAGTGTTCTGGCCAAAAAACAGGGGATATGCATGGAAAATGGCTCCAAGTCATTCCAACACCAAATCAATACAAGAAATCAACTTAAAACTAACGCATAACATGTATAAGACTTAAAGACATCAATTAGATATCATATAAACCAAGGAACATGCTTTGATTCATCAAGAGATCCTCATCCAACCCCTTATATTTCCATGTATCCAACTTCCATATAACTAAAGGATTCATGCAACTCTTCAAGTATAATGATCCTAATCATGCTCCTAAACACTTATAACCAAGGAATCATATCATTATCAACAAACCTACTCATAAACACATTCAAGAGGTCAAGAATCTTTTCCATTTTTACCTTATTATGGGGAAAGAAAGGATGAAAGAATGATATGATGATGATGATCCCCAATTTATGCAATTATCTTCCTTAAATTCTAGCTTGAAATATGAAGAATCTTCCCTTCTCTTCTCATGGTGTTTCAATCGTGTTCTTGTATGTGTGTGTGTAATATTTTTATGAAATATGACAAATGAAATGGAAGAGATATGATGCATAAGGTATTTCCAAAGTTTTCCAACAAATATGATGACTCAACCCTTTTTGCAATTAAGTCCTTGGAATATTTGAGTGCATGCAATCAAGTTTCATTCCAGAGCAATTATTCATTTAACTCCATTTCATATAATGCAATTAAATCCAACATTTAGATAAATGAGCAATTATGGACATGTATTAGCAATTAATCACATTAACAACTAATTTCATACAAATTCAAGAAAATATAATGCATCTAAGGTTATGTAATGTATATAAATTATCACATATTGCATATATGAAAAACGGGGCGTTACAATTCTCTCCCCCTTAAGAGGACCTGGTCCCCAGTTCCACTGCCGAGTTTTAAAATTATGCAGAAGCAATAAGAGAACCCCGTCTCTTAGACAAGCAATGAGAGAGCCCCGTCTCCCTAACACGAAATGAGAGCACCCCGTCTCTCCACAAGAAATGGGAGAACCACGTCTCTCATACACACACATGAAAGCAATTTAAGAAAACAGATTGTAGAAACATTCACATAAATGTCACATAAGGCAAGTAGAATCACGTTAATCGCATAAGTACCACTCATACACCACTAATTTACAACTAAGAAGAAATTAAATACAAAAATAATAAAATTCATGATGCACGTGATATGTATGATTAAGTGTACCATTCACCGTTGTCCCCATTTGCATCTTGCACCTCTCTCTCTAAAGCATACGCATGAGCCTGAACTAGTGGCCTCTCACCCTTGGCAGACAACTCTCGTCGCTTCGGACAAGTGTTTGCTTGGTGCTCATTGCTCCCGCATCGCATACATAAGTTCAAATGTTTCCTACAAGCCTCATAAGTATGGTTGTCACGTCCACAATAAGCATAAAGAGGCTTCCCCGACTGTGATGGAAATTCCGTGGCAGGGGTATCTTCCGGAATCGGTCTAGTAATTTGGGACTTCTTCTTCTTTGGTCTCTCCTGTGATGGCAGGGTCGGATCAGTAATAGACCTTTTTATTGTTTTAGAACCTTGTTCTATACTTAAATCGGGGTCTGTTCGAAGTGAGGAATTATTCTTCTTGCATTCACTGAGTCTTCAACTTTCAAAGCTTTTATAGTAGCCTTCTTTCATGTACTTGTGTTGACTGCTTCAATCACCACTTGAATGTCCGGCCTCAAACCTTGCACGAATTGCATGGCCTTATGAAAATCGTCACTTGCGATATTAGGTGCATACATAGACAATCTCTCAACCTCTGCTATGTACTCGACAACCGATTTACCCCCTTGCTTGAGCTCCGTAAATTCCTTGAGCCTTCTAGTGCGAGATGAAGGAGGAATGAACTTGTTCTTGAACTCCCTTACAAAAACCTCCCAGGTGACTTCTTCCTCGGCAGCATCCAAGACAATCTTCGTGCTCTCCCACCTTGAATAAGCTTCTACTTGAACAAGAGTAAGAGTGCATCGGGCTTTCTCTTGAGACTCGCAAGGAATAAGCTCCCACACCCTCTCAACTTCCTTGAGCCACTGCTCGGCTTGAATGTCATTCCCCTTTAAGAACTTTGGGGGTTGTTAATTCTGAAATTCCCGAAGTATAGCCGAAATCGGTGCTGGTTGGGGTGGAGCTTGAGCCAGTTGTGCTGGTGGAACATAGTCCCTTATTCTTTGATCAACTAGACGAACAATGGAATTAAGAAAATCTTGTGGTTGAGCCGGAGGGGGTGGATGTGGAGGAACCCTAGGGGATAGATCATGGCGATGTCTCCCATGACCTGGAGAATGTTCACGGCGAGGGCGACCTCGAGGCATCCTGAAATTACAACACTATATATGCATGTTTGATTAATGAATGCAAATGAGTATAAATAAGACCACAAGAAACAAAGAAACCACATAATCCGAGTAATTCAAAGAGTTCAAGTGAGGTCACATAAGTTCAAGTAAGTTCAAATAAGATGAAAGACTCACAATTAATAAATAATCCAATGCCATTCGACCTAGACTCACGAAACACGACACTAGAACCGCGGTTTTGCAACCGGGCTCTGATACCACTTAAGACGTAGCACCCGGAATGTCGAGATGCCACACCCCCGCACTATAGCTCAGTCCACATATGAAATGGATAATCCGTACATGAACTAAAACTATAGCGAACAGGTGACAAGAGAAAACAAACCACTAGCTAGGTGGGACTAACCCTAAAATAATACCAATAAACAACACAGAGCAATAAAATCGGAAGCAATAACATTCAATACTTATAGGTACCATATTTACATATCTATTAACAGATACCAACAATTCCATATCAATACAATATCTTATCCAACATGAATAAGGCATAATACAAAATATAAGAAGTATCAATACATGAACCAAAATATGAGGTGAAGTGCTAGACCCGAATAAAAGAAGCCAGACTCTAATTACCGCCTAGCACGAACCTGTAAAAACTGAAAAGTTGAGGTGTCAGTCCAACAATGACTGAGTGAGGGGTTTATAAATAAATATTAGCGCAAATAACATGCAAGCCATAATCTCGGGTAAGGTTTTAATAAAGAAAACAATATAAGTTAAAAATATAATACACTTTGCCCGAGATTACAACTATCAATATTAAACATTTTAATCACTTTCATGCTTTCAATAGTGGCCCGGGCGAGTGAGGGCAATTCTCCAACCTTACACCAACAGCGAACATTACATTCTTGTTTAATTATCATGTGATCATGCAATTCAATTATAGTGCACACGTATCACTTTCATGAACTCCTTTACTCCGGGTGATGGTAGGTTTGCAAGGCCCTAACCATCCATGCTACGTACGTCGGGAACATGACTCCCACGTACGGGATTCCTTCCTCCACCAAACCTCCTGGTGGATTCAGGGGTCATCCTAAAGTTGTGAGGATAGTGCAAGAGTTACCCGTTAGCCCTTGCTTCCTCAGTTGGCTCAATACACTACCCTCGGGCCCAAATGTGAACATGCTTGCTCGCCCAAAACAATCAATCAATAAATCAATTCCATGAAAACAGTTGAAAATCAATAAGGTCACGGCCCAATCACGATACATGCATTGCTTTGCATGATCATGACGCTAATCACGCTACATGCATTGCTTTGCGTGAGTGTGACTTTCTTTCAATTCACTTGAAAGTTTAGAAATGATTATAGATAATATATATATACCTTTTTGGCCTAAAACTTCACATAAGGGTTATACGGGTTCTATATAACTAGCAATTAAACCTCACCTGTGCCGAGAAAGTAACAAGGATATGGCTATAGAGCTTGCTCCTCGTCAACGGGAAGATAATCTGTGTAAAAAGGGACAAGTGTTCGTGAGACACGACTCGCATGAACTATTTACGGCGTACGACAAAGTCATGATCAATATGTCATGCAATAACAATCAAGGAATGTCAAGTAGGTGCATAATTATCAATTAAACAAGTATATAACTCATATATTTCACATACGGGAGCCAAGGGAGTGAAAGGAATGCAATAAGAGAGGTTTTGGTGAAGTTTGGCAAAAACGGACAATTTTAGGAAACGTACATGCTGAGGGAAAACTGGAATATCTTTAATTATAGAATTGGGAATCGAGTTTTGTTTTGTTGGTAATGAAACTAGACTCAAATACCTTTCCAATGATATATGGCACGTTTTCTAGTTCAAAACGAGGAGAAAATGGCGTAAACTTGAAGTTAGGCGAGTGTAGTTTTCCGGAAATATGGTGACACCTAAAAGAATTGATTATATGTCACAATTCACAAAAGATATTGAGATTATTCCAATTTTAGGTTGTTCTAGACTTCAAGAGGTTTCCAACGGTTCAAAAATAACGTCATTTGGAGTTTGGATAAGGGAGAAACGCCCATTTGAAAAATGAACTGAAAGTAGAAACGGGCGTTTGGAAGCTCTCGGGTGTGACAGACAATGCCCAAACGGGCGTTTGGTGCTATAACTGAAATCCCAAACGGGCGTTTCGAAGTGTTCTGGGCGAAAAACAGGGGAAAAATAGGGGATATGCTCGGAAAATGGCTCCAAGTCATTCCAACACCAAATCAATACAAGAAATCAACTTAAAACTAACGCATAACATGTATAAGACTTGAAGACATCAATTAGATATCATATAAACCAAGGAACATGCTTTGATTCATCAAGAGATCCTCATCCAACTCCATATATTTCCATGTATCCAACTTCCATATAACTCAAGGATTCATGCAAGTCTTCAAGTGTAATAATCCTAAACATGCTCCTAAACACTTAAAACCAAGGAATCATATCATTATCAACAAACCTTGTAACACCCGAGCGCAAGGTGTCACATCCCCCGCACCGAGACCCGACCCGAATATGAAATGGACGATCCATACCCGAGCCAAATCACGGCGAACGGGGACACACACACACACATCTAAGCCAGGCGGGACTAGCCTATCACTTAAACACTACTAGAAAAACGGGTTTTTGTGACGCCAAAAAGCGTCACGAAAAATGGGTTTTTGTGACGCTTTCGATTTTGTGACGCTATGTAAAAGTGTCACTTGTATAGCCGTCACAATATGATATTGTGACGCTGCTATTATGACGGTTTAATGCGTCATTATAGACGTGATGTTGCGACGCTTTTCAGCGTCACATGTATTGATATTGTGACGCTTTTCAGCGTCATATTTAATATTTAACTATCGTAACTAACTATTAATAAGACGTTTAAAAGCGTCACAATAGACTTTAATATGACGCAATAAAGCGTCATTAAAAAGTATGATATGCCTGTATATAATTTTATTATGACAAAAAATAGCGTCACAATAAATGATATTATGACACAATAAAGCGTCATCAAAATGTTTGTTATGACGAAATTTAGCGTCACAATATCTTATATTATGGTGTAATAAAACGTCACATTAAGTGATAATAGAACGAAATAAAATTTCATTAAAACTTATATTTTTCGGAATAATTATAATTCTATTCTAGTAATTTAGTCTCAACAAACAAATGTAAATAACAACATAATTAAAAAAACCAAATCAAATAACATAATAGTAATATGTTCACGAAATTTTCATTCCAAAATAATATTAGGTACAATTTGGACCTAATATATGATATTGGCCATGTGCAACAAAAATGACAAAAGATTTAAATATCAATACCACTTATAGTACTTGGTATATCTGTGTATTACAAAACAAGTCTTCACAAGTGACCGGTGTCAATCTTGAGTCATAGCAACCTACATAAAAATTCACTTTTAGTCAATAGAAAATACGAAGTGTCAGTTTATTTACATAAAAGATCTTTAAAAGGCTTTACATAATCTAAATAACACTTCTGTTATTGTGATTACGATTGACATGGTCTGCCAATCATGGCTAGCAAAGGAACTTCAATCTTCTAACAAGCCAAAAAAAGGAAAAGAATATTCAAAATCACAAGTTTAGCAACATAAACTTCAACCCATTAGTCATCCAGACATAATACCCTACAATGAATGAAATATTGTATTTCCATCCTTTGCCTAGTCAGCAAGTAATTGCATGTATCTATAAACATTAGTTTATAAACATTTCATTTAACTGATGCAGGGACATGAATATTTGAAGGAGGACATGGGCAAAGAAGAGGCAACATTTTTTTTTTTCCAGTAGCACTTTGAAGCATATATTAATTTATTTTGTGCAGAATGAAAAATACTAGTCCAAAAATATTAGTCCTACATATATTTTCTGGAGAAGGGAAAATATTAGTCCAAAACATATTTTTTTCCCGGGGAAGTTTGAGTAATCAAACCAAACCCAAGGATGCTAGAGTAATTATCCCTATATTCAGGTAATGATTTGAAGAATATATCATAAAATACATAGTGACCTGGCTTGACCCATGGAAATGGGTTATAGAACCAAACAAAAAAAAGTTGATCCAACAAACTACAACTCATAAATCATCGATTTTAGCATTGAAATCCAAAACTCATACCTTAATTTAGATGATTCTAACAACACAAATCAATCACAGGCAGAACCCCGAGAAATTCGTATCTCCAGAAGCATAACGAGAAACAAAAGCTGCAAAGGAAGCACTTGAAAGAACTTTTATAGTACAAAAAGCAGGAGAAAGTGTCAAAGAGAGAGAGATTGAAACATAAGCTGTAAAAGACTAGAATAGTTAAACCAAAGTGAATAGGAACATTTGCTGCGTAGTTTAATGATATATATATATATATGTAGGAAAGCTGACCTAGTCAACAAAATATCTGATTTAGTATTTGTGTGTTAGAAATTGACAATAGTCCAATGCACAAGTATCACATCTAACTTCTTTCTTTCTTTCTTTCTTGTGGCACTTGAACTAATTAACACGTATTATCTATCAACACAAGAAATACAACTACAAACATTTGCCTCTATTGTCACTATATACATCATCAGCTAATACCTCCCTTAAAAATGAATGCATCTTTGCATATATATAACTGGCTTCCAAAGTTATGATATATTATGATTTCGATCACCATAAAAAACATTAAGGATATATAAACAAATAATTAATAATTAAGCAACTAAATATGATATAAACATTAAGCAATTAATATGATATGTACTGCAGAAGCTGGTCTACAATGGATGAATGGAAGCAAAGTTGGTGAGGAGTTCACAGAAACAAAAAATTAAAGTAGGCCAGCTTTGACAGCAAAATTGGGTTTTCATAAATGTTATGGTTACTCAAAACTTGCTCTCTGAGTTCCAGATTTGACAGCAATTATTAAACCAACTTCCTAGTGCAAATAACTTTAAATAACTTAACTGAAATAGTTGAATATTGCGTTCTTTATAAACTCAAACATTTAGAATATTCACATTTTTGTCAAAATTAAGAAACTGAGATTAAATTATATATATATAAATCAAGAATATGTACCTATCAACATGGTTGGTGCACACAGTAACACCTACTCTTTCTATAAATACCTTTTCTTCTGGCTTATAGATAGAATCATACACATTCCCATGAATGATCATCTTGTGGACTAGCTTCTTTTCAAGTTTTCAGGTCAGAATATGATAATTATTTCATCTTTTTTATATTCTTCTCTTTTCATTATCACCATAAACTGAATATTAGTACATTTATTTCAAGTTTCAGGTCAGAATTTTTGTATTTGTTACATAATCACATGAAGTCCATCACACAACCTATCCATTGAAGAGAATTAATAGAAGAAAAGAAAGTACAGACATTGCTTTAATTACATTTATGTCCAATTAGCATTACATCCTTCCCATCACATGCACCAATAGCCATGGCCACTAAATCAGACATAAATCAGACACCTAATTTTGCTAAGGAGTATAGTCAAGTACATGCTTTCTGAAGTAACCATATTTCAATCACACCTAACAATGCATTTGAATATGCACATTCCCATTTAAAACTGCTGTCAGTTAAAAAAAGAGGATCCAACATTTCAGCTGTCACATCTTCTAACTATATGATACTTTCTAAATGTATGTCATTAATAATATAGCATCAGGTATTAACTGGAAATATAAGTCAATATGTAAAAACTTACCTATATTCTCGTCTTGTTCATGGAGCAGTCTCGTTGATTGTGATTGGCATTCCAGGATACAGACCAATCACACTCTTAGAACTGCAGGATATGTCGCCAGTGACAGATTAAGACCAGAAAATCCTATAAATGCTTGAAAATGCCTGCACTGAATCATATTACTCTATCCTTCTTTTGAAATTAACGATGAAAAACTTTCAGAAGAGGAAAAAGGTAATTGGTTCGAGCACAATAGGAAAACTAGAAAAACAAATTCCATAGATATCAAAAGTAGTGTAAACTTTAAACTTACCAATAGAAGAACGACTGAGTAACATCTGATTGAGTTGCATCTGTTTTACACCACTCGTCATAATAAAAATGTAAGTTTTGCCCATAAGGGTGCCTTGGGTCGATTTGATCAAATAAGCAGCAACAAAAATAAGTGCTCCAGAAAGTACTGGCATAATCCACATTTAATGACAACGTTTTGATCAAGCCTCTTGACTTCATAAATGGGGATACTGTTATCTCCTTTGTTGTTAATATTGTAGAGTGATTCACACAACCTGGGTCAAATGAAGACAACGATCCCATTTTTGATCAATTCATCCATTGGAAACATACATATTCATACATTTGAATTCTTGTTTTAGTATGACAATATGATTTTAGTTAGTATAGATATACAACTGCAAGACACTATATAACAATATAAAAAGCTCAACAAGACATCACTTTTTTTGATAAAATCTTACATGAAAAATATCCAGGGTAGAACACGAATCCGTGAGAAATAAAATGTAACATGTGTTAATTTCTTCAAATTCCCCAAAATCACTACCAAAATACAATTTTCATAGCATTTAAAGTAACACACAAACAAAACCAAAAAAAAACCAAATATCACCCAAGTGCTCGATCAAAATATTTACATGCCTACTTTTTGTTTCAATTACAATCTTCAATTGAAACCCATAATTGGGCTGATGGAATTAGGATGCTAAAACTTGCCGGAAGATTTCATCATGCCCATAAGTAACTGAAGAAACAAGGAAATTCATCTTACCGTTCCTTTTCACGCTATCGACAAACCAGCCAATTGTTACAAGGAACAAACCATTTGTCGGTTCATGTTTCAGAGCATGCCCAAATTTACGTCCACGCAGGCTGTAATAAATGTTAAGAATAACAAAACTAAAGCAAGGCTTATCAAGACACAGAAATAACCAAGTTCTGTTGATCAGATTTTTACCTTGTAATACAAATTAGTAGAATTACACCAACAAGCCTAATTAACACGAAAACATTTAAAAACAATAAACACTGCACCAAGAAAGGATATCTGAACCACCAAATGAGTGCACTGAGGATGGAGATGGGGACTGTATTGACCTCCCAATCTCTCTGTTGCTTCCTTGACCTGTTTCCTTGCTTCTACACATCAAATTGTAAAGAATCATTGAGAGGATAAATTAACTCAGCAAATCTGCATCGACAGTCGATAGGATTAATGTCATTATTAGCTGAATACGAATCATATCTCCTTCCGAGATGCAAAAATAACTTTCTAAATGTATAACAACTTTCTAAACTCCATGAGAGTAGTATCTATCTGAATCATCAACAGAAATAGAATAATCATGTTAAAGACTAATACATTAACATGTAAAGGATAAACAACAAAATTGACATTCAGAATTAGGGGAAATCTGTCTATGATTATCTTCATTTTATACAAAAAAGCCTCAGGAATTCAATAAAACAATACCTTACGTGCTTCTTCCTCATCTCTATCCAAAGTCGTACAGGGCATTTCATGCTTAGCCCTTACTTCATCCTCAAAAGTGTCTACCTGTGGGTCAACTAAATATAATCCGACATATTTCCCAAAAGAAAGATAACTGGATCATGGTGACACTAATAAAGCACATGAATAAATACACCAAAATGCACAATCAGAATAGCAACAAATAGGAAATGATAATTGTTAAATCCATAAGATGGTCTTTGAGATGTCAATACCCGTGAATAAGTATAAAGATCAATCATACTTTCTCGAACCACCCAAACTCCACCAACAGAATAATATTCTAAAACGTCACGCATCATAAAACACAAATCAGATAAACCCATTCTTTATTCCATAATGTTCTTGCAGCTTCTCCTCCAACAATAGCAACAGGTTCGTAACATTATCCACATCAAAATCAGTTTGCAAAGAGTTTCCAAGCTTTCCCCCCAGCAGTTTCCTGCAAATAAGAACTTCAATTTTGGCAACAGTTACAATGGAAAGTGAATTGATAATTGATAAAGGTTTTTGAGATGTCAATGGAAAGAGTATATTTATGTTTGTGTGTTCTTTAAATTTGTAACAAATGCTAGAAATAGGGGATGCACATGCAAACCTCTAGCGTGTCACCAATGTTGCAAACAAACATTCCAGGTGCTAGTATTGTTGATATCCATTCCCCTTCCCTGCTTTTTCCCTTCAGTAATTCAAGAAGATTTGATATTAAACTTTATTCAAGTTAAAATTTTGAAAAAAGAGATGGAATGGGTAAACAGGAAGTTATATCATCATCATCTTGATTAACTAATGTCATTACGCTAAACTTGCAAAAAAGAGCAAAACGATCATCGCTCTAAAGTATCAGAAAATACCAATTAATAGAAATCCAAATACCCAAAACATTCAAAAATCTCATGCTGCAAATAACACAAAAGACGAACCCCAACCAAACATAGAACATTAGTTCAAAAGCCCCAACACAGACATGCACCTAAGACAGCATATTAGAAGCTTTCATTCACTCATCTCACTAAATGCATATTTCCTGGTTGTTAAACAATTTGCTACACCAAAGATATGATTCAAATTCTTGGATTATATCATTTCAACAGCAAAATAAACAACCACAGAAGAAACAAAACAAAATACAATTAGTTTTTGCACCTAGGAAATGGGTAGTTCGCAGGATGATCAAAATTGACTGACCTTGCGATAAATTATCTTCAGCGCAAAGGGCCTTCAGACCTTCGTTGTTGTCTCAATTCTTGGGAATCTTGTAAATGCCATGTACTTCGAGCAAGGAAACAATCACTCCTCCAGATGTGAAAACCAAAGTGGGGAAAATATCTCTTGGTTTAGGGTTGAATTCTTACTTTAAAGAGGAGGATGCGGCCGGCGGTGGAGGTTGGTGGCGGAGGTCGACGCGTCGTCGTCGGTGGAGTCAAAACCCAGAAAGATACTCGGATTCTCAAAACCCAGAAGGATCGACTTCTTCCGATTCAGTGGCTTCTGCAATTTCTTCTCTTCACGTGAAAATTTTGGCAATTTGGAAAGTGTCGTGTTGAGATTGAAGATGAAATTGGGAAGTGAAGGTTCCCTCCCGATTTTCTTCCCAAATTTCTTCCCTCCTGATTTTCTTCCCCAAATTTCTTCCCTCCCTTTTCTGTGTAAGGAGTCCCTCGGTTTTTTCAGCTGAAAACAACACACAAATATCCATATATTTAACTATATTAAGACGCTTTTAATATGAAGCGTCGTGATAATACATGATATTAAGACGCTTTTAATATAGCGCCTCAATATCTTCAATCTATTATGACGCTAAGTACAAAAATGTCTTAACAATTTCAATTCATTTAATAATAAATTCAATATGTAAATTAAATTAAATATAAAATGGCAATTAATGGAAAAGCGTCATAATAGGTCATTTTTTGTGACGGCAAAATAAAAACGTCATATTAGGGCGTCATTATAGGCTGTTTTTCTAGTAGTGAAACCCCAATAACCACACCAACCAAAGCAGCAGAGTAAAAGGAAAAGCGGAAGCAATAAGTCATATATCATAATTTGAGCTATATGCTCTAGGTACCAACGGTTATTCCATATATTGAGCTCTACGCTCTATGTACCAACATTTAAGTTCACGGAGTTAACCCAATACAAATACGCTCCAAATCAACATTCATATGCCATCAAGGCTCAAAACAATATTTATATACAATAACCAAAAGTATGAGTATGCAAGAGTAACACCAAAATACAAGAGCTAGAAGCGAATGCAAGACCTAGGACTCGTATTCCCGCCTAGCTCCCTCAACACCTGCACAAACAACTGAAAACCAAACGGGTTCAGTCCAAAGGGGACTGGTGGGTATAAAACAGGCTATACTAGAATATATAACGATAATTAAACAATCACATGCAAGCCATAATCCCAAGTGAGGTTTAAAAGAATTTCCCAAGTGGGTGAATAAAGATCATCAAAAGGGATTATAACGAATCATTAACATTAGGTCATTATTGGCCCGGCGAGTGGGCGTGCATCATTTCCAACCAACACCTTGTGTAAAACATTTAAACATTCATTCTTTCATTCTTTCATTCTGTTCATGCAATCATTCTTTTGTGCACATTCATTAACATTTACACCTTCTTCCTCCGGGTTGGTGACGGGCTTGCAAGACCCGACCACCCATTCATTGACCAAAAGGGGTTACATGACTCCCCAGATGGCGCTCAGCGTCCATTCCTCGCTAACTCCTAACGAGGTCCGGTTACGCCGTTAATTTGGTGGAACTAATAAGAGGGATCACCCTCGGCCCATGCCTCCCCGGATATCCACTCACACTAAGTCCCTGGGCCCCATTCGTGCATAACATTCATTCTTTCTTTTCTCGCCAAAACATTGGTAGGATTTATAAAATAAGGCTTTATGTTGGAAACAGTTACTCTTTGAAAAAGACTCTATATATATATACACTTTGGTCGAAAACTTTTCACATTAAAGGTATTTATAGGGTCATATAGCTAAGTAGAAGAAAAACCCACCTCGAACGGCAAAAGAAGAACATACGAGCCTCACTGACCGGCCTCGTCTCCAAAGGAATCAAAATCTGTGCAAGACAGGTGAAGTGAGACTCAAAATGACCATATAAGATGCTCGGCAATGCTATGGTTGATATGAATGCTTTAAAAATGTAACGGGCAAGTTCATGTGCACTATTAATGTCAGAAAGCATATAACCGTGCATAACTTTCATTCTTGCATTTATATAACCATCATAAACATAGCTTAAATTGAAATCACGTACAATATCAACCACCAATACGAGTCACGCATGCAATCCAAGCAAGAAAAGAGACTTCCCAAGGCTGCCATTTCAAATGACACGACCGTGTTGAGTTTTCAAAGGATACGGACACGGCCGTGTCCGAGGTTTAAAAATCAGAAAATTCAAAGTCGAGGGCTTGACACGGCCGTGTTACATTTTCAAAGGATTTGGACACGGCCGTGTCCGAGGTTAAAATCAGAAAAAATTCAAACTCGATAGCTCAACACGGCCGTGTCCATTTTCAGTTCAAAGCTGACACGGCCGTGTCAGCTCATCGTTTTGAAAGAAATAACTGAGCATCAGCTCTGTTACGCGAGGGAAAAGCTTGGCAAAACAGGGCAACCACCAAGAAGCTCTCAACCCACACTTAGACATGCTTTCAAGCCCCAAAATTCATGCAATTCACATAACTCATTCATATAGATATCAATTCAAGCTCAAAGTTGGCAAAAGATCAATCAATAACAAGCTTTCAATCATAGAAACTTCAAGCTTCAACAATGGCCTAACATGCTCTAACCATCAAACCTTGAATTTAAAAATGTAAGAATGATAGAAAGCTTACGAGAATCATTTATCAAGCATTAAGTTTCACTTTAAACCATCACAACCAATGATCCAACCCAAACCCTCAATTCATTCTCATATATTCAAACACATGAATCCTCAACTTCTATCATGCCTCAATTAGATGAAAATAAAGAGGAGGAGATGGAGGTTATAAATCACCAATTACCTTGGAGGAAGATGGAGGATTGGTTAAGCTTGAGCTCAAAGCTTGGATGATCCAAAATGGAGGGTTTCTTGGCTTCTCTTCCTTGCTCTTGCCTTGGCTGATTTTGATCGATCAAAATGGGTAGGAAGGGATAGGAATGCTAAAATCTAGTAGAGAAATGGGTAGGATACGGGTTGGTCCAAGTCCGGTTCATTTAAGAAAAGGTCCAACAAGTTATAAGGTCGAGGTTATGAAACGGTTCGTTGTCGACGGTTCAAATGATGGCGAAAAGGTACAAGATCAAGTTTAAAGGATAGGTAACATCGAAACAAGTTCAACGCAGGTTACGGATCTCGATTTCGAGGTCCGGAGCTCAAGATATCACGAAAACCGTTCAGGGTGGCCTATTATACAAATAGGTCCCTAAACTTTCAAAAAGTGGCAATTAAGCCCAAACTCAATTTCCAATTGAGTCCAAAACATTCAAATACCTTACAATCAAGCCCACGGATTACACGAAACACGTAAGTTCATTCAATTAACACCACATTCACGGAATTCATATTTTCACAAATCCGATCACATATTCATAGCTCACATAGACAATCATAAGCAATTTTAAACAAATAAATCAAATTATAAACAAATTTAATTAACAAATCAAAATATAAAATCATATAATTAAATATAAATGCGCACGTAGCACTTACCTGCACGTGTGAAAACTCGGGGCGTCACAACCTCTTCCCCTTAAAATAATTCGTCCTCGGATTCATTTATCAACCGGAAATAACTCGGGATGAAATCTTTTCATATTCTCCTCCGTTTCCCACGTAGCCTCTTCCGACTTATCATTTCTCCATAAAACTTTAACTAGTGGGATTTGCCGGTTTCGTAACTCTTGAAATTTTCGATCCAAAATTCTAACCGGTTTCTGCACGAAGGTAAGGTTAGACTCAAGTTCCACTTCTTCAACGGTTAAGATCTCGGATTCATCCGGATAATATTTCCGAAGTTGAGAAACATGGAATACATTATGAATTCCTGTCTAACTCGGGGGTAGGTCAAAACGGTAGGCTGTATCTCCAATTCTTTCCAGAATCTCATAAGGTCCCAAATATCGGGGACTTAGCTTTCCTCCCTTTCCAATTCGAGTGAATCCTTTTCGAGGTGAAGCTTTCAGAAACACTCTATCCCCAACTGCAAACTCAAGATCCTTCCTTCGTTTATCTACATAGCTTTTCTGTCGGTCCAGGGCTGCTTTCATCCGTTGTCTGATTACTTGGACCTTATCAATTGCTTCCTGCACGGCCTTCGAAGGTTTTATTTTATTCTCCCCTCGTTTCACACCTTCTTGCTTCGTCCAATTCCATTCTTCTAAATCAAAGAACAACGGTGATCTGCATTTTCGTCCGTAGAGAGCTTTATATGGGGCCATTTCTATCGATGCTTGAAAACTGTTATTATAGGCGAACTCAATCAAAGGTAATTGTTCGTTCCACGAACTCAAAAAATCCAATGCACATGCTCTCAACATATCCTCCAAATATTTGATTAATCTCTCGGATTGCCCGTCTGTCTGAGGATGGAAAGTTGTGCTGAATTGAAGCCTTGTTCCCAGATTCCTTTGCAATTCTTGCCAAAAGCTAGAAGTGAACCTCAGATCCCGATCTGATACAATGCTGACCGGTACACCATGAAGTCGAACAATTTCATCAACATATTTCTTAGCCAATTTCTTTACCTTATCCGACATCCTAATAGCAAGAAAATGTGCTGATTTCGTTAATCGATCCACTATCACCCAAATTCCATCCAAACCACCCTTCACTCGTGGAAGACCCATAACGAAATCCATCGCCACTTGCTACCATTTCCATTCTGGGATAGGTAACGGTTGAAGTAACCCCGATGGTTTCTGATGTTCTACTTTCACAACTTGGCAAGTCAAACAATACCTCACGAAATTGATCACATCCCGCTTAAGTCCATTCCACCAATAACATTTCTTTAAATCCTTATACATCTTATTTCCCCCGGGATGTATCGAATACCCTGATCGATGAGCTTCTTCCAATAACAACCGTTTCAATTCTTCCGGAACCACAATTCTGTTCTTGAACCTTAGAAGCCCGGTGTCATCAAATCCGAACGGACTCTCTGAATCATTTCTAGCTTTCTGCACTAACTTCTGAACCTCAAAATCCGCTCTTTGCGCTTCAAACAATCTTTGCTGAAGGTCCGGTTGAACCGTAATATTCTGCATACTAGCTCTCAGCTTGAAAGACTCAGATTCTTCTCCAACTTCCACTTTCACACTAGACACACTGGCCTTCCTGCTAAGTGCATCCGCGACCACATTAGCCTTTCCGGGGTGGTAACGAATCGTACATTCATAATCCGTCAACATCTCCATCCATCTCCTCTGTCTCTTGTTTAATTCCTTCTGAGAGAACAAATATTGAAGACTCTTGTGGTCGGAAAAGATCTCAAAAGAAACTCCGTAAAGATAGTGTCTCCACTTTCCCAAAGCGAAGATCACTGCTGCAAGCTCGAGATCGTGAGTGGGATAATTCTGTTCATGATCCTTCAATTTCCTCGAAGCATAAGCTATCACCTTACCCTTCTGCATCAAAACACATCCCAATCCTTCTTTCGAGGCATCCGTATAAACCATGTATCCTTCAGTGCCCTCGCGAAGTGCTAATACCGGTGCAGTGGTTAATTTTTCCTTCAAGAGTTGGAAACTCGCTTCACATGCCTCGTCCCACTCAAATTTTGCTTCCTTTTTAGTTAACCGAGTTAAAGGACCGACTATCTTCGAAAAATCCTTCACAAACCTTCGATAATAACCTGCCAATCCCAAGAAACTTCTAACCTCGGAAGCATTTTTCGGACTCTGCCACTGAATAACCGTCTCGATCTTTGAAGGATCAACTTCCAAACCCTTACTCGAAATAGTATGGCCTAGGAAAGCAACCCGGTCGATCTAAAACTCGCACTTACTAAACTTTGCATACAACCGGTGCTCTCTCAACGTCTCCAATACCAACTTGAGATGCCTAGCATGATCTTCCGGAGTCTTTGAATACACGAGAATGTCATCAATGAAAATTACAACGAATTTATCCAAATAAGGCCGAAAAATCCGATGCATCATATCCATAAATGCTGCAGGGGCATTTGTCAATCCAAACGGCATCACTACGAACTCGTAATGCCCATACCGGGTGTTAAATCCTGTCTTGGGTATATCCTCTTCCCGGATTTTTAACTGGTAGTAGCCCTGCCTTAAATCCAGCTTCGAATAAACCCTTGAACCTTGCAGCATATCAAATAAATCCTCGATGTGGGGCAACGGGTACTTATTCTTAATAGTCATCCGATTAAGCTCCCGGTAATCTATACACCTTCTCAACGACCCATCTTTCTTCTTAACAAAGAGAACCGGAGCACCCCACGGAGATGAACTCGGTCGTATATAACCAATCTTGAGTAATTCCTCTAGCTGAACCTTCAACTCCTTCAACTCTGCCGGAGCCATTCTATAAGGAGTCTTGGAATAAGGTTCTGATCTCGGATATAAATCAACAACAAATCCAATCTCCCAATCCGGTGGTAGAGAACCCAAATTCTCTGGAAATACGTCGGGATATTCCTTTACCACAGCCGTCTCCTCAAAACTTGATTGATCCTTTGGTTTATTAAGGAGATAGGCTATAAATCCCGTGGCTCCATCCTTCACCAATTTACGAGCTTCCAAAAATGACAGTAGAGGTATATTCTTCGACCCAACTTCTCCAATCAACTCATCACCCAATTTTATCTTCTTCTGAAAGCAATCCACTTCGGCCCGGTGCCGATACAACCAATCCATCCCGAAGATTACCCCATACCTCTTCATAGACATCACGATGAAGTCTGCCGGATAATCTTTCCCTTCTATCAAAACTGGACAACCCCTAACAACCCGATCTGTCTGCAAACTACCTCCAAGAGGCGAACTCACATAATAACAAGAATTTGAACAAGTAACAGATAAGCATAGAGGGGCACATAAATCAGAAGATATAAAAGAATGAGTGGCACCCGGATCGAATAATGCGTGAATGCTCGTGTTATGAATGCAAACGGTACCTTCCACCACTGCGTTTGGATCGACCTCAACATTTTGCTCCTCGCTCTCAAGAGCATAGGCTCGTGCCTGAACCATCGGTCTCGGAGCTCCAGCTTGATACCCTGGGGTCTTGTCCGGGCATGAAAAAGCCATATGATCCCCTTTTCCACATATCAAGCACAACCTCAATCTCTTTCGGCAATTGTTGTAAGAATGGGTTGGCCATCCACAATAAGTACACGGTGGATGATCATTGCGAGATCCCTTAGGAGCCGGTGGAGCTTGAGGTGGTCGTGGAACAGGTGCAATCTGATCTCCTGCTCTAGGCTTCTTAAAAGGTCCTTTTGGTGGTGGAGCTGGTAAATTCATCGGCCTCTTCCCTTTGTTGAATCCCGAACCGAATCCTGACCCTTGTCCCTGCCGATAAGTTGGTCTCCTAGCATTTACAGAATCCTCAACCTTTAGGGCTTTTGAAGTAGCCTTAGCCCAAGTACTCGTGTTAACCGCCTCAAGAGCTGCCTGGATATCTGGTCGCAGTCCCTGAACAAACTGCATAGCTTTATGAAAGTCATCACCCGCTATATTCGGCCCATAGCGAGACAATCTCTCATAATCCGAAATATACTCGGCCACAGATCTCGATCCCTGCTTCAATTCGGTGAATTCCCTCAACCTTCGAGTACGGGAGGAGGGAGGAATAAATTTGTTCTTGAATTCCCGTGTAAATACTTCCCAGTTAATCTCTTCTCCAGCTGCTTCCAAGACTATTCGTGTGCTTTCCCACCAAGAGTAGGCTTCCCCTTGTATCAAAGTAAAAGTGCATCGAGCCTTCTCTCGGGACTCACACGGAATGAGCTCCCATATCCTCTCGACTTCTTTCAACCACATTTCCGCCTGCGCATCATTTCCCTTAAAGAACTTGGGAGGTCTTTGGTTCTGAAACTCCCTAAGTATAACTGAAATCGGTGCCTCTTGCGGTACAGCAGGTGCAGGTGGTACCGGAGGTGCTGGTGGTACATAATCTCGAAGCCTCTAGTCTATAATGTTGATAACCGAATTAACAAAGGCTTCTGCCGGCTGTGGCTGTGGAGGTGGAGGTGTAGGAGTATGATCACGATGGTGACGTCGTCCTGGAGATCTATCATGGTGTCTACGTGGAGGCATCCTGTCAACAATTACTGAAAATGCGTGCTAGGTTTAGTTTGTGCATGATAATGCAATCAATTCCATCAAAATCCGAAATTTAAATCAATCAAGCACAAAAGAGATGTATATGCAACACATGATCAAGTAGTTCCTAAGCCGAACGACCTAGACTGACTCACACGACGCAAGAGCCCGGGTTTTGCAACCCTAAGCTCTGATACCACTTAAGGATGTAACACCCGAGCGCAAGGTGTCACATCCCCCGCACCGAGACCCGACCCGAATATGAAATGGACGATCCATACCCGAGCCAAATCACGGCGAACGGGGACACACACACACACATCTAAGCCAGGCGGGACTAGCCTATCACTTAAACCCCAATAACCACAACAACCAAAGCAGCAGAGTAAAAGGAAAAGCGGAAGCAATAAGTCATATATCATAATTTGAGCTATATGCTCTAGGTACCAACGGTTATTCCATATATTGAGCTCTACGCTCTATGTACCAACATTTAAGTTCACGGAGTTAACCCAATACAAATACGCTCTAAATCAACATTCATATGCCATCAAGGCTCAAAACAATATTTATATACAATAACCAAAAGTATGAGTATACAAGAGTAACACCAAAATACAAGAGCTAGAAGCGAATGCAAGACCTAGGACTTGTATTCCCGCCTAGCTCCCTCAACACCTGCACAAACAATTGAAAACCAAACGGGTTCAGTCCAAAGGGGACTGGTGGGTATAAAACAGGGTATACTAGAATATATAACGATAATTAAAAAATCACATGCAAGCCATAATCCCAAGTGAGGTTTTAAAGAATTTCCCAAGTGGGTGAATAAAGATCATCAAAAGGGATTATAATGAATCATTAACATTAGGTCATTATTGGCCCGGCGAGTGGGCGTGCATCATCTCCAACCAACACCTTGTGTAAAACATTTAAACATTCATTCTTTCATTCTGTTCATGCAATCATTCTTTTATGCACATTCATTAACATTTACACCTTCTTCCTCCGGGTTGGTGACGGGCTTGCAAGACCCGACCACCCATTCATTGACCAAAAGGGGTTACATGACTCCCCAGATGGCGCACAGCGTCCATTCGTCGCTAACTCCTAACGAGGTCCAATTACGCCGTTAATTTGGTGGAACTAATGAGAGGGATCACCGTCGGCCCATGCCTCCCCGGATAGCTACTCACACTAAATCCCTGGGCCCCATTCGTGTATAACATTCATTCTTTCTTTTCTCACCAAAACATTGGTAGGATTTATAAAATAAGGCTTTACGTTGGAAACATTTACTCTTTGAAAATGACTCTATATATATATACACTTTGGTCGAAAACTTTTCACGTTAAAGGTATTTATAGGGTCATATAGCTAAGTAGAAGAAAAACCCACCTCGAACGGCAAAAGAAGAACACACGAGCCTCACTGACCGGCCTCGTCTCCAAAGGAATCAAAATCTGTGCAAGACAGGTGAAGTGAGACTCAAAATGACCATATAAGACGCTCGGCAATGCTATGGTTGATATGAATGCTTTAAAAATGTAACGGACAAGTTCATGTGCACTATTAATGTCAGAAAGCATATAACCGTGCATAACTTTCATTCTTGAATTTATATAACCATCATAAACATAGCTTAAATTGAAATCACGTACAATATCAACCACCAATACGAGTCACGCATGCAATCCAAGCAAGAAAAGAGACTTCCCAAGGCTGCCATTTCAAATGATACGGCCGTGTTGAGTTTTCAAAGGAAACGGACACGGCCGTGTCCGAGGTTTAAAAATCAGAAAATTCAAAGTCGAGGGCTTGACACGGCCGTGTTACATTTTCAAAGGATTTGGACACGGCCGTGTCCGAGGTTAAAATCAGAAAAAATTCAAAGTCGATAGCTCAACACGACCGTGTCCATTTTCAGTTCAAAGCTGACACGGCCGTGTCAGCTCATCGTTTTGAAAGAAATAACAGAGCATCAGCTCTGTCACGCGAGGGAAAAGCTTGGCAAAACAGGGCAGCCACCAAGAAGCTCTCAACCCACACCTAGACATGCTTTCAAGCCCCAAAATTCATGCAATTCACATAACTCATTCATATAGACATCAATTCAAGCTCAAAGTTGGCAAAAGATCAATCAATAACAAGCTTTCAATCATAGAAACTTCAAGCTTCAAAAATGGCCTAACATGCTCTAACCATCAAACCTTGAATTTAAACATGTAAGAATGATAGAAAGCTTACAAGAATCATTTATCAAGCATTAAGTTTCACTTTAAACCATCACAACCAATGATCCAACCCAAACCCTCAATTCATTCTCATATATTCAAACATATGAATCCTCAACTTCTATCATGCCTCAATTAGATGAAAATAAAGAGGAGGAGATGGAGGTTATAAATCACCAATTACCTTGGAGGAAGATGGAGGATTGGTTAAGCTTGAGCTCAAAGCTTGGATGATCCAAAATGGAGGGTTTCTTGGCTTCTCTTCCTTGCTCTTGCCTTGGCTGATTTTGATCGATCAAAATGGGTAGGAAGGGATAGGAATGCTAAAATCTAGTAGAGAAATGGGTAGGATACGGGTTGGTCCAAGTCCGGTTCGTTTAAAAAAAGGTTCAACAAGTTATAAGGTCGAGGTTATGAAACGGTTCATTGTCGACGGTTCAAATGATGGCGAAAAGGTACAAGATCAAGTTTAAACGCCGAAACAAGTTCAACGCCGGTTACGGATCTCGATTTCGAGGTCCGGAGCTCAAGATATCGCGAAAACCGTTCAGGGTGGCCTATTATACAAATAGGTCCCTAAACTTTCAAAAAGTGGCAATTAAGCCCAAACTCAATTTCCAATTGAGTCCAAAACATTCAAATACCTTACAATCAAGCCCATGGATTACACGAAACACGTAAGTTCATTCAATTAACACCACATTCATGGAATTCACATTTTCACAAATCCGATCACATATTCATAGCTTACATAGACAATCATAAGCAATTTTAAACAAATAAATCAAATTATAAACAAATTCAATTAACAAATCAAAATATAAAATCATATAATTAAATATAAATGCGCACGTAGCACTTACCTGCACGTGTGAAAACTCGGGGCGTCACAAACCTACTCATAAACACATTCAAGAGATCAAGAAACTCTTCCATTTTTACCTTAATATGGGGAAAGAAAGGATGAAAGAATGATATGATGATGATGATCCCCAATTTATGCAATTATCTTCCTTGAATTCTAGCTTGAAATATGAAGAATCTTCCCTTCTCTTCTCATGGTGTTTCAATCGTGTTCTTGTGTGTGTGTGTGTAATTTTGTTATGAAATATGACAAATGAAATGGAAAAGATATGATGCATAAGTTAATTCCAAAGTCTTCCAACAAATATGATGACTCAACCCTTTTTGCAATTAAGTCCTTGGAATATTTGAGTGCATGCAATCAAGTTTCATTCCAGAGCAATTAATCATTTAACTCCATTTCATATAATGCAATTAAATCCAACATTTAGATAAATGAGCAATTAAGGTCATGTATTAGCAATTAATCACATTAACAACTAATTTCATACAAATTCAAGAAAATATAATGCATCTAAGGTTATGCAATGTATATAAATTATCACATATTGCATATATGAAAAACGGGGCGTTACAATTCTCTCCCCCTTAAGAGGACCTGGTCCCCAGTTCCACTGCCGAGTTTTAAAATTATGCAGAAGCAATAAGAGAACCCCGTCTCTTAGACAAGCAATGAGAGAGCCCCGTCTCCCTAACACGAAATGAGAGCACCCCGTCTCTCCACAAGAAATGAGAGAACCCCGTCTCTCATACACACACATGAAAGCAATTTAAGGAAACTGATTGTAGAAACATTCACATAAATATCACATAAGGCAAGTAGAATCACGTTAATCACATAAGTATCACTCATACACCACTAATTTGCAACTAATAAGAAATTAAATACAAAAATTATAAAATTCATGATGCACGTGATATGTATGATTAAGTGTACCATTCACCGTTGTCCCCATTTGCATCTTGCACCTCTCTCTCTAAAGCATACACATGAGCCTGAACTAGTGGCCTCTCACCCCTGGCAGACAACTCTTGTCGCTTCGGACAAGTGTTTGCTTGGTGCTCATTGCTCCCGCATCGCATACATAAGTTCAAACGTTTCCCACAAGCCTCATAAGTATGGTTGTCATGTCCACAATAAGCACAAAGAGGCTTCCCCGACTGTCATGGAAATTCCGTGGCAGGGGTATCTTCCGGAATCGGTCTAGCAATTTGGGACTTCTTCTTCTTAGGTCTCTCCTGAGATGGCAGGGTCGGATCAGTAATAGACCTTTTTATTGCTTTAGAACCTTGTTCTAATCCTAAAATCGGGGTCTGTTCGAAGCGAGGAATTATTCTTCTTGCATTCACTGAGTCTTCAACTTTCAAAGCTTTTGTAGTAGCCTTCTTCCATGTACTTGTGTTGACTGCTTCAATCGCCGCTTGAATGTCCAGCCTCAAACCTTGCACGAATTGCATGGCCTTATGAAAATCGTCACTTACGATACTAGGTGCATACTTAGACAATCTCTCAAACTCTGCTATGTACTCGGCAACCGATTTACCCCCTTGCTTGAGCTCCGTAAATTCCTTGAGCCTTCTAGTGCGAGATGAAGGAGGAATGAACTTGTTCTTGAACTCCCTTACAAAAACCTCCCAGGTGACTTCTTCCTCGGTAGCATCGAAGACAATCTTCGTGCTCTCCCACCATGAATAAGCTTCTCCTTGAACAAGAGTAAGAGTGCATCGGGCTTTCTCTTGAGACTCGCAAGGAATAAGCTCCCACACCCTCTCAACTTCCTTGAGCCACTGCTCGGCTTGAATGTCATTCCCCTTGAAGAACTTTGGGGGTTGTTAATTCTGAAATTCCCGAAGTATATCCGAAATCGGTGCTGGTTGGGGTGGAGCTTGAGCCAGTTGTGCTGGTGGAACATAGTCCCTTATTCTTTGATCAACTAGACGAACAATGGAATTAAGAAAATCTTGTGGTTGAGCCGGAGGGGGTGGATGTGGAGGAACCCTAGGGGATCGATCATGGCGATGTCTCCTATGACCTGGAGAATATTCACGGTGAGGACGACCTCGAGGCATCCTGAAATTACAACACTATATATGCATGTTTAATTAATGAATGCAAATGAGTATAAATAAGACCACAAGAAACAAAGAAACCACATAATCCAAGTAATTCAAAGAATTCAAATGAGGTCACATAAGTTCAAGTAAGTTCAAATAAGATGCAAGACTCACAATTAATAAATAATCCAATTCCATTCGACCTAGACTCACGAAACACGACATTAGTACCGCGGTGTTGCAACCGGGCTCTGATACCACTTAAGATGTAGCACCCGAAATGTCGAGATGCCACACCCCCGCACTATAGCTCAGTCCACATACGAAATGGATAATCTGTACATGAACTAAAACTATAGCGAACGGGTGACAAGAGAAAATAAACCACTAGCTAGGCGGGACTAACCCTCAAATAATACCAATAAACAACACAGAGCAAGAAGAGCCGAAGCAATAATATTCAATACTTACAGGTACCATATTTACATATATATTAACAGATACCAACAATTCCATATCAATACAATATCTTATCCAACATGAATAAGGCATAATACAAAATATAAGAAGTATCAATACATGAACCAAAATATGAGGTGAAGTGCTAGACCCGAATAAAAGAAGCTAGACACTAATTCCCGCCTAGCACGAACCTGCAAAAACGGAAAAGTTGAGGTGTCAGTCCAACAATGATTGAGTGAGGGGTTTATAAATAAATATTAGCACAAATAACATGCAAGTCATAATCTCGGGTAAGGTTTTCATAAAGAAAACAATATAAGTTAAAAATATAATACACTTTGCCCGAGATTACAACTATCAATATTAAACATTTTAATCACTTTCATACTTTCAATAGTGGCCCGGGCGAGTGAGGGAAATTCTCCAACCTTACACCAACAGTGAACATTACATGCTTGTTTAATTATCATGTGATCATGCAATTCAATTATAGTGCACACGTATCACTTTCATGAACTCCTTTACTCCGCGTGATGGTGGGTTTGCAAGGCCCTAACCATCCATGCTACGTACGTCGGGAACATGACTCCCACGTACGGGATTCCTTTCTCCACCAAACCACCTGGTGGATTCAGGGGTCATCCCAAAGTTGTGAGGATAGTGCAAGAGTTACCCGTCAGCCCTTGCTTCCTCGGTTGGCTCAATACACTACCCTCGGGCCCAAATGTGAACATGCTTACTCGCCCAAAAGAATCAATCAATAAATCAATTCCATGAAAACAGTTGAAAATCAATAAGGTCACGGTCCAATCACGGTACATGCATTGCTTTGCATGATCATGACGCTAATCACGCTACATGCATTGCTTTGCATGAGTGTGACTTGCTTGCAATTCACTTGAAAGTTTAGAAATGATTATATATAATATATATATACCTTTTTGGCCTAAAACTTCACATAAGGGTTATACGGGTTCTATATAACTAGCAATTAAACCTCACCTGTGCCGAGAAAGTAACAAGGATACGGCTATAGAGCTTGCTCCTCATCAACGGGAAGATAATCTGTGTAAAAAGGGACAAGTGTTCGTGAGACACGACTCGCATGAACCATTTACGACGCACGGCAAAGTCATGATCAATATGTCATGCAATAACAATTAAGGAATGTCAAGTAGGAGCATAATTATCAATTAAACAATTATATAACTCATATATTTCACATATGGGAGCCAAGGGAGTGAAAGGAATGCAATAAGAGAGGTTTTGGTGAAGTTTGGCAAAAACGGACAATTTTAGGAAACGTACAAGCTGAGGGAAAACTGGAATATCTTTAATTATAGAATTGGGAATTGCGTTTTGTTTATTGGTAATGAAACTAGACTCAAATATATTTCCAATGATATATGGCACGTTTTCTAGTTCAAAACGAGGAGAAAATGGCGTAAACTTGAAGTTAGGCGAGTGTAGTTTTCCGGAAATATGGTGACACCTAAAAGAATTGATTATATCTCACAATTCACAAAAGATATTGAGATTATTCCAATTTTAGGTCGTTCTAGACTTCAAGAGGTTTCCAACGGTTCAAACATAACGTCATTTGGAGTTTGGATGAGGGAGAAACGCCCGTTTGAAAAATGAACTGAAAGCAGAAACGGGCGTTTGGAAGCTCTCGGGTGTGACAGACACTGCCCAAACGGGCGTTTGGTGCTATAACTGAAATCCCAAACGGGCGTTTCGAAGTGTTCTGGGCGAAAAACAGGGGAAAAATAGGGGATATGCTCGGAAAATGGCTCCAAGTCATTCCAACACCAAATCAATGCAAGAAATCAACTTAAAACTAACGCATAACATGTATAAGACTTGAAGACATCAATTAGATATCATATAAACCAAGGAACATGCTTTGATTCATCAAGAGATCCTCATCCAACCCCATATATTTCCATGTATCCAACTTCCATATAACTCAAGGATTCATGCAAGTCTTCAAGTATAATGATCCTAAACATGCTCCTAAACAGTTATAACAAAGGAATCATATCATAATCAACAAACCTACTCATAAACACATTCAAGATATCAAGAAACTCTTCCATTTTTACCTTAATATGGGGAAAGAAAGGATGAAAGAATGATATGATGATGATGATCCCCAATTTATGCAATTATCTTCCTTGAATTCTAGCTTGAAATATGAAGAATCTTCCATTCTCTTCTCATGGTGTTTCAATCGTGTTCTTGTGTGTGTGTGTGTGTAATTTTTTTATGAAATATGACAAATGAAATGGAAGAGATATGATGCATAAGGTATTTCCAAAGTCTTCGAACAAATATGATGACTCGACCCTTTTTGTAATTAAGTTCTTGGAATATTTGAGTGCATGCAATCAAGTTTCATTCCAGAGCAATTAATCATTTAACTCCATTTCATATAATGCAATTAAATCCAACATTTAGATAAATGAGCAATTAAGGTCATGTATTAGCAATTAATCACATTAACAACTAATTTCATACAAATTCAAGAAAATATAATGCATCTAAGGTTATGCAATGTATATAAATTATCACATATTGCATATATGAAAAACGGGGCGTTACAGTGTGCCTCACCCGAGCCATGTATGAAGTTAGGAGAACAAGCTATGAAGTGACACGGAGGGGTAATTAAAGCATAGCTTGTCTTAAGAGAAAGGTATGTTATGAATATGAATATGTTATGGATATGAATATGAATCCGCTATGAATATGCATATGATCTTGAATATTGATATGCCTTAGAATCTTGTTATTCCTTGGTCTTGAACATGTTTGGGGCTCGGTGATTATGGGTAAGGGAGACTTGGGACGTCGGGAATTACTTTCTTGCATAATCATCGTGATGTGGGTAAAGGGAGTCCGGACGGACATTATCCCTGTGCACATTTGCCTCTTGGGTAAAGGTTTGCTTGTGTGCGTTTCCATTAAGTTAGAATGTTGCGAAATTATTTGTGAAACGAGAGCTGGCTGTAAATTACTAAAATTGGTTGTTTTGGCCTTCGGTCCTAACTCTCTCTCCTTATATGTATAGTATCACGTGAGAAATGGCTTTAGATTGCAAAAACCACGCTCCGATTCATGAACTTCCAATCTCTGATATGTGCTATCCTCCGTATAAATATTTACGCGTGCTTGTGTAGCCCCTCACTCAGTAGTGTGATTGACCCCTCCCTCTTTATGTTTTTACATTGCAGGTACCGGTCTTTTGGTTCGAGCTTGGCAGAATGTGGTCTTTTGAGTCTTCTTAGCATAGCTTGAGTCTGCATTTCATTCTTAGATCATTTTGTATTTTGTATCTTGAGACACTTGTAAGTTTGGAGATTTGGATTGTATTCGTAGATTTTTGGCCCGCTGTGGCAAGTTTGTGTATAATTTGTTCTAAATGATGTATAGCCTAGACTTTATGCCTTGTTTATTTTGTCTAATGCTTCCGTACTTGTATGTTGAATTATTGACGGTCTGTTTGAGGGTCTAGACCGCCTAGCTGTTGGAAAACACAGAGTAAAAGCAGCGGAAGTTTAAAATTTTTTTCAAAAGAGATCGTGATCTTGCAATGTTCGTTTCAAAACTTTTGGGATTTCAAGAAACTCTCAAGAATTGAAGCCTTCTTGAAACATTTTGAGCCGCCCTCAAACGTTCTTCGTACGACAATGAAATCCCCGTTTCTTAAATGATTCTTTTTTCGAGATTCCAGAGTACAAATCCTTTAGAAGTATCCACGCCAGTCCTAGATTCAAATCATATCAGTGAGTATGCTACTTGTAACAACCCAGATTTTGGGGCCTAGAAGAAATAGGTAAATCAAAGATTAGAAGAAAACACCACTTCATTATGCATTTCATTTTATGTGAACAATGTGCTTTTATGCTTCAATTATCGAATGTTGTTTTGTTACAAGACTCATATCACTATTCATTCACCGAGTCGAAACCTTCACATATTCCTTATGAAACCTTAGGAAATCATATTTCACATTTCCCGAATTCATATCTTAGTTTTTGTTACCTCAAAACACACTTTGAGCATGATTTGTCAAAAATTACCATTAAGTCCCTATTTACCATTTACCTCACAAACGTAGGAATTTTCCTGGCCACTTTTATGTAGCACCCACAACGATAGGCACCACATCCCCCGCACTACAAGTCTAGTCCACACGTGAAATGGTTAATCCAAGCATGAACGGGACTCATAGCGAACGGGAGACAAAATAAAAAGTACCTAGCTAGGTGGAAACTAACCCTGTACCAATTAAATCAAAAAAACCAAGAGTGCAATGCGGAAGCAATAATGTGTAATTCATACAATTCAACAATGGAAACAAGTCCAACAAATCCAATATATAATTTAAATCCATCATGCAACCTAACAACGGGTTCAACTTAACATGCAATCTGTCCCGAATCAATATCCAACAATAATCATAATTGGCACACTGGCCCAATACATACATAAAGGGACTATAATTAAAACATAACAATATGAAATGTGACTAGAGTGTACAAGTGTGACTCGATCAAGAAAGCTAAGACCCGACTCCCGCCTAGCAAAACCTGCAAGAAACTAGAAAAGTTGGGAAAGAGGGGTCAGTCTCTAGAAGACTGAGTGAGCAGGAGCGATACATATATATAAAAACATGCACATCCAAGTCATAAATCCCGAGCAAGGTTTTATTTAAAGTTAGTTCCCAAGATGGCAAGATAATAACTAAGCAACGCTCGGATTTTACAACTAATCATATTAAATTCATGAAGTTCATAATTCATATATAAACATAAAGGCTCGGCGAGTGAGCGTGCATCATCTCCAACCAAACTCCGACCGTGTACGACAAATATCATTGACACATTAAATACGTGATCATGCAATATATCATAATACACACAGATCATATATCATAACATAAGACATAGTCGGTTGGGCAACCTGTCTCCCGGCCTTCCCACACGAATTCACAATACACACAGATCATACAATCATAACATAATCATAATCATAAAATAAGTTCCAACCTTCTTCCTCAGGGTGGTGGACGGGCTTGCAAGACCCGACCACCTCATACATAATGGTAATGAGGTTCATGAGTCCTCATTGCCCGACTAGCATTTTCTCGTCAAAACTCCTAACGAGATCCGTTTCGTCGTTAAACATAAATGGAATCAGCACATGGGATCACCGTTGGCCCTTGCCTGTAACACCCCGACTCACAGTCGGTACAGGTAAATTATGTGATTTATCAATATTTGCGTTTTAGATTATTTGTATATGACTTATTGGAATTATTTGAACTTATATGAATTTATTTGAATTAGTGTTGCATGTGTTTTATTCGTTTTAATTTGAGTTGGCCTTATTTGAACCTGTATTTGTCGAACCGAACCAACTTGAACCGGAAACCTTGAACCGAACCCGTGAACCGAACCGGTCCAGCCCTTAAAGGCTGAACCATTCTCTCCTCTCCTCATTCTTCACGTAACAACAGCAACACCAAGCCAAAGCAAGAGCCAAACCCTCAAGTTTGATCATCCAACTTTCCAAGCCGATATCTCCCTCGTTTCTTCGTCTTTTCTCGAACTTAGGTATGCTTTAGAATCCTCTCGTCGTGCTTGTCGTTTCCATGGTTTAAATTCTGAGTTTGGAGTGAGTTTGGCATGCCTTTGCTCCCTACGTGAATAGTAAGGGTTTCATGTAAAATGTGGATACTTGCTCTTTGCTTGTTATTATTGATCTTTAGCTTCATATATGAGTGGTATATGCTATATAAGTTGCATTTATTGCATTTTATCCATGGTAGGTGGGGTATTTATGATTGATCATGAATTTAGCTTGAATTTTGCATTCATTTGATCATGCCATTTCATTCCGTTTTCTTGCATTATTTGAGTGTTTATATGTCAAGCATGATTTATGTGAATTGTTTGTGCATTTTGGGAGGTTGTGGCAACTCTTAGGGATGAATTTTGGCCATTTTTGGCTCTTAAAGGAGCTTCCCCTGTTTCTGTGAGAAAAATTTCTGTTCCAGACTTCGAACCAGGCCGGAACGGCCGTTCCCGCCCAGTTTTAAACTGGGAACGACCGTTCCCAGGCTCGGTACTGTTTATCCCGAGAGTGGGAACGACCGTTCCCAGTTTGTACTGGGAACGGGAACGGTCGTTCCCAGGGCCGGAACCCGTTCTACTGGAGCAAATCCACGATCGTGGATTTTTCCTTTTGGAAAAATCCGCGAGGGTGGATTTGAGGCAGTAGCTTGGGAAAAATCCATGGGGGTGGATTTTTCCCTTTGGAAAAATCCGCTAGGGTGGATTTTGCCATTTCTTTCCTTTGATTTATTTATGCATTTGTATGATTTTAAATGCTTTTCTTTTGCATATTAATTGTATAATTTGATTGTTTTGCATAATTAAATTATAATTAAGCATGTGTGATATGATTTTGTGAATTTTATGAATTAATTGTGACATTTTATCTTGAATGTGAATCATGCATTTTGCCGAGCGTCCTATTTGGTTCATATAGAGTCTAAGTCTTGGGCTTTCGTGTTTTCTTTTCAGAGGAGGTTCCAGTTGACGAGCCCGAGGCGTAGGTTGTTCACGTTTGCTCATATTTTGTCAAGCAAGGTGAGGTTTAGGATTTTTAGTAGCTAAATGACCTAAAGCCTTATGTGATGTTTTCAAGCCGGGCATGTGATTATATATTATATATATAGATATGTATGTGTTGATTAGAATATGTTTATGATCTTGTGAACAACTTTGTTTTGGGAAAATATATTAAGTAAGCCTATGTAAGCTATGTTTTGGAAAAGCTTTACGATTCTGTTAGCGAGATCGCCATGAAAGATTTGGCATTTGATATGATATGATTTATATGTGTGGATCCAAGGAGCTACGGGTAAGGAACCCTCGGGACGGTTCGGGCCGTCGAGGTTCGGCCTGTGCGTAGTCTCCATCCGATATATCATACGCGACCTCTGGGAGTTTGGGAAGGTGTGATATTTCGATGCCTTCGGTGTAAAAACCGGGGAGGGCACGATGTGGGTTCGCTACCCCTCGTGAGTCTGTATATGTATGGATGGTTAGGGCCGCCGGTGGCTCTTCCATCATTGGTGTAGAGGAGTATGTATGATTTCTGTTTTGTTTGTTCTGAGGAGTAAAGGTTGGAAGCTCGTTCTCGCCGAGCATTATGTTTGTTGTGTATGTTTGAGAAGTATGAATCGGGATAGTGTTTATGAAAGGTTTTAAAGTATATGTATTTGTTTTTGGAAAGTTTTAGTTTGTAAAACCTATTCCGGTTCATAATTTCGCCTTTGCTTTGTGCTCTGTTCTATATATATATGTAGGGTGTGGGTGTGCGTTAGCCCCCTCACTCAGTCAGTTGACTGACTCCTCGTTTACTCTTTTAGTTGCAGGTTTTGGGAGCGTGAGCTAGGCGGAGAAGTGTGTCTGCTTTATGCACTTGTCAGTCTAGGTTTCGTTAGGTGCATTTGTCTTCTTGCACTTTATTATTTTGTAGTTATGCAGCTTTGATTTGTATATACCTACTGATTATTTTGTTCGAGCCGGGATGGCTTTTGTACAGGAACGTGTTGGTACATATATATATAAATACTTTATGGATAGGTGTGAGTTGGTATCTATATATATATGGGATGATTGTGCTTGTTGCTTTTATTTATTCGCTTCCGCGCACTCTGTTTCCGTTTAGTTTAGCTCCGCCTAGCCTAGTGTGTGTGTTTGGTCTCCCGTTCGCTATGATTCGGATTCGGGTGCGGACATTCCATTTCGTATTCGGGTTCGGATTATGGTGCGGGGGATGTGGCCCTACGTGTGGGTGCTACATCCTGAAGTGGTATCAGAGCGCGGTTGCAAAACCGGGCTCTAGTGTCGTGTGGGTCTGTCTAGGTCGTACGGCTTAGGACAACGTGATTGTGTGATCGTGCGTAAGTGTGCATACATGCTTTGAATATGTGATTACTTGATTATTTGATTATTTTCTAAATTGTATACATATTCATACACTAATTCACATGCATCCATATTGCTTGAATTTGTGAGTTTCAGGATGCCTCCAAGAAGAGTTAATAATCGTGAACGAACCCCTGATTTGAATGAACCAGCGGCTCCACAGAATGCACCTCCGCCACCACCTATGAATGCGGAGAATATCGTCCAAGCCCTACTTAATCAACTCCAACAAAATCAACGGGGTAATGCCAATCTGGGTGAAGGACAAGATATTTCTGCCGTATATCGGGACTTTCGGAACAACAATCCTCCAAAGTGGTATGGAGGTGATGATATTAAGGCAGAAGAATGGTTGTCGGAAATTCGAGGTATTTGGGAGATATGTCCAGGGACTTCTCAGGACAAGGCTATTTGCACCGGGCGCATTATCCAGGGGCCAGCGGCTATTTGGCTAAGGAGTGTGAGATCCAAGTTGGAGAGGATGGATATGGAATTTAACTGGGAGACGTTCGTGCAGGAATTCCATGAGAAATATATCCCTCATAGTGCACAAGAACGTCGCCTCCAAGAGTTCACTAATTTGAGGCAAGGCAACCGGACGGTGGAGGATTACTTGTTGGAGTTTGAGAGGCTAGCTCCGTATGCTACTCACATCACCGACCATGATGATCATAAGGCCCGAGCTTTTCTTCATGGACTTCGCCGAGATATTCAGGAAGCTCTACAAGCGGCGAATGTGAGTACTTGGGCCAAGGTTACCAAGAGGGCAATACAAGTTGAGGCCCAAATGGCTCGGTTGAAGCCTCCACCTTTCTCTTCTACGCGAGGATCGGGATCCGGTTCTGGATTGGGTAAGAGGCCCATTTCTTATGCTCCACGAGCTCCTGTCCCACCGGCTTTTCGTCCCCAGGGTCTAGGGAACAAGAAGCCCCGTATTACCGGTCCCGTGGCACCTCCTGTTGCTCCAGTTCGACCGGCTCCAGCTCAGGGACCGCCCGTTTGTTCCCATTGTCAGGGGAGACATCCAGTGGAGCGGTGTTGGAGACTTCAGGGCAAATGCTTTGTGTGCGGGTCCTCTGATCACTTGGTGAATGCTTGCCCGAATAAGAGGCCGGTTGTGCAGGCACGTGTTTATGCTTTGGACGGAGAGGAGGAAGCTGCTGATGTCGACCCGAATGCCGTGATAGAAGGTACAATCAACATTCATGGCATATCACTACATGCATTGTTTGATCCCGGGGCTACGCATTCATTTATTTCCCGGGATATTGTTGCTTCTTTGCCTGTACTTGATGATTTATCTGCGCATGTGTATGTGGTGAATACTCCTTTGGGAGGATCTGTGGAAGCTGACAGGGTGTTCAGGGAGTGTCCGGTGGTGTTTGAGGGCCGAGTTTTTCCTGCAGATCTGATAGTTCTACCGTTGAAGAAGTATGGGGTTATTCTTGGTATGGATTTTCTTTTCAGATACCGAGCTCAGTTGGACTGTCATGAGAAGAAGGTTGTGTTGGGGTCAGTGGTCTTTACGGGTGAGAGGTTGAAGTCCAGCCCGTTTGTGTCTTTTATGGAAGCAAGTAAGCTCCTCCGGGACGGCGCGACAGGTTTTGTGGCCTATCTTTTGAATAAACCGAAGGATCAGGCCAAACTTGAGGAGACAGAGGTCGTCAGTGAGTTTCCCGATGTTTTCCCTGAGAATTTGGGTTCTTTGCCACCTGATAGGGACATCGAGTTTGTAGTCGACCTTTATCCTGGAGCTGAGCCTTTCTCTAAGACACCATATCGGATGGCTCCTGCTGAGTTGAAGGAGTTGAAAACTCAGTTGGATGAGCTTTTGGCTTGCGGTTACATCCGTCCGAGTACATCCCCGTGGGGTGCTCCTGTGTTATTTGTGAAGAAGAAGGATGGGACTTTGAGGATGTGTATAGACTATCGCGAGTTGAACCGGATGACAGTGAAGAATAAGTATCCTCTACCTCATATCGAAGAGTTGTTTGACATCTTGCAAGGGTCGCAGGTGTACTCTAAGTTAGATTTGAGGCAGGGGTATTACCAACTTCGTATCCGGGAAGAGGATATCTCTAAGACTGCGTTCAATACCCGTTATGGACACTTCGAGTTTGTAGTGATGCCGTTTGGGTTAACTAATGCTCCAGCCGTGTTCATGGATATGATGCACCGAGTGTTCAGACAGTATCTTGACAAGTTTGTGGTCATTTTTATAGACGACATCTTGGTGTATTCTAAGTCGGTAGAAGAGCACGCGTCTCACCTCAGGATCGTTTTGGAGACACTTAGAGAGCACAAGCTTTATGCTAAGTTCAGCAAGTGCGAGTTCTGGCTCGACAAAGTGTCTTTTCTGGGTCATATCATTTCAGGTGAGGGAATTGAAGTGGATCCTTCCAAGATTGAGACCGTGGTGCAGTGGGAAAGACCGAAGAATGCCTCCGAGATAAGAAGTTTTCTCGGGTTAGCGGGTTACTATAGGAGATTTGTGAAGGACTTCTCCAAGATTGCTTGCCCGTTGACTCGATTAACCAAAAAGGAGGTGAAGTATGAGTGGGATGATGGGTGCGAAAGAAGTTTCCAAGCTTTGAAGGAAAGATTAACTTCAGCACCAGTTCTTACCCTACCCGAGGGATCCGAGGGCTATTCAGTTTTTGCAGATGCTTCTAAAGAAGGACTCGGATGTGTATTGATGCAAAATGGCCGAGTAGTGGCCTATGCTTCTAGGAAGTTGAAAGAACACGAGAAGAACTACCCCACTCATGATCTTGAGCTTGCAGCGGTTGTATTTGCTTTGAGGAAGTGGCGTCATTACCTCTATGGAGCGACTTTCGAGATATTCACGGATCATAAGAGCCTCAAGTATCTTTTCACTCAGAAGGAGTTGAATAATAGACAGAGGCGTTGGATGGAATTCTTAGAGGATTATGACTGTACGATTCAGTATCATCCGGGCAAGGCTAATGTCGTGGCAGATGCTTTGAGCAGGAAAGCAAGTGTTTCAGGTTTGAGTGCAGAGTCTTCAGAACAGGATTCGACAGTTTTGGTTTCAGTGGCTCGGTTAGCTAACATCTCAGTTCAGCCGGATTTGAAACAGAGGTTGTTGGATTCTCAGGCTTCGGATGCAGAGATTCAGAGATTAGTGGTTCGGTCTAGGATAGACCCCGAGACGAAGTTTGGGTTTGATGATTCCGGTTTGTTCAGGTTCAAGACCAGGGTTTGTGTCCCAGAAGACCTCAAGAGGTTAATACTTGAGGAAGGACACCGTTCTGGATATTCCATTCACCCCGGTGGTACGAAGATGTACCGAGATTTGAAGGAATACTTCTGGTGGAATGGCATGAAGAGAGATGTCGCGAACTTTGTGAAGCGGTGTCTCACGTGTCAAGTGGTGAAGGCAGAACACCAGAAACCGGGAGGAACCCTCCAACCACTTCCGATTCCTGAATGGAAGTGGGAGCAAGTGGCTATGGACTTCGTGTCCGGCTTGCCTAGATCAAGAGGAGGTTATGATGGAATTTGGGTGATAGTCGACCGATTGACCAAGTCTGCTCATTTTCTCAAAGTGAAGATGTCTTACAAGACTCCGAAGTTGGCCGAATTGTATTGTAACGAGATTGTGAGACTTCATGGGGCGCCTGCTAGTATTGTTTCAGATCGTGATCCGAGGTTCACCGCTAAGTTTTGGCAGGATCTTCAGAGTAGGTTGGGCACAAGGCTTAATTTTAGCACCGCTTTTCATCCTCAGACAGATGGACAATCAGAGAGACTGATTAAGTACTTAGAGGATTTGTTGAGGGCGTGTGCTTTGGATTTTCAGGAAAAGTGGGATAAGCATTTAGCTCTGGTTGAGTTTGCCTATAACAACAGTTTTCAGACTTCTATTGGCATGGCTCCGTATGAGGCACTTTATGGAAGGAAGTGTAGATCGCCTCTATTTTGGGACTTGGAAGATTGGCGGTGGACTGAGGAGAACAAGCTCGAAAGAGCTACACCTCGAGAGAGATTGGATAAGACCACTGCCAAGGTTAAGTTGATTCAACAGAGAATGAAGGCAGCTCAGGACCGTCAGAAGAGCTATGCGGATAAGAGGAGAAGGCCCCTTGAGTTTGAAGTCGGAGATAGGGTTTTCTTGAAAGCATCTCCGAGGAAGGGATTTTCTCGAATAGGTCGAGGTGGGAAGCTTAACCCAAGATACCTTGGACCTTTTGAAATCCTTGAGAGAGTTGGAGAAGTGGCGTATAGGTTGGACTTACCGCCGAGATTGACCGGGATACATAATGTGTTTCATGTTTCGCAGCTCAGGAAGTTTTATCCCGAGGAATCAACTATTCTTCCTGTGGAAGAGGTACAACTTGAGTCGGATTTGACGATAGTAAGGCACCCGGTTGAGATTCAAGACCGGAAGATACAAGTGTTGAGGAGTAAACAGATTCCCTTGGTCCGAGTTCTTTGGAGAGATCAGAAATCCGAAGAGTCTACTTGGGAGACTGAGGAGAAGATGAGACAGTTGTACCCAGATTTGTTCTCAGGTCAGACAGTTAACCTGGGGACCAGGTTCTCTGAAGGGGGGGAGGTTGTAACACCCCGACTCACAGTCGGTACAGGTAAATTATGTGATTTATCAATATTTGCGTTTTAGATTATTTGTATATGACTTATTGGAATTATTTGAACTTATATGAATTTATTTGAATTAGTGTTGCATGTGTTTTATTCGTTTTAATTTGAGTTGGCCTTATTTGAACCTGTATTTGTCGAACCGAACCAACTTGAACCGGAAACCTTGAACCGAACCCGTGAACCGAACCGGTCCAGCCCTTAAAGGCTGAACCATTCTCTCCTCTCCTCATTCTTCACGTAACAACAGCAACACCAAGCCAAAGCAAGAGCCAAACCCTCAAGTTTGATCATCCAACTTTCCAAGCCGATATCTCCCTCGTTTCTTCGTCTTTTCTCGAACTTAGGTATGCTTTAGAATCCTCTCGTCGTGCTTGTCGTTTCCATGGTTTAAATTCTGAGTTTGGAGTGAGTTTGGCATGCCTTTGCTCCCTACGTGAATAGTCAGGGTTTCATGTAAAATGTGGATACTTGCTCTTTGCTTGTTATTATTGATCTTTAGCTTCATATATGAGTGGTATATGCTATATAAGTTGCATTTATTGCATTTCATCCATGGTAGGTGGGGTATTTATGATTGATCATGAATTTAGCTTGAATTTTGCATTCATTTGATCATGCCATTTCATTCCGTTTTCTTGCATTATTTGAGTGTTTATATGTCAAGCATGATTTATGTGAATTGTTTGTGCATTTTGGGAGGTTGTGGCAACTCTTAGGGATGAATTTTGGCCATTTTTGGCTCTTAAAGGAGCTTCCCCTGTTTCTGTGAGAAAATTTTCTGTTCCAGACTTCGAACCAGGCCGGAACGGCCGTTCCCGCCCAGTTTTAAACTGGGAACGACCGTTCCCAGGCTCGGTACTGTTTATCCCGAGAGTGGGAACGACCGTTCCCAGTTTGTACTGGGAACGGGAACGGTCGTTCCCAGGGCCGGAACCCGTTCTACTGGAGCAAATCCACGATCGTGGATTTTTCCTTTTGGAAAAATCCGCGAGGGTGGATTTGAGGCAGTAGCTTGGGAAAAATCCATGGGGGTGGATTTTTCCCTTTGGAAAAATCCGCTAGGGTGGATTTTGCCATTTCTTTCCTTTGATTTATTTATGCATTTGTATGATTTTAAATGCTTTTCTTTTGCATATTAATTGTATAATTTGATTGTTTTGCATAATTAAATTATAATTAAGCATGTGTGATATGATTTTGTGAATTTTATGAATTAATTGTGACATTTTATCTTGAATGTGAATCATGCATTTTGCCGAGCGTCCTATTTGGTTCATATAGAGTCTAAGTCTTGGGCTTTCGTGTTTTCTTTTCAGAGGAGGTTCCAGTTGACGAGCCCGAGGCGTAGGTTGTTCACGTTTGCTCATATTTTGTCAAGCAAGGTGAGGTTTAGGATTTTTAGTAGCTAAATGACCTAAAACCTTATGTGATGTTTTCAAGCCGGGCATGTGATTATATATTATATATATAGATATGTATGTGTTGATTAGAATATGTTTATGATCTTGTGAACAACTTTGTTTTGGGAAAATATATTAAGTAAGCCTATGTAAGCTATGTTTTGGAAAAGCTTTACGATTCTGTTAGCGAGATCGCCATGAAAGATTTGGCATTTGATATGATATGATTTATATGTGTGGATCCAAGGAGCTACGGGTAAGGAACCCTCGGGACGGTTCGGGCCGTCGAGGTTCGGCCTGTGCGTAGTCTCCATCCGATATATCATACGCGACCTCTGGGAGTTTGGGAAGGTGTGATATTTCGATGCCTTCGGTGTAAAAACCGGGGAGGGCACGATGTGGGTTCGCTACCCCTCGTGAGTCTGTATATGTATGGATGGTTAGGGCCGCCGGTGGCTCTTCCATCATTGGTGTAGAGGAGTATGTATGATTTCTGTTTTGTTTGTTCTGAGGAGTAAAGGTTGGAAGCTCGTTCTCGCCGAGCATTATGTTTGTTGTGTATGTTTGAGAAGTATGAATCGGGATAGTGTTTATGAAAGGTTTTAAAGTATATGTATTTGTTTTTGGAAAGTTTTAGTTTGTAAAACCTATTCCGGTTCATAATTTCGCCTTTGCTTTGTGCTCTGTTCTATATATATATGTAGGGTGTGGGTGTGCGTTAGCCCCCTCACTCAGTCAGTTGACTGACTCCTCGTTTACTCTTTTAGTTGCAGGTTTTGGGAGCGTGAGCTAGGCGGAGAAGTGTGTCTGCTTTATGCACTTGTCAGTCTAGGTTTCGTTAGGTGCATTTGTCTTCTTGCACTTTATTATTTTGTAGTTATGCAGCTTTGATTTGTATATACCTACTGATTATTTTGTTCGAGCCGGGATGGCTTTTGTACAGGAACGTGTTGGTACATATATATGTAAATACTTTATGGATAGGTGTGAGTTGGTATCTATATATATATGGGATGATTGTGCTTGTTGCTTTTATTTATTCGCTTCCGCGCACTCTGTTTCCGTTTAGTTTAGCTCCGCCTAGCCTAGTGTGTGTGTTTGGTCTCCCGTTCGCTATGATTCGGATTCGGGTGCGGACATTCCATTTCGTATTCGGGTTCGGATTATGGTGCGGGGGATGTGGCCCTACGTGTGGGTGCTACATTGCCTCCCCGGATAGCCACATGTACTAAATTCCTGGGCCCGTGAACATAACATACATGCATAATCTCACCAAAACATTTCAATTTATAAGAAACATGACATATTCCATAATTTTGGAGAAAAGGTTACTTGATAATAATTTACTCGATGACTCCACTTTGAAAATAACATATATATATATATATATATATATATATATATACACATCAGGTTTTGGCCAAATTTGTCACATAAGGTTGTAGGGTTTAGTAGGTAACTAGAACGAAAACACCCTCACCTGGAATACCACGAGACATAAAGCATGAGTAATACGGGTGCCCATTCAATTCGGAAGTCTCCACCCTGGAAATGCACTGTACAAGAGGAGGAACAATGTGTACTCGTGAGAATTGACTCAATATGAAACCACATAGATGCACGGCAATCCTCATGAAGTGGTATGATATGTTATGAGATGATATGATAGAGAATAAATCCTAAAATGTTATGGAGTGGTGCATACATGATCAATCATTCAATCCATAATACAAGACAATACATATTAACAATGCATACGAATCACTTAGAAGTTATTAAACACATAAAGAATGCGATTAAGAATTGCAATCATGTACGCATAACTCATGTCCTTATCAATTTTTCATAGCAAAAGCCATCCCATAATACAACATATTCATAACACTTTATAATACATGTTAGCCATACTTAAGAATCATTTTAAGGTGAAAGGAATCCGTTAAGCACACAAAGGAAATAATAGTTGCAAAGGAGATCATATTAAAGCACTTAAATGTTCACACATTAAATTGATAGCATAAAATCCATAATCATATCAAAGTATATCATATATCATCAATTAATCAAGCATACAAGTCATATATTTCACATATGGGAGCCAAGAGGGTGAAAGGAACGCAACAAGAAGAGTTTTGGGGAAATTTATCAAAAGTTGCCAATTTCCGAAATGAACAAGCTGTAGGAAAATAGAAATATCTTGAGTTCTAGAAATTGGAATTTAGTTTTTTTGGTTGTTACAGAAACTAGACACATAGGTCTTTCCTGTGATATATGGCTCGTTTTCTAATTCAAAGCGAGGTGAAAATGGCGTACGCCCGAAGTTGGATGAAAGCAGTTTCCCGGTAAAGTGGCGACAATAAAAATAATTAATCATATCTCACAAATGGAAAGAGATATTGAAGTGATTCTAATTGGAGAATATTCTAGACTTCAAGAGGTTTCCTTGAGTTCAAAAATCAGGTCATTTGAAGTTCGGACGAGGGAGTCGCGGCCGTGACAAAATTGTGCTGAAAATCAGTCGCGGCCGTGACTGAAAATTAGCCAAGTTTCGAATTATTGGTCGTGGCCGCGACCAAAAACGGTCACAAAACGGTCGCGGGCGCGACCTTCAACTCCAGCACCTGCGTTTGGCATCGGGAAACATGGTAGAGGCGGAAAATAACTTCAAGAAGGCCAAAGGAGCTCCCAAATCACCCAAAATCAAACAACAACATCTAAATACAACATATATATACATATCACTCAACAAATCATGAATTAAACCATCAAATTCACAATATATAAGCACTCCTATATATATATATATATATACACACATATATACGTATATTCATATATACCTTGGAAGGAAGAAGGATAAGAGAAGGATTGCATCATGATTCTTGTCTTGAAGCTTGATAAAATCTCCTTGCTTCTTGTCTCTTGCTTGGGTTCGATTTTGGAAGGGAAGAAATGAAGGGTTTGGAGCTTTGATGTTGGGAGAGAAATTGGAAGAAGAAGAATGAAATTGGGGTGGGGGGTCTTGATCGTGTAATTAAGGGAGAAAGAGGAGGGAATTTGCACTTTGGTCCTTGAACAATTTAAGTGCTTCAATTGTATCTCGAAAGTTTGGTAGGTGATCAATTGGGGTCCAATTAAAAGTTCGGTTGAGTCGAAGGATTTCATATAAGTTCAAATAAGTACATAATCGAAATAAAATATTAATTAGCGCATATATAAGTAGCAACTAAATTTAAATAACATAGTCAAAGGTCACATATTTCATATAGATCACGTAATGGCAATTAATGCAAGACCATCCAAGTGGCACTTAAAGCACATAAAAATCACATAGTAGCAATTAGTTCATGAAGTTATTGAATTAAACCGACATTTAGCAATTAAAACATACTAAAATCACATAACACTCGGTCTAAACCCACTCGTGACGTCATACCTGTACGGCCGAAAAGTAAGGGCGTTACAACCTCTCCCCCTTAAGAGGACCTGGTCCCCAGGTCCATTATCTCGAGATCTAGACCCTAAGCAACTCTTCCGTGTTCATCCCACACGGGGTTACCAACTCCCCATCAGGAATTAGTTCGGAAACGGTCTTCAATTGCGGTTAAGTCACGTCCCTCAACTTCCCGAAAGCCTAAGCACTCGAAAGTCTAAGCAGGTAGCAGGCAACGAAAGAACCCCGTCTTTCGAACAACAAGGAGATAACCCCGTCCCTCACAAGCAACAACGAGAGAACCCCGTCTCTCAAACAACAACACAATCAACCTAAGAAAAGAATAAACGGGCAAGCACATATACCACACAATAAACAAGTAGGAGATATTAAATACATCGAGAATCAATCATACAAAAACAGTTAATACAACAAATAATCCAAGCACTTAGCATTATAAAATTATTCGAACTAAAGTTACATGTATGCATATGCCATGGATGCTTGATGTACCTTTCACCGATGTTTGGGAATCTTCCATTATAGTGATCCAATTCAATACTTGATTTCTTCCATAGTGTTAGGCATTGAAATCCCCGATGCATCCAATACTTAAATAGCTACCTGGTCTTCATTCCACAATCTTTTCTCTTATCCTTTCTAATCACTACGGTCCGAAGCTCCAATTTTTAGTGTACACTTGATCTTAATCCACTTAGCTCATTGTCCCCCTCACATCATATTCGCCCTTCTTAGTTGTTCAAACTAGCCTTTAAATGCTTAAGTTCTAACCCCCAGCTTGAATACTTGAGCTAATCTTTAGTAGCTCAAATTCCATTCTCCAATCCTAATAACTTCCCCGGTTAATCATGGAAAATGCCCGACGAAATGGTAACCCACCTTTTTATATTGTGTATTTCCCTTCTAAGTATTCCCTTTCCAACGCTTGGTTGAATTAACTCTCTTTTTGCCCTTCACGGAATATGATGATTCGATTCGACCTCTTTGCCTATTATCCTCCTTACCAAATTTTGAAATTCCTACACGGTCCTGTCATCTTCAAGGTATACACTAGATATAAACAATCCTTCCGATATTATTCTCAGAACTTCATTCACCTTGGTTTTAAATTTAATAGAGTACTAAATCTTCCATTATTCCTTGAATACTCATTTCCGCCCATGGAAACTTTTACTCTTTCCAAAATCATTCCTACACTTTTTCAACCAATCTTGAAAGTCATCAAGTTACAACTCTTACCTTTTTGTTACTTCAATTGAAAGAAATCCCTCTGAGCCAATTCATGAATTTAAAGTTATTTCCCGGCCGGCTCTCCCCCTTAAGAATGCCTATTCTTATTTATTGGCTCGTAACATTATTTCTTACTTAAAAGATTCTCGACTTCTTCAACTCGGCTTCCTTGATATAAATGGTTTCAATCTCACGAACTGTTCGTAACTTTTCCTCACGTTTACTTTGAAGCGACCGGTAGGAGTAGTGACCCATTTTTTCCTTTCCAATTCTCGGCTACTTCTCCTAACCTCTTAATTGTTCTTTCCCTTTTGATCTACATTTCCCAATCCAATTATTTTCCTTTCCTTATCATGATTTGATTGTGTCTTGGTTGGGGTAATGCTTGATAAGTAAAGTGGGGAGAGTTCCTATCAATAAAGCACCTAAAATGCATGTGGGGTTAACATGCCGATGCACATATCACGCATGCAACCAATTTAAAGATGCAACATGTTGAAACACTTATATCAATTAAAGATGCTACGTATTGGAGCAATTATCAAGTAGAAATGCACGGACACATATAAATAAAGGAGATTAAATAATTTAATACGACGTATGATGCACGTGCCATGAATGCAATACACCTGTCACCGTAGTGGTAAGCTTTAGCCCGGGAACTTGTTCTTCATGTCCTTAATTACGGATTTGGTTTGAGCTTATTGATAATCTCTTGTTTTTCCCACGGTCTTCAAAATCTTCATAAGTTTTCCTTGTATCAATTTGAGTGTCTCCATAGCCCGAGATTGCAATTTCTTTAAACCGAAGTCTTCTATAACCGTGGAATCGGCATCTTGAATTATTCCCAAGTATCGATTTCCAAAAGTTGTCCGAATCTTCACCTGGATTATGACCTTGATCAACGTTCCCTTAACTTGTTTTGATGAGTTCAAATTGGTGAAATGAACTCGTCCTCCAATTGCTTAAACTTGACTTCACAATTTCCTCCAAAAACTCTTTGCCTTTCTTGATCGTTTCCATTTGCTATTCCATATCTTCCAATTCAACCTCACAATACGACAATTTATCTTGGATCTGGAAGTTAAACTCCAATCCAGTTGAAGATAAAAACCGTTAGCGTTGTTACCTCGTATAGGTTTGCACTCACCGTGTTGGATCGATTTTCTTTAACTCTTTTCAAATCCAGCTTCTTTTGAACGCGGCTTCTGAAACTTGATTTATTCGGAAGTTCTACTTTGCCGATTCGCCTCACTCTAACCTTGAAGATTTTCCCACGGTCGAACAACTTCACAAACTTGGCAAAATTTCTCCATTCCGAGTCAAATTTATTGGATGTAATAGTTAGGTAAAATATCTTGATCGTGCTCTTTGAAATTTCGAGAATGAAACGGTTTAGCTTTCTTCCAATTAATACTAGTCTCATTTCATAACCCGAAGTATCTCGACATATTTCTTTTCTCCAACTTCCTTCTTATTTTAAAATTATAAATTTCCCTTTTCCATAATTAAACTCCTCAGTCCTTAGCTTCAATTCGGATCATTTCTTTTAACTAAATATTTTCTTCTTTAGTCCTCTAAACCCAGATGTTGAACCTTTGGTACCTTCAAATTTTCCTGTCGTCTCCTTCTTAGATTAAACAAATTGTATGCCCGGTTGATCGACTCCCTTTCACGATATAGAGAGGTATGTGTTTATTTTGTAGATATAAACATCACACCCTCGTACTATTACTTCATCCATTCCAAATCTTCACCCAATATAATTCCTTCTTGAGCTCGAACTTTCAACCTATACCCTTGTCGTAAAAATCACTAAATATCCCAAGGCTTTCTAAATTCAAAGTTTCTTCTTCAAATTGCCCACACTCGAAGGAGGAACTTGTACTAAGTGGTTGTAATAGTAGGAATTGGCTGTGGTTTGATATTATAGTAATATCCTACAATTCACAACTCAACTCAAATATAATGCATGCCGGTTAATAAATGTATATGGCATATAATTAACATCAAAGACACGTATTAATGTAAAATGCGACACGTAAGTTAACAAAATTTAAGTTAAACACGTTTAATAATATATTTCCATATCAAATTTCAATAGTAATGGTCGTGATCAATGCGGTGCACACGTTGAAACATTGTTCCTAAGCCGTTCGACCTACACTTGACATGACACGACTCAAGGAACCTTGGTTTTGCAACCTGGGGCTCTGATACCACTTAAGGATGTAGCACCCACAACGATAGGCACCACATCCCCGCCACTACAAGTCTAGTCCATATGTGAAATGGTTAATCCAAGCATGAACGGGACTCATAGCGAACGAGAGACAAAATAAAAAGTACCTAGCTAGGCGAAAACTAACCCTGTACCAATTAAATCAAAAAAACCAAGAGTGCAATGCGGAAATAATAATGTGTAATTCATACAATTCAACAATGGGAACAAGTCCGACAACTCCAATATATAATTTAAATCCATCATGCAACCTAACAACGGGTTCCACTTAACATGCAATCTATCCCGAATCATTATCCAACAATAATCATAATTGGCACACAGGCCCAATACATACATAAAGGGACTATAATTAAAACATAACAATATGAAATGTGGCTCGAGTGTACAAGTGTGACTCGATCAAGAAAGCTAAGACTCGACTCCCATCTAGCAAAACCTGCAAGAAACTAGAAAAGTTGGGAAAGAGGGGTCAGTCTCTAGAAGACTGAGTGAGCAGGAGCGATACATATATTTAAAAACATGCACATGCAAGTCATAAATCCCGAGCAAGGTTTTATTTAAAGTTAGTTCCCAAGAGGGCATGATAATAACTAAGCAACGCTCGGATTTTACAACTAATCATATTAAATTCATTAAGTTCATAATTCATACATAAACATAAAGGCTCGGCGAGTGAGCGTGCATCATCTCCAACCAAACTGCGACCGTGTACGACAAATATCATTAACACATTAAATATGTGATCATGCAATATATCATAATGCACACAGATCATATATCATAACATAAGACATAGTCGGTTGGGTAATCCGTCTCCCGCAAGAAGAAGAGTTTTGGTGAAATTTATCAAAAGTTTACAATTTCCGAAATGAACAAGCTGTAGAAAAATGGAAATATCTGGAGTTCTAGAACTTAGAATTTAGTTTTGTTTGTTGGTACAGAAACTAGACACATAGATATTTCCGGTGATATATGGCTCGTTTTCTGATTCAAAGCGAGGTGAAAATGGCGTAGGCCCGAAGTTGGATGAAAGCAGTTTTCTGATAAAGTGGTGACACCAAAAATAATTAATCATATCTCACAAATGGAAAAAGATATTGAAGTGATTACAATTTTAGAATATTCTTGACTTCAAGAGGTTTCCTTGAGTTCAAAAATCAGGTCATTTGGAGTTCGGACGAGGGGGTCGCGGCCGTGACAAAATTGTGCTGAAAATCAGTCGCGGCCACGACTGAAAATTAGCCAAGTTTCGAATTATTGGTCGCGGGCGCGACCAAAAATGGTCACAAAACGGTCGCGGGCTCGACCTTAAACTCCAGCAGCTGCGTTTGGCGTCGGGAAACAGGGTAGAGGCGGAAAATAACTTCAAGAAGGCCAAAGAAGCTCCCAATCACCCAAAATCAAACAACAACAACAACTAAATACAACATATATATACGTTTCACTCAACAAATCATGAATTAAACCATCAAATTCACAATATATAAGCACTCCTATATATATATATATATATATATATATACACATATATAGGATAAGAGAAGGATTGGATCATGATTCTTGTCTTGAAGCTTGATAAAATCTCCTTGCTTCTTGTCTCTTGCTTGGGTTCGATTTTGGAAGGGAAGAAATGAAGGGTTTGGGGCTTTGATGTTTGGAGAGAAATTGGAAGAAGAAGAATGAAATTGGGGTGGGGGGTCTTGATTTTGTGTTATAAAGTGTTTAATTCATAAGAAATTGAATAGTAAATGTTTTAAATAGTAATTTTGACTTTTTGGTCAACCCATAGGCTGAATATTTCGAAAATATTATTAAAATAATTATAAAATTAGTTTTGGAATTTTTAAATAAAGAATTTATCCGAATTTTCCAAAAAACGGTTAATTGTGAATTACTTTCAAAATATAACCTACATTGTCAAATTAAATTCTAAATTTCATTTCTAATGTTCTAATTAAGATTATAATGTGATTAATAAATATTTAAGTTGTAACTTCCCGACTGATCAGACTTTCAGGTAACCTATTATGTGCGCTATTTAATTATTTCTTTATGAGATTATGTGATATTTAATTTCTAATGTGGAGTTAATTGTTTAAACATTTAACTTTCTTGTTTGGTATTTTATTTGTTTTGGATTCGTTTTTAATTCTGATTTCTGTGAATTCGTGATATGTGTTAATTATATGCTTTATGGACTCGATTATATGCTCGTTATATGTTTTGGTATTTTTTTTGCTTGCCTTTTTGGGTTCGTTTTGGAGACGGGACCTAAAGGAGGCTAAAGAGCATTTAGCGCACCTTGGGTTCCGGGACGCGTATCTTGAGCTCGGGAATTCGGATTCGAATTCCGTCACCTCCGTTGAACTCGTTTCGATGATTCGGGTTCAATGGGACAAGCCTCACATTTTTCAAAGTTCATTAAGACCTTCGAATTTCAACCGAAACAAGCTCGTTTCGCTTCAGAGTTATCTTTTGACCTAATAAGCCTTGTGGACCCCACTTTAAACTTAACCAAGCCTTAACCATGAGTTAGACCTTGAGTTAACTACCCATTTCAGCCCTTAACCCCTTGAATACCGATCTATTCTCTCCTTCTCTCACTAAAAACGATCAGCAAGCAAGGGAAAAGAAGAGAAGGAAAATCCTTTTGGCCATTCCTTTGATTTTGAGCTCAAATCATCACCTAAGCTTCTCAAATTTGCAAGGTAAGTTTATGATTGCAATATACACTCTCTCTTCTCTCTTTTATGTGATCTTGAGCTAATTTCCATGGTGGATTCTTGAGATATAGCAAGTATGTGAATAGTAATTATTGGGAAAATTGTTAATTCTTACCTCCATTCTTGTTCCCTTGATTCTTGGTGATGATTTAATGCTTCTATGACTTGATTCTTGGTATTAATTGCTCCTCCTTTCATGGTAGTTGAGATAGGATTAATTTGCCATTAATGAGTTCTTGAGAATTTGGATGATAACTTGATGCATTCTTCCCCTTTTTCTTGCATTGATTCTTGCATATTTTGGAGCTGAAGTTATTTCATCTTTTATGGCATGAATCTATGATGAATTGGTGTTATTTTCATGTATGTGGAGTGTACTTTGGTTGGCATAAGAGTCTCCTACGAGCCAAGACCCGAAATCCCCTGTTTTTGGCCTTCATTTTCGGTGTAGCTGCGCCAAAACGCCTGACACGGCCGCGTCAGGCTACAAAGGAAAATGGACACGGCCGTGTTGAGCTCTCGAAAATATTTTTTTTCGAATTAATTCGCCTGACACGGCCGTGTCCATCCCCTTTACATTTCTGACATGTCCGTGTCCAACAGGGTGAGTCCGCATGCATCGTAGTGGATTTCCTTTCCTTTGCTTTTGGATTTCCGGATTATGAATACTGATCACTTATGCTATTTTGGCCGTGACGGCATCGTATATTTTGTATATGATCTAGCATGGTAGTTTGAATACTTGACCCTCCCCCTTTTGATTATGTATATACATATATGTGATCTTGGGATTTATGTATCTTATGAATTGCTTCCGCTACTCTGATTTTAATTTACGCAGTTCTTGAGGGTCTAGGACGCCTAGCGAGGGTGTGAGTTTTGTGTGTCTCCTGCTCACTACAGTCTGATACGGGTGCGAACTCCCCATTTCGTTACTCGTATTAGACCTTAGTGCAGGGGATGTGACACCTTTCGCTCCGGGGGTGTTACATCCTTGCGTGGTATCAGAGCTCTCGGTTGCAAAATCGGAGCTCTAGAGTTGTGTTGAGTCAGTCTAGGTCTTTCGGTATAGGAGTATTTGATTATTTACATTCATCGATATTTCTGTGTGACTTATTTGTTTAAATTCATGATAATTGATTTCTGTGTGACTAGTCCATACCCAGAAAGCCCGGAACTTTATTCATGGTTTGAGGTATGAGATTCAGAATGCCTTTAAGGCGGCTACTGTGGATACTTGGGAGAAGGCTACGAGGAAGGCGATCAAAGTGGAAGCCAACAACACGAGATTGAGGCAGACCTACTCCTCGGGGCAAGGTTCGAGTTCTAATTTGGGAAAGAGGCCTGCGTTACATAGTGGGCCTTTGGTTTTCAAACCCCAAGGTTCTACTACCTCCGTCAAGAAAGCTCGATCTCCGGTACAGACAGCACCATCTCTACCTGCTCCGATTCAATGTTGTTATTGCAAGGGTCCCAATCACACCGAAGAGATATGCCAGAAGAAATTGAGGAGATGCTATAAGTGTGGAGAGCCCGGTCATTTGATTAGCACTTGTCCTCAGGTGAAAGCACCTCAGCCTTGAGCTCCTCAACCGTCGAATGTGATGCCGCCGAGGGCACCGATCCAAGCGAGAGCTAATGCTTTGGAGGGCGAGGAAGGGAATGTTGAAGTGGATGCCAACGCCGTTGTTGAAGGTACTATCCACATTCATGACATTCCATTGCATGCATTGTTTGATCCGGGAGCAACGCATTCATTTATTACTTCCCGGCTTGTTTCTACTCTTCCATTGCCTGTTGCTTGCCTAGATGATTCTTTTTTTGTTACTTCTCCCCTTGGTGGTACTTTGTCTACGAACAGTGTTTACCGTGGTTGTCCGGTGGTTGTGTAAGATCAAGAGTATCCGGCAGATTTGATCAAGATACCTATCAAGAAGTATGGGGTGATTCTGGGTATGGACTAGTTGTATCGTTACCGAGCAATGATGGACTGTTTTGCTAAGAAGGTGACTTTGGGTTCTACTGTCTTTGCGGGTCAGAGGTTGAAGACCTGCCCGTTTATTTCATTTATGGAAGCAAGTAGATTGTTTCGGGATGGTGCGATGGGCTACGTGGCCTACCTTTTGAATAAGCCAAAGGATCAGGCCAAGCTCCAGGAGACGGAGATCATGAAGGAATTCCCCGATGTGTTTCCGGAGAATTTGGGATCTTTACCTCCGGATCGGGACGTCGAGTTTGTGATAGATCTCTATCCCGGGGCAGAACCGTATGCGAAATCTCCCTATAGGATGGCTCCAGCCAAGTTGAAGGAGTTGAAGACGCAATTAGACGAGCTCTTAGAGTGTGGTTACATTCGGCCGAGCACTTCTCCGTGGGGTGCTCCGGTGCTATTTGTAAAGAAGAAAGACTGGACTTTGCGAATTTGTATTGACTACCGTGAATTGAACCGGTTAATGGTTAAGAACAAATACCCACATCCTCACATTGAAGAGTTATTCGATCTCCTGCAAGGTTCGAGTGTTTATTCTATGTTGGATTTAAGGCAAGGGTATTACCAGTTGCGTATCCGGGAGGGAGATACCGAAGACAGGTTTCAACACGAGATATGGGTATTTCGAGTTTGTGGTCATGCCTTTTAGTCTTACCAATGCCCCAGCCGCGTTTATGGATATGATGCACCGAATATTCCGGTCTTACCTCGATAAATTCGTGGTCATCTTTATAGATGATATTCTGGTGTATTCGAGGTCCGAGGAAGAACACGCGCGACATTTGAGCATTGTCTTGTCTACACTTCGGGAGCACAAGTTGTTCACCAAGTTTAGTAAGTGCGAGTTCTGGTTGGATCGAGTTTCTTTTTTGGGTCACTTCATTTCTGGGAATGGTATAGAAGTGGATCTTGCGAAGATTGAGACGGTCATGCTTTGGAAGCAACCTAAGAATGCCTCAGAAGTGAGAAGTTTTCTCGGGTTATCAGGGTATTATAGGCGCTTTGTGAAAGATTTCTCGAAGATTGCCTCCCCGTTGACCCGGTTAACTAAGAAAGAGGTTAAATTCGAGTGGGATGAGGGGTGCGAGAAGAGTTTCCAAACTCTTAAGGAGAGATTGACTACTGCACCAGTTTTAACCCTACCTGAGGGTTCAGAAGGCTACTCAGTTTACACCGATGCATCGAAGGAAGGTCTCGGTTGTGTGTAAATGCAGAATGGTAAGGTTGTAGCCTACGCCTCAAGGAAGTTAAAGGATCATGAGAAAAATTATCCCACTCATGACTTGGAACTCGCAGCAGTGGTGTTTGCTTTGATGAAATGGTGACATTACCTTTATGGAGTCACTTTTGAAGTGTTCACCGACCATCAGAGTGTTAAGCATCTGTTCACTAAGAAGGATTTGAATGTAAGACAGAGGAGATGGATGGAACTACTTGAGGACTATGATTGTAAAATTCAGTACCATCCGGGTAAAGCTAATGTGGTGGCAGATGCTTTGAGTAGGAAGGCTAGTATCTCAGGTTTGGAAGCAGGTTCTAGTAGACAGGGTTCAGTGGTTTTGGTTTCAGAGGCTCGCTTGGCTAATATTTTAGTTCAGCCGGTTGTGAAACAGAGATTGTTAGAAGCTCAATCTGTCGATCCCGAGATTCAACAATTGGTAGCTAAGTCAAGGATCGATCTTGAAACTAAGTTTGGATTTGATGATTCGGGGTTGTTTTGGTTCAAGGCTCGGGTTTGTGTTCCGGATGAACTTAACCAGTTGGTACTTGATGAAGCCCACAAGTCAGCGTATGCAGTACATCCCGGTACCACCAAAATGTACAAGGATTTAAGGACTTTATATTGGTGGAACGACATGAAGAGGGACGTTGCTAACTATGTTAGAAGATGTCAAACATGCCAAGTGGTGAAAGCAGAACACCAGAAACCGGGAGGAACTCTCCAACCACTTCGAATACCCGAGTGGAAGTGGGAGCAAGTGACAATGGACTTCGTGTCCGGCTTGCCAAGGACCAAAGGAGGTTCCAATGGAATTTGGGTGATTATTGATCGGTTGATGAAGTCGGCATATTTTATTAAGGTAAAGATGTCCGATAAGGTTCCTAAGTTGGCCCGGTTAGATCGGAAAGAGATTGTTAGGTTGCATGGTACCCCGGTCAGCATTGTGTCGGATAGGGATCCTCGGTTCACATCCATTTTTTGGTAGGAATTACAGAAGTGTTTGGGGACAGAGCTTCACTTTAGTACTGCATTTCACCCACAGATGGATGGCCAGTCTGAAAGGCTAATAAGATATCTCGAGGACATGCTTCGTGCTTGTACCTTGGATTATCAAGATTCGTAGGATGAACAGTTAGATTTGATTAAGTATGCCTACAACAACAGCTACCAGTCTTCTATTGGCATGGCACCGTATGAGGCTCTTTATGGAAGGAAATGCCGATCCCCTCTCTTTTGGGATATAGACGAGTGGAGATGGACTAAAGATCGAAAGCTCGAAAGGGCTAAGAAACCTAAGGAGATTCAGGATACCATCGTGAGGGTGAAAGTGATTCGCCTGAGGTTGAAAGCAGCACAAGATCGGCAGAATAGCTATGCAGATAAGAGAAGACGACCCTTAGAGTTTGAGAAAGGAGATAAGGTCTTTTCAAAGGCATCTCCTAGAAAAGGGTATGCTCGGATTGGTAAAGGCGGGAAACTTAACCCCCCGCTGCTTCGGTCCCTTTGAGATCCTTGATCGAATTGGGGAAGTAGCTTACAGACTTGATTTACCACCGAGTTTGACCGGGATTCACAATGTGTTTCATGTCTCGCAACTTGGGAAACATTATCCCGATGAGTCTTCTATTCTCCCAGTTGAGAAAGTTCAGTTGGAGCCGGATTTAACTTATAAGAAGTATCCAGTTCAAGTGTTGGATCGGAAGATGCAAGAGTTGAGAAATAGACAAATCCCTCTTGTAAAGGTCTTGTGGCGTGATCAAGAATCCGAGGAAGCCACTTGGGAGACCAAGGATAAGATGAAACAGTTGTATCCGGAACTTTTCAAGACCTCGCCTCGGACCTGAGGAGGGAGGGTTGTAACATCCCGACTGATCAGACTTTCAGGTAACCTATTATGTGCGCTATTTAATTATTTCTTTATGAGATTATGTGATATTTAATTTCTGACGTGGAGTTAATTGTTTAAACGTTTAACTTTCTTGTTTGGTATTCTATTCATTTTGGATTCGTTTTTAATTCTGATTTCTGTGAATTCGTGATATGTGTTAATTATATGCTTTATGGACTCGATTATATGCTCTTTATATGTTTTGGTATTTGTTTTGCTTGCCTTTTTGGGTTCGTTTTGGAGACGGGACCTAAAGGAGGCTAAAGAGCATTTAGCGCACCTTGGGTTCCGGGACACGTATCTTGAGCTCGGGAATTCGGATTCGAATTCTGTTACCACCGTTGAACTCGTTTCGATGATTCGGGTTCAATGGGACAAGCCTTACATTTTTCAAAGTTCATTAAGACCTTCGAATTTCAACCGAAACAAGCTCGTTTCGCTTAAGAGTTATCTTTTGACCTAATAAGCCTTGTGGACCCCACTTTAAACTTAACCAAGCCTTAACCATGAGTTAGACCTTGAGTTAACTACCCATTTCAGCCCTTAACCCCTTGAATACCGATCCATTCTCTCCTTCTCTCACTAAAAACGATCAGCAAGCAAGGGAAAAGAAGAGAAGGAAAATCCCTTTGGCCATTCCTTTGATTTTGAGCTAAAATCATCACCTAAGCTTCTCAAATTTGAAAGGTAAGTTTATGATTGCAATATACACTCTCTTCTCTCTTTTATGTGATCTTGAGCTAATTTCCATGGTGGATTCTTGAGATATAGCAAGTATGTGAATAGTAGTTGTTGGGAAAATTGTTGATTCTTACATCCATTCTTGTTCCCTTGATTCTTGGTGATGATTTAATGCTTCTATGACTTGATTCTTGGTATTCATTTCTCCTCCTTTCATGGTAGTTGAGATAGGATTAATTTGCCATTAATGAGTTCTTGAGAATTTGGATGATAACTTGATGCATTCTTCCCTCTTTTCTTGCATTGATTCTTGCATATTTTGGAGCTGAAGTTATTTCATCTTTTATGGCATGAATCTATGATGAATTGGTGTTATTTTCATGTATGTGGAGTGTACTTTGGTTGGCATAAGAGTCTCCTACGAGCCAAGACCCGATATCCCCTGTTTTTGGCTTTCATTTTCTGTGTAGCTGCGCCAAAAATTTTTCCAGCCCGAACGCCTGACACGGCCGCGTCAGGCTACAAAGGAAAATGGACACGGCCGTGTTGAGCTCTCGAAAATATTTTTTTTCGAATTAATTCGCCTGACACGGCCGTGTCCATCCCCTTTACATTTCTGACACGTCCGTGCCCAACAGGGTGGCATCCGAGGAGATTTTTTTGCCTTTTCGTTGCTTCTTGTTAATCCTTCTTGCCTCATTTTTTATGTGTATGCATGATTAACTCGTTATATGATGTGTTAAGCCTTATGTTATGAATTTATTAATTGATTTACGTCCTCGTTTATGATATATGTTCTTATATGCATTGTATACTCGTAAATGGCATAAATGTGGATTCATTTCATATCATTCGCATCATAAGCATACATATGCATGTACCTAGCGTCAATGTGGTTCATATCGAGTCTAAGAGTGTTCCTTGTTGCTTGTCTTGTTCAGAGGATCTTCCTGTTGAGGACGAGCTTGCTCCGTAGGTGTCCGGTTGTTACACTTTTGTCTCCACTACGTCCGTTGACAAGGTGAGGTTTTTGTTCTTTTAGCTACTCGACCTATGACCCTATTGATTTGAAGCCTCGCATGCGAAGACGTATAATATATGGTAAATAAGTGTATGATACATACGTTGCGGGATTGTCCCATTAGTTATAAGAGTTTGAAAACGCTTTGTATAAGTATATAGCTATTTTGCTTTGTTTGAAAAGTTTAGCTTTGTGCAAGTGTGTGTGTGTAAGCGAGATGTGGCTTTGAAAGATAAGCTATGAGGTATGTCTGTGTGGCTTTCGTGATCTTTTTGGGCCCCGGAGCGTGGCATGGTAATCTCGGGATGACCGACGGGTCGCTGAGCTCTTCCATCAACACCTCCATTTGAGAGTCTCACCCAACCTTGGGAGGTTGAGGAAGGGTGTTTCTCTTCAGCCGACGGAGGCAACCGTCGAAGGTTTCAAGGTAGTAAGTAAACCTTGTCTCGTCTGTGTTTGTGGATAGTTAGGGCCGATCAACCCTTCTATCAACCGGTGTTGGGGATGGATTCTGATTTGTTTTTTTTTGCTTTGTTCTTCGTATATGGAAGTTAGGATGAGTGTGACTCGTACTCGCCGAGTTAGTTTAGCTTTGTATGATCTATGGAACGAGAGTGGATTCCTAATTACCTAAAGGCTAAAACTTGGGAGTTGGCCTTTCTGCCTTTTTCTTTAACCTATGTATATCTATATCACGGGAATTACTTTGGCTTGCAAAAACCACTCTCGATTTAAGGATCCTTTCGTTTTGATTAAATGCTTTGCTCTATATATATATCGGGTGTGTGAGTTAACCCCCTCACTAGTCAGTAGGACTAACCCTTGTTGTTGTTTTCCCCTTTTTCCTTTCTTTTGAGTTTGTAGGTCCTTCCGAGTCAAGCTAGGCGGCAAGTGTCATTTGGGTTACTTGTGGTATAGCTTGAGTCCGCATGCATCGTAGTGGATTTCCTTTCCTTTGCTTTTGTATTTCCGGATTATGAATACTGATCACTTATGCTATTTTGGCCGTGACGGCATTGTATATTTTGTATATGATCTAGCATGGTAGTCCGCCTTTTGATTATGTATATACATATATGTGATCTTGGGATTTATGTATCTTATGAATTGCTTCCGCTACTCTGATTTTAATTTACGCAGTTCTTGAGGGTCTAGGCCGCCTAGCGAGGGTGTGAGTTTTGTGTGTCTCCCGTTCGCTACAGTCTAATACGGGTGCGAACTCCCCATTTCGTTATTCGTATTAGACCTTAGTGCAGGGGATGTGACACCTTTCGCTCCGGGGGTGTTACATCCTTATGTGGTATCAGAGCTCTATGTTGCAAAACCGGAGCTCTGGAGTCGTGTTGAGTCAGCCTAGGTCGTTCGGTATAGGAGTATGTGATTATTTGCATTCATCTATATTTCTGTGTAACTTATTTGTTTAAATTCATGATAATTGATTTCATGATCATGAACTGAACCCCATGCATCGATATTTCTTGATTTGTGTATTTTCAGGATGCCTCCAAGAAGGAGAGCAGATAGGGAGCAAACCCCTGATCTTAATCAACCCCCTCCACAAGCACCTCCGCCTCCACCAATGAACGCTGAGAATATAGTGCAAGCCCTTCTGAATCAACTTCAGCAGAATCAAAGAGATAATCCTCCATGGGAAGGACAAGGTGGACGAGTAACTCCGGTCTTCAAGGAGTTCAGAAACAACAACCCACCGAAATGGTATGGAGGAGATGACATACAAGCGGAAGAGTGGTTGTCAGAGATTGCGGGAATTTGGGAAATTTTCCCCGCTCCTTCACACGAGAAACCTGTTTGTACGGCTCGGTTTGTTCAAGGTCCCGCGTCTAATTGGCTCAAGGCTATGAGAGCTCGATTGGAAAGGAGTGGAGAGGAGTTTAATTGGGAAAGCTTTGTAAGAGAGTTTCGTCACAAGTACGTTCCACCTAGTGCTCGTGAGAGAAGACTTCAGCAATTCCCGGAATTGAGACAAGGGAACCGATCGGTTGAAGAGCATATATTGGAATTTGAGACACTTGCACCGTATGCCCCACACATCACGAATGATGATACCCAGAAAGCCAGGAACTTTATTCATGGTTTGAGGTATGAGATTCAGAATGCCCTTAAGGCGGCTACTGTGGATACTTCGGAGAAGGCTACGAGGAAGGCGATCAAAGTGGAAGCCAACAACACGAGATTGAGGCAGACCTACTCCTCGGGGCAAGGTTCGAGTTCTAATTTGGGGAAGAGGCCTGCGTCACATAGTGGGCCGTTAAGAAAGGTCGACCTCCGGTACCGGCGGCACCATCTCTACCTGCTCCGATTCAATGTAGTTATTGCAAGGGTCCCAATCACACCGAAAAGACATGCCGGAAGAAATTGAGGAGATATTATAAGTGTGGAGAGCCCGGTCATTTGATTAGCACTTGTCCTCAGGTGAAAGTACCTCAGCCTCGAGCTCCTCAACCGTTGAATGTGATGCCTCCGAGAGCACCGATACAAGCAAGAGCTTATACTTTGGTGGACGAGGAAGGGAATGTGGAAGTGGATGCCAACGCCGTTGTTGAAGGTACTATCCACATTCATGACATTCCATTGCATGCATTGTTTGATCCGGGAGCAACGCATTCATTTATTGCTTCCCGGCTTGTTTCTACTCTTCCATTGCCTGTTGCTTGCCTAGATGATTCTTTTTTTGTTACTTCTCCCCTTGGTGGTACTTTGTCTACGAACAGTGTTTACCGTGGTTATCCGGTGGTTGTGTAAGATCAAGAGTATCCGGCAGATTTGATCAAGATGCCTATCAAGAAGTATGGGGTGATTCTGGGTATGGACTAGTTGTATCGTTACCGAGCAATGATGGATTATTTTGATAAGATGGTGACTTTGGGTTCTACGGTCTTTGCGGGTCAGAGGTTGAAGACCTGCCCATTTATTTCCTTTATGGAAGCAAGTAGATTGTTCCGGGACGGTGCGACGGGCTACGTGGCCTACCTTTTGAATAAGCCAAAGGATCAGGCCAAGCTCGAGGAGACGGAGATCGTGAAGGAATTCCCCGATGTGTTTCCGGAGAATTTGGGATCTTTACCTCCGGATCGGGACGTCGAGTTTGTGATAGATCTCTATCCCGGGGCAGAACCGTATGCGAAATCTCCCTATAGGATGGCTCCAGCCGAGTTGAAGGAGTTGAAGACGCAATTGGACGAGCTCTTAGAGTGTGGTTACATTCGCCCGAGCACTTCTCCATGGGGTGCTCCGTTCCTGTTTGTAAAGAAGAAAGACGGGACTTTGCGAATGTGTATTGACTACCGTGAGTTGAACCGGTTAATGGTTAAGAACAAATACCCACATCCTCACATTGAAGAGTTATTCGATCTCCTGCATGGTTCGAGTGTTTATTCTAAGTTGGATTTAAGGCAAGGGTATTACCAGTTGCGTATCCGGGAGGGAGATATACCAAAGACAGGTTTCAACACGAGATATGGGTATTTCGAGTTTGTGGTCATGCCTTTTGGTCTTACCAATGCCCCAGCCGAGTTTATGGATATGATGCACCGAATATTCTGGCCTTACCTCGATAAATTTGTGCTCATCTTTATAGATGATATTCTGGTGTATTCGAGGTCCGAGGAAGAACACGTGCGGTATTTGAGCATTGTCTTGTCTACACTTCGGGAGCACAAGTTGTTCGCCAAGTTTAGTAAGTACGAGTTCTGGTTGGATCGAGTTTCCTTTTTGGGTCACTTCATTTCTGGTAATGGTATAGAAGTGGATCCGACGAAGATTGAGACGTTCATGCTTTGGAAGCAACCTAAGAATGCCTCGGAAGTGAGAAGTTTTCTTGGGGTAGCAGGGTATTATAGGCGCTTTGTGAAAGATTTCTCGAAGATTGCCTCCCCGTTGACCCGATTAACTAAGAAAGAGGTTAAATTCGAGTGGGATGAGGGGTGCGAGAAGAGTTTCCAAACTCTTAAGGAGAGATTGACTACTACACCGGTTTTAACCCTACCTGACGGTTCAGAAGGCTACTCAGTTTACACCGATACATCGAAGGAAGGTCTCGATTGTGTGTTAATGCAGAATGGTAAGGTTGTAGCTTATGCCTCAAGGAAGTTAAAGGATCATGAGAAAAATTATCCCACTCATGACTTGGAACTCACAGCAGTGGTGTTTGTTTTGATGAAATGGCGAACCTCTATGGAGTCACTTTTGTAGTGTTCACCGACCATCAGAGTCTTAAGTATCTGTTCACTCAGAAGGATTTGAATGTAAGACAGAGGAGATGGATGGAACTACTTGAGTACTATGATTGTAAAATTCAGTACCATCCGGGTAAAGCTAATGTGGTGGCAGATGCTTTGAGTAGGAAGGCTAGTATCTCAGGTTTGGAAGCAGGTTCTAGTAGACAGGGTTCAGTGGTTTTGGTTTCAGAGGCTCGCTTGGCTAATATTTTAGTTCAGCCGGTTTTGAAACAGAGATTGTTAGAAGCTCAATCTGTGGATCCCGAGATTCAAAAATTGGCAGCTAAGTCAAGGATCGATCCTGAAACTAAGTTTGGATTTGATGATTCGGGGTTGTTTCAGTTCAAGGCTCGGGTTTGTATTCCGGATGAACTTAAGCAGTTGGTACTTGATGAAGCCCACAAGTCAGCGTATGCAGTACATCCCGGTACCACCAAAATGTACAAGGATTTAAGGACTTTATATTGGTGGAACGGCATGAAGAGGGATGTTGCTAACTATGTTAGAAGATGTCAAACATGCTAAGTGGTGAAAGCAGAACACCAGAAACCGGGAGGAACTCTCCAACCACTTCCAATACCCGAGTGGAAGTGGGAGCAAGTGACAATGGACTTCGTGTCCGGCTTGCCAAGGACCAAAGGAGGTTCCGATGGAATTTGGGTGATTATTGATCGGTTGACGAAGTCTGCGTATTTTCTTAAGGTAAAGATGTCCGATAAGGTTCCTAAGTTGCCCGGTTATATCGGAAAGAGATTATTAGGTTGCATGGTACCCCGGTCAGCATTGTGTCGGATAGGGATCCTCGGTTCACATCCAGTTTTTGGCAGGAATTATAGAAGTGTTTGAGGACAGAGCTTCACTTTAGTACTGCATTTCACCTACAGATGGATGGCCAGTCTGAAAGGCTAATAAGATATCTCGAGGACATGCTTCGTGCTTGTGCCTTGGATTATCAAGATTCGTAGGATGAACAGTTAGATTTGATTAAGTATGCCTACAACAACAGCTACCAGTCTTCTATTGGCATGGCACCGTATGAGGCTTTTTATGGAAGGAAATGCCGATCCCCTCTCTTTTGGGATATAGACGAGTGGAGATGGACTAAAGATGGAAAGCTCGAAAGGGCTAAGAAACCTAAGGAGATTCAGGATACCATCGAGAGGGTGAAAGTGATTCGGCCGAGCTTGAAAGCAGCACAAGATCGGCAGAAAAGCTATGCAGATAAGAGAAGACGACCCTTAGAGTTTGAGAAAAGAGATAAGGTCTTTTTAAAGCCATCTCCTAGAAAAGGGTATGCTCGGATTGGTAAAGGCGGGAAACTTAACCCTCGCTGCTTCGGTCCCTTTGAGATCCTTGATCGAATTGGGGAAGTAGCTTACAGACTTGATTTACCACCGAGTTTGATCGGGATTCACAATGTGTTTCATGTCTCGCAACTTCGGAAACATTATCCCGAGGAGTCTTCTATTCTCCCAGTTGAGAAAGTTCAGTTGGAGCCGGATTTAACTTATAAGAAGTATCCAGTTCAAGTGTTGGATCGGAAGATGCAAGAGTTGAGAAATAGATAAATCCCTCTTGTAAAGGTCTTGTGGCGTTATCAAGAATCCGAAGAAGCCACTTGGGAGACTGAGGATAAGATGAAATAGTTGTATCCGGAACTTTTCAAGACCTCGCCTTGGACCTGAGGACAGGTCCTTTTGAAGGAGGGAGGTTTGTAACATCCCGACTGATCAGACTTTCAGGTAACCTATTATGTGCTCTATTTAATTATTTCTTTATGAGATTATGTGATATTTAATTGCTAACGTGGAGTTAATTGTTTAAACGTTTAACTTTCTTGTTTGGTATTTTATTCGTTTTGGATTCGTATTTAATTCTGATTTCTGTGAATTCGTGATATGTGTTAATTATATCCGTTATGGACTCGATTATATGCTCGTTATATGTTTTGGTATTTGTTTTGCTTGCCTTTTTGGGTTCGTTTTGGAGACGGGACCTAAAGGAGGCTAAAGAGCATTTAGCGCACCTTGGGTTCCGGGACGCGTATCTTGAGGTCGGGAATTCAGATTCAAATTTCGTCACCACCGTTGAACTCGTTTCGATTATTTGGGTTCAATGGGACAAGCCTCATATTTTTCTAAGTTCATTAAGACCTTCGAATTTCAACCGGAACAAGCTCCTTTCGCTTAAGAGTTATCTTTTGACCTAATAAGCCTTGTGGACCCCACTTTAAACTTAACCAAGCCTTAACCATCAGTTAGACCTTGAGTTAACTACCCATTTCAGCCCTTAACCCCTTGAATACCGATCCATTCTCTCCCTCTCTCACCAGAAACGATCAGCAAGCAAGGGAAAAGAAGAGAAGGAAAATCCCTTTGGCCATTCCTGTGATTTTGAGCTCAATTCATCACCTAAGCTTCTCAAATTTGAGAGGTAAGTTTATGATTGCAATCTACACTCTCTCTTCTCTCTTTTATGTGATCTTGAGCTAATTTCCATGGTGGATTCTTGAGATATAGCAAGCATGTGAATAGTAGTTGTTGGGAGAAATTGTTGATTCTTGCCTCCATTCTTGTTCCCTTGATTCTTGGTGATGATTTAAAGCTTCTATGACTTGATTCTTGGTATTTATTACTCCTCCTTTCATGGTAGTTGAGATAGGATTAATTTGCCATTAATGAGTTCTTGAGAATTTGGATGATAACTTGATGCATTCTTTCCCCTTTTCTTGCATTGATTCTTGCATATTTTGGAGCTGAAGTTATTTCATCTTTTATGGCATGAATCTATGATGAATTGGTGTTATTTTCATGTATGTTGAGTGTACTTTGGTTGGCATAAGATTCTCCTAAGAGCCAAGACCCGAAATCCCCTGTTTTTGGCCTTCATTTTCGGTGTTGCTGCGCCCGAACGCCTGACACGACCGTGTCAGGCTACAAAGTAAAATGGACACATCCGTGTTGAGCTCTCGAAAATTTTTTTTTTCGAATTAATTCGCCTGACACGGCCGTGTCCATCCCCTTTGCATTTCTGACACATCCGTGTCCAACAGGGTGGCATCCGAGGAGATTTCTTTCGCCTTTTCGTTGCTTCTTGTTGATCCTTTTTGCCTCGTTTTTGATGTGTATGCAAGATTAACTCGTTATATGATGTGTTAAGCCTTATGTTATGAATTTATGAATTGATTTACGTCCTCGTTTATGATATATGTACTTATATGCATTGTATGCTCGTAAATGGCATAAATGTGGATTCATTTCATATCATTCGCATCATAAGCATACATATGCATGTACCGAGCGTCAATGTGGTTCATATTGAGTCTAAGAGTGTTCCTTGTTGCTTGTCTTGTTCAGAGGATCTTCCTGTTGAGGACGAGCTTGCTCCGTAGGTGTCCGGTTGCTACACATTTGTCTCCACTACGTCCGTTGACAATGTGAGGTTTTTGTTCTTTTAGCTACTCGACCTATAACCCTATTGATTTGAAGCCTCGCATGCGAATACGTATAATATATGGTAAATAAGTGTATGATACATATGTTGCGGGATTGTCCCATTTGTTATAAGAGTTTGAAAACGCTTTGTATAAGTATATAGCTATTTTGCCTTTGTTTGAAAAGTTTAGCTTTGTGCAAGTGTGTGTGTGTAAGCGAGATGTGGCTTTGAAAGATAAGCTATGAGGTATGTCTGTGTGACTTTCGTGATCTGTTTGGGCCCCGGAGCGTGGCATGGTAATCTCGGGACGACCGAGGGGTCGCTGAGCTCTTCCATCAACACCTCTATTTGAGAGTCTCACCCAACCTTGGGAGGTTGAGGAAGGGTGTTTCTCTTGAGCCGACGGAGGCAACCGTCGAAGGTTTCAAGGTAGTAATTAAACCTTGTCTCGTCTGTGTTTGTGGATAGTTAGGGCCGATCAACCCTTCTATAAACCGGTGTTGGGGATGGATTCTGATTTGTTTTGTTTTGCTTTGTTCTTCGTATATGGAAGTTGGGATGAGTGTGACTCATACTCGCCGAGTTGGTTTAGCTTTGTATGATCTATGGAACGAGAGTGGATTCCTAATTACCTAAAACTTGGGATTTGGCCTTTCTGCCTTTTTCTTTAACCTATGTATATCTATATCACGGGAATTACTTTGGCCGCCCCTCTCTTGCTATTTATAAGGAGCTCGAGCTCCCGTTAAGGATTGATCGATTCTTCTTGGTTCATGTGTTGAACACCATCCTTTCTCCAAGATCACATAAACCCTAGGATAAGCCTAAACTCTAACTAGAGAACTATCATCCTTACTAGTTAGATTGTAGTCAAGTTGGTGGACTATCTCTAGAGAGCTTCAAGTTAGAAGTTTTAAAGATTCGATCTTTACAAAGGAGAGGGGATCAAGCCGCGAGAAGAGCGTTCTTGGGTGACTTGAAACGCTTCAAGAAAGATTATTGAAAAGTAAGTTTCTTTACCTTACGAATTTGGATTCATGATTGCTAGTTTCGATCCTTTTGTTGGAAAATTTTAAAATTTCCTCTGCTTTCTGATTCCGTTTTTCCAACAAAGAGATCAATTAAAACACATACGAAACTCAAGGCGGGTGAAAGGAACGCAAGGAAATGGATTTTGGTGAAAGTTGACAGTTTTTGGAAACGAACAAGCTGTAGAAAATTAGAGATATCTCGAGTTCTAGGAGTTTGAATTAAGTTTTTTTTGTTAGAAATAAAACTAGACAAATAGGTATTTTCAGTGGTATGTGGCTCGAATCGTGGTTCAAAGCGAGGTAAAAATGGCGTAGGCTCAAAGTTGGATGAATGCAGATTTTCGGTGAAGTGGCGACACCAAAAATAATTTATTATATCTCACAAACAAGAAAATATATTGATGTGATTCCAATTGGAGAATGTTCTAGACTTCAAAAGGTTTCAGTGATTCGAAATTCAGATCAGTCGGAGTACGTTTGAGGGGTAAACGGAATAAAACAAACTCAGACAGAAAACAGGGTAGGATCCACGGTCATGGATTTTTCCTTTCATAAAAATCCATGCCCGTGGGAAGACCTCCAGGTCTCTGGACACGAATCTACAGTCGTGGGTCAAAATCCACGCCCGTGGATCCTTCTACAGTAATAAAACTCAATAGCAACGAAGCTCAAGCAAGAAGGCACCAAAAGGGCAAGCAAACTCACTCCAAATCACTTAAAACATGTAATATATCATGTAGGAGCATCAAATGCAAGTTTAGGGCAACTAGAACACATTAATTCGCAAACCCACATCAAAACACACACACCTATATACACATCTGTATACACATATACATACGCATACTTTTGCTCTAAGAATTCAAACAATCAAAAATAGAATTCATAGATTATCATGTATTCATGCATATACACACCGAGATTCAAGTTATTAAGCAAGAATCATACAAACCAGGTTATCACCTAACATATTCATATATATATACACATATACCTTGGAAAAGAAGGAGGAGAAGAGGAAGAAATGGTTGGAGCTTGTCTTCTTGCTTGATTGATTGACCGAATGGGAGGAAGAAAAAAAGGGTTTGGGTGTCTTATGGTTAGGAGAGAAAATGAAGAAGAAGAAGAAGAAGAAGAAGAAGAATGAAATGGGGTGGGGTGTGGATCGTGTAATAAGAGGGGAAGAAGGGGAGAATTTGCACTTTGATCCTTAGAGAATTTAAGTGATTCAATTAGGGCCCCATAGTTTGGTAGGTGAATAATTGGGGTCCAAATTCAAAGTTCAATGGAGTCCAAGGATTTCATATAAGATCAAATAGGTGCATATTCGAAATAGAACATTCAAATAACAAATAAACGTATTAAAATGAGTTTAAGTAACATAATCACTTAAGTCACATAAGTCACATAATAGCAATTAGTTCACGAAATTAATAAACGAAACAATCAATTAGCAACTAAAACATAATTAGAATCACATAACACTCGGTCTAAACCCACTCGTGAAGTCATACCTAGCTTGTCAGGAAAATGGGGTGTCACATTATTGATATGATAACGTGGTAATTGATTCGGTTCGTCTAAGATCGAACGTTTGTGACTTGCATCGCATCATTTGCATCCATATGCATTTGCCAAGAGTTTATATGGTTCATTTTGAGTCTAAGGTTGTCTTTAATGTTTGTCTTGTTCAGAGGAGTATCCCGTTAGTGACGAGATTACTCCATAGGTGTTGGCTTTATCCCCGTTTGCCTCGGTTTCGTCAGTTTAAGGTGAGGTTAGGTTATAGATAAACCCTAGTGAAATGTGACCGTTGTGTATGCATGTGAATAATAAGCCTTTTATATGCTAGTATATACGAGATAAGAATACGTACGGTTATGTCTTATGCTATGGATTATGATATGCTAGGTACTAGAATATGTATGTTGAGCTTTACATTAGAATATGTTATGCTAGGTATGCTATGCTCATGTTAGGGTTACGAATATGTTAGATTATGATATGTTAGAACAGGGATATGTTAAGGATAAGTTTATGCTAGAGATATGAGTATGATTTTGAGTATGAATATGCCTATGCCTATGTTATGCCTCCGGTATGATATGGACTTGGTCTTGGACCTTACTTTGCCTCGGATTCTGGTAAGTTTCCAACTATGTGTATGCCTGGGGCTCAGTGATTATAGGTAAGGGAGACTCCGGACGACGAGTATTACTTCTACGCATAATCATCGGGATGTGGGATAGGGGATCCGGGATGGACATTACCCCTATACACATTTCCCTTCGTGTGAGGGTTTGTTTTGCGTGTGTATGTTTAGTTATGTTAGTTTGATACGTAACAGTTCGTGAAATGGGAGTGGATTTCCAATTCATAAAATATGGTTATTTTGGCCTTCGGCCTAACTCTTTATTCCCTATATCTAGTATCACGTGTGAAAATGTTTTAGAATGTAAAAACCACACCTCGGTTCATGAACTCTCCTCTATGTTACGTGTTGTGCTCCGTATACGTATATATGCGTGTGTGTGTAGCCCCTCACTCAGTCTTTGGACTGACCCCTCCCTCTTTATGTTTTTAGTTTGCAGGTACCCGTTGGGTGGTTCGAGCTAGGCGGTTTGCTGTCTTTTAGAGTCTTGTCAGTCTAGTTGAGTCTGCATTTCGTACTTAGTTCATTATGTATTTGTACTTTTGAAGGTTATAATTTGAGACTTGAATTTTTATTTGTTACTTTTAGTCCCGTTATGGTAAGTTTGTATGTAATTCATTATAAGTGGTTTGTAACTATAATAAGATGCTTTGTTTAAGTTCATTTAATGCTTCCACTCTTGTATGTTTATGTTTTGCACACTCTGTTTGAGGGTTTAGACTGCCTAGCCTAGGAGGGTCTTTTGTTTGTCACCCGTTCGTCAATGCTTGGTGCGTGTACGAATTCTCCATTTCGTTACACTTGTCGGGCTCTAGTGCGGGGGATGTGGCACCTTATGCACGGGGTTCTACATATTATCTCTAACATTCCAAAGTTATTCAAAACTTTATCATCTTACTTACTTATATTATCTCGTTGTATGTTAGAAACATCAATGGTTTGAGTTTTACATAACCGTTAATTTGTGCAAATTTAAATTAAAACTAGCCAATATTGAACCTATCGGAATTATTACAACGAAAGACTTTTGGAGATTCCTTATACTCTTTGCAGATCCCTTTCCAATGCCCTAGTTTGCCACTGTGGAAGCTAAAGTCTGATCTTTCTTTCTTTTAGGCTTTCCCTTTACTCACACCTCCATCGGGTTTTAAGGGTCTCTTCTTTGGCATTGATGCCTTTACCTCACTAGGTTTAGAAGAAGAACAAACCATCATAACCTTTTAGTCCTTTTTAAGGGTGCTCTTTTAAGTTATCAACTAATTTGATCAATTATGTTGTAATAGCATCATCTAAGGTGGAGCGAAAGGGCTTAAAATGATGATAGAAGCAATTCAAGCAATCACTGGACTAAGAACTCATTTCTTAGGGTGCGTTCGTGGCTGCAAAGTCCTCCTTAGTGAGGACTTTCAGTCCACGTCCATTCATACTTGTATTTTCTCATTAGAATATAGAACAATTCCTTCGATTGTGTTATACTTTGTAACATGTTCGTGAGGGAGTATAATTGCTCTTATGTGTTCCTTTGAAGTGTTATACTTTGTAACACATTTATGAGGGAATACAATTGCTCTTAAGTGTTTGGAGAATTTCCTTTCAATTGCTCTTAAGTGTTTGGAGAATTTCCTTTCACTTTTCAATTGCTTCTCTTTAGTCCTAGGTCGAATTTTCACAACAGGTGGAAAGCCCGCCTTATAGAGAACGATTTTCTCTTTTGGAATCTAAAACAAATTTTAGGATTTTAAGCCAAACTTAGTAGTTAGGACTTCACTCAACTAATTTGACTCGAGCATGGATACTAATGGGTTGCATTTCAACTTGTAGACAATCACAGAACTACAACCTAAATGCTAAGCAGAGAAAACGTGAGTATATTGAATAATATCGTAACACATAGGATTAGGTCTTTTATCGTATGTGGCTCCCACTGTTTTTAGAAGGTCTAGAAATCCCAAACGACCTTAGAAAAAACTTGTTTTATCAGTAGGCACTAGGATCCCAAACATTTCTAGTTTTGGACCCACGACTCGTGAGACATCCAAAGGTCTAAGAATCTGTAGGTAGGTACGGAATTGCCAATTCCATCTCCATGGAATTCCTAGTAATGTTTATGCATAATTGATCTTTCAATCATGGACCCACGACTCGTGAGACGTCCATATCTACTTCAGTGTTGAGCAGGACCCATCAATCATAAGATCTCAATCAAACTTAATCCGAAATGACCCACGACTCGTGAGACATTACCCATTCCAAAATGATCGAGAAATATCAATCACCTAAGGTGATCAATCAAGAAACTAAGATTTAATAGGTTGCACTAATTACCCCACTGCTCGTGAGATAGCAATTAGACCTACTAACTCTTAAATCATATTGATGGAATGCTAGGAATTTTATTACCGTAATACAATACCTATTTATTTGAAAGTTGCTCAATATTTTAATTAGGGATTTTCGAATTAACCGGAGAGTTATCCGGTATGACCTCACTAACATGTACATTTATCCATTTTTAATTAATCTTATTTAATGCAGTTTCACATAAAATGCATTCACATAAGCAATTAGCAGATAACATGTCCTAGCATGATAATAATATGAGATGATCATGGGTATCCTATCTTATGTGCAATTATGGGAGCCACTCCATAATTGCTAGTTCTAACATACATACCACATAAACAGATATTTCACATAAGGGTGCAGAATTTAATGGAAAACCCTAATCTATTACATTAATAGAAACAACCCTCCCTAACATTTTAAGGGGTCTTCATTTATGGCGTCTTTCTCTTTGATGTGTGGATCTATCTTGCTCCTTAGGTGTTTGTCTCCAAAATGAAAAGAAAAACTCACTTCCTAAGTTCTACTCTCTTTACATAACATAATATGGCTCAATCTTCATATTGGCCATAGACAAATAAACGGGGCATACCCCAGCCTAAAAACAATATTAATGAAAGCCACGTAATAAATCAAGCAAAGCGTTCACATAAGTAGGGCTCCAGCCCCAATTGAAATAACACAACTATGGGGCTCCGACCCCAATTTAAATAATCCATGCACATAAATTAAAACATCCACAAGACTAACCCATGATCACCTAAACTAGCATAATCCGCTTGAAGTTTAAATTTACCGATTAAATTTTTAAAATTCCCTTAACTTCGAGTTCTAGTAACTTAAGTAATTTGAATACAGTTCACCATTCAAGAATTTATTCAAATATCGAATTTGGATCATGACAAAACTCAATTAATTCAAGAATTAAATTTTTGTCCAAATATCATTCTAAGTGATATTATTAATTTTCTCAAAAAATACACTTAAAATCTCAATTCAATATTTATTTCAAAAATAAATAATTTTACAATAAAATAAGATTTAATATTCGGGATTTCAAAAAACTGAAATAGAACGAAAAACCGAAGCTCGGAACAGCCCACACAGGTCACGCGAGCTTCAAGCAAAAGCACGTACCGAGCAGACAGGCCTGCGCACACACACCATCGACTGTTCTAGGCGGAGGTAGGCTCGCCCGCACGGCATCGTGCATGTAACATCCCGCGCGTTCGACTTATAAGATACGCCACGTTTTCACCTTTTTATGTGTTTATTTATGTGATTTTGTGCTTTGCTGGGCCCTATTTTGAACTCTTTGAGAGTTCAGGGGCCTGTTTGTAATTTTTTCTTTTTAGGGGTTTTTCGGTCACTGCTCATTTGATTGAGATTCCGACCTTTTTGACCCCTTCAACGCGTTCGGGGCATCGAAACGAGTCCGTAGACTCTAAGTTTGCCCTATTCTGACGTCGTTAGCCTTTCCTACCGATTGTTTTGCAGGCGAGAACCCGGGATAAAAGACTCAAATCCTCGTTTTACGTGCCATAACTCAGCCTCTTCTCTTCTCTATCCCGCTTCAGCGAAACACGTACCAGCACACACACTCACGGTGTGAAAACACACACTACTCAAACTCGACCGATACTCGACGGAATTCGACGAATCAATAGTCCATTTCGGAGAGCTCGACGACGCGGTCACAACCGTACCAAGATCTCGACCAACCGGTGACTGACGGCAGAGTTATCGCCGATTTTCAGTCGTGGCTAGAGGAGGTGGCGGAGCCGCCACTTCGCCGGCGTTTCGTGGCGGCTTCCGGCGACCCTCGGGCGACACGTGCCCCATTCCCAGTAAGAAGGCTTCACGGCGTACCTCAGGACGTTGGCGGCGCGGCCATTGGGGCCACGGTTGGGCCTCACGCGCCGCCTGAAGCTCGCGGTGGCGGTGGCGCGGCACTGTAGCGGTGAGTTTCGCCGCCTTCCGGCGGCTTTTTCGGACCAAGGTTAGTGTTTTCCAAGGTTTTCCGACCCTTTAAGTCCATTTCCGGCATCAATTTGATCAGCTTTTGGCGGTAGGTGGTGGTTCCGGCTACGTGGGCAGCAGCAGAAACTTCGACGGCCAATGGGGGGCCTTTTCCGGCAATCCTTTTGCCTCGGGCTCTTTACGAAAGTTGTTCGGAAGGGCGAGAACTATTAGCCTTTGATCACGTGACTCCTGATTTGGCCGTTTGGTGGCGGATCACGGCTGTGCAGTGGCGGTGTAACGGCGGCGCTAGCTCTGGGGATTTTTCCCGGCAAATAGATTAGGGCTTTCGAAGAGCTCGTCACGGGTAAGCCAATGCCTCTTTCGGATCTTATTTTCGTTCACCGGTTTGGAAGTAATTTAATTTCAAAGATTTTATGGTTTTCGTATTATTGGATTTGAAATTGAAGATTATTGGCTTGGAATTTCCAGAAATTGATCGAGGAATTGGAACGAGCACGAGGAGTAATTGCACGGTTGATTTTTCGGGATTTTTCCGGCATGCTCTGGCGGTGGTCGAGAGGCAGCCCGCCACTGTTCCGCCGGCTCCGGTGGCGGCGCTCCGGTGAGCTTCGGACAGTTTGTCCGCCTCGTTGTGGTGAGTCCAACTCCACTTTCCGTTCGTCAATCGGATGCCCGGTTGATTTGTTGTGATTTATTTTTTGTAATTTGAATATTTAAAATTAATTGTTTTACTTGCGATAAAATGTTAATTGCTTGATTTGTCGATCAATATGAATTCCAATGTATACGAAATCATGTATTAAATGAATTATGAAATATATTGATGCTTTGATTTGCAGTTTGAATTCCGATATTTCGTATTTGAGCTATTTGTCTAACTTGAAGGGATGTTTGTGTAATTTTGGGAACAATATGAATTTGTTTTATTTAATTAAATAAATCTTGTCCATTGAATTTGTTCTCTGAAATATGAATTGAGTATACAATATATGAAATTATTCGACGTGAATTAATTAATCCTCGCTACTTGGTAAACAAATATGCTATTCATGACTACGTAGAAACGAGTTATTATGCCGTAGATAATTAAACTTGGAACTTTTGTAATTTAAAGTTTAATTACTTAATTAAATGTGTTTATTGAGCGATATATGAATTATATGAAATTGTTTGCTTTGATTTACCCGATCCGTGTCCTTTGAAAACAAGCATGCTATTCTTGATAACGTAGAAATAATTTACCATGCCATGTATGATTTAATTGGCCACCCTTGGAAATAAGAAATGATTTAATTGCATAAGTATGAATTGGATATGCGTTAAGTAAATTAATATGTAATAATTTAGATTGCTTTGTCTTTCTATTTCTATTGTTTGCATTAATTGTGCACATGAACGTGTCCTAATATGCAATACGATTTCTCTGAACTATATAATGATTTGTTCTGTAAGTAATTGTTAAGAATTTGAACCCTGCTTATGTGATTGTATTTCTTAAGTGTTTGAGCATGTGCCGTGTGTCTCTATGTGGTTGTTTGAGTCTGTCTGAGCCATGTGTTGTGTTTTGTGTGTCCAGCTGGTTCAGGTGCACCCGGGGTGGTGACTAGTGGGTCTTGCAGGTTCCGGGGTGGACCATTTGTTGTGTCTTTGGCTCTGTTTGGTACCAGGTGAGGTTAGGATATAGTTATACCCTATTGCAATGTGCCCGTTTTCGAATGTGTCCGATTTATAAGCCTTGTATATATGTAGATATGTGTGAAATATATACTTTGACGGTTTTATCATAAGTTTGAAAGTAAGAAACGCTATGTACGAGCCTATCTATGCTTAGTTTTGATATGTTATGATTTTGAGGTCAGTCTGCGTGATATGTACGTACGATATGATAAGTACAATATGCATGAGATATGTCTGTCTGTCTGTGTGTGGCGGGTTAAGTTTCCGATTTATGTATGTTTATCTGCGTGTTGGGCCCTGGAGTTGTGGGTAAGGGAGACCCGGGACGGCCATGGGGTTGCCGGTTGCAACCTATGTGCATTTCTCCACAAAGGGAAACTTAGCTCATCCTCGGGAGGTCGAGGGGAAGACGGGTCTTCTTGAGCCGATGCAGTGCTACGTGACAGTCGAAGGAGCGGGTGGATGCCCCGTCTCATTATGTATATGTGTGGATGGTTAGGGTATGTACAACCCTTCCATCACCCGGTGTGAAGGAGGTACGTTTGTGTTGATTTGGTCTGTCTATGCATTTATGTGATAAGAAGGAGTTGGTTGGATGTGTGCTCATACCCGCTGAGTTTCGTTATGTTATGTTTGTTGGTTAAGTTCGTGAAACAGGGGTAGATTCTTAAATTAAGATAAAAATTGTTATACTTTTAAGCTAATAAAATATGCTCTGATATGTGTGCTAAGTCTACATGAATTTAAGTTTACACTTTAAGAAACGGTTGAGTCAAGATTTGTTTGTTTGGTTTTAAGCCCCCCTATATGTATACTATCACGGGAAAATGTTTTGGCGTGCAAAAACTAACCCCGGGTTCACGAACATTGCTTCTACTTTGTGCTATGCTTTATATATATGTATACCGTGTGTGTGTTAACCCCTCGCTCAGTCTTTGGACTGACCCCTCCCCCTTTTATGTTTTTAGTTTTCAGGTTTTGCCTCGGAGGTCGTTGGAGTTCATGCTAGGCGGCAGTGTGTCATGTCTGTCATGTTTGTGTCTGTTCGTTTAAGTTTGTTAAGCTTTTTGTTTTGAAATATGTTTGTAAATTTGTATAAGCTATGTTTTGCGTAGGTTTGCATTTATAATTTAAATGTTTAGAATTCGAGACAGGTTAGGACAGGTGCTCAGATTTGATGAACTCGTTTTGATTATATGATTATTCGGGACAGGATAGGACAGGTTTGCTGAATTAGTTGAACCCGTGTAGTTGATTTTGATGTCTATATTGCACCATATGTTTAATGTATGAAAGTTTTTGAAAGTTGGCTTTTCGCATTGCTTCCGCTGTCATGTTTTGCATCTTTTCATTTGTACAGGGTTAGGTACCGCCTAGCTAGTGCGTGTGTTTTTATTTGTCACCCGTTCGCTGTGACTTGGTGCGTATGCAGAGTCTTCGTTTCGTGAACGTATCGGGCCATAGTGCGGGGGTGTGGTGCCCCACCGCTTGGGGTGCTACATCTTAAGTGGTTTCAGAGCAGCCAGGTTCAGAACCGATGCTCTGAAGTCGTGTCGTGTCAGTCTAGGTCGTACGACATAGGAATATGTGCGCATTGCATCCGTTTGGCATGAAATGTGGCTTCTTTAGTATGAATTGCATTGAGTTATGTGACTAGGTGCTCGTTATCACTTTGATTGTGTAACATTTTATCAATGTGCTCTTAATTGTTTTTCATTGTTGCTCTTAGGTGACTTAATTGCTACATTTCATTTGCACATCTAACCATCATGCACCAATTTTAGTGACTCAATTGCAGGACTGCTTCATCAACAGTTTAACCAGCTTTCCTGACCTCATCACCACTTTATGGTCTGGATTATCAATACCACGATGAACGGTACACTAAGCATCCATGGCATGAGCATACATGCATCGTTTACTCAATTAATTCTTGTTATTACGTGATATATTTGCTAAGTGTGCTACGTGTTAACTGTTGTGATTTCCTGATTCTGCTTATGTGTTTGAGTGAAAGGGAGATTTGATTCTCTCTATTTATGCGCTAGGGGGATGTTGATTCTTCCTATTTGTGTGATAGAGAGATACTGGATTCTCTCTATATTGCGTGATAGAAAGATGTTGGATTCTTTCTGCGTTTTGTGAACAAGAGATGTTGGATTCTCTTGTACTTAGGTATTCGAGGGATGCTGGATTCCCTTGGATTTAGGGATTTGAGAAATGTCGGATTTACTCAAACTAGAATGCCTGGGAGATGTGGAATCTGTCAGACTTAGGTTGAGAGACGGAGTCCTCTCAATTCTGTGTTTGAGAGACGAGGCTCTCTCAATTATGTGCCTGAGAGACGGGGTTTCTCTCTTTTGCGTGTACTGAGGGACGGGGTTCTCTCACTTGCGTGTTGAGAGATGGGATTCTCTCTTGTTTGTCGTAGTTGAGTTACGCGTGACCTCACGGCAGTCTGCAAGCAACGAGGAAGCGACAGTATCGACCTTTGGATTGCAAGGGCCTAGTGGTGATCAAATGAGTTTAAAGTGACCAATGGCCAAGTGCTCAGTGGGACCTCAATGACAACGAGTCACTATGGAGGGAGTGGTACCAACTAAGGGAAAAGTATCCTGAGGAGTTTGCAGTTCGCCTAGATCAGGGTTGCGTAGCGGAAACTTGGAGTGGAATTCATTTCAGAGTCGTTCAAGATTCTACTTCCGGACCTGAGGACAGATCCTTTTGAAGGAGGGAAGTTTGTAACATCCAGCGCGTCCGACTTATAAGGTACGCCACATTTTAACCTTTTTATGTGTTTATTTATGTGATTTTGTGCTTTGCTTGGCCCTATTTTGAACTCTTTGAGAGTTCAGGGGCCTGTTTGTAATTTTCTCTTTTTAGGGGGTTTTTCGGTCACTGCTCGTTTGATCGAGATTCTGACCTTTTTAACCCCTTCAACGCGTTCGGGGCATCGAAACGAGTCCGTAGACTCTAAGTTTTCCCTATTCTGACGTCGTTAGCCTCTCCTACCGATCGTTTTGCTCGTGAGAACCCGGGATAAAAAACCTAAATCCTCGTTTTACGTGCCATAACTCAACCTCTTCTCTTCTCTCTCCCGCTTCAGCGAAACACGTACCAGCACACACACTCACGGTGTGAAAACATACACTACTCAAACTTGAACAATACTCGACGGAATTCGACGAATCAATAGTCCATTTCGGAGAGCTCGACGACGCGGTCACAACCGTACCAAGATCTCAACCAACCGGAGACTGATGGCGGAGTTATCGCCTATTTTCAGTCGCGGCTGGAGGAGGTGGCAGAGCCACCACTTCGCCGGCATTTCGCGGCGGCTTCCGGCGACCCTCCGGCGACACGCGCCCCATTCCTGGCAAGAAGGCTTCCCGGCGCACCACAGGACGTTGGCGGCACGGCCATTGGGGCCGCGGTTGGGCCTCACGCGCCGCCTGAAGCTCACGGTGGTGGGGCGCGGCACTGTAGCGGCGAGTTTCGCGGCCTTTCGGCGGCTTTTTCGAACCAAGGTTAGTGTTTCCCAAGGTTTTCCGACCCTTTGAGTCCATTTCCGGCATCAATTTGATCAGCTTTTGGCCGTAGGTGGTGGTTCCGACGACGTGGGCGGCGGCAGAAACTTCGGCGGCCAACAGGGACCTTTTTCGACGATCCTTTTGCCTCGATCTTTTCACGAAAGTTGTTCGGAACGGCGAGAACTATTAGCCTCTGATCATGCGACTCCTGATTTGGCCGTTTGGTGGCGGATCGTGGTGGCACAGTGGCGGTGCAACGGCAGCGCTAGCTCTGGGGATTTTGTCCTGGCGAATAGCTTAGGGCTTTCGAAGAGCTCGTCACGGGTAAGCCAATGCCTCTTTCGGATCTCATTTTCGTTCACCGGTTTGGAAGTAATTTGATTTCGAAGATTTTAGGGTTTTCGTATTATTGGATTTGAAATTGAAGATGATTGGCTTGGAATTTCCAGAAATTGATCGGGGAATTGGAACGAGCACGAGGAGTAATTACACGGTTGATTTTTCGGGATTTTTCCGGCATGCTCTGGCGGCGGCCGAGCGGCGGCCCGCCACTGTTCCGGCGGCTCCGGTGGCGTCGCTCCGGCGAGCTTCGGACAGTTTATCCGCCTCGTTGTGGTGAGTCCAATGCCACTTTTCGGTGGTCAATCGGATGCCCGGTTGATTTGTTGTGATTTATTTTGCGTAATTTGAGTATTTGAAATTAATTGTTTTAATTGCGATAAATTGTTAATTGCTTGATTTGTCAATCAACATGAATTCCAATGTATACGAAATCATGTATTAAATGAATTATGAAATATATTGATGCTTTGATTTGCAGTTTGAATTCCGATATTTGTATTTGAGCTATTTGTCTAACTTGAAGGGATGTTTGTGTAATTTTGGGAACAATATGAATTTGTTTGATTTAATTAAATAAACCTTGTCCATTGAATTTGTTCTCTAAAATATGAATTGAGTATACAATATATGAAATTATTCGACTTGAATTAATTAATCCTCGCTATTTGGTAAACAAATATGCTATTCATGACTACGTAGAAACGAGTTATTAGGCCGTAGATAATTAAACTTGGAACTTTTGTAATTTAAAGTTTAATTACTTAATTAAATGTGTCTATTGAGCGATATATGAATTATATGAAATTGTTTGCTTTGATTTACCCGATCCATGTCCTTTGAAAACGAGCATGCTATTCTTGATAACGTAGAAATAATTTACCATGTTATGTATGATTTAATTGGCCACCCTTGGAAATAAGAAATGATTTAATTTCATAAGTATGAATTGGATATGCGTTAAGTAAATTAATATGTAATAATTTCGATTGCTTTGTCTTTCTATTTCTGTTGTTTGCATTAATTGTGCACATGAACGTGTCCTAATATGCAATATGATTTCTCTGAACTATATAATGATTTGTTCTGTAAGTAATTGTTAGGAATTTGAACCCTGCTTGTGTGATTGTATTTCTTAAGTGTTTGAGCATGTGTCGTGCGTCTCAGTGTGGTTGTTTGAGTCTGTCTGAGCCATGTGTTGTGTTTTGTGTGTACAGCTGGTTCAGGTGCACCCGGGGTGGTGACTAGTGGGTCGTGCAGGTTCTGGGGTGGACCATTTGCTGTGTCTTTGACTCTCTTTGGTACCAGGTGAGGTTAGGATATAGTTATACCCTATTGCAATGTGCCCGTTTTCGAATGTGTGAGATTTATAAGCCTTGTATATACGTAGATATGTGTGAAATATGCACTTTGATGGTTTATCATAAGTTTGAAAGTAAGAAACAATATATACGAGCCTATGTATGCTTAGTTTTGATATGTTATGATTTCGAGGCCAGTCTGCGTGATATGTACGTACGATATGATAAGTACGATATGCATGAGATATGTCTGTCTGTCTGTGTGTGGTGGGTTAAGTTTCCGATATATGTGTGTTTATCTGCGTGTTGGGCCCCGGAGTTGTGGGTAAGGGAGACGCGGGACGGCCATCGGGTTGCCGGTTGCAACCCCTGTGCACTTCTCCACAAAGGGAGACTTAGCTCATCCTCGGGAGGTCGAGGGGAAGGCGGGTCTTCTTGAGCCGAGGGCATGCTACGTGACCCGTCAAAGGAGCAGGTGGATCCCAAGTCTCATTATGTATATGTGTGGATGGTTAGGGTATATACAACCCTTCCATCACCCGGTGAAGGAGGTACGTTTGTTTTGATTTCGTCTGTCTATGCATTTGTGTGATAAGAAGGAGTTGGTTGGATGTGTGTTCGTACCCACCGAGTTTCGTTATGTTATGTCTATTGGTTAAGTTCGTGAAACGGGGGTAGATTCTTAAATTAAGATAAAAATTGTTATACTTTTAAGCTAATAAAATATGCTCCGATATGTGTGCTAAGTCTACATGAATTTGAGTTTACACTTTAAGAAACGGTTGAGTCAAGATTTGTTTGTTTGGTTTTAAGCCCACCTATATGTATATTATCACGGGAAAATTTTTTGGCGTGCAAGAACTAACCCCGGGTTCAAGAACATTGCTTCTACTTTGTGTTCTGCTTTATATATATGTATAGCGTGCGTGTGTTAACCCCTCCCTCAGTCTTTGGACTGACCCCTTCCCCTTTTATGTTTTTAGTTTGCAGGCTTTGCCTCGGAGGTCGTTGGAGTTCATGCTTGGCGGCAGTGTGTCATGTCTGTCATGTTTGTGTCTGTTCGTTTATGTTTGTTAAGCTTTTTGTTTTGAAATATGTTTGTAAATTTGTATAAGCTATGTTTTGTGCAGGTTTGCATTTATAATTTAAATGTTTAGAATTCGGGACAGGTTAGGACAGGTGCTCGGATTAGATGAACCCGTTTTGATTATATGATTATTCGGGACAGGATAAGACAGGTTTGCTGAATTAGTTGAACCCGTGTAGTTGATTTTGATGTCTATATTGCACCGTATGATTAATGTATGAAAGTTTTTGAAAGTTGGCTTTTCGCATTGCTTCCCCTGTTTGCATCTTTTCATTTGTACAGGGTTAGGTACCGCCTAGCTAGTGCGTGTGTTTTTGTTTGTCACCCGTTCGCTGTGACTTGGTGCGTGTGCGGAGTCTTCGTTTCGTATACGTGTCGGGCCATAGTGCGGGGTTGTGGTGCCCCACCGCTTGGGGTGCTACAGTGCAACTAGCATCCAAGGTAGTGCATGCTGCACAGAAGCGTTGTGTATGCGCGCGTGCTTCGCTCGCCGTACTACGCGCGCATGTGCCGTATCGGGGCCGAACTGGCGGCTTTCGCCCTGAAGACGGCCACATATGTGTGTCTGGCCTGTCTTGCGGTAGACGTCGCACGAGATGCAGCATTCACTTACGATCCGCATGAAGGCCGCGCACGATGGCATGCAGTTGTGATATCGTTCCACCTTTTTTGTGCAAAATCAAATTTTCTAAAATTCGGTTTTGTTGAATGAAAATTGTAGTTTAGAAAAAACCGGATTTGAACAGTTTTGAATCAGATTAATACGAAAACAGGTTTTTAATAATTTTCAAGAAATAGTCTAGATCTGACTGATTCGTATCTCGAACAAAAACCAAGAATAAATAACTAATATCCAAATTCAAGAATTTTCAGTCAAAATTTAAAATAATAACATTTCGAAATGAAAGTTGCAAGGTGGCTCTGATACCACTTGTTGGAAAGCACAGAGTAAAAGCAGCGGAAGTTTAAAAATTTTTCCAAAAGGGATTGTGATCTGACAATATTTTTTTCAAAACTTTTGGGATTTAAAGAAACTTAAAAGAATTGAAGCTTTCTTGAAACGTATTGAGCCGTCCTCAGACATTCTTCGTGCGGCATGAAATCCCCATTTCTTGAACAATTCTTTTTTCGAGATTCCAAAGTAGGAATCCTCTAGAAGTATCCACACCAGTCCTAGTTTCAAATCATATCAGTGAATATGCTAGTACTGTAATATGTGTATTAAAGAAACTAGAAACGAGAAAGAAAACAAGAGCATAATTAAATCTCCCTTAAAAACCCCTATTTGACGAAGATTAAACTGCCACGCCTAACCTCCTTGAAAAAACTCGTCCGATCCTCAAACGCACGAACAGATCTTGCTTTCCCGTGAAAATCATATTTTTTTCAATCGAATTATGTCCGTGAAAAAATCTTTCCATCAACCCTTCATATAAATAAGGGATTTCCTAAACCCTAAGTCTGTTTTAGGAACAGGATTCCCTAGTTTGAATTTTCTTCTATTTTTCTTTCTCTCAAAGTAATAACATCTTATCTAAATAAGATATTATCTTCTAGAAAAAGGACTTTCTAATCAAATTAGGAATATTTAGTTATTCCAATAATAATTAAATATCTTGTCTTAATAATATCTTATTCTAATCAATTTAGAATAATAATAAATAGAAGATATTTTATATTTAACTTATTTATTTATTCTAATCAAATTAGAACAATTATATAATTAAATATCTTAAATTAATTCTCCAATTAATTCCATAAAGGGCTTTAGAATTAATTCTAATGGGATAAAATTAATTTCTATTTAATTTCTTTTTGGGCTATATAATTAATTATCCAATTAATTATATTGTGGCTTTATAATTAATTCTCCAATTAATTATATTTGGGCTTATTAATTAATTCTTAAATTAATTAACACATGATCTAATTCCTCAATTGGATTTATACGTCCCAAACATGCTCTCGAACCCCACACGTGTACTTTACACTGTGGTCTCGTTTCAATCAATTATTTGATCTTTCAATAATACCCTTTGAACCTGGCATTTGTGTGTGACCCTCTACGAGCTCTTCTTGATTATCTTCAACGAAACCCACAACAACCAATTCCTCAAGGTGAAGGACAAAGAAGTGTTGCCACTTCGATTTACAAGGAATTCCGGGATAATAACCCTCAAAAATGGCTTTGAGGCGATGACATCATGGCAGAAGAATGGTTGTCTGAGATTACAAGAATTTGGGAGATTTGCCCGCTACATCACAAGAGAAGGCTATCTGCACCACCCGAATTATTCGAGGCCAAGCCTCTAATTGGTTGAAAGGAGTGAGGGCTTGATTAGAAAGAAACGACGAAGAATTTAATTGGGAAAGCTTTGTGAGAGAGTTCCATGACAAGTATATCCCTCCAAGTTCTCGGGAGAGAAGACTATAAAAATTTTTGGACCTCAGGCAAGGGACGAGGTCCGTGGAGGACTATATTCTAGAGTTTGAGAGGCTTGCTCCTTATGCCTCTCACATTATAGATGATGATTCTTTGAAGGCCCGGAGTTTTGTACACGGGTTAAGAGAGGAAATTCAATGGGCCTTGCAAGCTTCCACGGTTGATACATGGGCTAAGGCTACAAGAAAGGTTGTTCATGTTGAGGCACAAAAGTAACGACCGGAGCCCCAAACCTTTCACTTGGGGCAAGAGTCCGATTCGAGTTCAAGCTTGGGAAAGAGGCCCGTATTTCAAGAAGAGCCTCAAAACTTCAACCCCCAAGAGTTCATCATTGCTATCAAGAAGCCTCGACTCCCGATTTCGACTTCAGTACCCACTCTACCGGCACCTATATAATGTTCCTATTGCAAACATCCGAACCATAAGGAAGAGAATTGTAGGAAGAAATTGGGTAGCTTCTTTGGATGTATAGAATTGGGCCATAAGGTGAGATTTTGCCCTACCAATCCGAATTCAAGGCCTTTGAATGTTACGGCTCCAAGATCCCTAGAACAAGCCCAAGCTCATGTAATGGAGGTTGATGCCAAAGTTGATGCCGAGGCTAATGCCATCTTCGTAGTGCAAGGTACTAAAACTATTCATGACATCTCATTTCCTGCATTATTTAAGTGTGGGGTAACCCACTTTCTTATTGTTGGCTACTTGTCTCTTTTGTGCGCTTGCCCATTAATTGCGCGTGGCACTTTCTCACTCATTACTTACGCTTGATGCTTGTTATTGCATAGTTATTTCGAGAGGTAACTCTGAGTGTACGTGTGTTCTAGCTCTACGGTAAGCTGGGAGTTGTGTTTTCTACCGGGCTTCTAAGGTGAATCAACAACCATGAGAAGGTACGAGTGGTGGGAGTTTGGTAATTACGCCTCTCGTGTATCTCCACGCTCTTGAGTTAGCTTGAATGAATCACATGGTGGGTTATGTATCTCATTTAGACCCTCTCATTGTGTGAGACATTCGATCCTTGTGTGTGTGAGTGATTGTGTGTTCTTGTGTTTGAGAATGAAGAAATGAGAGTGAGAGATGAATGTATGTAATGTAATGTATTATATATGTGATATAAGTCAAGAGTATATTATATGTATATATTGTATATAATTAAAGATTGTAGCACCCAAGCGTAAGGTACCACATCCCCCGCACCGAGACCCGACCCGCATATGAAATGGAAGTCCATACACGTGCCGAATCACGGCGAACGGGGACACAACACACATGCTAAGCTAGGCGGGAGCTAACCCTTAAACCAATCAAGCACCAACAGATATATAATCATAGTCAAAATGATAAATACGCGGAAGCATAATCATAAGTCATAAGTCATAATCAACGTGGCCACATGGCCTACAAAACAAGTACGCCCGAATTCATAACAATTCATATCATATAGTAGAGTATGACAAAATAAGGTATGTAGTGAGTGCTAAGTACAAATGCAAGACCTAGACGACTCGTATTCCCGCCTAGCACTCCAAAACCTGCATAACACAGCTGAAAACAATACGGGTTCAGTCTATAAGAGACTGGTGGGTATAAAACGGGGGCTTAATATATAAGTATCGCGGAATTTAAACATATTTATGCAAGTAGTAATCCCGACGAAGTTTTTAGAATAATTTCCCAAGTGGGTGAAAACAAAGAAAGACATCTTCGGGATTACCACAATCATTTTCATTCATAAAGGTATTCATAGCCCTGGCGAGGGGCGTGCATTATCTCCAACCAACACCTCGTGTAATCATAATCATTATTCATAATCAATATTCATTCGTTATCATGCATAATCAATCTTTTGTGCACAGTCATACGATTCATAATCATACATATACTCCTTCTTCCTCCGGTTGGTGGACAAGTTAGCTAGACCTGACCACCGATTCATACATAGGCACAATGAGGGTACATGAATCCCTCAAAGGCACTCGGCTCCCATTCCCCGCCAATCTCCTAGCGAGGTCCGGAGTCGCCGTTAGTTTGGTGGAACTAGTACACGAGATCACCGTCGGCCCTCGCCTCCCCGGATCGCCACGTGCACTAAGTCCCGGGGCCCGTGTGATTCATAATCATATCATGCATTCGCCAAAATCAGGTAGGAATTTATACATAAAAGGGTTCACGTTTAAAAAATCATTTACTCGATAAAAAGACTCGATATACATATATTATAATTTTTGGCTTAAAACTTTTCAAGTAGGGATATATCGGGTCATCTTAACTAATAGAAGAGAAACCCACCTCGTGTAATCACAAGAATTACGCACAAGCAACTCAAGGCTCGCCTTCGTCTCCGACCGTACCCGAATCTGCAAGAAAGAAGCGAGAAAGGAGAAGATAGAAGCTGGATTCTTCCTCTCTCGGCCAAGAACCAAGGAAATGGAGAAGGGCTTCAAACCGGCTGAATTCTTGCTTTTGTGAACAATGACGGGGGTTGAGATTGTAGGTGGTATTAAATGTGATGAATTTGGTGTAATATGGTCAAGGTTAGGTGAATTTAGGTTAGAGTATGGCTATGTATTAATTCTAATGACTGGAGAGGGTGTAATTTCTGCCGCGTCAAGTTTCGGTCGAAATTTCGGAGGTTCAAACAGGGTTAGAAAAATATAAGGCCTATTTTGTTCAACCCGAATTCTCGATATGAGTTCAGCGAAGATGACGGAACTCGAATCCGAGTTCCGTAGCTCAAGTTACGGCTTCCGGAACCGAAGGTGCGCTAAAAGCCCTTAAAAGTCCATTTGGTCCCGTAAAAGAAATTAAATCCGAAAACACGTAAAACGAGATAAAAAACGAGCGTCGAGCATACACACGTAAACATAACTCACATAATTTACACATATCAAAAATTCACAAAAATTGGAATTGAATTCGGACACGAACGGCGCACGTTTCAAAGGCATCAAATAATTGTTCACAAATATTCAAATAATTCCCCATATTTCGTAAAATAATTCGGTAATTAAAATAATTATACAATTAATTCATAATGACACGTAATTAGCAAAATGATATTAATTAATGCATAATTAACATATAAACACATAATTAACATAATAATTTACATTAGCGTAATTAAATAAAATTAATTAATCTAATTACAAAATTAATTAATTAAACTAACGAAATTAAATGATTAAATTAAAATTAAATTAAATGGATAACCAAATAATCACATAATTAATTAATTTAAATTGCACAATTAATACACATACGTCATACCTGTACGAACGAAAAATCGGGATGTTACAACCTCTTCCCCTTAAAAAGAATCCATCCTTGGATTCACTGTTCGTTCGGAAACAATTCTGGGTGAAACTTTCTCATCTTCTCCTCCGTTTCCCTTGTAGCCTCTTCGGTCTTATCACTCCTCCAAAGGACCTTAACCAGTGGAATACGCCGATTCCTGAGTTCCTGAAATTTTCGATCCAATATCTTAATTGGTTTTTGTACGAAGGTAAGACTCGGTTCTAATTCCACTTCTTCAACAGGTAAAACCTCGGATTCATCTCTGTAATACTTTCGGAGTTGGGAAACGTGAAAGACATTATGAATCCCTGTCAAGCTCGGAGGTAAGTCCAAACAATAAGCTGTATCACCCACTCTCTCCAAAATCTCAAACGGTCCCATATACCGGGGGTTCAATTTTCCACCTCGACCAATTCTTGAGAATCCTTTACGTGGAGACGCTTTTAAGAAGACTCTATCTCCAACTTCGAATTCAAGGTTCTTCTTTCTTTGGTCGGCATAGCTCTTTTGTCGATCTTGAGCAGCTTTCATCCGTTGTCTAATTATTTGGACTTTATCTATTGCATCCTGCACGACCTTAGAAGGTTTCTCCTTCTTTTCTCCTCTTTTCACTCCTTCTTGTTTAGTCCAATTCCATTATTCTAAGTCGAAGAACAACGGGGATCGATACTTTCTTCCATAAAGAGCTTCATACGGTGCCATCTCAATCGAGGCCTGATAGCTATTATTATAAGCGAATTCGATTAATGGCAACTGCTCATTCCACGAGCTCTGAAAATCCAAAGCACACGCCCTTAGCATATCCTCTAAATACTTAATCAACCACTCTGATTGTCCATCGGTTTGAGGATGGAAAGTTATGCTAAACTGAAGCCTTGATCCCAAATTCTTTTGAAGTTCTTGCTACAACCTCGAAGTAAACCTTGGATCTCGATCTGACACAATACTAACCGGTACTCCATGAAGTCTCACAATCTCATCACAATACCTCTTGGCTAGTTTATTCACTTTGTCGGACATCCTGATGGCCAGAAAATGAGCTGATTTTGTTAAACGATCCACGATCACCCAAATCCCATCAAATCCTCCTTTCACCTTTGGCAAACCCGTAACGAAGTCCATGGCAATCTGTTGCCATTTCCATTCTGGGATCGGTAATGGTTGAAGTAGCCCTGATGACTTCTGATGTTCCGCCTTCACCACTTGGCAAGTCATACAGTGTCTCACGAAGTTGATTACATCCCGTTTCAAACCCTTCCACCAATAGAATTGTTTCAAGTCTTTATACATCTTGTTCCCTCTGGGATGTATCGAATACCCTGACCGATGGGCTTCTTCGAGTATACTCCTTTGCAACTCTTCCGGCACAACAACTCGATTCTTGAATCTCAGAAGTCCAGTATTATCAAACCCAAAAGGACCTTCTGAATCTGTTTGAGCCTTCTCTATTAACTTCTGAACTCCAGGATCAGTTCTCTGAGCATCAAACAATCTCTGTTGAAGATCTGGCTGAATCGTAATGTTCCGAATACAAGCCCTTAATTTGAACGACTCATCTTCCTTCTGAGTTTCCAACTCCAAACTAGCTACGTTAGCTTTCCTACTAAGTGCATCTGCGACTACGTTAGCTTTAACTGGATGGTATCGAATCGTGCACTCATAGTCTGCCAAAATTTCCATCCAACGCCTTTGTCTCTTGTTCAACTCCTTCTGAGAGAAAAGATACTGAAGACTCTTGTGGTCGGAAAATATCTCAAAAGAAACTCCATAAAGATAGTGTCTCCATTTACCCAGAGCAAAAATCACGGCTGCGAGTTCTAGATCATGAGTGGGATAGTTATGTTCATGATCCTTTAACTTCCTTGAGGCATAAGCAATTACTCTTCCATTCTGCAAACACAACCTACACCTTCCTTCGAGGCATCCGTATAAACCATGTATCCTTCTGTACCTTCAGGAAGTGTTAACACCGGTGCCGTTGTCAATTTCTCCTTCAAGAGTTGAAAACTAGCCTCACAAGCTTCATTCCACTTGAACTTAACCTCTTTCTTTGTCAGTCGGGTTAAAGGACCTGCAATCTTCGAAAAATCCTGTACGAATCTCCGATAATAGCCTGTCAAACCCAAGAAACTTCTTACCTCTGAGGCATTCTTTGGACTTTGCCACTGAGTAACTGTCTCAATCTTAGAAGGATCTACTTCCAGACCTTTACTCGAGACAATGTGGCCTAGAAAAGCTACCCGATCGATCCAGAATTCACACTTGCTAAACTTGGCAAACAATTGGTGCTCCCTCAAAGTGTTCAATACAATTCTCAGATGCCGAGCATGATCCTCAGGAGTCCTCGAATAGACCAGAATATCATCGATAAAGATCACCACAAATTTATTGAGGTAGGGACGAAAAATCCTTTGCATCATATCCATAAAAGAAGCTGGGGCATTAGTTAACCCAAAGGGCATCACTACAGACTCATAATGCCCATATCGAGTGTTGAATCCTGTCTTAGGAATATCCTCTTCTTTGATTTTCAACTGATAGTATCCTTGTCTCAAGTCGAGTTTTGAATACACCCCCGAACCCTGCAACACGTCGAATAAATCCTTAATGTGGGGCAAAGGATACTTGTTCTTCACTGTCATCCGATTGAGTTCCCAGTAATCTATACACATCCTCAAAGTTCCATCCTTCTTCTTAACAAAAAGAACTAGCGCACCCCAAGGTGAAGAACTTGGCCGTATATATCCTATCTCAAGCAACTCTTCAATCTGAATCTTTAGTTCCTTCAATTCGGCCGCAACCATCCGATATGGAGTCTTAGAAAACGGTTCGGATCCCGGATGTAGGTCTATCACGAATTCAATCTCACGATCCGGTGGCAAAGAACCCAAAGTCTCAGGAAACACATCAGCAAATTCCTTCACAACTTCGGTATCTTCTAGCTTCATTTAATCTTTCGGCTTGTTGAGGAGATAAGCAATAAATCCCATGGCTCCATCTCTTATTAGTCTGTGAGCTTCTGTGAAAGACAAGAGAGGCACTGATTTTGAACCAACACCCACAATCAAATCATCTCCCAAAATAATCTTCTTCGTAAAACAGTCAACCTTGGCCCGATGCCGAAACAACCAATCCATCCCAAGAATAATCCCATATCTTTTCATAGGCATAATAATCAGATCTGCAGGATAATCTCTCCCTTCCAAACTGATTGAACACTCCCGAACAATCTGATCTGTCTGAAGACTTCCACCGAGAGGAGAACTCACAAAATAACAAGTATGTAAACAAGTAGCAGGCAAGCACAGAGTAGTAGCTAAATCACACGAAATAATAGAATGCATCGCACCAGGATCAAAGAGTGCATGAATGTTCGTGGTATGAATGCATATAGTACCTTCCACCATGGCGGTAGGGTCGACCTCTGCATCCTGTTCCTCGCCCTCAAGGGGATAAGTACGTGCCTGAAACATTGGTCTCGGTGCTCCCCTTTGAAATCCAGGGTTCTTTTTAGGACAAACTTCAGCCATGTGATCTCCCTTCCTACAAATAAGGCACAAACCCAATCTTCTTCGGCAGTTGTTATAGGAGTGGGTCGGTCCTCCACAATGAAGGCATGGAGGTACAGTGTGACGAAAATCAGTAGAATTAGGTGCTGCGGGTAGAGTCCTTGGGGCCTGTGGAGCTGATCCTCCCAATCGTAACTTCTTAATAGGAACCCTGTTCTGTGGAGCAACATGTACCATCGGCCTCTTCCCAGAGCTCGATCCAGAATCTCGTCCCAAAGGTGCTCTAAAAATTGGATCCTTCTTCTTGTACTCCTCCTCCTGTACTAAGGCTCTCTGAACAGTATCAGCAAAAGACTCAAAGTTATGCCCGGCCTAACCATGCCTCAAATCCTGCCTCAACCCTGCAATAAATTTTTTCGCCTTCGTCTTCTCATCCCGGGTGATGTGTGGAGCATACTTCCCGAGCCTGTTAAAAGCAGCAATATACTGGGCCACAGTACGGCTGCCCTGTTTCAAATCCATAAACTCCTGCTCCTTCCTCTCTCGAACTACCTCGGGTACCATATAATCTCTGAACTCCCTCTTGAAGATCTCCCAAGTTACGTCCTCTCCATCGACTTCCAATCTCTCTTTCGTTCTCTCCCACCAATCATAAGCCTCGCCATCCAGCTGAAAGACAGCAAACTGAGCCCTCTCATGTGTAGTAAACAGTTTGATCTCGAAAATCCACTCCAATCGAGTAAGCCATCCCTCTGCTACAGCATCATCTAAAGAACCCGAAAACCGAGGGGGGTTATAGCTCAGAAATACCCCTGTGGTTAGGCTGAGGTGCTAACTGTTCTGCCGGCGGTGGTGGTGCTTGAGCTCTCCGTTGCTCAACAAAGTTATACACGGCTTTCATAAAATTCTCCATATTCGTTGGAGGTGGTGGTCGTTGCGGTGATGGAGACCTGTGTCTATCTCTCCTTGGCGGCATCCTGTCCAAGAATCATCAAAATGCATGTTATTTTTAATCCATGCATGAAATGCGAATGATTCAATCAAAGTCAAGAGTTGGAGCACATAATCACATAAGAAATGCATATGCAACACGTTGACAAGTTGTTCCTAAAAGAGCCGTACGACCTAAACTGACTCGACACGACACGAGAGCCAGGGTTTTGCAACCTCAGGCTCTGATACCACTTAAGGATGTAGCACCCGGGTGTAAGGACCACATCCCCCGCACCGAGACCCGACCCGCATATGAAATGGAAGTCCATACATGTGCCGAATCACGGCGAACGGGGACACAACACACACGCTAAGCTAGGCGGGAGCTAACCCTTAAACCAATCAAGCACCAACAGATATATAATCAAAGTCAAAATGATAAATACGCGGAAGCATAATCATAAGTCATAAGTCATAATCAACGTGGCCACACGGCCTACAAAACAAGTACTCCCGAATTCATAACAATTCATATCATATAGTAGAGTATGACAAAATAAGGTATGTAGTGAGTGCTAAGTACAAATGCAAGACCTAGACGACTCGTATTCCCGCCTAGCACTCCAAAACCTGCATAACACAGCTGAAAACAATACGGGTTCAGTCTATAGGAGACTGGTGGGTATAAAACGGGGGGCATAATATATAAGTATCGCGGAATTTAAACATATTCATGCAAGTAGTAATTCCGACGAAGTTTTTAGAATAATTTCCCAAGTGGGTGAAAACAAAGAAAGACATCTTCGGGATTACCACAATCATTTTCATTCATAAAGGTATTCATAGACCTGGAGAGGGGCGTGCATTATCTCCAACCAACACCTCGTGTAATCATAATCATTATTCATAATCAATATTCATTCGTTATCATGCATAATCAATCTTTTGTGCACAGTCATACGATTCATAATCATACATATACTCCTTCTTCCTCCGGTTGGTGGACAAGTTAGCTAGACCTGACCACCGGTTCATACATAGGCACAATGAGGGTACATGAATCCCTCAAAGGCACTCGGCTCCCATTCCCCGCCAATCTCCTAGCGAGGTCCGGAGTCGTCGTTAGTTTGGTGGACCTAGTACACGAGATCACCGTCGGCCCTCACCTCCCCAGATCGCCAAGTGCACTAAGTCCCGGGGCCCGTGTGATTCATAATCATATCATGCATTCGCCAAAATCAGGTAGGAATTTATACATAAAAGGGTTCACGTTTAAAAAATCATTTACTCGATAAAAAGACTCGATATACATATATTATAATTTTTGGCTTAAAACTTTTCAAGTAGGGATATATCGGGTCATCTTAACTAATAGAAGAGAAACCCACCTCGTATAATCACAAGAATTATGCACAAGCAACTCAAGGCTTGCCCTCGTCTCCGACCGTACCCGAATCTGCAAGAAAGAAGCGAGAAAGGAGAAGATAGAAGCTGGATTCTTCCTCTCTCGGCCAAGAACGAAGGAAATGGAGAAGGGCTTCAAACCGGCTGAATTCCTGCTTCTGTGAACAATGACGGGGGTTGAGATGGTAGGTGGTATTAAATTTGATGAATTTGGTGTAATATGGTCAAGGTTAGGTGAATTTAGGTTAGAGTATGGCTAAGTATTAATTTTAATGACTGGAGAGGGTGTAATTTCTGCCTCGTCAAGTTTCGGTCGAATTTCGGAGGTTCAAACGGGGTAAGAAAAATATAAGGCCTATTTCGTTCAACCCGAATTCTCGATATGAGTTCAGCGAAGGTGACGGAACTCGAATCCGAGTTCCGTAGCTCAAGTTACGGCTTCCGGAACCGAAGGTGCGCTAAAAGCCCTTAAAAGTCCATTTGGTCCCGTAAAAGAAATTAAATCCGAAAACACGTAAAACGAGATCGAAAACGAGCGTCGAGCATACACACGTAAAAATAACTCACATAATTTACACATATCAAAAATTCACAAAAGTTGGAATTGAATTCGGACACGAACGGCGCACGTTTCAAAGGCATCAAATAATTGTTCACAAAAATTCAAATAATTCCCCATATTTCGTAAAATAATTCGGTAATTAAAATAATTATACAATTAATTCATAATGACACGTAATTAGCAAAATGATATTAATTAATGCATAATTAACATATAAACACATAATTAACATAATAATTTACATTAGCGTAATTAAATAAAATTAATTAATCTAATTACAAAATTAATTAATTAAACTAACGAAATTAAATGATTAAATTAAAATTAAATTAAATAGATAACCAAATAATCACATAATTAATTAATTTAAATTGCACTATTAATACACATACGTCATACCTGTACGAACGAAAAATCGGGGATGTTACAAAGATAAAGAAAAGTTTTGCAAACATATAATTAATTGCACTTAAGCCCTTAAGTTCAGTTTATTTATAAGTTAGAGAGGAGTGCCATGAAGGGTGTATGTGCAAATTATGAAATGTAGGGATTAAGTGGATATGCATATATATATATATATATATATATATATATATATATATATTGTAGAATGATGAAATGAAATTAAATATATGCATGTATGCATGTTACAACTAATCAATTAGGCTATATTAATGCAAATAAATCCAATTATGGTTAATCAAGTATTTAACCTTACAATTTACATAATAAGCGGTGATCAAAATAAATAAATAATCCTAACTCTCAGAAAACTCACACGCGTGGGCCGCGTACCTGAACGATCGGAAAATTGGGGCGTTACAACCCTCCCCCTTAAAAGAATTTGGTCCCCAGATTCACTGCTCAGGAGGAAACAACTCTGGATGGAACCGTTTCATCATATTCTCGGCTTCCCATGTGGCTTCTTCAGTCTTGTCACTTCTCCAAAGAACCTTAACCAATGGGATTTGCGGATTTCTCAATTCTTGAAATTTCTGGTCTAAGATCTTAATAGGCTTCTAAACAAACGTTAGGTTCGGTTCCAGCTCTGTTTCTTCAACGGGTGGGATCTCGGATTCATGGGGGTAGTACTTCCTCAATTGTCACACATGGAAGACCTTATGAATCCCTGTGAGACTCGGTGGTAGGTCCAACCGATAGGTTACTTCACCAACTCTTCCAAGAATTTCGAAAGGAACAAAGTAACGAGGATTAAGCTTTTCTCCTTTCCCAATCCGAGTAACTTGTAGCACCCGAGCGCAAGGTACCACATCCCCCGCACCGAGACCCAACCCGAATATGAAATGGACAATCCATACCCGAGCTAAGTCACGGCGAACGGGGACATACACACACGCTAAGCTAGGCGGGAGTTAACTTTCACAACCAAAAAGACAATAAAACATAACTATTTCCAAAGCGGAAGCAAAGTACATACATAAATAGCAGGGTAAGCAAAGAGCAACGGGTTCAAATAGCATAGATACCTAATCCCGAAATTCCATAAAATCATAAAACATCAATTACGGTTTCTTATAAATTCATTCAGAATTCATGATAGTAGTAACAGTCAATACAAATCTTACATTTTCCATAACTTAAACGAATCATAGTTCACTATGCTTATGGACAGACTCTGACTTAACCGAAAGACTTAATAGACTTGACTTCCCGCCTAGCACTCCAAGCCTGCAAGAACACTGAAAACAATCCGGGTTCAGTCTATACGATACTGGTGGGTATAAAAATGAGGTATAAGTATACTATAAGACAATATTTAAACATTCACATGCAAGTTGTAATCCCAAATGAGGTTTTTAGAGCATTTCCCAAGTGGGTGAAATAAAGAAGTCATTAAAAGGGATTATAACGTTCATTTTTTCATTCTTTAGGTCTTTCGTGGCCCGGCGAGTAGGCGTGCATTATCTCCAACCAACACCTCATGTAGTTCATTAAACATTCATTCATTCTTTCTTTCTTTTATGCATTACATTCTTTTGTGCACATTCATGAACATTTACAACTTCTTCCTCCAGGTGATGGCCGGGTGATCGGCCTGAACCATCCACTTATTGACCAAAAGGGGAACATGACTCCCCAGATGGCACTCAGCGTCCATTCCTAGCAAACTCCTAACGAGGTCCGGTTACGCCATTCATTGGTGGAACTAGTGTGAGGGATCACCGTCGGCCCATGCCTGCCCGGGTCACCATTCACACCAAGTCCCTGGGCCCCATTTTGTACATTCATTCATTCTTTCTCGCCAAAACATTTGGTAAGTTCATAAAAGAAGGGCTTTTCTTTAAAATCATTGACTCATGAAAACGACTCTATATACATACATACTTTTGGCTGAAATCTTTACACATTGGGAGTATATAGGGTCTTTTAACTAAATAGTAGAGAAACCTACCTGTACGCCTCTTACCGAACAAAACCAAGCAGACAAGAAGACTTGAAAGTGTCCTATGAACCCGGTACGTCTCCGCCCTAGAGAAAACTGTACAAAAGACAACACGGTGCATTTGTGAGACTCGAGACTCTAAATGAACCACATATGACGAACGGCGATGCATTGGCGTGGTATGACATGCGTAAAAGTTAACAATGTCTCATGCGGATGTTTATATACACATCTAAAGCCACTTAGATATATAAATGATTCAATGACTCCATGAATGAATAAATCATGCTCATTCACTATCATTTATTCATTCAATGTTCAAGTCATTCTATGTTCAAGCAAATCAGAAATGAAATTCATGTACATATAACTCATATCCATATTAAATTTCCATAGCCAAGGCATTACATAATACAATGTATTCATAACACATTTTAACAAAGTATTTGTATCAATTCAAGGTGAATGGAATCCATTAAACACATAAGGAATGCATTTATTGCAAAGAGAGTCACATTGTAGCACTTAAACGTTTACACTTTCTTTTCAAGTTTGCACAATGAATTCATAATATAAAATTCATAAAATTAGAAAAATATATCATATATTATCAATTAATCAAGCCTATATATCATATAATTCACATATGGGAGCCAAAAGAGAGAAAGGAAAGCAAGAAGAGAGGTTTTGGTGAAGTTGGGCAAAACCCGACAATATTTGGAAACGTACATGCTGTAGGAAAACTGGAATATCTTGAGTTATAGAAGTTGGAATTGAGTTTTTCTTATTGGGTATGAAACTAGACTCAAAGACCTTTCTGTTGATATATGTCTCGTTTTTGGTTCAAAGCGAGGTGAAAATGGCATACGCCCGAAGTTGAATGAAAGCAGTTTTCCGGTAAAGTGGCGACACCAAAAAGAATTAATCATATATCACAAACTAGAAAATATAATGAGATGATTCCAATTTTAGAATATTCTAGACTTCAAGAGGTTTCCGTAGGTTCAAAAATCAGGTCAATCGGAGTTCGTATGAGGTGGGCGCGGCCATGACAAAATTACACATAAAAACAGTCGCGGCCGCGACCTGCACTCCAACAGCAGTAAAAATGTCGGGAAAACAGGGGAAGGCTCGAAAATTGGCTCCCAATCCACACCAAGCCAATAAAATCACTCCAAATCAACATATATCATAAATATAAGTCATATATATCAATTAAGCAACATTTAATCCATGCAAACATGCTTCCCAAGGGATCAAACGTGAGATGAAGGTGTGGTGATCATTTCATGAAATTTCTTCAAAACTCCATTAATGGAAACTCATGAATGCTTCAACAACCATATAATACCTCATCCTAAATGCAAAGAAGGGGTCAAGACAATCATATTCATGCTTGGAATCAACCAAATTCGTCAAGGAATGAAAGAGATCAACATATTTCATTATAACCTAACTATTCATCTTCTTCTCCAAAAACTCATGAAAGCATGCTCAAAATTGGGGATGAATGGATCAAACTAACTCATAATGAATGTATATAACACCCCTAAACTTACCTTGTGGATTGGATGAAGTTTGGAGGAGATTTGAGCTTGAAATCTCCAAGTAGGGCATGGTGACGGGATGAAACTGGGAGCAGGGGTTTTGGGCTGGTTTTTCTCTTATTTCTGAGTATAGTTCGGTGTGGGGCTGGTATGGGGAGTTATTGGCCTTAACTAGGGTTCTATAGGATCCAACCATGGTTAATTTGGTCAAGGTTTGAATGAGTTATGTCATTTTTAGTAAAGGGTGCCAGATTTGCATTTGTTTCGGTTTTCGGTTGAATTTTGGGGTTTCAAATGGTCTTAGAAAAATATGAGGCTAAGTTCATTGAACCCGAATTTTCGTTACGAGTTCAACAAAGTTGACAGAACTCGATTTCGAGTTCCCGACCTCAAGATATCACATACGGAACCAACGGTGCGCTAAGTGCTCGTTAGCCCCCGATTTGGTTCCAATCACAAGAAATAAATTTAAAATGCAATCAAATGAATCCAAAAACATGAAACGAGAAAACGTACACATTCATGACACACCTATCTTCAACATATTAAATTTCCACAAAATTTTGAATTCATTTCATATAGTAACGACACGCAGCTTGTCACGTAAATGCATATCGTTCAAGAATTCATATAATTTCAAAAGTCAAAAGAAATTTAAGAATCCATTTTAAATATTTATTAAAAATATAACGAATTACATAATATTAAAAGATTAATTAAAATACAATTAGTAATTATAATAAACGATTAATTAGGCAATTAAATAATTTAAACGCGTAATTTAGTAGCACACAAGTTATTCATATCAATTCCAATTCAATTATTGCATATATTTCAATTAATCACATATTTAACAATTAAATAATAAAATTTAAATATAGAAAACACTTATAGCCAATTAATTCGTGCAAATTAGTAAATACATACGTCATTTTAGATTACGGAAAAGTTGGGGCGTTACAATCTTTCCCCCTTAAAAAGAATCCGTCCTCGGATTCACTACTCGACCGAACAACCAATGAGAGATTCCCCGTCTCTCACAAGAAACAAGGAGAGAGCCCCGACTCTCGAGCAGCAATGAGAGAACCCCGTCTCTCGCAAGCAAAGAGAGCACCCCGTCTCTCAAACAAAAATAAGAGAATCCCCGTCTCTTACAAACAACGAGAGCACCCCGTCTCTCAAACAAAAATAAAGCAAGGAAGCCTCCAATACTCCCAAGCAATCACACGCGAAACCATAATTAAAGTCACGTAAGACACCCAAAGTAGGTAATAAATAGCATTCACGTTGGTTATCACTTACTCCAAGTAGTTTAACATGATAAGAAATCAAGGCACATAGTATAAAACTACTTAAATTAAATTTGCATGGATGAGTGTATCATAGATGATTCATGTACCATTCACCGTAGTTGCATAATTTAGAATTGTGAGTTTTGTTGTCCAATACATGATCTGCCCAGAAAGTGAGTGCAGTACTTGCCTTGTCTTTAATTTCTTCAGTGTATCCCGATGAAGCCATGATCGACCCTCTTCGTATTTTATTCTTGATTCTCTTCTGACGTTTATTTCTTCTAGTTTTCCTCTTCGGTCCTTCATCAATTTCTACAAGTTCTCTCAGTCAGACCAACTCTTAATACCCGAGCATTGATCCCCCGTATACTGTTAGATCATCCGTCCCGAAATCAGATCCATAACTATTTTCCTTACTCAAATCAAAGCTCAACGTACCCTTGAAAATAACTACCCTTGGTGCCCTTAAAAATTTATTCCCAACCTCAATATATATATGTATCACCCAAATCTTTCTCTATCTTCCATTTGATTTACCCTTTTCACTCTCTTTAAACCTTTAAGGTGAAATTTGGTATTCGGTCCCTACAATTCCTTAATCGAAGATAAAATGTTCTTGATGATTCTTGAAGTTTGATTTAAATTTCCCAATGCTCATCCTTGCCGGTTTTGTCTCTTCTTAAATCTCTTTCCAAACTTATTGAACCAAGCTTTATTGACAGCATCCCCTTTCTATGATAACTTGAATCAGTTCCCTCTTGACAAGTCAACTTAGGAGTTTCCCTAAACTCCTTCCTAATTCCTTTATCTTCAAATCGACTTACATACGTAGAAAGATTCGATGAGCTAACCTCTCTATTCCCTGTGAAAATCTTCAACCCGAATTTAGTGGTTTAGCTCTCATTTTAATGGTCAACCCTTACAACCCTCTTATTCATCTCCATTTCCCACCATAAAATTCTCGGATCTTCCCTAATTATATTTCCGTTATTTCTATTTATTATTTCTTCGGCCACAACTTCAAGTTTCAATTTTTGTCTCTTGTCATGCTCTCCCCCTTAAAATTTTTGTCGTTACATTTTGAACTCCATCGATCCTTCTTTCATCGAAATTCTTGATGGAAAGATTTCAATTGTGGAGGATTTTAACTGACATAGCAACCCAAAAATTTTGCCTTTCAACTTTCCTCCAATCCTCTTGATAATCGAATCCCCCTTCTCCATTATTGTTCGATCAAAACACCCCGAAGCCAAATCTAATCTCACTTTCCCTTTGGAATTCCTTTCCACTAACCTATCCCTTTCTTGAAGTTCTTTACTTTCCGAAGTCATCTTCCTTGTAGTGCGCCATCCCATTATTTATTTTCCTCTTACCTCATGTGTGGCCAGTCGAAGAGATACTTGATAAGTGAGGTGAAAGAACTTCCTACAAAGTAAACACTAAAATGCATGTCGAGTAAAGATGTTAATGAACGTGTCACGCTTGCAACAATTGAATAGGCAACACATTAGAGCAACAAAATCAAGTAGAAATGCGCGCATGAACATAAGTAAAGAAAAATATATGATTAATGCGAAGTATGATGCACGTACCATGAATGCTTTGGAACCTGTCACTAAGATGGCAAGTGGTTAACTCGATAGCTTGTTCTCATTTCTCCGACCGCGGCTTACTTTGACGTGTTGATCATTTCTTGTCTATCCCACGGTCTTCAAGATTTCCATAAGTCCTTGTGCATAAACTTGTACCTTCCACGGTCCGGGATTACAATTTCTCGATCCCTAACTTCTTCTACATCCATGGAATTAGCATCCCAATTTCTCCCCGAAAGTCGCCCTTCAACAATGCCCAACTCTCTTATAAAATTACCCCGACCGTATTTCCGAATCCTATTTCGAGTCATCACCCTGATCAATATTCCCGTGCTTATCCTTTACGAGTTTAGATTGGGAATAGAACTTGCTTTCCAATTGCTCCCACTTGCGCGCATGATTTCCTTCCAAAAAGTCTTTGCCTTTCTTTATCATTTACGTTCGTTACTCTATATTTCCCAATTCACCTTCACAACACGACAATTCAGCTTGGATTTGGAAAACGAACTCAAATCTTGTCCGTATTATTGTCACCTTCCATGAACTTGTATTTTCCACGCTACTTGGCTCCTTCCAATACCTTCCCGACTCGTTTTCCATCTTAGTTCAATTTTAGGGCTCCCGGACTCACTTCTTCCCGATCTTGACCTCTGCAACCTCTTTTCTAACCATTGGGTCTATTTAAAAATTCCTCTTTGACGACTCTTGATGCTTAATTCCCTCCGAATGTGTTTTAGCTTGAATCTTCACAATCCTCGTTATCTCTTCCATAATCCAAACCCTGAGTTAAAGTACCCTCAAAGTTCATTCACCCCATTCCTTAATTTGAATCACCCCGTTGAATCCAATTATGGTATCTTATGTAAGAGAGCCGCATATGTCAAACTTCGGAGTCATAAATATTCCCCGATCAACTTTTATTTCTTCAAGTGTCCCTCTATAGTTGTATCTCTGAAGTCGAACTTCTAATTCAGCTCCTAACCCTTGAACTCTAGCTCTATCTATGAGGAACACGCATCTCGAATTCTCTATATCTTTCCCCGATGTATCCTTCCTATCCTTCATGCCTCAGAAAGAACTTGTAATAAGGCGTTTTTAGCATGATACTTGGTCGTGGTTTGATAGTATCTTCATAATCTGTAATTCATAACTTATTTCGAGGGTACATACGTGCGATTAGTGTATGCTCATGGAACGTATTTAACACGAAAAGTACTGATCCAATGCAGGAAGGCAACAGATAGGTCAACAAAAATCAAAAAGGAAGCAAATTATATTCAAGATCAATGCAATGCACACATTGTCACGTAGTTCCTAAGCAGTACGACCTGAACTGACTCAATCACGACACGAGAACATCGGTTTTGCAACCGGGCTCTGATACCACTTAAGGATGTAGAACCCGAGCGCAAGGTACCACATCCCCCGCACCGAGACCCGACCCGAATATGAAATGGACAATCCATACCCGAGCTAAGTTACGGCGAACGGGGACATACTGTAATATCCCACATCGGGTTGGAGGTGGGCTTGAAGCCACTTTATAAGTGGTGGATCCCCCTCCCCTGAGTAGAGGCCTTTTGGGTGCACTGGGTTATACCAGTGGCTCGAAACGTAAAACCGTGAGGCGCTTGGGGTCTACCCTTGGCCAAAGCAGACAATATCGAACGGCGGGTCTTTGGACTGTTACAAATGGTATCAGAGCCAGGGACCCGGATTCGGTGTGCCAGCGAGGACGCTGGGCCCCTATGGGGGGGTGGATGTAATATCCCACATCGGGTTGGAGGTGGGCTTGAAGCCACTTTATAAGTGGTGGATCCCCCTCCCCTGAGTAGAGGCCTTTTGGGTGCACTGGGTTATACCAGTGGCTCGAAACGTAAAACCGTGAGGCGCTTGGGGTCTACCCTTGGCCAAAGCGGACAATATCGAACGGCGGGTCTTTGGACTGTTACACATACACACACACTAAGCTAGGCGGGAGCTAACTTTCGCAACCAAAAAGACAATAAAACATAACTATTTCCAAAGCGGAAGCGTACATACATAAATAACAGGGTAAGCAAAGAGAAATGGGTTCAACTAGCATAGATACCTAATCCCAAAATTCCATAAAATCATAAAACATCAATTATGGTTTCTTATAAATTCATTCAGAATTCATGATAGTAGAAACAATCAATACAAATCTTACATTCTCCAAAACTTAAACGAATCATAGTTCACTATGCATATGGACAGACTCTGACTTAACCGAAAGACTTGATAGACTTGACTTCCCGCCTAGCACTCCGAGCCTGCAAGAACACTGAAAACAATCCGGGTTCAGTTTATACGAGACTGGTGGGTATAAAAATGAGGCATAAGTATAGTATAAGACAATATTTAAACATTCACATGCAAGTTATAATCCGAAATGAGGTTTTTAGAGCATTTCCCAAGTGGGTGAAATAAAGAAGTCATCAAAAGGGATTATAACGTTCATTTTTTCATTCTTTAGGTCTTTCGTGGCCCGGCGAGTAGGCGTGCATTATCTCCAACCAACACCTCGTGTAGTTCATTAAACATTCATTCTTTCTTTCTTTCTTTCATGCATTATATTCTTTTGTGCACATTCATGAACATTTACACCTTCTTCCTCCAGGTGATGGCCGGGTGATCGGCCCGAACCATCCATTCATTAACCAAAAGGGGAACATGACTCCCCAGATGGCACTCAGCGTCCATTCCTCGCTAACTCCTAACGAGGTTCGGTTACGCCATTCATTGGTGGAACTAGTGTGAGGGATCACCGTCGGCCCATGCCTCCTCGGGTCACCACTCACACCAAGTCCCTGGGAATTCTGTGTAACACCCGAGCGCAAGGTGCCACATCCCCCGCACCGAGACCCGACCCGCATATGAAATGGATAATCCACGCACGAGCTAAGTCACGGCAAACGGGGACACACACACACACTAGGCTAGGCGGGACTAACCCTTAAACCATAAATCAGAGCAACATCAATAAAGCGGAAGCAATAGCAATCGTATAGATATATATACCATGAGCATGCAAGCTCCAAAATAGAATTCATATACAAAAAGGGGATCATGAGTGCGAGTGTAACAAAATAAGAGTGCTAAACACTAATGCAAGACCTAGACGACTTGTATTCCCGCCTAGCACTCCTTAACCTGCACAAAAACCACTGAAACAAAACGGGTTCAGTCCAAAAGGGACTGGTGGGTATAAAATAGGCATAGTAAGTAAATATCGCAGAATTTAGACATATACATGCAAGCTATAAACCCATGAGAAGTTTTTAGAAGATTTCCCCAGTGGGTGAGATAAAGAAAGACATCTACGGGTTTACAACGATCATATTCATTCATAATTAGTCATAGGGTTTCAAGCTCGGCGAGTGAGCATGCATAATCTCCAACCAACACCTTGTGTATTCATATTCATAGTTTCATTGGTTATCATATATATCATATTTGTGCACAATCATACGATTCATAATCATACATATACACCTTCTCCCTCCAAGTGGTGGACGGGTTTGCAGGGCCCGACCACCGGTCCATACATAGGCCAGAGGGGGTACATGAATCCCCCAAAGGCACTCAACTCCCATTCCTCGCTAATCTCCTAGCGAGGTTTGTTATCACCGTAGTTGGTTGGAACTAACACATGGGATCACCGTCGGCCCTTGCCTCCCTGGATAGCCACATGTGTTAAGTTCCAAGGCCCTTGAATTCATAACAATCATATCAATCATATCTCGCCAAAACATAGGGTAGGATTCCTAAAAGAAAGGTTATACGTTCGCAATCATTTACTCGAGAAAAGACTCAATATATATATATATATATATATATATATCATATTACTTTGGCTTAAAACCTTTCACATAGGGAGATATATCGGGTCGTTTTATCTAAATAGAAGAGAAACCCACCTGAAACTGACAAAAGAAGACACGAAAGCCTCCCTGACCGGCCTCGTCTCCAACGGGATCAAAATCTGTGCAAGAAAGGTGAAGTGAGACTCGATATGACCAAATAAGACGCTCGGCAATGCAATGATCATGATATGAATATATGAAAGATAAAATTATGTTATGATAATGTTCATGTGCACTATTAAGGAATTTAAATCATATAATCAAGTCATTCATTTCATTCGAACTCATAATCCCATATTTTCAATCAAGTTAATTCAAATAATTCTTAGTATTTACAAAACATGTACAAATATATAAACATATTACATTATATTACACATATATATGTATATATACATATATATAACACATGCACGTACAGTAGCATGTAACCAAAATATGCATGATAACAGAAGGTGACACGCCCATGTCACCATTACACACTAAGCCGTGACACCCCCGTGTCAGGGTACAGCGGACTATACGCATGAAAATAGAAGGTGACACGCCCGTGTCACCATTACAAAGCAATCCGTGACACCCCCGTGTTACAGTACAGAAAAACCAGACCAACATGCACCCCCGTGTCTCGCTGAAGAGGGAAAAACTGACACGCCCGTGTCAACAATACGCAGTAGAAAAAAACAGAGTATAACAGCAGGACAAGAACATACCAAAACCCAAACACTCAAAATGGATCAAACTCACATTTAAATGCCCAAAAATCATGATATACACCTACTAGCATACAAGTAGCTCAATAACTATTCATAAAAACACATATTTCCACATTAGATCATCAAGAATCTATCAATACAAACCCATATCACCCATGATGCTCCAAGTCCATAATCAACAAGTTGAATGCATATAACTTAAGCTCAAAGTTTCTAAACATATTTCCAATAACAATTACACACATTAACCAATTCAAGGCAAAGCCCTATTCATCCCATAAATTCAAGAAAATCAACCATGCTCCAAAATTACCTCAAATGCAAGAAATGGAAGATGGGATGAAGAGATGATGTTGATGATGCTCCAATAATCACAACTCCCACAAATATGATGCTTGAATGATGAAATCTCCCAACTTCTTCACAAGGGTTTGGTTCGGTTGAGCAAGGGAAGTAAGAACAAATGTGTATGATGTTTGTATGAAAGAAGGAAATGTGATGGTACGTGATATGCTGCTATAGAGAGGGGAGGGAATGCCAAATTCCTATTAAGTCCTCCCAATATGTAAGTCATGCAATTAGCCACAATTCCATAACAAATGAGCAATTAAGTCCAATGCAATTAAGTTCCAAAATTTATAAAAATGAGCAAGTAAAGCCATAGAAGAAATTAAATTAAGTTCGGGAAGTTAATTCACGTTGCAAACACATTCGATTTATACAATAAGTAACAATTTGATATGAATTCACAAAAATACTAAATATTAAATAACTTAGGATAGGATTGTTAACATAATCAACATATGTACATTTTTATATAAACATATATGATATTAATAACATCAACATAAAGTAATTAACATTTAATATATTAAAATAAAATTAACTATATAAACACGTAAAATAATTATTTTACGCAATTTGGTAAACACTTACGTCCTACCTGTACGGCCGAATTATCGGGGCATCACATTCTGTGCATTCATTCATTCTTTCTCGCCAAAACATTTGGTAGGTTCATAAAAGAAGGGCTTTACTTTAAAATCATTGACTCATGAAAACGACTCTATATACGTACATACTTTTGGCTGAAATCTCTACACAATGGGAGTATATATGGTCTTTTAACTAAATAGTAGAGAAACCTACATGTATGTCTCTTACCGAACAAAACCAAGAAGACAAGAAGACTTGAAAGTGTCCTATGAACTCGGTACGTCTCCTCCCTGGAGAAAACTGTACAAAAGACAACACGGTGCATTTGTGAGACTCGAGACTCTAAATGAACCACATATGACGCACGGCGATGCATTGGCGTGGTATGACATGCGTAAGAGTTAACAATGTCTGTGACGCCCCGTTCATCTAAAGGTTTAGGTTAACAAGTGTTAGGGTCGTGGGAAGTTCGAACGAAGAATCCGTTAGAACGAATGTAACCCTAGCAAGCTTGTTTCGGGATAACAACGTCAATAGATCACTTCCAACTTCTTTGATTTTACCTAAGTTCGGGATGAGATATTTGAGATCCGTCTTCGCCATTTAATTCATTTTGACGTCTTGAGATGAATTACGTTAATTTCATAATTTTCGAAAACCGTTTACTTACCCGACGCCCTAAAACCGGTCCACATGAACCGGTTACTCTTAGAATTTAGCCTAGATTATTCACCTACTTGCTTCCACTTTTTCCCTCACAATTAAGCAAGAGATAGCAGCCTTAAAATCAGCCTCATCACCTCCTTGCTTCCATTTTCTCCCACGTTAAAGCAAGTGGCAGCAATTCCTTAATTTCAAATGCATATTCACCTACTTGCTTCCATTTTCCTCACGTTAATGCAAGGAGCAGCAGCCATACACATATACTTTCTTCCTTTTCTTTCCCACGTACAACCCTCTCTCTCTTTCTTGCAAAGTGTTGAAGAGATTCGGACAAGTGAAGAGGCAATCCTCCATCTCTTTCCATCTTCGGTTTTCAGTCAAGGAAGGTAATAAATAGATCCCTCATCATCTTTCCCCTTCCATTTCAGCAAGTTTCAGTCTCTAAGATGATGGTCATGGAGTTATAAGTTCAGCTATGCGTAGAGATATGTGGGAATTTGGAGATTATTGCATGTTTGTTGAAAGTTGATGACTGTGTGTGACTTTTAAGTGTATAAACTGCATAGTTCATGCATAAACTGAAATTTAATTGCAGCATGTTACCTTAAATGAAATTATAGATGCTTTATGTATGATTTATGGACCTGATATTCAAGTTTTGAGGCCTGGAACAAGTAGGGACCGAACCTACAAGAGAATCCCCTGTTCTGCCCTGTTTCATAGTTTCTGCAGTGACTTTCTCACATCTGTTACCCAAGAAAAACATCTTAGAATTGCCTGAATTTGAAACCACTGAAACTTCTTTGAGTATAGGACACTCTCCTTTTTACGGCTTGTCAAAATTCATTCTAGAGTGTGAGATATGCCCAATACAAAATGGTGTCGCCAGTCTGCCGAAATCCTGCGTTCAGCCAAATTTAAACAATAAACTGTTTTGATCCGCTTTGAATAAAAAATTGAGCCATATATGGTCAGAAAGATGTGTGTGTCTAGTTTCATTTACAAAAAACGAAACTGAATTTGGACTTCTAAATTTTAAGATATTCTGATTTTCCTCCAGCCTGGTCATTTTCAGAAAACTGCCAGCTTTTGCTAGATTTGCAACCGAAGCCTCGTTTGAGCTTCTCTTCCATTTCTTTCCTGATTTTTCCATACCGAACTTGTTCCTAACATGTTAAATTATGTAATTATGTACTGTTCAGATTATGGTGCTATGATATGAGGAGAAAATATGCTCCGTGATTTGCTTCCTCGTAGCCCGGCATGCCTAAATGAAATCCATGCTCACATGCATTTTAATTCTTGCATTCCACTGCATTCATTTTTTATTTCCGCGCATCTAAGTGGTTCATGATCGAGTCTTTGTCATGTTTTTCTCTTTTGTTTGTTCAGAGGTGATCCCAGGAGAGCTCGAGCCGGAGGGTTAAACTCGTTTCCATGTTCGGTGTTGATCTTTGGATCTCTTTTGTCAAAGGTGAGGTTAGGTATGTTTTAGTTATGCCCTAATACCCCTATATGATTGTTTCCGGCCTGAATAGCTATGTATTAGGGTTATATATGTACGTATACTTCTGATATTTGTACTCTTGAAGGTTTTATTTGATACGTGTATAATTTTGGGCCTATGTATACCTTGATCTTGGGAAGTGGTAACTCTTGAAAGTGATAAAATGTGATATATGTACTCTTGCGTATCAGCCATTGAAAGATATGGAAAATGCATTCCTGATACTTGTGGATACTTCGTGTATTGGGCCCGGAGACTATGGGAAAGGGAGCCTGGGACTGTATTGGGCCGTCAGGACCGTGCCATGTGCATAGTCTTCATTTGAGATTACTTGCTTGTTTCCAGGAGGTTTGGTAGGTCAGTTATCTTGAGCCGGTGGTAACCCCATCGAAGAAGCGGGTAGGAGTCATGAGCCCCCGTCTCGATGTGTATACGTGTTTCTGAAAGGATTGGGGTGCACTCCCTTCCTTTCCATGGCGTGATGGCGGGATTGTATTTTGATTTCTGTTTTTCTTGTATTTCTGAGGCTTGTTGACGGATGTGGTTTGAAAGCTCGTACTCGCCGAGCTCTGTTCTATTCTGAGTTTGTGAAACAAGGATGGACTGAATAGGATCTTGATTTGTTTTTTATACGTATGTTTCCTTTTGCTTTTAGAAAATGTGTTTGTGTGCAAAAACCATCCTTGGGTTCATGAATACTCGAATTTTGATACGTGCTCTGCTCTGTTATATCTATAGCGTGCGTGGGTTAACCCCTCACTTAGTCGTGGACTGATTCCTTGCTTTTCCATCTTTTAGTTTCGCAGGTACAGGTATGCTTTGGTCGAGCTACGTGGAGCATTGAGTAGTTCATGTTCGTCTAAGTCGAGTCTTTGGGTTGTACTTGTATACACTCTACATTTTGTTCATGTACATATTGTGGCCTTGCCAGCTAAGATGTTAAGTTTTAAATTGCCACTGTCGGGCTGGAACTTTTGGAATAAACTTGGTATATGTTGGATATTTACTCAGTTATAGCCTGTGATGGGCTCGTATGTAAGTTGTTTTGAAATATTACGCTTCCGCATGTGCTTGTAATTTGATATTCGAATGTGCGTTTTGTAAGGGTTAGAATCCACCTAGTTTAGGAGTGTTTGTCTGTCTCCCGTTCGCTTTGACTTGTGCAGGTATACGGATTTCCCGTTTCGTATATGTGTCGGGTCAGAGTGCGGGGGATGTGGTGACCCTGCGCTCCGGGGTGCTACAATGTCTCATGCGGATGTTCATATGCACAATTAAAGCCACTTAGATATATAAATGATTCAATGACTCCATGCATGAATAAATCATGCTCATTCACTATCATTTATTCGTTCAATGTTCAATTCATTCTATGTTCATGCAAATCAGAAATGTAATTCATGTACATATAACTCATATCCATATTAAATTTTCATAGCAAAGGCATTACATAATACAACGTATTCATAACACATTTTAACAAAGTATTTGTATCAATTCAAGGTGAATGGAATCCATTAAACACATAAGGAATGCATTTATTGCAAAGAGAGTCACATTGTAGCACTTAAACGTTTACACTTTCTTTTCAAGTTTGCACAATGAATTCATAATATAAAATTCATAAAATTAGAAAAATATATCATATATTATCAATTAATCAATCCTACATATCATATAATTCACATATGGGAGCTAAGAGAGTGCAAGGAAAGCAAGAAGAAAGGTTTTGGTGAAGTTGGGCAAAACCCGACAATATTTGGAAACATACATGTTGTAGGAAAACTGGAATCTCTTGAGTTATAGAAGTTGGAATTGCGTTTTTCTTGTTGGGTAAGAAACTAGACTCAAAGACCTTTCTGTTGATATATGGCTCGTTTTTTGGTTCAAAGCGAGGTGAAAATGGCATACGCCCGAAGTTGAATGAAAGCAGTTTTCCGGTAAAGTGGCGACACCAAAAGGACTTCATCATATATCACAAAATAGAAAAGATAATGAGATGATTTGAATTGGAGAATATTCTAGAATTCAAGAGGTTTCTGTGGGTTCAAAAATCAGGTCAATCGGAGTTCGTATGAGGTGGGCGCGGCTGCGACAAAATTACACTAAAAAACAGTCGCGGTCGCGACGGCAAGACAGACGGCTTCTCGGGTTGTTGGTCGCGGCCGCGACCAAAATGGTCACAAAAACAGTCGGGGCGCGACCTGCACTCCAGCAGCAGTAAAAATGTCGGGAAAACAGGGGAAGGCTCAGAAATTGGCTCCCAATCCACACCAAGGCAATCAAATCACTCCAAATCAACATATATCATAAATATAAGTCATATATATCAATTAAGCAACATTTAATCCATGCAAACATGCTTCCCAAGGGATCAAACGTGAGATGAAGGTGTGGTGATCATTTCATGAAATTTCTTCAAAACTCCATTAATGGCAACTCATGAATGCTTCAACAACCATATAATACCTCATCCTAAATGGAAAGAACGGGTTAAGACAATCATATTCATTCTTGGAATCAACCAAATTCATCAAGGAATGAAAGAGATCAACATATTTCATTATAACCTAACTATTCATCTTCTTCTCCAAAAACTCATGAAAGCATGCTCAAAATTGGGGATGAATGGATCAAACTAACTCATAATGAATGTATATAACACCCCTAAACTTACCTTGTGGATTGGATGAAGTTTGGAGGAGATTTGAGATTGAAATCTCCAAGTAGGGCATGGTGACGGGATGAAACTGGGAGCAGGGGTTTTCTGAGTATGTTTCGGTGTGGGGCTGGTATGGGGAGTTAGTAGCCTTAGCTAGGGTTCTATAGGATCCAACCATGGTTAATTTGGTCAAGTTTTGAATGAGTTATGGCATTTTTAGTAAAGGGTGGCAGATTTTCATTCGTTTCGGTTTTCGGTTGAATTTTGGGGTTCCAAATGGTCTTAGAAAAATATGAGTCTAAATTCATTGAACCTGAATTTTTTATATGAGTTCAATGAAGTTGACGAAACTCGATTTCGAGTTCCCGAGCTCAAGATATCACATACGGAACCAAGGGTGCGCTAAGTGCTCGTTAGCCCCCGATTTGATTCCAATCACACGAAATAAATTGAAAATGCAATCAAACGAATCCAAAAACATGAAACGAGCATACGTACACATTCATGACACACCTATCTTCAACATATTAAATTTTCACAAAATTTCGAATTCATTTCATATAGTAACGGCACGCAACTTGTCACGTAAATGCATATCGTTCAAGAATTCATATAATTTCGAAATTCAAAAGAAATTTAAGAATCCATTTTAATTATTTATTAAAAATATAACGAATTACATAATATTAAAAGATTAATTAAAATACAATTAGTAATTATCATAAACGATAAATTAGGCAATTAAATAATTTAAACGCGTAATTAAGGAGCACACAAGTTATTCATATTAATTCCAATTCAATTATTGCATATATTTCAATTAATCACATATTTAACAATTAAATAATGAAATTTAAATATAGAAAACACTTATAGCCAATTAATTCGCGCAAATTATTAAATACATACGTCATTTTAGATTACGGAAAAGTTGGGGCGTTATATAACTCCTTTACGTGGAGACGCCTTCAAGAATACCATGTCTCCAACTTCAAACTTAAGATCTCTTCTGTGAAGGTCGGCGTAGCTTTTTTGTCTATCTTGAGCTGATTTCATCCGTTGTTGTATTTGTTGGATTTTCTCAATCATATCCCGTACGGCTTTAGAAGGTTTCTCCAATTTCTCACCCTTCTTAGGTCTAGGCTCTGACACATTTCTTTCCTTACTTTTTGTCAACCACCTATTTTCCACTCGTAATGCTACCTCCGTAGCTTTATCCCACGTACTTGTATCCTCCGCAATCAAAGCTTCCTTGAATTTATTTCGGAGGCCTTTCATGAAATACCAAGCCTTCACCCGATCGTTACCCGTAATGTGGGGCACATACACGCCCAACCTCTCAAATTCCCCTATATAGTCCACAACGGTTCTTTCTCCTTGTTTCAAAGTAAGAAATTCTTCGAATCTTCGGTCTTGCAAAATGACCCGTGCAAACCTCTTTCGGAATTCTCGAACAAACACATCCCACGTCAACTCTTCGCCCGTTGTCTCTAACTGTTGGGCTAATCTTTTCCACCATTGCCTTGCTTGACCATGTAGGAGGAACGTAGCAAGGTGAGCCATATCTTGAGAGTTGCATTGCCATATCTCAAAGATGCCCTCTATTTCCAAAAGCCACTCTTCGGCCCTTATATCATTCCCTTCTCGAAATTGGGGAGGATTAAATGTTCTAAATTCTCGGTACATTATCGCCATCAAATTCGTTGACGGTACTTCGATCGAAGATTGTCCCCGGTCATTCAGATTTGGATGAGAAGGTTGATCGTGGTATTGTTGACGTGGTGGCATCCTGAAAATCTCAACAACTTCATTATCGAAGTATGCATGTCGATTAGTAAATGTTCATGCCACGTAATAAATCAGTCAAGAGTTACCAAGAAATGCAATGCATCACGTATTATAAATTTAGCAGAGTGATGAAAATTCAAATGCATAGCTCTTCAAATCACAATGCGGATGCGCACATAACCAAATTGTCCTATGCCGTTCGACCTAGACAGACACAACATGACACTAGAGCTCGGTTTTGCAACCTAGAGCTCTGATACCACTTAAGGATGTAACACTCCAAACGGAGGATACCACATCCCCCGCACTAAGACCCAGACCCGGTCACGAAATGGAAAGTCCATGCCCGAATCCGAATCATAGCGAACGGGAGACCAACTCACACACTAGGCTAGGCGGATCTAACTTGACAAACTCAGAGTGCGGAAGCAATTAAAACCAACAACATTAGATAGCGGAAGCATTTAAAACTAAACATGCAAAGCAGGTGACGTGTTCAACTAGCATAGATACCTAATCCCGAATCAATTCATAATCCAACAAAATAAACAACATAAGTATCATCACAATATCTATTAACATCCAAATACTAGCTTATTAACCCCAAACGGGTTTAAGTCTAAGTAGAACATAATGATAACCTTCAAGTGTGAAACCTAAATACATAACATAAATAAGGTATGCGACAGATGCATCCTAATACCAACTAGACCGACAAGTGTGACTCAGGAGACTCACTTCCGCCTAGCTCAAGCCAAAAAGGAAACCTGCAAACTAAAAGATAAAATGAGGTGTCAGTCAACTGACTGAGTGAGGGGGCTAACGCACACCCACAATATATATATATATAGAGCACAGCACATATAAAAAAGGTGGACTCATGAACCGAGAATAGGTGTTGCATACCAAAGCGTTTCAAAGCAAAACCCAAATATATATATGTATACTTAGAAAACATTTTCAGAAACTCTATTCCGATTCATGATTCCCATAACATATCATACCATATGCTCGGCGAGTACGAGCTTCCAACCTCAACTCCTCATATCATAATAAAACAGAAATAACATACCAACCTCAACTCCAGGTGATGGTAGGGTTGCGCGACCCTAACCATCCATACAGTCGAGGGGAGTCCTGATGCTACTCAAACCCTCAGGACTCCGTTTCCCAACCAAACCTCCTGGTGGGTCCCGGTAGATCCTTTTCATACAGATGGAGTCTACGTACAGGTATATCCCCGACGGCCCGATACCGTCCCGGGGGCTCCTTACCCGTAGCTCCTGGGCCCCTTACCCGTAGCTCCTGGGCCCCATAACAGAACAGAACATAACATATACCAACTTTCATGGCAATCTCGCTACATAATCATAACGTAACTTAACTTTTCGAAATAGCCTACATATACCTTCATACTTAATTTCCAAAACTGAAGTTGTATCATAAGGTCATAATCATATCATATCCAACACGTATTTAATCGTATATATAGTATATAATCGCATGCAGGGATTGAAATCATCATATTGGGGTCATAGGTCGTTTAACTATACAAATTCCTAAACCTCACCTGAGAAGCGACGAGATACCAAAACTGACAAGACGAATGCATATTCGATCAGGTTGTCTCCACCCTGGAGATCACTGTATAGAAAAAGGAATACAGTGTACTCATGAGACAAAACTCAGACATGAACCACAAAGACGCACGACGATAATTGTAAGATGACATGGAACAATATGACATGTTCATAGAAATTACCAGAATGTCATGTAAGGGCTCATGTACACAATTAATATTCCACGTAATAAATAAATAGGCATTGAGGTCATGTGCGAATCATAAATGCATAATTGAAGACAACAAAATGTACGAGCAAGTTTAAGAATCAACCAAAGTCATATTATATTCAATAACTTCATACTCAGATCACCCAACTAAATTACAAACAATTACACTTAATTTATATGATAAATTCAATCTCAAGCATAGCACTTACTCCTCTTGTACCAACATAATTTATTCAAGATTCAATCTGATTAAAACTTCCCTATTCCAAACCATACTTATAATTACATATGCAAGGAGATTAATTAAACAATTAATACACTCTTTCTGGACAATTAACATGCCAATTCATTATTTTCGTAAATATCAAGGAGACGAATTCTTGGGTACATTGTTTCTTGAATATTTCTGCGCCGTGAAATATGACCGAAAGTACTTAGTCCCAAACACCAAACTTAATTCATTAATAACATATTTTACATAATACGTGAAGTTCCGAATTAAATAAAACCAGGCAGGAGGTATTTCATATTAATTAAATATCCTAACCCAAAAATCAATTGCCAAGGCTTGATCCGATCAAACATCAATTTCTTTCAAAATTCGTACATAAGTTCCGAAATAACCAGATTTATATATGTATACATTTCATGTCAAGATTACAAAATACATTATCAGTCCATTATTTCGAATTTGTCAAAGTTCCAAATCAATATAACATTAATTGATCAAAACAAGGATTCACTTATGATTTATTAAGCAGTTCGGTCAGACTAATTAAATCCGATTGTCATTAGAATTTAACCATTACAACATTGTTTCATATAACAATTTTCTGGCAACCAACCAACTACTTAAGTTCAGCTCAATATTTTATTTCACTAACTCACAACTAAATAAGCTGAAAATAATAGTTCATGTAAACTTGTATAATCCTTAATCGGAAGAAAATCAGAAAATTGGAAAAAGGCCATTCACAGATCGATACTGAAATTCAACTACACAATACAGAAAAATTACACTTAGTTAAGATGTGAGAAATGAGAAGAAAAAGGGGTTCTCGACTACCGGCTGCTGTCGTCGGATTCATAAACTGGGAAATCGAGAAGGAGGTGGTCGTGCGGTGATGATGGCGGGTCGACATCTGTTTCGCCGGAGGTGGTAGCGGTCCGGTGTCGCCAAGGAAGAGCTGTTGTCGGGGACTGAAGGTGGTGTTGCGGTGGCGGAGGGTTGTGGTTGTGCCGCTGCTGCTGAGACTTGGCGATGGTGGTGAAATGGTGTGGTGCGCGGCGGCAGAAGAGCTCGCTTGGGGCGGCGGAGATGGCGGTACTGGGTGGCGGCAGAACCACCACTGCTTGCCCTAATTTCCTGGTTCAAGAGTGGTGGCGCTGAATCGGTGAAGGTGGAGGGATTTCAATCCCTTCTCAGGTCTGGCCGAGAAAGAAAGAAAGAGATAGCTTGTTGTTGCTCCTTGGCCAAGATCCAAAAGGAAGGAGGTCGACGGTGGCTTCACAGTGGCGGAGGGCTGAGCCGTGGCGGAACTTGGTGGAGATGGCGTGTAACGCCACTGCTGCTGCTATGAAGACGAAGGGAGAAGAAGAACTGAAGAATGAGATGAAGATGTTGCGTTGCTGTTTGAAGGTGAAGGGGAAAGAGAATGGGGAAAGAGGTGGCGGAGGTGATCGGCGCTGGAAGCGCCGGCGTGGAGTGGTTGCTGGCGGAAGGATGGTGGTGGTTGTTCGCTGGTGGTTGAAGATGCCAACCCCGCTGCTGCTGCTGTTAAAAATCGAAAAGGGGAAGAAGAGGAAATGAAGGCAGCCCTAGGGTTTCTCGGTTAAGAAGGGAGTCTCAAGTTCTGAAATTGCAAATAGGTCCCTCAAGTTTGAAAGTTGTGCTATTGAGTCCCAAAATTCAATTAGGGTTCAAGTAGACCCAATTAGAGTTTGTGTAATTATAAAAGCACCCCAAAGATTAAGAGTGGCGTCCAATTAAGTCCAATTGAATATCTCATAATTAGAAATAGATCCCCAACTATTATTAATTTCAAATTAGCCCACATAATTTAAATTAAAGAGCAAATAGGTATTAAATACATATTTCAATTAAGTCCACATATTTCCATAAGATTAAAATTGAGTCAATTAAACAATTAAAACATGATTAAAGTCATTCAAACACAAGCAGAGTTGAATAAATAACAATTTAATTGCACGAAAACGACATCGTGTCTTGCTCCGAAAATGCGGGGTGTTACACCCTTCCCCCCTTAAGAGAACCTGGTCCCTAGGTTCCACTCCTGAGCTGGAAAAGCTTTGAGTTGATTGTGTCTTAACTCTTCTCGAAGAATTGCGTAAAACACAGTCTTCGTTGTGCAGTTTACTCTCATTGTCTTCATTGTACCCTTCTCGCGATGTCTCGTTGTCATTGGAATCTGTTTGAGTACTGGACCGTTGCTTTCATTAAGTTGTTCGACCATTCCCATAAGACGAAAAGTTGTCACTACACTCAACTTCGATAGCATCGTAAACTCGTCACTTGCAGACCGTAGCTAGGACAACGCGTAACGCAACCGTAACCAACAAGAGAGAATCTCATCTCTCAACACGTAAAGTGAGATTGCCCAGTCCCTCGACACACACAAGAGAAAGAACCCCATCTCTCGCGCACATAATTGAGAGAACCCCGTCTCTCAAGCACACAGTTGAGAGAGCCCCATCTCTCAAACACACAGTTGAGAGAGCCCCGTCTCTCAAACACATAATGAGAGAACCCCGTCTCTCAACCGAAGTCTGACAGATTTCCACATCTCCCAAACATTCTAGTTTGAGAAAATCTAGCATTTCTCAAACCCTTAGATTCAAGAGAATCCAGCATCTTCGAATGTCTAAGTACAAGAGAATCCAACATCTCTCGTGCACAGAACTTAGAAAGAATCCAACATCTTTCTATCACGTAAATAGAGAGAATCTTACATCTCTTTAACCCGTAAAAAGAGGGAGCCTGAAGTCTCTCTTGCACATAAATCCATAGATCAACATTCATACATACGCAAATCGGAGTAACACTTGTTGAAAAGTTTACGGTGCATGTTTGGCGTACCTTACACAACTGATATCGGTATCCCTTGAGTATAGATTCAACGCTCATACCTCAACTCAAGGGGGATACCGCGATGGAATTCCCTGTAAAACAAGATTGCAGTATGTATGTATGTTATATGCGAGGTTAGTGAGCAATAAAGGGAGCTTTAAATCACATAGGCATGCTTAATCCTCATAAACACGTAACTTATTCATTGCAGTAATGGTTCACCAAAACAGGTATTCCAGGTTATTAATGCTAGATCAGATATCCAAGTTATCACAATTAAAACCATAGTCATCACACACATCAAGCAAAATAAGGTGAGAGTATTTAAGCGATGCATGTATGCAAATACCATGAATGCTAATGCCTCAATATTCGGGTTCATCTTGATCTCTGATTTGAAGTCGTTGATCTCGTATTCGTTGTTTGTTAGCTCTCGCTCGATCACAATCGGAAACCTTGTGCTCTTTTGACCCGCAAGCATAACACCTCTTCAATCGATCTCGACACACGTCGTAAGCATGGTTGGTTCCTCCACAATGGGTACACGGTTGGATTTCTTTCTTCGGCTTTGGAGGGTTCCTGTTCTTATGCTTCTTTCCACGAATCTTCTTAGTTCGAGTTCCTTGTTGATAGGATTCCCCCGTCACATATAAATGTGAGCATAAACCCATCTCAGGTCTAGGCTCTGACACATTTCATTCCTTACTTTTTGTCAACCACCTATTTTCCACTCGTAATGCTACCTCCGTAGCTTTATCCCACGTACTTGTATCCTCTGCAATCAAAGCTTCCTTGAATTCATTTCGGAGACCTTTCATGAAATACCAAGCCCTCACCCGATCGTTACCCATAATGTGGGGCACATACACGCCCAACCTCTCAAATTCCCCTATGTAGTCCACAACGGTTCTTTCTCCTTGTTTCAAAGTGAGAAATTCTTCGAATCTTCGGTCTTGCAAAATGACCCGTGCAAACCTCTTTCGGAATTCTCGAACAAACACATCCCACGTCAACTCTTCGCCCGTTGTCTCTAACTGTTGGGCTAATCTTTTCCACCATTGCCTTGCTTGACCTTGTAGGAGGAACGTAGCAAGGCGAGCCATATCTTGAGAGTTGCATGGCCATATCTCAAAGATGCCCTCTATTTCCAAAAGCCACTCTTCGGCCCTTATATCATTCCCTTCTCGAAATTGGGGAGGATTAAATGTTCTAAATTCTCGGTACATTATCACCATCAAATTCGTTGACGGTACTTCGATCGAAGATTGTCCCCGGTCATTCAGATTTGGATGAGAAGGTTGATCGTGGTATTGTTGACGTGGTGGCATCCTGAAAATCTCAACAACTTCAATATCGAAGTATGCATGTCGATTAGTAAATGTTCATGCCATGTAATAAATCAGTCAAGAGTTACCAAGAAATGCAATGCATCACGTAGTATAAATTCAGTAGAGTGATGAAAATTCAAATGCATAGCTCTTCAAATCACAATGCGGATGTGCACATAACCAAATTGTCCTATGCCGTTCGACCTAGACAGACACAACACGACACTAGAGCTAGGTTTTGCAACATAGAGCTCTGATACCAGTTAAGGATGTAATACTTCAAACGGAGGATGCCATATCCCCCGCACTAAGACCCAAACCCGATCACGAAATGTAAAGTCCATGCCCGAATCCGAATCATAGCGAACGGGAGACCAACTCACACACTAGGCTAGGCGGATCTAACTTGACAAACTCAGAGTGCGGAAGCAATTAAGACCAACAACATTTGATAGCGGAAGCATTTAAAACTAAACATGCAAAGTAGGTGACGGGTTCAACTAGCATAGATACCTAATCCCGAATCAATTCATAATCCAACATAATAAACAACATAAGTATCATCACAATATCTATTAACATCCAAATACTAGCTTATTAACCCCCACACAGGTTTAAGTCTAAGTAGAACATAATGATAACCTTCAAGTGTGAAACCTAAATACATAACATAAATAAGGTATGCGACAGATGCATCCTAATACCAACTAGACCGACAAGTGTGACTCAGGAGACTCACTTCCGCCTAGCTCAAGCCAAAAAGAAAACCTGCAAACTAAAAGATAAAATGAGGTGTTAGTCAACTGACTGAGTGAGGGGGCTAACGCACACCCACAATATATATATATACAGAGCACAACACATATCAAAAGGGTGGACTCATGAACCGAGAATAGGTGTTGCATACCAAAGCGTTTCAAAGCAAAACCCAAATATATATATGTATACTTAGAAAACATTTTCAGAAACTCTATTCCGATTCATGATTCCCATAACATATCATACCATATGCTCGGCGAGTACGAGCTTCCAACCTCAACTCCTCATATCATAACAAAACAGAAATAACATACTAACCTCAACGCCGGGTGATGGTAGGGTTGCGCGACCCTAACCATCCATACAGTCGAGGGGAGTCCTGATGCTACTCAAACCCTCAAGACTCCGTTTCCCAACCAAACCTCCTAGTGGGTCCAGGTAGATCCTTTTCATACAGATGGAGTCTACGCACAGGTATATCCCCGACGGCCCTATACCGTCCCGGGGGCTCCTTACCCGTAGCTCCTGGGCCCCATAACAGAACAGAACATAACATATACCAATTTTCATGGCAATCTCGCTACATAATCATAACATAACTTAACTTTTCGAAATAGCCTACATATACCTTCATACTTAATTTCCAAAACTGAAGTTGTATCATAAGGTCATAATCATATCATATCCAACACATATTTAATCGTATATATAGTATATAATCGCATGCAGGGATTGAAATCATCATATTGGGGTCATAGGTAGTTTAACTATACAAAATCCTAAACCTCACCTGAGAAGCGACGGGATACCAGAACTGACAAGACGAATGCATACTCGATCAGGTTGTCTCCACCCTGGAGATCACTGTATAGAAAAAGGAATACAGTGTACTCATGAGACAAGACTCAGACATGAACCACAAAGACGCACGACGATGATTGTAAGATGACATGGAACAATATGACATGTTCATAGAAATTACCAGAATGTCATGTAAGGGCTCATGTACACAATTAATATTCCACATAATAAATAAACAGGCATTGAGGTCATGTGCGAATCATAAATGCATAATCGAAGACAACAAAATGTACGAGCAAGTTTAAGAATCAACCAAAGTCATATTATATTCAATAACTTCATACTCAGATCACCCAACTAAATTACAAACAATTACACTTAATTTATATGATAAATTCAATCTCAAGCATAACACTTACTCCTCTTGTACCAACATAATTTATTCAAGATTCAATCTGATTAAAACTTCCCTATTCCAAACCATACATATAATTACATATGCAAGGAGATTAATTAAACAATTAATACACTCTTTCTGGACAATTAACATGCCAATTCATTATTTTCGTAAATATCAAGGACACGAATTCTTAGGTACATTGTTTCTTGAATATTTCTGCGCCGTGAAATATGACCGAAAGTACTTAGTCCCAAACACCAAACTTAATTCATTAATAACATATTTTACATAATACGTGAAGTTTCGAATTAAATAAAACCAGGCAGGAGGTATTTCATATTAATTAAATTTCCTAACCCAAAAATCAATTACCAAGGCTTGATCCGATCAAACATCAATTTCTTTCAAAATTCCTACATAAGTTCCGAAATAACCAGATTTATATATGTATACATTTCATGTCAAGATTACAAAATACATTATCAGTCCATTATTTCAAATTTGTCAAAGTTCCAAATCAATATAACACTAATTGATCAAAACAAGGATTCACTTATGATTTATTAAGCAGTTCGGTCAGACTAATTAAATCCGATTGTCATTAGAATTTAACCATTACAACATATGTTTCATATAACATTTTTCTGGCAACCAACCAACTACTCAAGTTTAGCTCAATATTTTATTTCACTAACTCACAACTAAATAAGCTGAAAATAATAGTTCATGTAAACTTGTATAATCCTTAATCGGAAGAAAATCGGAAAATTGGAAAAAGGCCATTCACAGATCGATACTGAAATTCAACTACACAATACAGAAAAATTACACTTAGTTAAGATGTGAGAAATGAGAAGAAAAAGGGGTTCTCGACTACCGGCTGCTGTCGTCGGATTCATAAACTGAGAAATCGAGAAGGAGGTGGTCGTGCGGTGATGATGGCGGGTCGACATCTGTTTCGCCGGAGGTGGTGGCGGTCCAGTGTCGCCAAGGAAGAGCTGTTGTCGGCGACTGAAGGTGGTGTTGCGGTGGCGGAGGGTTGTGGTTGTGTCGCTGCTGCTGAGACTTGGCGATGGTGTGGTGCGCGGCGGCAGAAGAGCTCGCTTGGGGCGGCGAAGATGGCGGTACTGGGTGGCGGCAGATCCACCGCTGCTTGCCCTAATTTCCTGGTTCAAGAGTGGTGGCGCTGAATCGGTGAAGGTGGAGGGATTTCAATCCCTTCTCAGGTCTGGCCGAGAAAGAGAGAAAGAGATAGCTTGTTGTTGCTGCTTGGCCAAGATCCGAGAGGAAGGAGGTCGACGGAGGCTTCACAGTGGCGGAGGGCTGGGCCGCGGCGGAACTTGGTGGAGATGGCGTGTAACGCCACTGCTGCTGCTATGAAGACGAAGGGAGAAGAAGAACTGAAGAATGAGATGAAGATGCTGCGTTGCTGTTTGAAGGTGAAGGGGAAAGAGAATGGGGAAAGAGGTGGCGGAGGTGATCGGCGCTGGAAGCGCCGGCGTGGAGTGGTTGCTGGCGGAAGGATGGTGGTGGTTGTTCGCTGGTGGTTGAAGATGCCAACCCCGCTGCTGCTGCTGTTAAAATCGAAAAGGGGAAGAAGAGGAAATGAAGATAGCCCTAGGGTTTCTCGGTTAAGAAGGGAGTCTCAAGTTCTGAAATTGCAAATAGGTCCCTCAAGTTTGAAAGTTATGCGATTGAGTCCTAAAATTCAATTAGGGTTCAAGTAGATCCAATTAGAGTTTGTGTAATTATAAAAGCACCCCAAAGATTAAGAGTGGCGTCCAATTAAGTCCAATTGAATTTCTCATAATTAGAAATAGATCCCCAACTATTATTAATTTGAAATTAGCCCACATAATTTAAATTAAAGAGCAAATAGGTATTAAATACATATTTTAATTAAGTCCACATATTTCCATAAGATTACAATTGAGTCAATTAAACAATTAAAACATGATTAAAGTCATTCAAACACAAGCAGAGTTGAATAAATAACAATTTAATCGCACGAAAACGACATCGTATCTTGCTCCGAAAATGCGGGGTGTTACATTAACGCCTTCTTTTTTAGTCTATTTCCACTCCTCTAGATCAAAGAACAGTGGAGATCTACACTTCCGACCATAAAGTAGCTCATACAGGGCCATACCGATCGAGGCTTGAAAACTGTTGTTATATACAAACTCAATCAAGGGTAGTTGTTCATGGCACGAAGTCTAAAAATCCCAAGCTCGAAGCAAGTCCTCGAGATACCAGATTAATCTCTCGGATTGGCCATCGATTTGAGGGTGTGACGTGGTACTAAACTAGAGCTTCGTACCCAAAATACCTTATAAATCTTGCCACAACCTCGAAGTAAATCGCAGATCCCTATCTGGCACGATGCTAACCGGAATCCCATGAAGTCGAACAATTTCCTTATTGTATATCTCAGCTAGCTTGCAGATCTTGTAAGACATTCGAACCGATAGAAAATATGCCGACTTAGTCAAACGGTCCACAATCACCCAAATACCATCATACCTACCTTTTACTTTCGTTAACCTGGTTACAAAATCCACCGTCACCTATTCCCACTTCCACTCTGGAATACGTAATGGCTATAAAAGACCTCCGGGTTTCTGATGCTCAGCTTTAAACTTCTGACAAGTTATACAATATCTCACATAATGGGCTACATCTTTGTTCAATCCATTCCACCAATAATATTATTTGAGATCATTGTAAATTTTATTTCCTCCAGGGTGGATAGAGTAAGCCGATTTATGAGCCTCTCCGAGCAATACCCGTTTCAACTTGTAACACCCCAAGCGGTGGGGCATCACACCCCCGCACTATGACCCGACACGTGTACGAAATGGAGAGTCTGTACACGTACTAAGTCACAGCGAACGGGTGACAGACAAAAAACCCACCCACTGGCTAGGCGGTATCTAACCCTGTACAAGTGAAAGAATGCAAAACATGACAGCGGAAGCAATACAAAATAGCAACTTTCAAAAACTTAAATCAGCAATCATAAATTCATATATCCAGAAAGTGAAACAACATCAACCTAAACGGGTTCAACTAAATAAGGCAATCTGTCCTAGCCTGTCCCGAATAACTATACAACAAAACGGGTTCAACTGGCCCTAGAAACCTGTCCCGATCAAACATATAATCAAACGGGTTCGACTAATCCAAGTACCTGTCCTAACCTGTCCCGAATTCTAAACATTTAAATCATAAATGCAACCTGCACGAAACACATCTTATACAAAATTTACAGACATATTTCAAAACAAATTGCTTAACAAACTAAACGAACAGGCACAAACATGATAGGTATGACACACCGCCGCCTAGCACGAACTCCAACGCGAACCCAAACCAAAACCTGCACACTAGAAACATAAACGGGGAGGGGTCAGTCCAAAAACTGAGCGAGGGGCTGACATACGCACACTATACATATATATAGGGCACAGCACAAAGAAGAAGCGACGTTCGTGAACCCGGGGTTAGTTTTTGCACGCCAAAACATTTTCCCGTGATAGTATACTTATAGGGGCTTAAAACCAAACAAACAAATCTTAACTCAAACGTTCATAAAACATAAGTTCAGATTCATGCAGACTTAACACACATATCAGAGCATATCTTATTAATTTAAAAGTATATCCATTTTTATCTTAATTTAAGAATCTACCCCCGTTTCACGAACTTATGACAGACGGACAGACAGAACACACTTACTCATATCAGAACAAACTCATAAAACAATCCCACCTGCACACCATTGGGGAAAAGAGGTGCCCCTCTCAACCCACCACAGAACGAAACATGTGAACCGGAGGATCCCGCCCGGTTCCTTCGACGGCCATACCAAAATGCGCTCCGTCGGCATAGGAGAACTAAGTCTCCCGTTGGTGGAGAAGTGCACAGGGGTCGTAACCGGCGACCCCATGATCGTCCCGGGTCTCCCTTACCCATAATCTCCGGGGCCCATCACACAGATAAACAGACATATATCGGAAACTTAACTTGCCACACACAGACAGACAGACATATCTCATGCATATCGTGCTTATCATATCACACGTACATATCACACACACTGACATCGGAATCATAACAGAACTGAAACAAAGCATACATAGGCTCATACATAGCGTTTCGTATTTCCAAATCAAATCATATGACAAAACCAGCAAAATGCGTACTTCGCACATATCTACATATACATAAAGCTTATAAACCGCATGCATTCGAAAACGAGCACTTTGCTATAGGGTATAACTATATCCTAACCTCACCTGGTACCAAACACAGCCGAACACAAAGCAAAAGGTCCACCCCGGAACCTGCACGACTCACTTGTCACCACCCCGGGTGCACCTGAACCAACTGAACACACAAAACAGACCACAAGGCTCAGACTCAGACAGACAACCACACAAGGACGCACGGCAAATGCAATCACATAAGCAGGATTCAAATTCATATTAATTTCAGGCAAAACAAAACATTAAGGCATGTCCATAAGCACAATTAATACAATTAAGGGGACTCGAAAGGCAATGGAATTCACATATATCATTTCGTAAATTTATACGTATTATAAAGCCAAACAAATCAAATAATAACATGCTACAAATTCTATTTAAAGATCACGAAGTTACATATCAAATTCCAATTTACATGATTAACATATTTATTTACCAAGTGACAATTTAAAGTTCAATTAATTCAAATCACGCAAGTTTACATATGACATTTCATACAAATTTGCACGTATTACAAAGCTAAACAAATCCTAATAGTAAGCTCCGAATTTTATATAAATCTCACAAGGCTACATATCAAATTCCAATCGTACTAAGTTCATATATTTCCTACGTGGCCTGCCCAAATCATATGTTACATAATGTATTCAATTATCAAAGTTGAACTAATCAAATCAAACAAATTCATCCTGTTTCAAAATTACACAAACACCCCCTCTAATCTAATCAATTAGCATAAATTCAATAAATCGGGATTCAATTTACAAATTACAAAGTCCATACTTATCATATTTCATATCATACATGATTTCATACACATAGGAGTACATTTCGATCGACGATTCAAGCAATTAGCAATTAAAACAATTAATTCCAAATATTCAAGTTATACAAAATAAATCACAACAAATCAACCAGACATCCGATTAACGAACGGAAAGTGGTGTTTGACTCACCACGACGAAAGGAACTCGCTGTACGAAGGGCGTCGGAACGCTGCCTCCGGAACCCGCCGAACCGCCATGTGCAACCGCCGGATCACCACCTCCGGTGGTCGAAAAATTCTCCGGAAGGACAGAAACGTACGCCTCGGCCTACTTGACAAAAGGCCTCAACCAATTTCAAAAAATACCAAGCACACCGGATTTCGTTGATAAAAAACCGACCTAAAATCCTAGTACGAAAATTGAAATTAAATACAAACCGCTAAACGAAAATAAAATCCGAACATACCGTTGGAAAGCCCGTAACGAGCCCTACGAAAGCCCCATAGCCAACCCCCGAAAAAATCATCGGAATACCGGACCACCGGTCCAGCCCCGATTCGCCACCGGTTCGCCGCCGCCGGCCGGTTCTCGAGTCGGGGCCAACGTCATCCGCTAGTTTCCGTCGTTCTAAGCAACTTTTGTAAAGGCTCCACCACCAAAACCGGTCGGAAAAGGGCCCTACGCCTCCGCCGAAGGACTGCCGCCACGCCACCGCCGATTCTGCCATCTATAGCCCCCGGTTGCTCGATCTGAGGTCGGAAATGGAACGGGAAGGGTGAAAAACGTAGGGTAGGGTGGTGGTTGGCTGGCGAAAGTCGCCGGATCGCCGGCGACGAAGTGGTGGCACCACCCGCCACTTTCAGGCCGCCGTTGCACCACCGTGGGTCATCGGTTGGCCACGATCTTGGTACGGTTAGGACGGGCTCGTCGAGGTGATGAATTTCGACTAATGGTTCGTCGAATTCCGTCGAGAAACGATCAAGTTTGGTGATGTGTGTGAAATCACACCTTCACTGTGTGTGAATAGTGTCGATCGCGGGAGAAGACGATGAAGGCTGAGGTCTGATCTTTTGTACGAATTACGAGGATTCGGGGTATATATCTCGGGTCCTCGTACGCAAAAACGGTCTGAAGAACGGGCTAACGAAGTCAGAATTGGACAAACTCAGAGTCTACGGACTCGTCTCGATGCCCCGAACGCGTTGAAGGGGTGAAAATGGTCAAAATCTCGTTCGAACAAGAAATGACCGAAAAACCCCTAAAAAGATAAATTTACAAAGGGGCCCCTAAACTCTAAAAGAGTTCAAAATAGGGCCACGAAAAATATAAAATCACATAATTAAACACATAAAAGGTTGGAACGTGGCGTACCTTAAAAATCGGACGAGCGGGATGTTACAAACTCCCCTCCTTCAAAAGGACCTATCCTCAGGTCCTAAGGTCAGATCTTTAACGGCGCTGAAACGAATTCCACTTCAAGCTTCCGCTGCGCACCCCCGCACTATGACCCGACACGTGTACGAAATGGAGAGTCCGTACACGTACTAAGTCACAACGAACGGGTGACAGACGAAAAACGCACCCACTGGCTAGGCGGTATCTAACCCTGTACAAGTGAAAGAATGCAAAACATGACAGCGGAAGCAATACAAAATGGCAACTTTCAAAAACTTAAATCAGCAATCATAAATTCATATATCCAGAAAGTGAAACAACATCAACCTAAACGGGTTCAACTAAATAAGGCAATCTGTCCTAGCCTGTCCCGAATAACTATACAACAAAACGGGTTCAACTGGCCCTAGAAACCTGTCCCGATCAAATATATAATCAAACGGATTCGACTAATCCAACTACCTGTCCTAACCTATCCCGAATTCTAAACATTTAAATCATAAATACAACCTGCACGAAACACATCTTATACAAAATTTACAGACATATTTCAAAACAAATTGCTTAACAAACTAAACGAACAGACACAAACATGACAGACATGACACACCGCCGCCTAGCACGAACTCCAACGCGAACCCAAACCAAAACCTGCACACTAGAAACATAAACGGGGAGGGGTCAGTCCAAAGACTGAGCGAGGGGCTGACACATGCACACTATACATATATATAGAGCACAGCACAAAGAAGAAGCCACGTTCATGAACCCGGGGTTAGTTTTTGCACGCCAAAACATTTTCCCGTGATAGTATACTTATAGGGGCTTAAAACCAAACAAACAAATATTAACTCAAACGTTCTTAAAACATAAGTTCAGATTCATGCAGACTTAACACACATATCAGAGCATATCTTATTAGTTTAAAAGTATATCCATTTTTATCTTAATTTAAGAATCTACCCCCGTTTCACGAACTTATGACAGATGGACAGACAGAACACACTTACTCATATCAGAACAAAACTCATAAAATAATCCCACCTGCACACCATTGGGGAAGAGAGGTGCCCCTCTCAACCCACCACAGAACGAAACATGTGAACCGGAGGATCCCGCCCGGTTCCTTCGACGGCCATGCCAAAATGCGCTCCGTCGGCATAGGAGAACTAAGTCTCCCGTTGGTGGAGAAGTGCACAGGGGTCGTAACCGGCGACCCCATGGTCGTCCCGGGTCTCCCTTACCCATAATCTCCGGGGCCCATCACACAGATAAACAGACATATATCGGAAACTTAACTTGCCACACACAGACAGACAGACATATCTCATGCATATCGTGCTTATCATATCACACGTACATATCACACACACTGACCTCGGAATCATAACAGAACTGAAACAAAGCATATATAGGCTCATACATAGCGTTTCGTATTTCCAAATCAAATCATATGACAAAACCAGCAAAATACGTACTTCGCACATATCTACATATACATAAGGCTTATAAACCGCATGCATTCGAAAACGAGCACATTGCAATAGGGTATAACTATATCCTAACCTCACCTGGTACCAAACACAGCCGAACACAAAGCAAAAGGTCCACCCCGGAACTTGCACGACTCACTTGTCACCACCCCGGGTGCACCTGAACCAACTGAACACACAAAACAGACCACAAGGCTCAGACTCAGACAGACAACCACACAAGGACGCACGGCAAATGCAATCACATAAGCAGGATTCAAATTCATATTAATTTCAGGCAAAACAAAACATTAAGGCATGTCCATAAGCACAATTAATGCAATTAAGGGGACTCGAAAGGCAATGGAATTCACATATATCATTTCGTAAATTTATACGTATTATAAAGCCAAACAAATCATATAATAACATGCTATAAATTCTATTTAAAGATCACGAAGTTACATATCAAATTCCAATTTACGTGATTAACGTATTTATTTACCAAGTGACAATTTAAAGTTCAATTAATTCAAATCACGCAAGTTTACATATCACATTTCATACAAATTTGCACGTATTACAAAGCTAAACAAATCATAATTGTAAGCTCCGAATTTTATATAAATCTCACAAGGCTACATATCAAATTCCAATCGTACTAAGTTCATATATTTCCTACGTGGCCTGCCCAAATCATATGTTACATAATGGATTCAATTATCAAAGTTGAACTACTCAAATCAAACAAAGTCATCCTGTTTCAAAATTACACAAACACCCCCTCCAATCTAATCAATTAGCATAAATTCAATAAATCGGGATTCAATTTACAAATTACAAAGTCCATACTTATCATATTTCATATCATACATGATTTCATACACATAGGAGTACATTTCGATCGACGATTCAAGTAATTAGCAATTAAAACAATTAATTCCAAATATTCAAGTCATACAAAATAAATCACAACAAATCAACTAGACATCCGATTAACGAACGGAAAGTGGCGTTGGACTCACCACGACGAAAGGAACTCGCTGTACGAAGGGCGTCGGAACGCCGCCTCCGAAACCCGCCGGACCGCCACGTGCAGCCGCCGGACCACCACCTCCGGTGGTCGGAAAATTCTCCGGAAGGACAGAAACGTACGCCTCGGCCTGCTTGACAAAAGCCCTCAACCAATTTCAGAAAATACCAAGCACACCGGATTTCGTTGATAAAAAACCGAACTAAAATCCTAATACGAAAACTGAAATTAAATACAAACCGCTAAACGAAAATAAAATCCGAACATACCGTTGGAAAGCCCGTAACGAACCCTACGAAAGCCCCATAGCCAAACCCCGGAAAAATCATCGAAAAACCAGACCACCGGTCCAGCCCCGGTTCGCCACCGGTTCACCGCCGCCGGCCGGTTCTCGAGTCGGGGCCAACGTCATCCGCTAGTTTCCGTCGTTCTAAGCAACTTTTGTAAAGGCTCCACCACTAAAACCGGCCGGAAAAGGGCCCTACGCCGCCGCCGAAGGACTACCGCCGCGCCACCGCCGATTCCGCCATTTACAGCCCCCGGTTGCTCGATCTGAGGTCGGAAATGGAACGGGTAGGGTAAAAAACGTAGGGTACGGTGGTGGTTGGCCGGCGAAAGTCGTCGAATCGCCAGCGACGAAGTGGTGGCACCACCCGCCACTTTCAGGCCGCCGTGGGTCATCGGTTGGCCACGATCTTGGTACGGTTGTGACGGGCTCGTCGAGCTGATGAATTTCGACTAATGGTTCGTCGAATTCCGTCGAGAAACGATAAAGTTTGGTGATGTGCATGAAATCACACCGTCACTTTGTGTGAATAGTGTCGATCGCGGGAGAAGAGGAGAAGGCTGAGGTCTGATCTTTTGCACGAATTACGAGGATTCGGGGTATATATCTCGGGTCCTCGAACGCAAAAACGATCGGAAGAACGGGCTAACGAAGTCAGAATTGGGCAAACTCAGAGTCTACGGACTCGTCTCGATGGCCCGAACGCGTTGAAGGGGTCAAAATGGTCAAAATCTCGTTCAAACAAGAAATGACCATAAAACCCCTAAAAAGAGAAAATTACAAAGGGGCCCCTAAACTCTAAAAGAGTTCAAAATAGGGCCACGAAAAATATAAAATCACATAATTAAACACATAAAAGGTTGGAACGTGGCGTACCTTATAAATCGGACGAGCGGGATGTTACACAACTACTAGGGTACCACTACACTATTCTTGAAACGAAGAGGACCAGTTTCATCGAACCCTAATGGACACTCCGGATGAGCTCATGCTTTAGCTACAAACTTCTGCACTTCTGGATCATTAGTCTGTGCCTCAAACAATCGATTCTTCAAGTCCGTTTGTATGGTGATATTAGCAACTCGAGCCTTTACAACAATTGGCTAAATTCCACTACTCTCACACATTTCCAAATTCGATACACTAGCCTTCCTACTAAGTGCATCAGCGACCACTTTAGCTTTAACGGGATGATACTTGATAGTACACTCATAATCTTCAAGAAGTTCCATCCAACACCTTTGCCTTATATTTAAATCCTTCTGAGTTAATAAGTACTGGAGGCTTTTGTGGTTGGTAAAGATCTCGAAAGATACACCATACAATTAATGTCTCTATTTTCCAAGTGCAAAGACCATGGCCGCGAGCTCAAGATCATGTGTAGGATAATTCTTTTCATGCTCTTTTAACTTCCGAGAGGCATAAGCAATTACTTTCCCTTTTTGTGTTAGCACACAACCCAAACCTTCCTTTGAAGCATCCATGTAAACTGCATAACCTTCGGAGCCCTCGGGAAGTGTTAACACTGGAGCAAAAATTAATATCTCTTTCGAAAAATTGAAACTTCTCTCACAAGCCTCATCCCACACAAATTTTACCTCTTTCTTTGTTAATTGGGTTAAAGGAGCGGCAATCTTTGAGAAATCCTTCACAAACCTGCTATAGTATCTTGCTAACACCAAGAAACTTCTAACTTCCTAGGCATTCTTTGGTCTTTCCCATTTCAACACTGCTTCAATCTTTGAAGGATCAACTTCTAATCCGTTTCCCGAAATAACGTGCCCCCTGAAAGAAACTCTGTCAATCCAAAATTCACATTTACTGAACTTAGCAAATAGCTTATGCTCCTTCAAGGTTTGCAACATGAGTTTAAGATGTCTCGCGTACTCTTTGGAGGACTTTGAAAATACCAGAATATCATCGATGAAGTTTACCACGAACTTATCAAGAAAAGACCAAAAAATCAGGTGCATCATGTCCATAAAAGCTGTAGGAGCATTAGTTAACCCGAATGGCATCACTACGAACTCATAATGCCCGTACCGAGTATTAAATCCCGTCTTTGGAATATCCTCTGCTCGGATCCGCAGCTGATAGTATCCCTGGCGTAGGTCAAGTTTCGATTAGAGCTTTGATCCCTGAAGTATATCAAATAGCTCCTCGATATATGGGAGGGTATACTTGTTCTTGATCGTCATCCGGTTCAACTCCCTATAGTCAATACACATTCTGAAACTACCCTCCTTCTTTACAAATAAAACCGGCGTGCCCCAGGGAGAAGAACTCGGTCTATTGTACCGAACCTCCAATAATGCATCAAGTTGAGTCTTTAATTCCTTCAACTCGGCCGAAGCCATACGATACGGAGTCTTGGAGAATGGCTCTGCATTTGGGTGCAAATCGATCACAAATCTAATTTTTCTATCCGGAGGTAAAGAATCTAATTTCTCGGGGAAAAACCTCAGGAAAATCCTTTCACTACCTCTATTTCTTCCAACTTTATCTGATCCTTAGGCCTATTAAGAATGTAGGCAATAAGACCCGTAGCCCCCTCTCGAACTAGTTTTTGAGCTTCAGTAAAAGAAAGCAAAGGTATGGTCTTCGAACTCCAACCCACGAAAATCTCTGAACCCAACTGAACTCTCTTTGCCCGGCAATCAACAATAGCACAATGTCTGTAGAGCCAATCCATACTCAAAATAGACCCATAGCGAACCATCGGCATCTCAATAAAGTCCGTCAGAAAAACTTGACCCTCAATACTCACTGGAGCAGCTCTGTACACCCGATCTATCTCTACATTACTACCAAAAGGAGAACTAACCACATAACAGGCAGAAGAGCAAACAACAGGCAAAGATAAAGTAATAGCAAGAGCACTCAAAAGAAAGGAGTGTGTAGCTCCCGGATCAAACAATGTATGTATGTTCGTGCCATGTATGCATATTGTACCTTCTACCACCACGGCGGGATCTGCGTCTGCATCTTGTCCCTCTCCCTCTAGGGCATAATTAAGAGCCCTAATAAATGGCCTCTGACCCCCAGCAGGCTGATCCCGTCTATCTGGACATGTATCCATTTTGTGCTCAGCGCTCCCACAAACAAGCCATAGTCCCGGGCTTCCCTGTAGGTGGAGGTAAAGCAGGTGCAGGTGGAGCTTTCTGAACCGGTCCCGCGGGGCGGGATTTCTTCCAAGGCCCTTTAGCAGGTGGTGGAGAGGTGTAAGAAACTGGTCTCTTGCCGGTGTTAGAACCCGATCGTAAACCCGAACCCGAAGCCTTGTCCAGAATGGTAAGTAGATCTCCTAGCATTCACTGCATCCTCGACCTTCGAAGCCTTTGAAGTAGCTTTTACCCATGTGCTCGTGTTAACCACTTCAATGGCTGCCTGAATATCCGGTCGAAGTCCCTGAACAAACTGCATCGCCTTATGGAAGTCATCACTCGCTATATTAGATGTATAGCGAGACAATCTCTCAAACTCAGCTATATATTCGAAAACAGACCTCCCTCTTTGCTTTAATTCGGTGAACTCCTTCAACCTTCGAGTGCGTGATGATAGAGGAATATACTTGTTTTTAAATTCCCGAACAAATACATCCCAAGTTATCTCCTCACCAGCGGTATTCAATATAATTTTAGCACTCTCCCACCAAGAGTAAGCCTCGCCCTGGATCAAAGAAATGGTACGACGGGCCTTCTCTTGAGAGCTACATGGAATAAGCTCCCAAATTCTTTCAACTTCCTTTCACCATTGCTCTGCTTGCATATCATTTCCTTTAAAGAATTTCGGAGGGTGCTGATTTTGAAATTCCCAAAATACGGCAGAAATCTTTCCTCCTGGTTGTACCGGTGGAACAGGTGGTGCCGGAGGAATATAATCCCTCAATCTCTGATCAATAAGGTGAACCACTGCGTTAAGGAAGTCCTGTGGTTGAGCTTGAGGGGGTGGAGGTGGAGGAGAACGATCACGGTGGTGGTGCCTAAGACCCGGAGAATGCTCACGACGAGGTCGACCACGAGGCATCTTGTTGGCAATACACTGAATATGCATGTTGGATTACTATGTGCAAATGAGTGCAATTAAAACCTCGTAATACAATTAAGGCACAAAATTCAAATAATTTCAAGTTAAAATGCGAGACTCTCACAGTGGAAAATAATTCCTATGACGTATGACCTAGGCTCATAAGGCATGACACTAGAACTCCAGTTTTGCAATCTAGAGCTCTGATACCACTTTAGGGTGTAGCACCCAATACGTCGAGATACCACATCCCCGTACTATGGTTCAGTCCACATACGAAATGGAGAATCCGTACATAAACCAAACGTATAGCGAACGGGAGACAATAAAAAAAAATATCCTACCTAGGCGGGACTAACCCCGAAACTAAGTCATTCAACATGATATTATGTAAGCGGAAGCATAATATTACATCGATCAAGGACTATTTACATCAAAAGTACATATTCTTCAACTCTTCCAAACCATAGCAATATATACAATCTTTCAAAGTAGCAAAAATAAGTCACAAGTATCGAGGATGCATCAATAACATGAAAGTGACCTATGCCAGACACGACTTAATGACTCCACAAGACTCTAATTCCCACCTAGCACACACCTACAAAATACTGAAAGGTAGAGGCTTCAGTCTATGAAAGACTGAGTGAGGGGTATAATAAATATTTGAACTATTTGAATTGAAATTATATGAATTTCTTGAATATTTACGCATGCGTTAAATGTTTATGTGTCGTTTCCGTATTTAATGAATTCGAAACTTTGTGGAATTTTAATATGTTGGATTTATGTGTATGTTTTCGGATTTATTTGATTGTGTTTTGAATTTATTTTGTGCATTTGGAACCAAAACGGGGCTAACGGGAAATTAGCGCACCTTTGGTTCCGTACGTGATATCTTGAGCTAGGAAACTCGGATTCGAGTTTTGTCAACTTCGTTGAACTCGTATCGAAAATTTGAGTTCAATGAACTTAGCCTTATATTTTTCTAATATCATTTGAACCCCCGAAATTCAACCGAAACTCGCAATGGGAGCCAAATCTGCCACACATTGCCAAAAATGCCATAACTCCCTCATACCTTGACCAAATTAACCATGGTTTGAACCTATGTGACCCTAGTTAACCCCAATATCTCCCCATACACCCCCATACCGAACCAAACTCAGCAACTAAGCCAAAATCAACCAAACTTGCCCTGCTCTCCAGAAAATCCCGTAACCCTTGCCCGCCTTGGAGATTCAAGCTCAAATCTCCATTTTTCCTCCATTCAATCCACAAGGTGAGTTTAGGATCATGTTATACATTCAATATGGGTCATTTTAAGCTTTGCATCCCCAATTTTGATCATGTATTGATGGGGTTTTGGATATATGGATGAATAGGTAGGTTATATGCCAATTTGTTGATCTCTTTCATTCCTTGGTTGTTTTGGTTGATTCCAAACTTGAATATGGTTTCCATGACACCTTCTTTGCATTTATGGTGAAGTATTAGATGGTAGTTGAAGCATTCATGAGTTACCATTAATGTATATTTGAACTTTTTACATGAAATGATCATCCTTACCTCCATATCATGTTTCAACACTTTGGGAGCATGTTTGTGTGTTGTTGTGGAGTGGTTTTCTTGCATATTGGTGATCTTAACTTACCTGAGTATGTTGGTTGGAGATTGAATGGTGTTGCTCTGTTTTTCTGTTGCGTTTCTTTCTTTTTTTTGGCTACAGACTCAAATCCACGGGGGTGGATTTGAGTCAGTAGGTCTGGACCAAATCCATGGGGGTGGATTCTGTCCAGTTTTTTTTTATTGCTCCGGTTTCGTTTTTTCTTGTTTTTCTTCGCTTGTTTTATATTCCTCCACCTCTTTTATGACTTCTATGCTATGCTAACATGTATTATCTTGAGTGTTATGAAATTTTAAGATTTTTCGTGGAATATTTTACGAGTTATGCTTCAATGTGTCTTCTTTGCTCCTAATGTGCGCATGCATGGACTTTGATCTTAAGTTTGAACCCTAATTGCTATTTATTCCTTATTTAATGACTTGTATGATACGTATACATGTTATACTACCTGTTATGATCGTTATTTGAATTTCTTGGACTAATTTAGTATGATTTATGGAGATGTTGAACTTTAACAAATTTGAACGCTTCATGAAATGAATGGAATGAATGTTTATATGTATTTAAGACATTAATAGTTCACATGAACGTGTCCATTACATAATATCATCTTTTATGCATTCATATCATGATCATTTTATTGTCGAGCATCTTATTTGGTCATTTTGAGTCTCACACCACTTTGTTCGCACTGATCCAGGTCCGGTTGAAGGTGAAGGCGATCCTTGAAGCTTCTACTCCTTTTATTTTATCTTTGAAGGTGGGTTTCTCTTCTACTTAGTTAAATGACCTTATATACCTCTTATGTGTAAAGATTTCGGCCTAAAATTATATATATAGAGTCCTTCCTTTTTATCGAGTCTATGATTTTGAACGTAAAGCCCTTCTTTTATGAACCCTACCTAAATGTTTTGGCGAGAAATGATCGAATGCACAGAATGGGGCCAGGGACTTAGTGCTAGAGGCTATCCGGGGAGGCATGGGCCGACGGTGATCCCTTTCACTAGTCCCACCAATCTAACGACGTAACCGGACCTCGTTAGGAGTTAGCGAGGAATGGACGTTGAGTGCCATCTGGGGAGTCATGTAACCCCTTTTGGTCAATGCATGGGTGGTCGGGTCTTGCAAACCCGTCCACCAACCCGGAGGAAGAAGGAGTATATGTTATGTATGTGCACAAAAGAATAGTATGCATGAAAAGAATGATTGAATGAATGTTTTATTGAAATACACAAGGTGTTGGTTGGAGATAATGCACGCCCACTCGCCGGGCCACTAAAGACCTAATGAATTTGAGTGTTATAATCCCGATTGATGATTTCCTTATTTCACTCACTTGAGAAATGTTTTGAAAACCTCATTTGGGATTATGGCTTACATGTACTTGTTTAATTATCGTTTTATCAATATTTATGCCCTGTTTTATACCCACCAGTCCCCTTTGGACTGAACCCAGATTGTTTTCAGTATTTGTTGTGCAGGTGTAAGGGGAGCTAGGCGGGAATTCGAGTCTAGAGTCTTGCATTTGCTTCTAGCTCTTGTATATTTTGTTTACACTTGCATACTCATACTTATGGTTTTGGTATTTTATCTATGACTTGGGGAATTGTATATTTTGGGCCTTTTAGGCATGTGACTTATGATATATTCTTTTGGAGCGTGATGCTCAATGTACAGCTTATATGTTATTTATGCTTCCGCTTTATTGTCTATTCTTGTATTTCTTGGTTTAAGGGTTAGTCCCGCCTAGCATAGAGTGTGTGTATGTCCCCGTTCGCCGTGATCTAGCTTGAGTATGGATTATCTATTTCATATTCAGGTGGGGTCTCGGTGCTGGGGATGTGGTACCTTGCGCTCGGGTGCTACACAATTCCTTTGAAGTGTTATACCTTGTAACACGTTCATGAGGCCGGTAAAGTTTCTCTAAGTGGTCGTAAATCTCCCAAGCAAATTCCATAGCCTCATGTTGCCTTTGCAAGTGCTGAGACATGTTAGCCAACATAAGGCAACGGGCTTGGAGATTATCATCCTTCCACTTCTGGATCGTATCCCGCTCGGTCCGAGTGGGAGCGTCCCCTTCGGGACTAGGCTCCCCTTCGAAGAGAACATAAGTTCTCTTCTCAGAATCTAAAATGATTTTCAGATTCCTCAGCCAATCAGAATACTTGGGACCAGTCAACTTGTTTGACTCGAGGATCGATACAAGAGGGTTTTTGGTTGCCATTTCAAAACACGTAGAGAATCATAGAATCTACGACCTAAATGGTAAAACAGAGAACTAGTGAGCATGCTGAATTATAACGATATACAAAAGATAAGGTCTTTAATCTAATGTAGCTCCCACTATTTTTTAAAGATCTATAATTCCCAAAGATCTAAGAGGAACACATTTCCCAATGGGTACTAAGATCCTAAGCATTTTACCTCGAACCCACGACTCGCGGACATTCTAAGTAAAACCTTAGGTAGGTACAACTCACCAATTCTAACACCTTTAGAACTCTTAGTAATTGTTTTTGCATCAACTATCTTTCAATATGGACCCACGACTCGTGCGACATCCATATTTACTTAGGCGTTAAGCTAGACCCATCAATCATAAGATCATGATCAAAACTTAGTTCGAACGACCCACGACTCGCGGACATCGCCCTTACCAAAATTGACCACGAAATATTGATCATTTAAAATGATCAATTAGGTAATTAAGAACTAATAAGCTCCACTAGCTATCCCACGACTCGCGGACAATATCTAGCTTCACTTACTAAACTTAAAAACCATTGATGGAATGCTAGGAATTTAATTCAAAATTTGCATTTCGAATTAAACACCTATTATTCGAAATAAGCTTAATATTTAATGGGAATTTTCGAATCAACCGGAGAGTTGTCCGGTTCGACCTCACCAACATATACGTTATCCAATTTAATTACTCTTGATTAATGCAAGTACAACTTAAGTGCGTTTCACATAAGCACTTAGCAGATAACATGTCCTAGCATGATACTAACATGAGATGATCATGGGTTCTACCTATCTTATGCGTGATATGTGGGAGCCACTCCACAATCACAAGTTCTAACATACATGCCACATAAATAGTTTAAATCACATAAGGGAATTGGAAATAAAACGATGCCCTAACTATTACAATAATAGTAGTCCTCTCTAACAATTTGAGAGGTCTTCACTTATGGCCTCCATCTTGTTACTTGTTGTGTGGATCCATCTTACTCCATGGGTGCATTGTCTCCAAAATGAAAGAAAAAGACCTCACCACCTATCTCTACTCTCAAATTACAATAAAAAGAAAAAGACATAAAGTAATAAGGCTCAATCTTCATATTGGCCTTAGAGAGTTACACGGGGCATACCCCGGCCTCAAAAACAGTAATATGGAAAGCCACATAATAAACACATAACAGTACGCACATAAGTGAGGTACCGACCCCAATTGAAAAACGCAACTATGGGGCTCCAACCCCAATTTAAACCATTCATGTGCATAAATTAAAACCATACATAAGTCTAAACCCATGATCACCTAACATGCATAAATTGCAAGAATTTAAATTTAACCAGTAAATTAAAATTCTCCCTTTAAGCTCTAATGGCTTAAAACAAGACTTAGATGCAATTCTTATTCTAGAGCCTTTTCTATAAAAACCCGAAAAACAATAAACTAATAAAATTTCAATTAATTTCTGAAAATTAATAATTTTATTATTTCAATATTTTCATAAAATAAAGTTTGCAATTTTCCCAAAATTTAAATTGCTTAATTTTTCAAAATCCCAATTTAAACAATTATTTCAAAAAACCAACTTTTAATTTAAATAAAACAAAATTTTTCAAAAAAATAAAATCAGGATTGGATTGGACTAAACAAGAAAATCAAGATCGTGAAACGAACGGCCCGGCATGCCCGGACTGTCCGCATGCACGCCGCGCGACTAGCGCGCACGCCAGCACCTCGCGACCTGTGCGCATCGAGCGCAGCTGCAGGCGGGCGTGCCGGGCGAGGCTCCCGTGCTTTTGCGGGAGGTGAGCAGGCGGGCCTAGGCACGGGCGAGCAGCAGCGGCGGGCAGTCCCACGTGGCTGCAGGACTGCTGGGCGGACGGGCGCGCGGGCTTAGGCGTGCTACGCCTTAGCACGTCTAGGCTCGCGTTCTGTAACGCGATTTCGTGTTTCGTACTTTTAGTTCAAAAAACCAATAACAATCCAAAATTTAAAAGACGATTTAAATATATTTGATCCAAATAATTTCAATCAAATTTTCGAAAACGTTTTTCAGAAACTTTTAGGAAAAATACAGTTTCGTAATTCAGGCTTTCTAAAAGAACTCAAGAATACTCAATTCGCATCTAAGCCTAAGAATTTCTACCAAATTCAGTTAAGTGGAGACGAATCAGAAACACGATTAACGAGGTGGCTCTGATACCACTTGTTGGAAAAACGGAATCAGAAAGCAGCGGAAATTTTAAAATTTTCCAACAAAAGGATCGAAACTCGCAATCAAGAATCCAAATTCGTAAGGTAAAGAAACTTACTTTTCAATAATCTTCCTTGAAGCGTTTCAAGCCACCCAAGAACGCTCTTCTCGCGGCTTGATCCCCTCTCCTTGGTAAAGCTCGAATCTTTAAAAACTTCTAACTTGAAGCTCTCTAGAGATAGTCCACCAACTTGACTACAATCTAACTAGTAAGGATGTTAGTTCTCTAGTTAGTGTTTAGGCTTAACCTAGGGTTTATTTGATCTTGGAGAAAGGATGGTGTTCAACACATGAACCAAGAAAAATCGATCAATCCCTAAGGGGAGCTCGAGCTCCCCTATATATAGCTTGAGAGGGGCGGCCGAACCTAGTTCTTTTGCACTAAGGATTTGGTCCCTCTCTCTTATTCCTTGATCATCAAGTAATTCCAAACCTTGATTTTGAATTCTAATTCAAATCAACTTTCAAGAGAGCTAAAATATCCAAAACCCTTTTGTATAATATTATACTTTATTTATTAATAATAAATACCTTATTTATCTAATTAATTAATTCATAATTAATTAAATAGATTAATTTCTCCAAAATAAGACTTTCATTTTAATTCAAAAATTAAACCAAAGTCTATTAAATAATTAACACATTAATTATTTAATACATAAACAAAATACACGTGTGACACACATGTCCTCAAGGACACGTGCCAATCACGTGAACCATACGTGTGTTTCACACGTGTGGAACCCTCTTGGTATGATCAACTTGTTTAATCATTTTAAAGTCTTAACTCATGTAACCAAGTTGTGTGTGACCCTCTAGGTTCTCAATTCAATTAGTAGTGACCCTAATTAATTAATTCACAAATTAATTAATCAGTCCACAGATTAAACGACCATAGTCTAGCAACTGGTGTTTAACCCCTAGCTGAATTGGAATGTCTCAATTCGACAGAACCTTTAAGTCAATGATTCATGTGAGATACAATCCTCCTACTTACTATCTCTCAACTAAGATCTAGGGTAAGGGAATAATCAGAACCCTAATAATCTGGTCTTAAAGCTAAGTGCATTTCATATCCATTTGATCTCAATCCAAGAAACCCTTTTCTTGATGTCTTTTTCTATTGTCTTGGCCAAGGACACCATATGGCATATGAATGACTTACACAATAAGAGATCACCTTGCAAATGCAAGTGTAGGTCCTTTCTTGATTCTCATTCACTTCCATGAATCACTTGTGCAGCCCTAGCATAAGCCTTGAATCAGTTGTCTAAGCCGACACCCTTTAAAGCTTATACCTAAGACTACAGAGTTAACTCATAAAGTTACATGGAACCTCAAGTCTAAGGATCAATTGATCACATCAATGACACGTGAGATATTTCCTAATCTGGAAGTTTCCATTTCCTGAAATAGAAACTTCCTTTCCCATTTAGGAATCTTCTCACAAGGGACACCTCAGTGAACTTACTTATGGACGTAAGCACCCTCATGTATCACACACGTATCAACTATACACTTTGCACCTCCATGAAACAAGGTGGTCCTTCTTAAGGGCGTGATCCCACAAGCAAGCCTTAAAGGAGTCAGGTTGACACTCCCATTATCTGTAGGACTCATCAGCTTGGAGTATTTTACTAATCATGACTTATGTGATATAGGGCTCGTTTCAAGAAACATTTCACCTAAATGGTAGAGTCCTAAAGTCATCAAGATTAGGGGAGTTCTCATACATGCACAGCTAAAGTAAACGCATACCAAACAAGAGCATATAAAGAAGTGTTGCCTCAATTCGTTATATTATTCAAAGATTGTAACGCCCCGGTTCCGGATGAACAGGTAAGCACGCCACGTGTGAGATTTTGAGCGTAGGTTTTATTTTAATTCTTTAAAACTTTATTTTTCTTACGTGGCATCTCATATTTTATAAAATTCATGAAACATCATTTATGTGAACTATGTGAATTTATATCATCAAAAATATTATTTCATGACACGGAAAAATATTCATCACGTAAAACAAGTACCGAGAGTGATTTAATTACCAAATTAACCCTACTTGATTAGTTTCCAAACTCTAGGGACCTAATTGTGTAACGTTTCAAGGACTTAATTGATCATTTTTCAAAACCTTACATACTTAATTGCATAACTCGAATTCTTGGAGGATTAATTGGCAAAATTGGACATTCCAGACTTTTCAAAATGGGATGTATCGGTATAAGGCTTCCCTAAGCTTCTTTGATCAAATTTCATCTCAAAATCACCTAACTCATTTGCTCCTCACTCTCGGTTCATACAAGAAGGAAAAGGGGAGAGAATTTCATCATCTACCTCAATAATTTCCAAGAAAGATTTTAAGAAATTAAGTTTGATCATCATCTTCATCCATCTTCTTCATTTCTTGAACTTCAAAGGTGATAGTTGCATGATTTCATGATTCTTCAGCATGTTTGATTGAGCTAGGGTTTGAGAGTTATATGCTAGATGGAGTAATTGGAGTTGGAAGCATGATTATATGATCATAGCATGAATTAAGGCATAATTCCCTCATGAATTTATTGGAAATTTGAGCTTGGTTGATCAATAAGAGCATGAGCATGAAGCTTTGATTTCTTGATGATATTTCATGTTTTGAGTGTTTAAGGGTTATATTAGCATCTTTTGAATAAATGTGCATCATATTTCCAGAAATATTGGCTTGTGTTGATCAAAATTGGAATTTGTTGCTTGTTTTGTTGCATTCCCGTAACCATGCTCTGTTCTTCTCTGTTTCTTTCCAGTTGCAGAACTGGGAACGACCGTTCCCAGCCTCAAGGCTGTGTGGGAACGGGCGTTCCCACCTTTTCAAATAAAATAGGCGGCCGAGACTGGGAACGGCCGAGACTGGGAAAGGCCGTTCCCATTTTGGCCTGCGTGCCGGAAGGGCCGTTCCCAGCTTCAGCGCGTTTTAAAATTGGAAATCGTTGGCGCGATTTTGGGGTTTATGGGAACGACCGTTCCCACTTACAAAGGGAAGCCGGAACGACCGTTCCCACCTGACTTGCAGAACAAAAGTTTCTGCATAAAATTATGATTTTAGCCCCTCGATCCAACGACTTCTTTGACCCCGAATTGCTATTATATGATCCAATATGCAGTGAAACAAGATGTTATCATGCCACATTGTATTTTTCTCGTCATCTCGTTGTATTTCCGCCGTTCGTCATATTTGGTCCATTTTAGGTCATGTCTCACGTATACACGCCGTGTTTGCACAGGTCACGAGGTCGTGGACGAGGAGCAGGCTCCATAGAGCATATCCTTGTTATATTTTGTAAGAAAAGGTGAGGTTTTGTTTTAGGTACATAGAACCCTACCACCTTTATGTGCTATTTTCGGCCAAAACGTATTATATCTATAAACGTTTTCAAAAATATAAATATTTCAAGCAAGCAAGCCATTATTATCGTGATTTCAAGCAAGTTTGGCGAGTACATGATTGCACGTGGACCCGAGGGTAATTCTTGAGCCAACCGGGAAAGCAAGGGCTGACGGGTAACTCCTGAATTATCCTCACATTGTTGGGATCACCCCCGAAGCCACTAGGAGATTAGTGGTGGAAGGAGTTCCGTGTCTAGGGAGTCATGTTCCCTACACACACCATGTCGTGGATAGTTGGGCCTTGCAAACCCACTATCACCCGGAGGAAGAAGGAGACTGGGGATTAATCTGGCATGTCGGGTTATCCTCGGGTTATTGCATGATTTCAAGCATGAAATTATCTATGTGAGAACTAAATTGAAATGCATGATCATGTATTGAATTGATAAAGCTAGCACGTATTGTCACAATTGGTGTAAGGGTTGGAGAATCGCCCTTACTCGCCGGGGCCACATGTTCATGAAATGATTAAGTTAAATTGTTAAAATGATTAGTGGTAATCTCGGGCAAAGAATGAATTTCTTGAGCTATATATCTTTTCCTTTCCAAAGTCTTCACCCGAGGCTACAACTTGCATGTGATATGTGTTATATAATTTATTGCCCCTCACTCAGTCTTCGGTAGATTGATACTTCACTTTTCAGGTACTTGAGAGCTTGGTCATGCTAGGCGGGAGTCTGGTCCAGTTTTGCATATCATGTGTCTAGCAATGTACCGTTCACGTATATACTTTTGTTAACTATCATGTATGATCACTACTATCACGTTTTAGAGACTCAAGCATGTATAGCCTATTGAGAGATGATAATGTATTGATAGTTATGTTGGTACCTATTATGTATCTATTCAGTAAATATGGTACCTATATGTATAATTGTTTCATTGCTTCCGCTTTTATATTCATGTTTTGGTTTATTTATGTTGGGGAGTGTCCCGCCTAGCGAGTTATTTTAATTGTCACCCGTTCGCTATAGTTTTGATTTATATACGGATTTGCCATTTCGTATGTGGATGGAGACTATAGTGCGGGGGATGTAGTGCCTTGGGGGTTAGGGTGCTACATCTATAGGTGGTATCAGAGCCCGGTTGCAAAACCGATGTTCTCGAGTCGTGTCAGGACAGTCTAGGTCGCACGGCATAGGATTACTTGTTATTTGAGAGTCTGCATTTCGTTAAATTACTTGATTTATCTGAGTTCTTGCACTACTTGAGCTGTGTGACTCTTCTTGAATGTGTATTTATTGACATTATTGAACTATGTGCACACATTTGTATTTATTAATCCAACCACGCATGTGTAGTGATTTGATTTTAGGATGGACCATGATAGACATCATCGTGACCAATCTCCGAGACATAGGCATCGTCATCATCGTCACCACCATCGCCGTGAGAGATCACCACCTCCTCCTCCACTTGCTCAGGCACAACCTCAGGATTTCTTGAACGCCGTTGTTGGGCTGATTGATCAGAGGTTACAGGAAAGGGTACCTCCACCACCACCGGCGCCAGTAGCACCCCAGGAGAACCCTATTTCTGCTATTTTGCGCGAGTTCCAGAACCAGCGTCCCCCGAAGTTCTATAAGGGAGACGATATTCAGGCGGAGATATGGCTGAAGGAGATCGAGAGAATCTGGCAGCTTATCCCTTGTGACACTCAGGAGAAAGCCCCCTGTACACTCACTTTGATCCAGGGCGAGGCCTACTCTTGGTGGGAGAGCACCCAGATAGTCTTGGAGGCAGCCGGGACAGAGATTACTTGGGAGATTTTCGTATGGGAGTTTAGAAACAAGTTTTTTCCTCCAGCTTCCGTACTCGCAGATTGAGGGAGTTTACCGAGCTGAAACAGGGAGGAAGGTCCGTGGGGCAGTATATTGCAGAGTTTGAGGGACTTTCTCACTATGCACATAACATAGCGAATGATAATTTTCATAAGGCAATGCAATTCGTTCAGAGGCTCAGGCCGGACATCCAGGATGCCTTGAAAGCAACCAATACGAGCACCTGGGCTAAAGCTACCGCCAAGGCTCTAAAGGTTGAGGATTCTGATATTGCTAGGAGGGCTACTCAGCGTACTGGACAGGCTTCAGGCTCGAGATTGGGTCAGGGCTCGAGCTTAGGAAAGAGGCCGATGATTTACCCTGCACCTCCAGCGCAGAAGGACTCCGGGAAGAAGCTTAATGTGACAGGGCTGTCACAGAGGGGTCCAAGAGCTCCAGTACCACCCCAGCCACCTCAGAAGCCGGGCTGCAGATTTTGTGGACTTACTACACATCATTATGATAACTGCAGACGGAGGTTAGGCTTATGTTTGATCTGCGGGAGCGATGAGCATTTGGTTGATGGTTGTCCGGATCGTCGGGATCCGCCACCTGCAGATCCGAGGCCACTTGTGAGAGCTCGGGCGTATGCACTCGCTGGAGAGGAGCATGATGCAGAGATCGACCCCGCCGCGGTAGTTGAAGGTATTATCTGCATCCATGGCACGAACATCCACACATTATTTGATCCAGGAGCTACACACTCCTTTCTTGCGCATTCTATTGCTATTACATTACCTTTGCCTGCTATGTGCTCTTTTGTCCGTTATTTAGTTAGCACTCCTTTCGGTAGTAGACGAGAGACGGATCAGGTTTACAGGGATGTTCCAGTGGTGATTGAAGGCCGGGAATTCTTGAGTGATTTCATTGTTATGCCAATGGAGAGATACAGGTCTATTCTGGGGATGGATTGGTTATACAGGCACTGTGCTACCGTGGATTGCCGAGCAAAGAAAGTGCAGTTGGTTTCAAGGGTTATCACGGGTTGTACTTCGAAGACAGTCCCCCTACTTTCATTCTCAGAGGCTCAGAAATTAGTCAGAGACGGGGCTACAGGGTTCATTGCTTATATTCTGAACAAGCCCAAAGACCAGGTGAAATTGGAAGACAAAGAAGTGGTGAAGGAATTTTCCGAGGTGTTTCCAGAGAAGTTGGATTCTTTGCCCCCTGAACGAGAGATAGAGTTTGTGATTGATCTTTATCCGAGTGCTGAGCCATATTCAAAGACTCCATACCGGATGGCTCCAGCCGAATTAAAATAGTTGAAGGTTCAGCTCGAGGCATTATTGGAAGTTGGGTACATTCGGCCTAGTTCTTCACCTTGGGGAGCACCAGTTTTATTTGTAAAGAAAAAGGATGGAACTTTAAGAATGTGCATCGACTACCGGGAGTTGAACCAGATGACTATTAAGAACAAGTATCCCCTTCCACATATCGAGGAGTTATTCCATATACTTCAGGGTTCCAAGGTTTATTCGAAGTTGGATTTAAGACAGGGATACTATCAGTTGCAGATCCGAGCAGAGGATATTCCTAAGACGGGATTCAATACTCGGTACGGGCACTACGAGTTCGTGGTTATGCCGTTCGGGTTAACTAATGCCCCTGCAGCTTTCATGGATATGATGCACCGGATTTTCAGGCTTTTTCTTGACAAGTTTGTGGTGATTTTCATCGATGATATTCTGGTGTTCTCAAAATCAGCCGAGGAGCACGCGAGGCATCTTAAGCTCGTTCTTCAGACTTTAAAAGAGCATCAGTTGTTTGCCAAATTCAGTAAGTGTGAATTTTGGATCGATCGGGTTTCCTTTTTGGGACATGTAATTTCAGGAAAAGGGTTGGAAGTCGATCCCTCGAAAATCGAGGCCGTGCTTAAGTGGGAGAAACCAAAGCATGCCTCGGAGGTTAGAAGTTTCTTGGGATTGGCCGGTTATTACCGGAGGTTCGTTCAGGATTTTTCTAAGATTGCTGCACCGTTAACCCGATTGACAAAGAAAGATGTCAAGTTTGTCTGGGACGAGAAGTGTGATCAAGGCTTCAACTTTTTAAAAGAAAAGTTAGTCTCAGCTCCGGTGTTAGCACTTCCCGAGGGATCAGAGGAGTATGCAGTGTACACAGATGCTTCTAAGGAAGGCTTAGGTTGTGTATTGACTCAGAAGGGAAAAGTGATCGCTTATGCTTCCCGGAAGTTAAAGGATTATGAAAAGAATTACCCTACACACGACCTAGAGCTTGCAGCTATGATCTTTGCTCTCGGGAAATGGAGACATTATTTATACGGGACTTCCTTTGAGATTTTCACTGACCACAAAAGCCTCCAGTATCTATTCACGCAAAAAGATTTGAATATGAGGCAACGACGTTGGATGGAAAAGTTAGAAGATTATGATTGTACAATCAAATATCATCCAGGGAAAGCCAATGTGGTCGCCGATGCGCTTAGCAGGAAGGCGAGTGTATCGGGTTTGGAAATAAAGGAAAGAGATGAAACGACACCGATTGTGTTAAAAGCTCGGGTTTTGAATATCACAATTCAGCCTGAATTGAAGTATCATCTATTTGAAGCTAAGAATAATGATCCGGAAGTTCAGAAGCTAGTAAGTAAAGCTAGGGCCGATCCAGAGAGTCCTTTAGGGTTCGATGGGACCGGTTTGCTTAGATTTAAAAACAGGGTAGTAGTACCTGAGGAATTGAAACGGGTTCAACTCGAAGAAGCTCACAAGTCAGCCTATTCGATCCACCCAAGAGGAAACAAAATGTATAAGGATTTGAAGCAATATTATTGGTGAAACGGGATGAAAAGAGATGTTGCGGAATATGTGAAACATTGCCTGACTTGTCAGAAAGTGAAAGCTGAGCATCAAAAGCCCGCGGGACTTCTACAACCGTTACCTATTCCCGAATGGAAATGGGAACAAGTAACGATGGACTTTGTTTCCGGATTACCAAAGGTAAAAGGCGGGCTTGATGGAATTTGGGTAATTATGGATAGATTCACGAAGTCTGCTCACTTTCTACCGGTCCGGATGTCTTATAAGATCCCGAAGTTGGCTGAAATCTATAACAGAGAAATTATCCGACTTCATGGTATTCCGGTGAGCATAATTTCAGACCGAGACCCGAGGTTCACATCTAAGTTGTGGCAAGAATTACAGGCCGTTTTGGGAACGAGGCTCAAGTTCAGTACAACATTTCACCCGCAAACAGACGGTCAAACAGAAAGGTTAATCAGATATATGGAAGATCTTCTTCGGGCTTGCGCGATGGATTTTCAGAATTCTTGGCAAGAACAGCTTCCTTTGATCGAATTTGCATATAATAACATCTTTCAAGCTTCGATCGGGATGGCTCCTTATGAACTCCTTTATGGAAGATAGTGCCGATCTCCATTGTTCTTCGACTTGGAAGAGTGGAAATGGTCAAAACAGGAAGGAGTGAAGAAAGGTGAAAGATGTGAAAAGCCCTCCAAAGTCGTTCAGGATATGATTGAAAAAGTCCAAATGATTCAACAACGGATGAAAGTCGCGCAAGATAGGCAAAAGAGCTATGCCGATACGCATCGAAGAGATCTAGAATTTGAAGTTGGTGATCGGGTATTCTTGAAGGTGTCACCAAGGAAAGGTTTCACTCGGATCGAGAAAGGAGGGAAACTTAACCCTCGCTACTTAGGTCCTTTCGAGATTATTGAAAGAATAGGCGAGGTGGCCTATCGACTGGACCTACCACCGAGTCTTACAGGGATTCACAACGTATGCCACGTATCTCAGTTAAGGAAATATTACCCCGATGAGACCATTATTCTCCCCGTGGAAGAAGTTGAGTTGGAACCGAATTTGACCTTTGTTCAGAGGCCGGTTAAAATCATGGATCGAAAATTTCAGGAATTGAGAAACCGGAGGATTCCCATGGTTAAAGTTTTATGGAGAAGTGACAAAACCGAGGAAGCTACGTGGGAAACTGAGGATAAGATGAAACGGTTCCACCCGGAGTTGTTCACACAAGACTAGAGAATCTGGGGACCAGATTCTTTTAAGGGGGGGAGAGTTGTAACCCCCCAGTTCTGGATGAACAGGTAAGCACGCCACGTGTGAGATTTTGATCGTAGGTTTTATTTTAATTCTTTAAAACTTTATTTTTCTTACGTGGCATCTCATATTTTATAAAATTCATGAAACATTATTTATGTGAACTATGTGAATTTATATCATCAAAAATATTATTTCATGACACGGAAAAATATTCATCACGTAAAACAAGTACCGAGAGTGATTTAATTACCAAATTGTCCCTACTTGATTAGTTTTCAAACTCTAGGGACCTAATTGTATAACGTTTCAAGGACTTAATTGTTCATTTTTCAAAACCTTACATACTTAATTGCATAACTCGAATTCTTGGAGGATTAATTGGCAAAATTGGACATTCCACACTTTTCCAAATGGGATGTGTCGGTATAAGGCTTCCCTAAGCTTCTTTGATCAAATTTCATCTCAAAATCACCTAACTCATTAGCTCCTCACTCTCGGTTCATACAAGAAGGAAAAGGGAAGAGAATTTCATCATCTACCTCAATAATTTCCAAGAAAGATTTCAAGAAATTAAGTTTGATCATCATCTTCATCCATCTTCTTCATTTCTTGAACTTCAAAGGTGATAGTTGCATGATTTCATGATTCTTCAGCATGTTTGATTGAGCTAGGGTTTGAGAGTTATATGCTAGATGGAGTAATTGGAGTTGGAAGCATGATTATATGATCATAGAATGAATTATGGCATAATTCCTTCATGAATTTATTGGAAATTTAAGCTTGGTTGATCAATAAGAGCATGAGCCAGAAGTTTTGATTTCTTGATGATATTTCATGTTTTGAGTGTTTAAGGGTTATATTAGCATCTTTTGAATATATGTGCATCATATTTCCAGAAATATTGGCTTGTGTTGATCAAAATTGGAATTTGTTGCTTGTTTTGTTGCATTCCCGTAGCCATGCTCTGTTCTTCTCTGTTTCTTTCCAGTTGCAGAACTGGGAACAACCGTTCCCAGCCTCAAGGCTGTGTGGGAACGGGCGTTCCCACCTTTTCAAATAAAATAGGCGGCCGAGACTGGGATTGGTCGTTCCCATTTTGGCCTGCGTGCCGGAAGGGCCGTTCCCAGCTTCAGCGCATTTTAAAATTGGAAATCGTTGGCACGATTTTGGGGTTTATGTGAACGACCGTTCCCATTTACAAAGGGAAGCCGGAACGGCCGTTCCCACCTGACTTGCAGAATAAAAGTTTCTGCATAAAATTACGAATTTTAGCACCTCGATCCAACGACTTCTTTGACCCCGAATTGCTATTATATGATCCAATATGTAGTGAAACAAGATGTTATCATGCCACATAGCATTTTTCTCGTCATCTCGTTGCATTTTCGCCGTTCGTCATATTTGGTCCATTTTAGGTCATGTCTCACGTATACACGTCGTGTTTGCACAGGTCACGAGGTCATGGATGAGGAGCAGGATCCGTAGAGCATATCCTTGTTATATTTTGTAAGAAAAGGTGAGGTTTTGTTTTAGGTACATAGAACCCTACCACCTTTATGTGCTATTTTCGGCCAAAACGTATTATATCTATAAACGTTTTCAAAACTATAAATATTTCAAGCAAGCAAGCCATTATTCTCATGATTTCAAGCAAGTTTGGCAAGTACATGATTGCACGTGGGCCCGAGGGTAATTCTTGAGCCAACCGGGAAAGCAAGGGCTGACGGGTAACTCCTGAATTATCCTCACATTGTTGGGATCACCCCCGAAGCCACTAGGAGATTAGTGGTGGAAGGAGTTTCGTGTCTAGGGAGTCATGTTCCCTACACACACCATGTCGTGGATAGTTGGGCCTTACAAACCCACTATCACCCGGAGGAAGAAGGAGACTGGGGATTAATCCGGCATGTCGGGTTATCCTCAGGTTATTGCATGATTTGAAGCATGAAATTATCTATGTGAGCACTAAATTGAAATACATGATCATGTATTGAATTGATAAAGCTAGCACGTATTGTCACGATTGGTGTAAAGGTTGGAGAATCGCCCTTACTCGCCGGGGCCACATGTTCATGAAATGATTAAGTTAAATTGTTAAAATGATTAGTGGTAATCTCGGGCAAAGAATTAGTTTCTTGAATTATATATCTTTTCCTTTCCCAAGTCTTCACCCGAGGCTACAACTTGCATGTGATATGTGTTATATAATTTATTGCCCCTCACTCAGTCTTCGGTAGACTGATACTTAACTTTTCAGGTACTTGAGAGCTTGGTCGTGCTAGGCGGGAGTCTGGTCCAGTTTTGCATATCACGGGTCTAGGATTATACCGTTCACGTATATACTTTTGTTAACTATCATGTATGATCACTACTATCACGTTTTAGAGACTCAAGCATGTATAGCCTATTGAGAGATGATAATGTATTGATAGTTAAGTTGGTACCTATTATGTATCTATTCAGTAAATATGGTACCTACATGTATAATTGTTTCATTGCTTCCGCTTTTATATTCATGTTTTGGTTTATTTATGTTGGGGAGTGTCCCGCCTAGCGAGTTGTTTTAATTGTCACCCGTTCGCTATAGTTTTGATTTATGTACGGATTTGCCATTCCGTATGTGGATCGAGACTATAGTGCGGGGGATGTAGTGCCTTGGGGGTTAGGTGTTAGGAATAGTGCCCTAGAAAGCCGATTCGACGTAATCCGTTTTGGGACTTTCTTAGTATCACAGACAATCTTTGAATAATATACGATTGATTAATATCATAGGCAAACACTTCTTTATATGCTCTTGTTTGGTATGCGTTTACTTTAGCTGTGCATGTATGAGAACTCCCCTAATCCTGATGACTTTAGGACTCTACCATTTAGGTGAAATGGTTCATGAAACGAGCCCTATATCACATAAGTCATGATTAGTAAAATACTCCAAGCCGATGAGTCCTACAGACAGTGGGAGTGTCAACCTGACTCCTCTAAGGCTTGCTTGTGGGATCACGCCCTTAAGAAGGACCACCTTGTTTCATGGAGGTGCAAAGTGTATAGTTGATACGTGCGTGATACATGAGGGTGCTTACTTCAATAAGTAAGTTCACTGAGGTGCCCCGTGTGAGAAGATTCCTAAATGGGAAAGGAAGTTTCTATTTCAGGAAATGGAAACTTCCAGATTAGGAAATATCTCATGAGTCATTGATGTGATTAATTGATCCTTAGACTTGAGGTTCCATGTCACTTTATGAGTTAACTCTGTAGTCTTTGGTATAAGCTTTAAAGGGTGTCGCCTTAGACAACTGATTCAAGGCTTATGCTGGGGCTGCACAAGTGACTCATGAAAGTGAATGAGAATCAAGAAAGGACCTACACTTGCATATGCAAGGTGATCTCTTGTTGTGTAAGTCATTCATATGCCATATGGAGTCCTTGGCCAAGGCAGTAGATCAAGACATCAAGAAAAGGGTTTCTTGGATTGAGATCAAATGGATATGAAATGTACTTAGCTTTAAGACCGGATTATTAGGGTTCTGATTATTCCCTTGCCCTAGATCTTGGTTGAGAGATAGTAAGTAGGAGGATTGTATCTCACATGAATCAATGACTTAAAGATTCTGTCGAATCCGAACATTCCAATTCAGCTAGGGGTTAAACACCTGTTGCTAGACTATGGTCGTTTAATCTGTGGACTGATTAATTAATTAGTGAATTAATTAATTAGGGTCACTGCTAATTGAATTGAGAACCTAGAGGGTCACACACAACAACTTGGTTACATGAGTTGAGGCTTGAAAATGATTAAACGAGTTAATCGGGCATAGAAGGTTCCACACGTGTGAAATCACACGTGTGGATCACGTGACTGGACACGTGCCATCATGACACGTGTGCCACACGTGACTATTTATTTGGTAATTAAATAATTAATGTGTTAATTATTTAATAGACTTTGGTTTAATTTTGAATTAAAAAGAAAGTCTAATTTTGGAGAAAAATAATCTAGTTAATTAATTATGAATTAATTAATTAGATAAAAATAAGTTATTTATTTTATAATAAATAAAGTATAAAATTGTCCAAAAATAGTTTGGATATTTTTAGCTCTCTTGAAAGTTGATTTGAATTAGAATTCAAAGTCAAAGTTGGAGAATACTTGATGATCAAGTAATAGGAGAGAGAGGGACCAAATCCTTGCCCAACAAGGATTAGGATCGGCGCCCCTCTCCCTTGCCTATATATAGGGGAGCTTAAGCTCCCCTTTAGAGCTAATTGACAATTCTTTTGGTTCATGTGTTGAACACCATCTCTTCTCCAAGATCAAATAAACCCTAGGTTAAGCCTAAACACTAACTAGAGAACTAGCATCCTTACTAGTTAGATTGTAGCCAAGTTGGTGGACTATCTCTAGAGAGCTTCAAGTTAGAAGTTTTGAAGATTCGAGCTTTACCAAAAAGTGGGGATCAAGCAAAACGATCAGAAGGGATGATGAAACGATTCTGAACCCAACATGAAACGAGTGAAAAAATCAAACCAAAGAAGATGGCAAAAACCGTTCGTCCATATCCTGAAGGATGAATTTTTTCACGAGGGTTTTGTGACTGGCAGTTTTCTACTTTCGCAAAACTGGTTTTCGAAGGGAGTTTCAATCATGTTTTTCTCGTTTCATGTTTCTTTCTCTATGTTATATTGTTAAGAACTTCCCTAACATGATTTGAATCTAGGTTGGTGTGGATTGTTATCCCTACAATGGATTCTGAAGTAGAAAGAGACTTTCGAGGAACGGGTTGCCATTACCACATGAAGCGCGTTTGAGGGCGGCTCAAAACGTGTCAAGAAAGCTACTACCCAAGTGAGTTTCTTGATCTCTACGAATTTGGATACACGATTGCGAGTCCAAGATCCTTTTGTTGGAAAATTTTTTTAAATTTCCGCTGCTTTCTGATTCCTGTTTTCCAACATTAGGGTGCTACAAAGATTGTCTGTGATAAGGAAAAGTACAAAGCGGATATATAATCGGCTTTCTAGGGCACTATTCCTAACAGCAATTGCATATGGATGCAAACGATGCATAAAGAATGCAATGAGATGTTAATTAGTTCATTTGAAGCCATATAGAATCATATTAATTCATAACTCGCATATTTCACATTAAACGAATTCATAAAAATTACATAACAAGCATGTCACGCCATACAACATATTAGACATGCATGCACACTCTAAGAGAAAATAAGGAAAATCATGCAAGACAAGGAAATATCATATTAATACATGCATGCACATAGAAGGTCACATAAGCTCATAATGAATAATATTCACATATTTCACGTAAAATAACTCCAGCAAGTTCACATAACATACATAACACGTTGTATAACACGTTAGAGATGCATACATGACATAAAAAGAGTAAGAAAATACATGCAAGTACATGGAAGTCACATAAATAAATATCAAGCTATATATATACGTTGGAAAATATATAACGCATATTAGGGTACGTATAGCATGTAAGAGCGCCAAATTCACATAATAAATTCATCATGTAACATATAATACATAGTTCCTCACGTTAATATTGCATGCATATCACAAACAAGGCAAGAAAATATCACAAGAGGTAATCAAACGTCATATTGATTCATGCACGCACGTTGGAGAACATATAATACATATTAGGCCATATATTTCACGTATGAGCATCCAATTCACGTAATTAATTCACAAGTATCCACGTAACATATAATATAACAAGTTATATATTCATACAGGATAAGAAGGAAGCAAGAAAATCAAACAAAACACGAAAGAAACTGAAAACGAAACAACGCAACAGCACCTACTCGAAACTGCGCCAAAATGGGGTCGCGCCCCTCTCCGGTGGTCGAGGCCGCGACCACTGCCTCCAGCAGCCTACCAGCACTGTTCATTAAACTAGCCAAAACAAGATCATCTCTCCATGAAAATGAGCAAATAAGGTATCAAATTGAAGATAATAAGATGGAGAATATATTCACGGACTAACCTTTCGAATTTGAGGCGATTTGATCGAGTATTGAAGCTAAAACTTGGAAATTGCACACTATTCCTCTTCCTTCTCATGGAGTGACGGGTAGCAGGGGAAAATTCCCTTTTTTCCTTCTCTTTTCTGATGTGGGACAAAATTGGGGAGGTTAAGGACTGATATTGGGGTTAACTAGGGTTAGTTAGGTTCAAACTTTAGCTAATTTGGTCAAAGGATGACTAAGTTATGCTCAAAATGGTCAAGAAGGGTCGAAATTACACGCGAGGCTCGATACGGGCGAAATACGGGGAACTAAATGGGTTTATAAAAATACAAGTTTGGGTTCTCTAGCTTCCATACTTCATTACGAGTCTGACAACTCTTCCAGAATTCAAATCCGAATTCCCGAGCTCAAGTTACGCCCTTCGGAACCCAAGGTGCTAAACGAGTTATGTAACGCCCCAGTTTTTTAGTGGTTTAAGCATGACGTATGTGTTTACCAATATGTTCTATTAAATTAATTATATATGATTTTATTAGGGATTCTTTTATTAGTTTTATTGTTTAAATATGAATTCTTGAACGTTTATGCCTATATGCTTAGGTTTAAGTATCGTTCTTATTCGATATGATTTTCGTTTTCATGAAAACATGGCATGAGTGAATTATGTGTCTTATTATCATGTTTATTTTCTTGGTTCATGATTTCGTTCTAGCATGTTTGAGTTTTGTGTTCGTTTATGTGATCGGAACCGAAAAGGGCTAAAGAGCATTTAGCGTACCTTGTGTTCCGGGCGGCATATCTTGAGCTAGGGAACTCGGATTCGAGTTCCGTCACCTCCATTGGATTCATATCGACGATTCGGAGACATTGTGTCAAGCATCATATTTTTCTAAAACCATTTGGACCCCAAAATTTCAACCGAAATGAGCAACTCGCGTCTAAAACGACCATTCATGACTCTACCTAAGCTACGGACCTAAATTAACACACCTATGACCTAACCATTGACCCTAACCCCACTTGCACACTCCCTCTCTCACAAAAAATCCCACCCCCCAAAACAAGATATTTTCAGCCAAAAGAAAGAAGAGAAGGAAGAAAGGAGAGAAAGGAAGAGAAAGCAGAACCCTTTTTCCCCTTTTGAGATTTTGAGCTCATCTCACATCCATTTCTTCTCCGATTTGAAAGGTAAGCTTATTTTTATGTTGTGTATCTTCTTGTAGTTATTTTATGTCCCATATTGCATGATTTTACCATGTTTTGAGTTAGGATTGGAGAAGATGATGAATAGTAAGGGTTTGAGAAATTTTGTTGATTCTTGCATGAGATCTTGTGAATTCTTTTAGTATGAAGCATGTATTTTGTTCCTAAGACATCATTTGTGATATGTATGAACTTGGTTTAGGTGGTGTATTAGGATTCATGATTTTACCATTCATGAAATTTGGAGGTTTTGCATGAACTTGTTCTTTCTTCTTTCCTAGCATGAGTTGTTGCAACTTTGGACCATTAATTGGCTTGAAATACATGAATTCTTGCTACCTTAACTTACCTATATGTGTTAGTTTGATGTTTATATGGTTTAGCATGAGTTTTTCCCTACTTGTTATGTGTTTTTCGCCACTGACGTAAATCCACGAGGGTGGATTTGGGTCAGTGGGCTTCTGGACCAGATCCATGTGGGTGGATTTTGTCCAGCCTATCCCCATGACTCCGGTTCCGTTTTTCGTCGCTTGTTTAATCTTCCTCCACCTCTTTTATGACTTCTATGCTATACTAACATGTTTTATAATGTGTTATCTTATTTATTATAAATTTTCATGATTTTTCATGGAATATTTTACGAGTTATGATTTAATATGTCATCAATGCTCCAAGTACGTGCATATATAGATCTTTGCTATCAATATGAACCCTACTTGCGTATTTATCTTTTCTTTTATGATTCATATGAATTGTATACTTGTTGAAATATGTGTTATGATCTTTGTTCGGAATTAATAGATTGATTTGATACTATACATGGGAGATATAAGCTTGACTGACTATGAAAGCTCCAAGAATGAATGAAATGAATGATTATGTGCCTTAATGCATCTCCATGCCATGACTTCCTCTCTTATGCATATCATAAGACATTCATTGCATTGCCGTGCGTCATATATGGTTCATTTAGAGTCTTGAGTCTCACGAATGCATTGTATCGTCTTGTGTACATTTTTTTCCAGGGCGGAGATATACCGGGTTCATAGGACACCTCAAGTCTTTCTTTCTTTTGGTATTATCGGTAAGGTGTAATAGGTGGGTTTCTCTTCTATTAGTTATGACAACCCGATATATCCCTTATGTGAAGGTTTTAAGCCAAGTATGTATTTATAAATATATATCGAGTCTTTTCAAAAGAGTCTATGCTTTTCAATGTAAGCCCTTTTCTTTTTATGACCCCTTACCCAATGTTTTGGCGAGATCAGTGAACACAATGGTTAATGGGGCCCGGGACTATGTGTACGTGGCTATTCGGAGAAGCTCGGGCTGACGGTGATCCGTGTGTACTATTCCCAACAAACAATGATGACGAAACCGACCTCGTTAGGAGTTTTAGCGAGGAAGGGGAATCGGGCTTTTGAGGACTCATGAACCTCACTAGACACTATGTACGAGGTGGCCGGGTCTTGCTAACATGTCCACCACCCGGAGGAAGAAGGTGTAAGTGTTTATGATTATAAATGAATGATTATGAAAGATTATGAATGAATGAATGTGGCATGATCGGTAATGAATGAACAAATGGACTATGCACACACGAAGAGAAGGTTGGAGATTATGCACGCCCATTCGCCGGGCCATGAAACCTTATGAATAGAATGTATGAATTTGATAGTTGTAATCCCGAGCGTTGTTTTCCTTTATTTTACCCACTTGGGAAATATCTTAAAACCTCGCACGGGATTATAGCTTGCATGTGTGAATGTTTAAATTCTGCAATAATATTATATTATGCCCTGTTTTATACCCACCAGTCTCCTATAGACTGGACCCGGCTTTGTTTTCAGTGCTTTTGCAGGTTTTGGAGTGCTATGCGGGATTCTGAGTCTGTCAAGTTCTGTGTCTAAGTTGAGCCACTTCATGCATATTGTAAATTGATTTAGTTATGTATTGAATGTATGAAATGTTATGATTTACGTTTATGATATTCGGGACTAGGTATTTATGTTAGTTGAACCCGTTACTTGTTGCCTACATCGTGATTGACCTTATGTTTTACTTCCGCATTCGCATTTAATTCATGGTTTTGTTTAATTGGTTTCGAAGGTTTAGTTCCCGCCTAGCCTAGTGAGTGAGTGAGTCCCCGTTCGTCGTGACTTGGCATGTGTATGGACTTTCCATTTCATATACGGGTCGGGTCTCGGTACGGGGGATGTGGTGCCTTCCGTTTGGGGCGCTACTTCCTTAAGTGGTATCAGAGCCAAGGGTTGCAAAACCCGGGTTCTCGTATCATGATTGAGTCGGTTGCAAAACCCGGGTTCTCGTGTCATGATTGAGTCGGTTTAGGTCGTACGGCATAGGAATAACTTGTCTACTTATGCATTGCATTGATTTAATTGTCAAATTGCTACTAATTGTTGGAAAATTACTTGTTACACGTGACTTAATTTTAATTTCGTTGACTTATGTGCTGCATTTTGCATCAAATCCGTGCTCTTAGTGCTAAGTATGTGCCATATGCACTTACTAATCGGCATGCATTTATATTTGAGACGAGTTGTGATCGTAGGATATTCTCACAACATCAAAGCACGGCCAATTCTCACGATCACAACATCTCACCATGAGCTCTACTTTCAAGCTTGGAGGATGTAAGGAATGCACCGGAGATTTTATATAAGAACTCGAGAGTCGTGGTCTTTCTTAATTGTGTTATGATTCGAGTGATAGAATTCTAAATGGATAAACTTGATTCGTGGGAATAATTGACAAATTCTACTAAGGTTGAGGTTATTCGTAAGGATAGCGTGGTTGTATGATGTCTACCATTCACGAGATCAACATATACATCTACACCCTCGGGGTTAATTAATTGGATGTCTTTGGATTACTTAATTCAAGAAAGAATCAAAGGAAACCCTCAAAGGTCCTTCATTTCAAGGTTTGGATCGGAGAAAGGGGTGATGAGAACCAAGAGGACTTAAGGTAAAGAGATTGGCTGAGAAGTGAGCAATACCAATTGTCAAGGAAGATTGTTCGAATAAATCAAGTCATTAGGAATTAAGTCTAGGGAGCAAGGAGAAAGAAGTGGTGACTTGGGATACTTTGGATTCCGGACAAGGTAAGAGTCGAACTTAGAGAAGTTAAAGAAAACCAAGCAACACAAAGATATGGAGCAACAAATGGAAACGATAAAGAAAGACAAAGAGCTTTTGGAGGGAAATTATGTGCTCAAGCGTAAACAATCGGAGGACGAGTCATTCAACCAATTTGAATTCGCAAGGGATAAGGCAAAGGACTTTGAGTATGAAGAATTTAGGTTCAAAAATCACAAAATTTTGGACCATGGAGACATGTAAGTTGATACAAGAAACTTTGAGGATTTGGGAGCCATGGGAAATTAAGATACCTTAGTTGGCATTTAAGTTCGGTATTCGGCTCTGAGTGGAAGAAATAAGATTACTTAATCATGGAGGGTGAGAGTTCATTTCCTCGTATGAACTCGCAAAGGATAGAACAAGATAACTCTGAGTAAGGTAATATCCATGGAGAAGATTTTAACAAATTGGGAAAGAATCAAGAGATCGGTTCCAGGGATATAAGTGTTGGGATCAAACAAAATCACGGACCGTGGGAACGCACTATCTCATGCAAGAGAACTTTGAACAAAGTGAACATCAGGGTGAAGATTCGGACAACCTTTGGAGATCGATACTTGGGAGTAAATCGAGACACCAATTCCATAGACATAGAAGACCTTGGGTTCAAGAAATAGCAATCTTGGGCTATGGGAATATGCAAGTGGATATAAGAAGATTATGGAGATTTGAAGACCGTGGGAAAAATAAGAAATGATCAATGAGTTCAAAGCAAGCTGTAATTCAGGAAATGAAGAACAAGTTGCCAAGCTAAAATCTTACCACCACGGTGACAGGTTTAGCATATTCATGGCACGTGCATCATACATCGCTTTAAATTACCTATTTCCTTTATCTATATGCGCATGTATCTTTAATTAATATATTTGCTCCAATGGGTTGCACCATTAATTGTCTACTACAAGCATTGGCATCCTAATCCAGCATGTATTACTAGTGTTTATTTGCTAGGAATTGCTCTACTTCGTTCATCAAGTGTTACTCCAATCGGGTCTTGCCTTGGATCAAGATAAAGATAATATTTGGGAGTCGCATAGTGTGAACTAAAAAGGAAAGGAAGGAATGCAGAGACTTAGGAAAGTAGAATCGGAGTTAAAATAGGAGAAGTGGGTGTTTACCCTTACCAATCACTTTAAATTGAATGTAAGCAAGATCACCGGGTACATGGCTTAGCTAGAACCATCTACACAGGAGAAGCTAAGGTGAAGAGTTTGGGAATTCTTAATCTAAGAAGCGAAGAAACGAGTTTAACGAACAAGAATGAAAATTTCCAAATAGGGGAGCGCCGATTAGGAGATGATATAAATCCTTTTCGTTACTTGAAGGGATTACTTCTAGTTGAAATAATGAAGATGCAAGAGCCAACAAGCAACGGAAACTCTACATAAGTGATAAGGGATGAAATGGAGGGATTAGCACTTGCTACAATTTCAACAAAAAAAAAAAAATCAATGTAGATGAAACTTCGGGAATAATAATCGGATAAGTATTTCAAGAAGGGGAGGCATGAGTTTAAGGAATGCTCGAGAATTGAAATGATAGGAGGAGGTGAAGGATGACCGATGCTAATTGTAGATGTAAAATGTTGTGGCTGGTCTTGCTACTGGAACAATACGAATTCAATCTCCCAGGTGCGAAGGGATCATGTTGGGCTACAGTGGTTTATACCTTAGAGATGAGGGGTTTGAGAAGGATTAGGTGGAGTTGATAAGAAAGGTAGTGAATAAGAGAAACTGGACCAATCACTATAATTGGTGACCGATTGAGTGAGAGTTATTGCGATTAGGTGATGGAAGTGGAATGTCTGGGATATGCTATAATCTTAACCAGATGAGCTATCAGCCCTTTAACTATTTTCCATGGTGATCTGGGAATGCTATTCGGATGAAAGAATGAATGCAAGCATCCGAGAAAGGGTTAAGTATAATTCGTGGATGAAGTTTGGCTATGGAATGAGAGTCGGGTAGTTGTTACAATGTCAACACGCCGAGAATTCCAAAACTTAATACTACCAGCAAAAAGAACTCCAACAATTCATCAAGAGCCTAAATCGGATCCTCCAACCGCATTATGAATTATCAACCTTCAACCTCATTGCTACGGTGAACGGTATAAGAAACATTCATGGCACATGCATATAAGCAATTTTGATTCAAATGATTTTTATGTTGTGTGCTTTGATTCCCTATCGTGATAACCGCTTTGTAAAATTGATGATTTATGTGTTTGTTATATATATTCATATATATTGTTTGGCCTTATGTGTCTTATATGATCTTAACTGTTGTAATTGATATTTGATGCCTCCATCTTGACGTTTGCACTTTGATGTAACTATTTGTGTTGTGTTGCTCGGGAGTATTAGAGACTCCCTTGCTTTGTTGTTTAAGAGACGGGGTTCTCTCTTTGTTGTTTGAGAGACGGGGCTCTCTCTCTTTGTTATTTGAGAGACGGGGCTCTCTCTCTTTGTTGTTTGAGAGACGGGGCTCTCTCTTTGTTGCTTTCGAGGGACGGGGTTCTCTCATTGTTTGCATGGGATATAATGAATCAAAGGACGGATTCTTTTTAAGGGGGTGAGGTTGTAGCGCCCCAATTTTTCAGTGGTTTAAGCATGACGTATGTGTTTACCAATATGTGTTATTAAATCAATTATATATGATTTTATTATGGATTATTTTATTAGTTTTATTGTTTAAATATGAATTCTTGAACGTTTATGCAAATATGCTTAGGTTTAAGCATCGTTCTTATTCGATTTGCTTCTCTTTTTCGTGAAAACATGGCATGAGTGAATTATGTGTCTTATGATCATGTTTATTTGCTTGGTTCATGATTTCGTTCTCGCATGTTTGAGTTTTGTGTTCGTTTATGTGATCGGAACCGAAAAGGGAGGTAAAGAGCATTTAGCGTACCTTGTGTTTCGGGCGGCATATCTTGAGCTCGGGATTTCGGATTCGAGTTCTGCCACCTCCATTGGATTCGTATCGATGATTTGGAGACAATGGGTCAAGCATCATATTTTTCTAATACCATTTGGACCCCCAAATTTCAACTGAAATGAGCAACTCGCGTCTAAAATGACCATTCATGACTCTACCTAAGCTACGGACCTAAATTAACACACCTATGACCTACCCATTGACCCTAACCCCACTTGCACACTCCCTCTCTCACACGAAATCCCACCCCCCAAAACTAGATATTTTCAGCAAAAAGAAAGAAGAGAAGGAAGAAAGGAGAGAAAGGAAGAGAAAGAAGAACCCTTTTTCCCCTTTTGAGATTTTGAGCTCATCTCACATCCATTTCTTCTCCGATTTCAAAGGTAAGCTTATTTTTATGTTGTGTATCTTCTTGTAGTTATTTTAAGTCCCATATTGCATGATTTTACCATGTTTTGAGTTAGGATTGGAGAAGATGATGAATAGTAAGGGTTTGGGAAATTTTGTTGATTCTTGCATGAGATCTTGTGAATTCTTTTAGTATGAAGCATGTATTTTGTTCCTAAGACATCATTTGTGATATGTATGAACTTGGTTTAGGTGGTGGATTAGGATTCATGATTTTACCATTAATGAAATTTGGAGGTTTTGCATGAATTTGTTCTTTCTTCTTTCCTAGCATGAGTTGTCGCAACTTTGGACCATTAATTAGCTTGAAATGCACGAATTCTTGCTGCCTTAACTTACCTATATGTGTTAGTTTGATGTTTATATGGTTTGTCATGAGTTTTACCCTGCTTGTCGTGTGTTTTTCGCCACTGACGTAAATCCACGAGGGTGTATTTTTCCTTTGGAAAAATCCATGGGGGTGGATTTGGGTCAGTGGGCTTCTGGACCAGATCCATGGGGGTGGATTTTGTCCAGCCTATCCTCATGACTCTGGTTCCGTTTCTCGTCGCTTGTTTGATCTTCCTCCACCTCTTTTATGACTTCTATGCTATACTAACATGTTTTATAATGTGTTATCTTATTTATTATAAATTTCATGATTTTTCGTGGAATATTTTACGAGTTATGATTTAATATGTCATCAATGCTCCAAGTACGTGCATATATGGATCTTTGCTATCAATATGAACCCTACTTGCGTATTTATCTTTTCTTTTATGATTCATATGAATTGTATACTTGTTGAAATATGTGTTATGATCTTTGTTTGGAATTAATGGATGGATTTGATACTATACATGGGAGATATGAGCTCGAGTGACTATGAAAGCTCCAAGAATGAATGAAATGGTTGATTATGTGCCTTAATGCATCTCCAAGCCATGACTTCCTCTCTTATGCATATCATAAGACATTCGTTGCATTGTCGTGCGTCATATATGGTTCATTTAGAGTCTTGAGTCTCACGAATGCATTGTATCGTCTTGTGTACAGTTTTCTCCAGGGCGGAGATATGCCGGGTTCATAGGACACCTCAAGTCTTTCTTTCTTTTGGTATTGTCGGTAAGGTGTAACAGGTGGGTTTCTTTTCTATTAGTTATGACGACCCGATATATCCCTTATGTGAAGGTTTTAAGCCAAGTATGTATTTATATACATATATCGAGTCTTTTCAAAAGAGTCTATGCTTTTCAATGTAAGCCCTTTTCTTTTTATGAACCCTTACCCAATGTTGTGGTGAGATCAGTGAACACAATGGTTAATGGGGCCCGAGACTATGTGTACGTGGCTATCCGGGGAAGCTCGGCTGACGGTGATCCGCGTGCACTAGTCCCAACAAACAATGACGATGCAACCGACCTCGTTAGGAGTTTTAGTGAGGAAGGGGAATCGGGCTTTTGAGGACTCATGAACCTCACTAGCCACTATGTATGAGGTGGCCGGGTCTTGCTAACCCGTCCACCACCCAGAGGAAGAAGGTGTAAGAGTTTATGATTATGAATGAATGATTATGATTATGATTATGAAAGATTATGAATGAATGAATGTTGCATGATCGGTAATGAATGAACAAATGGACTATGCACACACGAGGAGAAGATTGGAGATTATGCACGCCCACTCGCTGGGCCATGAAACCTTATGAATGGAATGTATGAATTTGATAGTTGTAATCCCGAGCGTTGTTTTCCTTTGTTTTACCCACTTGGGAAATATCTTAAAGCCTCGCACGGGATTATAGCTTGCATGTGTGAATGTTTAAATTCTGCAATAATATTATATTATGCCCTGTTTTATACCCACCAGTCTCCTATAGACTGAACCCGGCTTTGTTTTCAGTGCTTTTGCAGGTTTTGGAGTGCTATGCGGGATTCTGAGTCTGTCAAGTTCTGTGTCTAAGTTGAGCCACTTCATGCATATTGTAAATTGATTTAGTTATGTATTGAATGTATGAAATGGTATGATTTACGTTTATGATATTCGGGACTAGGTATTTATGTTAGTTGAACCCGTTACTTGTTGCCTACATCGTGATTGACCTTATGTTTTACTTCCGCATTCGCATTTAATTCATGGTTTTGTTTAATTGGTTTCGAAGGTTTAGTTCCCGCCTAGCCTAGTGAGTGAGTGAGTCCCCGTTCGCCGTGACTTGGCATGTGTACAGACTTTCCATTTCATATATGGGTCGGGTCTCGGTGCGGGGGATGTGGTGCCTTCCGTTTGGGGCGCTACAAGTTAGGCCCTCGAATCCCTTAACAAATAAAACGGTTCGAAAACCGTATTAAACGAACACAAAATCAACCAACAAACGCAAAAACATATTCATAACACATATAAATCATGCATATCACGTAATCACAAAAGTTAGAAACGAAAATGGGCTCAAACGGATTAAAAACGACACAAAAAGGATAAAACATTTAAATAATTTAAATAAAGTTCAAATATAATTCAAATAAGTCGCATAAACGATACAATAAACACATAATTAGCGTAATTAAGATAATTTAAATGAGCATATAGCACTCTCGAACTGCGTACCTGTACGGCTGGACGAGCGGGATGTTACACATATGCTTCCATGTGCCACTTGTGTAGCCCCAGCATAAGCTTTGAATCAGTTATCAAAGGCGACATCCTTTAAAGCTCATACCTAAGACTGCAGTGTTAGCCCACATAGCATCGATGGAATCTCAAGTCTAAGGACTACTTAATCACATCAATTACTCGTGAGATATTTCCTAATCTGGAAGTTTCTATTTCCAGAAATAGAAACTTCCTTTCCCATTTAAGAATCTTCTCACATGGGACACCTCAGTTATAACGCCCAAGTTTTTCAAGGGTTTAAATATGACGTATGTGTTTACTAATGTGCGCAATTTAATTAATTATATATGTTTCATTATTATTTATTTTATTAATTTTATTAATTATTTACGAATTCTTGAACGCTTATGCATATATGTTTGTGTTTGGGTGTCGTTTCCATTTGATTTGATTTCTATTTTCATAGAAATTTAGCATGAGTGAATTATGTGTTCCGTGATCATGTTTATTTGCTCGTTGCATGATTTGTTCTTATATGTTTGTGTTTTGTGTTCGTTTGTGTGATCAGAACCGAAAAGGGGGCTAAAGAGCATTTAGCGTACCTTGTGTTTCGGGCGGCATATGTTGAGCTCAGGAACTCGGAATCGAGTTTCGTCACCTCCATTAGATTCGCATCGATAATTCGGAGATAAAGGGTTAAGCCTCATATTTTTCTAACACCATTTGGATCCCCGAATTTCAACCGAAACGAGTAACTCCTGTCTAAAATGACCATTCATGACTCTACCTAAGCTACCTAAATTAACGCACCTATGACCTACCCATTGACCCTAACACCACTTGTAATCTCTCTCTCTCTCTCTCTATCAGCCCTCACACAAAATCCCAACCCCCAAAACAAGATATTTTCAGCCAAAAGAAGAAGAAAGAAAGAGAAAGGGAAGAGAAAAGAAGAGGAAGAAGAAAACTATTCCCCAAGTGGGAGTTCGAGCTCATCTCACACCCATTCCTCTTCCAATTTGAAAGCTAAGACCATTTTTGATATATGTATCTCCTTGTGGTTCTTTTAAGTCCAATTTTGTATAATTTCACCATGATTTGAGTTAGGATTGATACATTGAATGAATAGTAAGGGTTTGCGTGATTTTGATGATTCTTGCATGAGATCTTGTGAATTCTTTTAGCATGAAGCATCATATATGATCCTAAGACCTGCATTCGTGATTCTTTGAACTTGTATTGCATGAAAGATGAGTTGTTTGGAAGTTACCATTAATGGTTTGGCATGAAACTTGAAGAACATGAACCTATGTGAGCATTTCTTCCATTCTCATAATTTAGCTTCGGTTTTGGCATGAATTAGGACATGAATCTTTGATTCATTGATGCATTAACTTTGTAAAATTTGTGGTATATGTTGCTGCTATGTTTTGAGAAGGGATGCAGGGGTGAACAGGACCAATTTCGGAAGAAGAAGGCCGTTGTTGCCATTAACGCCCATTACTGCCTTCCTGCACAAAACTGGGTAACGCTCTTTACATGGTACAGACCCTTTACCTATGCTAGACAACTCCGATTGATCTAATTGTTGAACCCACGGAAACCTCTTGAAATCTGGAACATCCTCCAAGTGGAATCACCTTAAAATTCCTTGTGGTTTGTGAGTTATGACCTTGGAAAAATTGTGTCGCCACTTCGCCTGAATTCTACATTTGTCCAACTTAGAGCCTACGCCATTTTGACCTCGCTCTGAACTATGATTCGAGCCATATGTCTTTGGAAAGCCCTGTTTTCCTAGTTTCATCTCCAATAAACAAAACCCAATTTGGACTTCTCAAACTTTAGATATCCTCTTTTCGCGGCGGCTTGCGCATTATGGAAAACTATCAGATTTTTCAAGAACGTGTTCGGAGTTTCTTCTTATGCCTCTTTTCTGTTTTTATTGTAATTTCCCACCCCAATTCTGACCCTAACATGTTATATGGTGTGTTATGCTCATTTGTGAAATTCATGGATTCGTTTGGCGTGTTATGTTCAAGATATGAATTTACATGCCTTCATTGCTCCTTAATGCGCATGAATGCCTTGATGCTTGGAGGGTGAACCCTAATTGCCTACTTTATCCTTCTTTTATAATTCATATGAAGTGTGTACTTATTGAAATATGCGTTATGATCATTGTTCAGAATTTATTGATCGATTTGATATGATACATGGGAGATATGAACTTGAATGATTATGAACGCTCCAAGAAAGAATGAAGTGATTGACTATGTGCCTTAATGCATCTCCATGACATGATTTCTTCTCTTATGCATACCATATCACATTTATTGCATTGTCATACGTCTTATATGGTTCATTTGGAGTCTTGAGTCTCACGACCACATAATGTTATCTTTGAACAGTTTGCTCCAGATGCCGGGTTCATAGGTGTTCCTCAACCCTCTTTTCTTCTTGGTATTGTCGGTAAGGTGTAACAGGTGGGTTTCTCTTCTACTAGCTAAATAATGACCAATATCCCTCAATGTGTATGCTTTAAGCCAAAGTAAGTATATATTTATATTGAGTCGTTTTCAAGGAGTCTATGATTTTGATTGTTAAAACCCCTTTTTCTTTTATGAATACCTTACCTAATGTTTTAACGAGTATTGATTGATTGCACATATGGGGACCCGAGGTTTGGTGCATATGGAGATCCGGGGAGGCAAGGGCCGACGGTGATCCTATGTGCTAGTCCCAACCAAATTACAGATTCCAAAACTCGCTAGGAGATTAGCGAGGGAAGGGGGCTGAGCACCTTTGGGGAACTCATGACACCCCTCTGGTCAACGATTGAGGTGGTCGGGTCTTGCTAACCCGTCCACCACCCGGAGGAAGAAGGTGTAAGTGTATTGATTGAATGAATGCATGAATGTATGAATGAATGAACGAATGAATGAACGAATGATTGTGACTGAATGAATGATTGTGTGATTATTAATGAAAAAATAAATGAATAAATGCACACGCCAGGTGGAGGTTGGAGAATTCGCCCACTCGTCGGGCTCACGTATTGACCTCATGAATGAATGAATGATATTGATTGTTGTAATCCCGAGTGTTGTTTTATTTCATTTTTACCCACTTGGGAAAATATTTCAAAAACCTCGCACGGGATTATAGCTTGCATGTGTGGGTGTTTAAATTCTTGTAACATTATATTATTAAGCCCTGTTTTATACCCACCAGTCTTCTATAGACTGAACCCGGCTTTGTTTTCAGTTCTTGCAGGTTTTGGAGTGATGGGCGGGAGTTTGAGTCTGTCAAGTCTTTTGGTCTAGTCCGAGTCACACTACACGCATATTGTAATTGATAGAGTTATGCATTGAATGCATGAAATATTAATGGTACTTTGTGATATTCAGGACAGGGTTATAGGAATAGTTAAACCCGTCACTTGCTGCTTATGTTGTAATTTTTCTTATGATTTGCTTCCGCACGTGAATTTAATTTTGGTGAATTGCTTATTTGGTTTCGGAGTTTTAGCCCCGCCTAGCATAGTGTGTGAGTGGTCTCCCGTTCGCTATGATTCAGATTCGGGTACGGACTTCCCATTTCGTAACCGAGTTTGGGTTATAGTGCGGGGGATGTGGCGCCTTCCGTTTGGGGTGCTACATCCTTAAGTGGTATTAGAGCCTAGGGTCGCAAAACTCGGGTTCTCGTGTCGTGCTTGAGTTAGTTAGGTCGCACAGCATAGGAACAACTTGTCAACATGTGCATTGCATTGATTTTCTTCGCTAAATGTCACAAATTGCTGAAAATTACTTGTTACGTGTGACTCAATTTTAAATTTTTTTTACTTATGTACTAATTATGTGTCATTAAAATACATTTATATTTGAGACGAGTTGTGATTATAGGATATTGTTACACCATCAAACCACGGCCAATCCTCAAGATCACAACAACTCACCATGAGCTCTGCTTTCAAGCATAGAAAATGTAAGGAATGCACCGAGGAGTTTATACAAGAATTCGAAAGTCGTGGTCTTCCTTAATTGGGTTATGATTCGAGTGGTGGAAATGGGAGATGGAAAAACCCAAGTTGTAGGAATAATTGATAGGTCCTACTAAGGTTGAGGAGCATTCAAAGGGGTAGTAGTATAAGAACGATGTCTACCATTCACACGAGCAACACCTACATCTACATTACCAGGGTTAACTAATCGGATGCCTTAGGATTACTTAACTCAAGAAAGAACCAAAGGAAAACCTCAACGATATTTTATTTTAAGGTTTGGATCGGCGAAGGGGTGATGATACCCAAGAGGACTTAAGGTAAAATAGGTTAGGGGGAAATGAGCAACAAAGATCGTCAAGGATGAGCTTCCAAGTAAATCAAGTCATTTGAAATCGAGTTCGAAGAATGGTAGGATTAATGAATGGTGAGTAATACCAATTGTCAAGGAAGATCCTTCGATAAACTAAGTCATTAGGAATTAAGTCCGGGGAATAAGGAAGGTAGGTGGTGATTTGGGATACTAGGGATTCCGGGCAAGGTAAGAGTCGAATGTGGAAAAGTTAAAGAAAGACAAGCAACAAAAGGATATAGAGTAACAAATGGAACGGATAAAGAAAGATAAAGAGCTTTTGGGGAAGATTGTGAAGCCAAGAGTAAGCAATTGGAAGGCGAGCGCAGTCCATCGATTCGAACTCATAAAGGACAAGTCAAGGGAACTTTGAAACGAATGAACATCAAAGTGAAGATTCAGATAACCTTTGGAGATCGATACTTGGGAGTAAATCGAGATACCGATTTCTAGGGAGATAGAAGACCTTGGGTTCAAGAAATCACAATCTCGGGCCATGGGAATATGCAAGTGGATATAAGAAGATTATGGATATTTGAAGACCGTGGGAAAAATAAGAAATGGCCAATTAGTTCAAAGCAAGTTGTAATTAAGGAAATGAAGAACAAGTTGCCAGGCGAAAAGCTTACCACCACAATGACAGGTTCAATGCATTCATAGCACGTGCATCATACATTGCAATTAATTATTTAAACTCTTACTATATGTGTTTTAATATTACAACTGTTAAATTGTTGTTGTATAGTCCTTTGTTGAATTATGTGTTTTGTTGCTATAATTGGTGATTTGATGTTTTATCCCCTTTACTGAGAATATGCACTACATGCACTTAGCATCATAACCCAACATGCACTATTTTAGTGTTTACTTGTTAGGTTATCTCTTTCACTTGATGCTTCAACTACTATCACAATCCGAATTTAACCAAACCAAATGGAAGAAGAATCTATGGATGATGAAGTTGAGACAGATATGGAAATTTTAGGAAGTAAAAGGGGTTTAGAGTTGACCTCGGGATGTATGGATCGAACAAGGTTAAGGAATGGTGTTTTGGGAATCAAGAGAATTAGGTAAGAAGTTAAAGGACAAAGGATTTGGGTTTTCTGGTGATCAAAAACCCTCCCTACCGGAAACTACTTGTCCAGAATTCTGATAAAAGAAGGATTGATTGAGTTCCAGATGTAAAGAAATAATCTAGTAGGAATAACCAAGACACGAGCCATGGAAGATATGGTAGCCTAAAGATGGTAATCAAAAAGGGAATAAAGAGGCCTTAATGAGTAAATCATCGTGGTAAGAGTTAAGTTATTAAAATTCAAATTGAGGATTACCACGGGAAGAATGAGAAGGTGGTTTATCGGATATTTAACCGTCTGAACTAAAGAGATTGAAGATGATGTAATTATGAGAGAATATCAAAAGACATCACTAGGTACTGAAGGAATGCGGATAAAGCACTACATACAAACCTTACTGAGTTGTTAGTCATTCTTTCACGAGGGCTTCAAAGGATATTAAGTTGAAGGAAATCGTAAAGTAATGAGCGATAATGGATGAAACGGGAAGGAATCAGTATTTCAAGAGATGGAGGCATGAGTTTAAGGAATGCACGAGAATTGAAATGATAGGAAGAGTTGAAGGATGACCGATGTTAAAGGTAGATGTAAAATTTCATAGCTAGTTTTGCTACTAGAACTATACGAATTCAAGCTCCCAGGTGAGAAGGGATCATGTTTGGTTACCATATTTTATAACTTAAAAATGAGGGGTTCGAGAAGGATTAGGTGGAATTGATAAGAAACGTAGTGAATAAGAGAAACCGGACCAACCAATATAATTGGTGACCGATTGAGAGAGAGTTATTGCGATTAGATGGTGGAAGTGGAATGTCTAAGAGATGTTATAATCTAAACAAGATGGACTATTGGCACTTCAACTGTTTTCCATGGTAAGCTAGGGATGCTATTCGAACAGAAGAATGAATTCAAGCATCCGAGAAAGGGTTAAGTATAATTCGTGGATGAAGTTTGGTTATGGAATGGGGATCGGATAGTTATTATAATGTCAACACACCGAGGATTCCAAAGCTTAACATTTCGAGCAAAGGGAACTCCAAGAATTAATCAAGAGCCAAATTGGATCCTCCAACCGCATTATGAATTATCAACCTTCAACCTCATTGCTACGGTGAACGGTATAAGAAACATCCATGGCATCTGCATACATGCAATTTTGATTCAAATAATTTTGATGATGTGTGCCTCGATTTCCTACCGTGATAATCGCTTTGTATGATCGACGACTTATGTGCTTGCTATATATATATTACTTGGCCTTATGTGTCTTATTTGATGTTAACTGTTGTAATTGATAATTGTTGCCTCCTTCTTGATGTTTGCACTTTGATGTAATTGTTTGGGTTGTGTTGCTCGGGAGTATTGGAGACTCCCTTACTTTGTTGTTTGAGAGACGGGGTTCTCTCCTTGTTGTTTGAGAGACGGGGTTCTTTCTCTTTGTTGTTTGAGAGACGGGGTTCTCTCCTTGTTGTTTGAGAGACGGGGCTCTCTCTTTGTTGCTTTGGAGGGACGGGGTTCTCTCACTGTTTGAGTAAGTCATAGTGAATCCGAGGACGGATTCTTTTTAAGGGGTGAGGTTGTAACGCCCCAATTTTTCAAGGGTTTAAATATGACGTATGTGTTTACTAATGTGCAGAATTTAATTAATTATATATGTTTCATTATTATTTATTTTATTAATTTTATTAATTGTTTATGAATTCTTGAATGCTTATGCATATATGTTTGTATTTGGGTGTCGTTTCTATTTGATTTGATTTCTGTTTTCATGGAAATTTAGCATGAGTGAATTATGTGTTCCCTTGATCATGTTTATTTGCTCGTTGCATGATTTGTTCTTGTATGTTTGTGTTTTGTGTTCGTTTGTGTGATCGGAACCGAAAAAGGGGCTAAAGAGCATTTAGCGTACCTTGTGTTCCGGGCGGCATATCTTGAGCTCGGGAACTCGGAATCGAGTTCCATCACCTCCATTGGATTTGCATCGACGATTCGGAGACAATGGGTTAAGCCCCATTTGGATCCCCGAATTTCAACCGAAACGAGCAACTCGCGTCTAAAATGACCATTCATGACTCTACCTAAGCTACGGACCTAAATTAACACACCTATGGCCTACCCATTGACCCTAACACCACTTGCACTCTCTCTCTCTCCCTATCAGCCCTCACACAAAATCCCACCCCCCAAAACAAGAAATTTTCAGCTAAAAGAAGAAGAAAGAAAGAGAAAGGGAGAGGAAGAAGAAAATTATTCCCCAATTGCGAGTTTGAGCTCATCTCACACCCATTCCTCCTCCAATTTGAAAGGTAAGACCATTTTTGATATGTGTATCTCCTTGTGGTTCTTTTAAGTCCAATTTTGTATAATTTCACCATGATTTGAGTTAGGATTGATATATTGAATGAATAGTAATGGTTTGTGTGATTTTGATGATTCTTGCATGAGATCTTGTGAATTCTTTTAGTATGAAGCATGATATATGATCCGAAGACCTCCATTCATGATTCCTTGAACTTGTATTCCATGAAAGATGAGTTGTTTGGAAGTTACCATTAATGGTTTGGCATGAAACTTGAAGAACATGAACCTATGTGAGCATCTCTTCCATTCTCATAATTTAGCTTCGGTTTTGGCATGAATTTGGACATGAATCTTTGATTCTTCGATGCATTAACTTTGTATAATGTGTGGTATATGTTGCTACTATGTTTTGAGAAGTGATGCAGGGGTGAACAGGACCAATTTCGGAAGAAGAAGGCCGTTGTTGTCGTTAACGCCCGTTACTGCCTTCCTGCACAAAACTGGGTAATGCCCGTTACCTAGTACAGACCCTTTACCTATGCTAAACAACTCCGATTGTAGCACCCGAGACGCCGAGATGCCACACCCCCGTACTATAGCTCAGTCCACATACGAAATGGATGATCCGTACATGAACTAAGACGATAGCGAACGGGTGACAATGCAAGAAAAAATCTAGCTAGGCGAGACAAGACCCCAATTGAATTAAATCCAAAACATGAAATTTTGAAAGCGGAAGTATAAACACTAACATTTCATTATCATATACCAAATATCTAAAAGCTCATCCTATTCTATCTCATATATCAATACATTATCATCTCCAACATATTATACATGCATAAGTCTACAAATACTAATAGGAACCCTAACATGATAAAGGTGGAAATACCAAGAACATGAAAATGCGATGCTAGACTCAGTTGAACAAAAGACACAACTCGGACTCCCGCCTAGCACATGACCGTGAGTACCTCAAAAGTGAGGGTGTCAGTCTACCGAAGACTGAGTGAGGGGTTTAAAAATAAATATTAGCGCAATTACCATGTAAGTCATAGTCTCTGGTAAGGTTTTATAAAAGAAACAATATAAGTTCAAATATTAAAGTAATTCTCGCCTGAGATTACAACTAATCAATTTAACAATACGATCAATTCAGTACAATTCAGTTCAATCAATCAGTGGCCCGGCGAGTGAGGGCAATTCTCCAACCTTTCTCCGACTGTGTACAATAATTTAATTATTCAATGATTAGGTGATCAAGCAATCGATTACAGTGCACAATTAGCAGTTTCAGTCCCTTCTTCCTCCGATGATGGTGGGATTGCGAGGCCCCACCACCCAATCTCATTGGACATAGGGTTCATGAGTCCCTATGCTCGGAACTCCTTCCTCCACTAATCTCCTAGCAGATTCAGGGGTCATCCCAAGGTTTGTGAGGATAGTGCAAGAGTTACCCGTCAGCCCTTGCTTCCTCGGTTGGCTCAATACACTACCCTCGGGCCCAAAGTGAACATGCTTTACTCGACAAAACAATCAATCAATCAATCAATCTGTTCCGTAAAATCAGTTGAAAATCAATAGAGTTTGGAAAACTATAGATATATAAATACATTTTGGCTTAAAACACCACATAGGGTTGTAATAGTTCTATATATCTAGCAATTAACCCTCACCTGAGGAGCGACGGAACAAGACAAGGATACAAGAAAGTGCCCAAACGGTCAATGATCTCCGCCCTGGAGAAAAACTGGACAAGAAAGGAAATAGTGGAAACACGTGAGACAAGACTCAATTTGAGACCAAGTATGACACACGGCAATGATCATGTAATTAAGTAAAACTAGCAATCAAGTGACACTTAGCATGCATGAGAACCAATTAACATCTAAGAGATGAAATCACTCTCAAGGAGTCACATATTCATATCATTCAATCATTTCAAGTTCGATTCATATAGGGCATGGAGTCACACAATAACGTTTGAGAAATTAAGTACCAAGAAGTGTCAAGTAGGAGCATACTTATCAATTAATCAAGTATATATAACATATAATTCACATATGGGAGCCAAGAGAGTGAAAGGAATGCAATAAGAAAGGTTTTGGTGGAGTTTAGCAAAAACGGACAATTTTAGGAAATGCACACGCTGTAGGAAAACTGGAATATCTTTAATTCTAGAAGTGGGAATTGAGTTTTGTTTATTGTAAATGAACCTAGACACAAAGGGTTTTCCAAGGATATATGGCTTGTTTTCTAGTTCAAAGTGAGGAGAAAATGGTGTAAGCTTGAAGTTGGATGATTGCAGTTTGTCGGTAAAGCAGCGACACCAAAAAGAATTGATAATATCATACAAATGGGAAAATATTTTGAGGTGATTCAAATTGGAGATTGTTCTAGACTTCAAGAGCTTTCCGTGGGTTTAAATATCAGGTCAATCGAAGTTCTTATGAGGGAGAACGAAGCAAAACAAACTCGGACAGAAAACAGAGGAGGATCCACGGCCCGTGGGTCAAAAATCCACGCCCGTGGGAAGACTTCCAAGTCTCTGGACACAAATCCACGGCCATGGGAGAAAATCCACGCCCGTGGATACCTTCTCCAGCAGCAAACCGAATGAAAAACAGGGCAAGGCACTCGGGGCTTCCTCCCAAAGCTCAAACACAACCAAAACTCAATCCAAATCACTTAAAACATGCAATATATCAAGTAGGAGCATTAAATACAAGTTTAGAACAACTTAAAACACACTAATTCATAAACCCACATCAAAATTCACATATATACATACATAATTACATACACATATTCTTGCTCCAAGAATTCCAACAAGTAAGCATAGAATTCATAGATTATCATGTATTCATGCATATTTACACAAGAAATCAAGTTATTAGGCAAAGATCACCAAACCCTATCTTATTTAACATATATACAAAATCCACATAATACCTTGGAAGAAAGGAGGAGGAGAAGAAGATGGTGAAAGCTTGAGTTCTTGTCTTGAATGGAGAAGAATGGAGCTTGAATCCCTTGCCTTTCTTGCTTGATGACGGATCGTTGATGGGGGAGAGAAATTGGAGGGTTTGGAAGCTTTGTGTGTTGAGAGAAGAAATGAAGAAGAAGAATGAGAAGAAAAGGGGGGTTTGATCGTGTATTTAGGGAGAAGAAAGGAGGGAATTTGCACTTTGGTCCTTTGAGAGTTTAAGTGATTCGATTAGGCCCCAAGGTTTGGTGGGTGGTCAATTGGGGTCCAAATTGAAGTTCGATTGAGTCCAAGGATTTCATATCAGATCAAATAGGTGCATAATCAAAACCAAAAACATTAATTCCCAAGGATACATATTAAAACAAGTTTAAGTAACAAACTCAATTAAATCACATAAATCACAAAGTAGTAATTAATTCACGAAATTATTATATTAACAGTCACTTAACAACTAAAACATAAATAAAAATCACATAACATTCGGTCTAAACCCACTCGTGACGTCATACCGGACTTGTCAAGAAATCGGGGCGTTACAACCTCTCCCCCTTAAGAGGACCTGGTCCCCAGGTCCACTGCCTTGATTTCTGAACTCTGCATAAACTTTCCCGTGTTCATCCCATACAGGTTAGTAACTCCCCGTCAAGAATTAGTTCGGAAAAGGTCTTCAAGCAACAACGGTCTTCAATAGCGGTTAAATCATGACCCCCAACTCACCGAAGCCTAAGCACTCGGAAGTCTAAACAAGTAGCAGGAAATGAAAGAACCCCGTCTTTCGAACAACAAGGAGAGTGCCCCGTCTCTCACAAACAATGAGAGAACCCCGTCTCTCAAACAAACGATGAGAGAACCCCGTCTCTCAAACAAACAATGAGAGAACCCCGTCTTTCAAACAAGAAACGACAGAGCGATAGAACAATTACATAAGCATTCACATAGTTGTTACATAAGAAGCAAGTAGGACAAAGTCAAGCACACCAACTACCAATTGTATAGAAGCAATTTGCAACTAATAAGAAATTATATATGAGAATAATAAAGTCCATGATGCATGTGATATGCATGATTAGATGTACCTTTCACCGTCGGTTGGAATTCTTTCATTAGATTGACCCAATTTGATACTTGATTCCTTGTTGGAGATTCGTATAACCATGGCACCCTACCTTGATATTTCCCGATCTATTCGACACCTTGATAATCACCCGGTCTCTATTCCACGATCTATCTTCCGAACACAATATCATGCCTCGAGATGTCCGATGTAGATACAGATATTTCATGATTACTCGGCCTTTCACCCTCGATCATATTCTTTCCAACATCACGGTTCATAAGTTTAATTCTTGAGTGTGTGCTTTTCTCCTTAAATTCTACACTTCCAACACTTAATTGAATGAACTCTCACTTTCATCCCAATATGTGATAACCCGATCACGTTTCCTTCCCCGATATTCTCATTATCAATTCTTGATATTCTTTGAGACATGGAACTCGTTCATGAAATACTTTCCTTGCGACCTTAGAAGATTGAGTTTGTATGCTCCCGAAATAAGAACTAACGGAATTAATCTTACAACCGAAGTTTCCTCAATTATCTTTCACCTCATCTTGTAAAATTAATTCCGAAGTTTTCCTTGAATTCATAGTTTTATCTCTTGAAGTGCCTATCACTTCCGATCTTGTCCCTGAAATTCTTCCACTACGATTGGAACTCGAAACAATCACTAAATCTACCATTCTTTCTTGAATATTCACCTCCTATCCTTGAAGCACTTAGCCCTTTTGAAATTGTCCTCAAAATTTTCTCATCCTAACCTTGAACATCAACAATTGTCAGATTCTTCTAATTCCTCCCCTGTTTCCATGTCCAAGAGCTCCCATTGTTTGTGACTCTTGAAATTGTATTTCTCCTAATGAGATAGCCCACTAATAGCACAATTCCACATTTCAACTCATCCCAATCGACTCTCCCCCTTAAAATTTTCCATTCTTATTCGTTGAGCTTGTGGCATCAATTCCTAATTCGAAGAATCTCAATTCTTTCTATTGCTTCCTTGGTACAAATGATTCTATCCACGACACTTGGCCGAAAATTTTCTCACTTTACTTTTGCAACGACTGGTAGGAATAACAACCCCACTTCTACCAATCCAACTCCCGGTTACTTTTCCGACCTCTCAATTGTTCTTTCCCTCTTGGTCCACACTTTGCAATCCAATTATTTCCTTATCATATCTTGGTTGTGTCTCGATTGAAGTAACGCTTGATAAATGAGGTGGGGAAAGAAGATTCTATCAAGAAAACACTCAAAATACATATGGGGTTAAAATGCTAATGTACGTATCACATGTATAAGTAATTAAACAAGCAACACATTAGAACAATTAAGCTCAATTAGAGATACACATATGATTAAGGAATTTAAATAATTTAAAACAACGTATGATGCACGTGCCATGAATGCATTAAACCTGTCACCGTAGTTATATCCTTTGGCTTGGCATTTGTTCCTTGTTTTTGAATTATAGGCTTGCCTTGAATTTGTTGGTCATTTCTTGTTACCCACGGTCCTCTAATTCTCCAAGATCCCTAACATCAACTTGTACATTTCCATCACTGAAGAATTGAAATTTCCTGAGCCTGACTCCTTCCCCAAGTATTCCTTCCAAAGTATTGATTTCTAAGTATTGCTCAACCTTCACCATGTATATCTTTTTCCTCAAAGTTTCCTTGTATCGACTTGTATAACTTTATAATCTAAAATTGTGATTCTTGAACTCAAATGTTTCTACTTTTACGAACTTGATACCTTGCCTTTCTTTACCGATTTCATTGTTGCTCCATATCTTCCAATTCAACCGCACAACACAATAATTTAGCTTGGATATGAAAAATAGACTCAATCCGACCGAATATAGAATCTTTAATACTTTAATTTACCATGAACTTCGAGTCACCATAATAGTCGTTCTCTTTAACCCTTCCCATCTGACTTCTTCCTCAACCCGCAATTCAAAATATTTCAATTCTTGTAGATCCACATCCATTACCTCGTTGTTCAATCCTTCCCATTTGTTATTTCCATAAGCCCAAAATCGGTCAATTTCTTAATTTTCCAAGTTGATCCAAATCCTATCCTAAGGCCCGAAGGATCTCGACTCATCCTGAACTTAGTTCCCAAAATTTTACCTCGACCAGAATCGCTTGAGTTACCTTCTTCGCACACTTTGATTTTAGTTCCAGCAAGCAGAAGATCCTCAATTCATTTACAAATTTAAACCTTGAGTTATTATCTTCACCTCTTCCTTAATTTCCCCTAACCTCACTAGATCCTGTAAGTTACTCCAACCGTGGATCCTTCTATTCCGCATATTATCACTTGTCTTAAAACCCAATTTGAAAAATCCATGTCTCTTAAATTCTCGTATGAAGTTCCCCGGTGCATCCCTCATAACTTTAAGGCTAGAGAAGGGAGCTTGCGATAGGTTGAGGTTGTCTTAGAAATTGGCAGTAGTTTGATATGACCCTTATAGCCTATAATCACAACTTGTCTCAATTATAAATGCATGGGGTCAGTGATTGCATATGACACATAATTAGCATTTAAACACATATTTCATGCAAAATGCAACAATTAATTCAACTAAGTTAAAGTAAAACACATTAAACATATAAATTGCAAGCCATAGAAGGTCATTTAATCATCAAGTAGTAACAAGAATCAATGTCATGTACAAGTCATCAAATGGCTCAAGGATATTCAAGTAAGTTCAAATAAATTCAAATAAGTTCAAGTAGTTACAAATATGATGCAAGACTCGTAAATTATCAATTAATCCTATGCCGTTCGACTTAGACTTGACAAGACATGATGCTAGAACCGCGGTTTTGCAACCAGGCTCTGATGCCACCTAAGATGTAGCACCCGTGTAACGCCCCGAATTTCAGACAGTCAGGTACGCTCGACACGTGTGAGTTTCGAGCGTTAGGATCTTATTTTATTACTTTATTTATTCAATTTACAAGTGTTATGTTAATTTTATAAATTGTGATTTAACATGATTACATGAATTAATTGTCCAATTTGAATTAATTGCCAAATTGTCCTTAAGTGTTCATTTCCTTTTCTTTAAGGACTTAATTGCATGAAATATTAGGGGACTAAAGTGATCATTTCCCAAACTTGATACACTTAATTGCATGACTTATGGAGTTAGAGGATTTAATCATAATTATCACATATTTCCCCAAATATATCACGTTATATGCATCTCTCTCTCAATCATCTTCATTTTCATACCAATCATCCCATGTTTGCTTTCTCTCCACCGAACCACCATCCTTCAAGAAAGGAAATGGAGAAATCATCATCTTCAAGCTAGAATTTGTTAGGGAAATTCATGATTCAAGCTTAAGCATCCATGATCATCCATCTTTCTTCCTCCAAGTTCATGTAAGTAAGGATTATGTGATTTCTTGAATTTATGTATGAAGCTAGGGTTTATAATTCAAGCTTGATAATTCATGATTTAATGTTAGAAGCATGATTAGGAGCCTTAGGCTTGAATTCCAAGTATGATTCTTGAAGAATATGAGATTATGTGATAAATTTATATATATGCTAAAGTTGGTGATTATGATGATAAAAGCTTGAATTATGTGTTTATATTGAGTATTATTGCTCCTTAAGCATGTATACATACTATCTTTCATGAATTATAATTGTTAGAATTAACTACAAGTGTTTTGGGAGTTTTGTTGGTTGAATTCGTGCCTCCTCTGTTCTTCTGCTCTGTTTCTGGACTGTCTGCGTAACGGGAACGGCCCTTCCCGTTCCCTTTGTACGTAGGGAACGGCCGTTCCCATTGTTTGAATGATATGCTTGGCGGCGAGGACGGGAACGACCGTTCCCATTTTGGCTTGCAAGCCGGAACGGCCGTTCCCATCTTCGGGGAGCCCGACAGCGGGAACGGCCCTTCCCACTCTGAACTGGAACCTGGAACGGCCGTTCCCAGCTCTCTGGTAGTGCAGAAATATTCTGCACAAAATTACAATTTTGGCCCCTCGTTCCAATGGCTTATTTGATCCCGAATTGCTATTATATGATTGATTATATGTCGAAACAACATGTTTTCATGCTACATTGTGTATTGCTCGATATCTCGTGTATGATTATGTCGTGCGTCATTATATGAATAATATGATTGAATTATGGTCTCATGCACGCACATTGTCCCGTTTCTTGTCCAGTTATTCTCCAGGGCGGAGATTGTGGCTCATGAGCACGTTCACGCATTCACGAGTCGTGTGTCGCCTGTCAGGTGAGGTTTAATTTCTAGTTACATAGAACCCGTATATCCCTTATGTGATATTTCGGCCAAAAGGTATTTATATTTATAATTTCCATAAACTATTGACCACGATTGATAGCTACATTTTATCAAGTCTTATATCATTTCACGCAAGTCATGTTTCAAGCAAGCAAGCCATGATTGTCCATGTTCATGATTTCAAACATGTTTAGGCGAGTAGCATGATCGTTCATGATGGGCCCGAGGGTAGTGACTAGAGCCAACCGGGAAAGCAAGGGCTGACGGGTAACTCTGGTGCTATCCTCACCACATTTGGGGTCACCCCTGAATCCACTAGGAGGTTAGTGGAGGAAGGAGCTCCGAGCTTAGGGATTCATGTACCCTCTGCTCAACATGTCGTGGATGGTGAAGGCTAGCTACCTTCCCATCATTGGAGGGAGAAGGAGACTGGGGACGAGTCCTGCACCACGGATGCGCCTCGGGTTATTTCATGATTGTTACTCCATGAATATGTTACCTGATTACACTATTGCACGATAGCACGATAATTGATTGCATGATCACCTCGTGATTAATAAGCAAGCAAGCATGTTCATGTTCATTTGGAGTAAGGTTGGAGACCGCCCTCTCTCGCCGGGGCCATGTATTGATTGATTGCATGATAATGAATAAGTATTTAATATTGACAGTTGTATTCTCGGGCGAAGCTATGTTATTATCGAACTTGTATAAATACCTTTTATAAACCTTTACCCGAGAATATAACTTGCATGTTATCTGCGCTAATATTTATGTAAACCCCTCACTCGGTCTTCACAGACTGACGCCTCCACCTTTCAGGTATTGCAGGTGCACGCTAGGCGGGAGTGAGTCGAGTCGGGTCCAGGTCCAGTTCATGTAGTCGTGTCATCCGTGGTTCGTGCATTTAATTATTAGTGTTAATTCTAGAATTGTAGTTATTGTTATTCTTTAATGGAAGATGATAATGTATTGATATGATAGTTTAGATTATGCACTACTTGATAAATGAGATATGCCATGATTGAACTGAAGGAAATAATTGCTATTGTTGAAGTATGCTTCCACTTTATCATGTCGCATGTTTAAGTTTCCCGCCTAGCTTGTCGTGTATTGCATTGTCACCCGTTCGCTATAGGTTGGTTCATGTACGGATTGGCCGTCTCGTATGTGGATTGACCTATAGTGCGGGGGTGTGGCACCTCCACGTGTATCGGGGTGCTACATCTAAGGTGGTATCAGAGCCCGGTTGCAAAACCGAGGTTCTAGTGTCGTGTCGTGTCGAGTCTAGGTCGTACGGCGTAGAAATTACTTGGTAATCTGAGAGTCTTGCATATTATTTGAAATTTTCTAGCTACTTGGATTCCTTGAATTACCTGAAATACTTGATACCTTGTACTTTGTATTGATTCATGCTAATGAGTACCAATTGGGTGACCTTGAATTGCTGGAAGTTATGTGACCAACGTGTTTATTTTAAACATTGATGAAATACTTGTTTCAATTTATATTAAATTCTTGTTATCCGCATTAATTATGTGACAGTTATGTGACTTGAACACGCTTTACCCACATGCATCTATTGGCAAAATAAGTTGTGAGTAACAGGTTTTGAAAATATATGAATCAAGACTGGAGGATTTGAGGATTTCAGAAATGGATCAGCCGTTCGAATCAAGTTGCAATTCGGTCAACCAAGAGTGGACATCGAAATCGAGCTCAATGATACTACGGTGCCAGGTTCTCCAATGCATTCATAAGCACGTGCATCGTAATTGTTAATTAAATTACTTCTTATTTATAAATATTGTTCTAATTATATTTGCAATTTCCTACTTGATGCCTTGGATACATGATTTAATTATTTCCTTTCTTTACATTCCTTATTCATATGTATACTTTCAAAGTGATGTAATTGCTCTAATATGTTGCATTTTAAATTAGTGGCAATATGTGCATTAACACTTTAATCATCATGCATTATTTAGTGGTTATTGTCAATAGGCTTTCGGATGTTCTACACAATCTTTGCTCCTAGTTCTATCAATTTGAATGTAAAGAAGAGATTTCTGAATTATTGGGTATTCGGTTGGGAAGCGAGTTAACTGATGTTGTGTGGAGCTTAGAAATGTTTGGGATTGTGGGAAGGATTGGTTCGGAAGTTAGTAAGAGCCGGGGCATGAAATAAATATTGGAAGCTTTTGGGAATCGGAAAATGAGGATAAGTTCAAGCAGATAAATGTTCAGTGGGTCTTTCAACCTTCAGGAATTGCGCAGTATTTTGGGAATTCAGTAAGGGTAGGAGAAAGAACTTTCTTGTTTTGGATTAGGATGCTAGCTTGACAGATATCAATTTTAGAAGCAGTAGGGGGTAATCACAGGACATGGCATTTTCATGAACAGCAGAAGGGGTACAGGATGTTGAAGAAATTTAAACATCAAATCAAAGTGGTGATAGTCAGGGAGCTTCAAGTTGAGTATGTGGATAACAGAAAGAAATCATCAATCAGCATTCTGATTAACGACCAGTAGGACGAGGAAAAGGTTACGGGAATGGAATCAGCAGAGAAGCCCGCAAGTGGGAAAGGACAGAAGGAACCCAAAGGATAAGAAAATTTCCATTTTCTTAAGGGGGAGAGCCGGTCTGGGAATGAATTAAATCGGAAGTTGGACAACATTCAGGAGAGTCGGGAATCCTCTATCAGAACCATGTGAAAGAAGTTTCAGTTAAGCTCAACCTTTCCTCGCTCTTACACAAAGAAAAGTCTCATCATCGACAGTACCTTTGTTCTATTATCAGTTTCAGGAAAGTGGGTACACTGTCTGCACTCCTCCAACAACCTCAGGATATCATTTGACTCAGAAAATAGAAAAGGATTCAGGTTGGGCGATATCCGGAACCACTCCCAAGTTTTTGTAGGTCAACTCCGAGAAGAGTGTTCTTATGAAGTTGTTATTTGTACCCTAGAGATGTTTGGGAATGCTCATCGTGCTTCTATTCATGTGGTAGCCGTCGCCTCCATGAATACACCAGTTTATTATGAACCCTCCAGAGAAATGGAAGCTTCAGCGATCCTTTCCTTCAAGATATTTCTCAGAGTGTTAGGTCTGTTATCAAATTTCAGGGATCAAATGGAAGACGTTTCAATAGGACTTGATTTTTTTCGGTATCTATACAAGTGTGCGTGCTGAATTACTCTCACGAGATGATGACCTTGATTCCTTTATAGTAAATATTCGCCTTGCTATTTACGAAGAGAATAAGAGCCCAACGTTTGGATTTCAAATAAAGAGTTTAAGATCTTTACTTCGGGAAATGCCTCACTTCGATTACAAGGTTGAGGAACTGGTAAAAGCTGTTCTCTCTGTAAAACGGATAAAAGCTTGCTTGGAACACAAAGTCAGTCTTTCAAACTTGAATGCGCAATTACTCTCTAACAAGAAAACCAGGGTTACTCTCACTTCTGAAAACCGGTAAACCTGAAGATTCAAACGGGTATGAAGATGTGGTGAATAATGATGATTTACGGATTATGTTAGAAAACAGCACAATGGTAGAAATGACTATCAAGAATGGGAATACCGAACAGTAGTGGTGCAAAGCGGGGAAAACCTCAACTAAAGAATCAAGTATCCAACCGAATTAATTCAGTTCTGGAATTTCAATCCTCGGTGAACGGTACACTTCATCATGCATACCACGAGCATCGTTATTTTATCATTATTATTATCTTGTTAATTGTGTACATGACTTGTTTATTATTAATTGTTAATTGTTATTATTTTGTTATTCTCGACATATGATTCCTTGTTTATTATTAATTGTTACGTGAACGATTACTTGCATAAATGATAATTTTATCTGATCTTTGTGTATTAATTGTCAATATGTACTTAAGTGCTCGCTTGAATTTTATTTCGTGTGCGTGAGAGACGGGGATTCTCTCAGGGTTGTCAAGAGACGGGGTTCTCTTGTTCCTTGCTCGAGAGACGGGGTTCTCTTGCTAATTGTTTAAGAGTCGGGGCACTCTCAATATTTTCAGTTACTTGCCAACTTGTTATAGTGGAAGGCTAGATTTTCTTTCGAGTGATTAGACTCCGGAAGTTGAGGGTCGTGATTTCATATCTTGACGGACCTTGTGGAATGAAGATCTCTTTCAAACTAATCCCTGACGGGGAGTAGCTAACCTGCGTGGGATGAATATGTAAGAGCCAATTAAATTCCAAGAATTCAGGACATGGAATCCGAGGACGGATTCTCTTAAGGGGGAGAGAGTTGTAACGCCCCGAATTTCAGACAGTCAGGTACGCTCGACACGTGTGAGTTTCGAGCGTTAGGATCTTATTTTATTACTTTATTTATTCAATTTACAAGTGTTATGTTAATTTTATAAATTGTGATTTAACATGATTACATGAATTAATTGTCCAATTTGAATTAATTGCCAAATTGTCCTTAAGTGTTCATTTCCTTTTCTTTAAGGACTTAATTGCATGAAATATTAGGGGACTAAAGTGATCATTTCCCAAACTTGATACACTTAATTGCATGACTTATGGAGTTAGAGGATTTAATCATAATTATCACATATTTCCCCAAATATATCACGTTATATGCATCTCTCTCTCAATCATCTTCATTTTCATACCAATCATCCCATGTTTGCTTTCTCTCCACCGAACCACCATCCTTCAAGAAAGGAAATGGAGAAATCATCATCTTCAAGCTAGAATTTGTTAGGGAAATTCATGATTCAAGCTTAAGCATCCATGATCATCCATCTTTCTTCCTCCAAGTTCATGTAAGTAAGGATTATGTGATTTCTTGAATTTATGTATGAAGCTAGGGTTTATAATTCAAGCTTGATAATTCATGATTTAATGTTAGAAGCATGATTAGGAGCCTTAGGCTTGAATTCCAAGTATGATTCTTGAAGAATATGAGATTATGTGATAAATTTATATATATGCTAAAGTTGGTGATTATGATGATAAAAGCTTGAATTATGTGTTTATATTGAGTATTATTGCTCCTTAAGCATGTATACATACTATCTTTCATGAATTATAATTGTTAGAATTAACTACAAGTGTTTTGGGAGTTTTGTTGGTTGAATTCGTGCCTCCTCTGTTCTTCTGCTCTGTTTCTGGACTGTCTGCGTAACGGGAACGGCCCTTCCCGTTCCCTTTGTACGTAGGGAACGGCCGTTCCCATTGTTTGAATGATATGCTTGGCGGCGAGGACGGGAACGACCGTTCCCATTTTGGCTTGCAAGCCGGAACGGCCGTTCCCATCTTCGGGGAGCCCGACAGCGGGAACGGCCCTTCCCACTCTGAACTGGAACCTGGAACGGCCGTTCCCAGCTCTCTGGTAGTGCAGAAATATTCTGCACAAAATTACAATTTTGGCCCCTCGTTCCAATGGCTTATTTGATCCCGAATTGCTATTATATGATTGATTATATGTCGAAACAACATGTTTTCATGCTACATTGTGTATTGCTCGATATCTCGTGTATGATTATGCCGTGCGTCATTATATGAATAATATGATTGAATTATGGTCTCATGCACGCACATTGTCCCGTTTCTTGTCCAGTTATTCTCCAGGGCGGAGATTGTGGCTCATGAGCACGTTCACGCATTCACGAGTCGTGTGTCGCCTGTCAGGTGAGGTTTAATTTCTAGTTACATAGAACCCGTATATCCCTTATGTGATATTTCGGCCAAAAGGTATTTATATTTATAATTTCCATAAACTATTGACCACGATTGATAGCTACATTTTATCAAGTCTTATATCATTTCACGCAAGTCATGTTTCAAGCAAGCAAGCCATGATTGTCCATGTTCATGATTTCAAACATGTTTAGGCGAGTAGCATGATCGTTCATGATGGGCCCGAGGGTAGTGACTAGAGCCAACCGGGAAAGCAAGGGCTGACGGGTAACTCTGGTGCTATCCTCACCACATTTGGGGTCACCCCTGAATCCACTAGGAGGTTAGTGGAGGAAGGAGCTCCGAGCTTAGGGATTCATGTACCCTCTGCTCAACATGTCGTGGATGGTGAAGGCTAGCTACCTTCCCATCATTGGAGGGAGAAGGAGACTGGGGACGAGTCCGGCACCACGGATGCGCCTCGGGTTATTTCATGATTGTTACTCCATGAATATGTTACCTGATTACACTATTGCACGATAGCACGATAATTGATTGCATGATCGCCTCGTGATTAATAAGCAAGCAAGCATGTTCATGTTCATTTGGAGTAAGGTTGAAGACCGCCCTCTCTCGCCGGGGCCATGTATTGATTGATTGCATGATAATGAATAAGTATTTAATATTGACAGTTGTATTCTCGGGCGAAGCTATGTTATTATTGAACTTGTATAAATACCTTTTATAAACCTTTACCCGAGAATATAACTTGCATGTTATCTGCGCTAATATATATGTAAACCCCTCACTCGGTCTTCACAGACTGACGCCTCCACCTTTCAGGTATTGCAGGTGCACGCTAGGCGGGAGTGAGTCGAGTCGGGTCCAGGTCCAGTTCATGTAGTCGTGTCATCCGTGGTTCGTGCATTTAATTATTAGTGTTAATTCTAGAATTGTAGTTATTGTTATTCTTTAATGGAAGATGATAATGTATTGATATGATAGTTTCGATTATGCACTACTTGATAAATGAGATATGTCATGATTGAACTGAAGGAAATAATTGCTATTGTTGAAGTATGCTTCCACTTTATCATGTCGCATGTTTAAGTTTCCCTCCTAGCTTGTCGTGTATTGCATTGTCACCCGTTCGCTATAGGTTGGTTCATGTACGGATTGGCCGTTTCGTATGTGGATTGACCTATAGTGCGGGGGTGTGGCACCTCCACGTGTATCGGGGTGCTACAACCCGAGATGCCAAGATGCAATACCCCCGCACTATAGCTCAGTCCACATACGAAATGGATGATCCGTACATGAACTAAGACTATAGCGAACGGGTGACAATGCAAGAAACAATCTAGCTAGGCGGGACTAGACCCCAATTGAATTAAATCCAAAACATGAAAATTCGAAAGCGGAAGTATAAACACTAACATTTCATTATCATATACCAAATATCCAAAAGCTCATCCTATTCTAGCTCATATATCAATACATTATCATCTCCAACATATTATACATGCATAAGTCTACAAATACTAACAGGAACCCTAACATGATAAAGGCGGACATACCAAGAACTTGAAAATGCGATGCTAGACTCAGCTGAACAAAAGACACAACTCGGACTCCCGCCTAGCACAAGACCGTGAGTACCTGAAAAGTAAGGGTGTCAGTCTACCGAAGATTGAGTGAGGGGTTTAAAAATAAATATTAGTGCAATTACCATGCAAGTCATAGTCTCGGGTAAGGTTTTATAAAAGAAACAATATAAGTTCAAATATTAAAGTAATTCTCGCCCGAGATTACAACTAATCAATTTAACAATACGATCAATTCGGTACAATTCAGTTCAATCAATCAGTGTCCAGGCGAGCGAGGGTAATTCTCCAACCTTTCTCTGACTGTGTACAATAATTTAATTATTCAATGATTAGGTGATCAAGCAATCGATTACAGTACACAATTAGCAGTTTCAGACCCTTCTTCCTTCGGTGATGGTGGGATTGCAAGGGCCCACCACCCAATCTCATTGGACATAGGGTTCATGAGCCCCTATGCCCAGAACTCCTTTCTCCACTAATCTCCTAGCGGATTCAGGGGTCATCCCAAGGTTTGTGAGGATAGTGCAAGAGTTACCCGTCAGCCCTTGCTTTCTCGGTTGGCTCAATACACTACCCTCGGGCCCAAAGTGAACATGCTTTACTCGCCAAAACAATCAATCAATCAATCAATCAATCCGTTCCGTAAAATCAGTTGAAAATCAATAGAGTTTGGAAAACTATAGATATATAAATACATTTTGGCTTAAAACATCACATAGGGTTGTAAGGGTTCTATATATCTAGCAATTAAACCTCACCTGAGGAGCGACGGAACAAGACAAGGATACAAGAAAGTGCCCAAACGGTTAATGATCTTCGCCCTGGAGAAAAACTGGACAAGAAAGAAAATAGTGGAAACTCGTGAGACAAGACTCAATATGAGACCAAGTATGACGCACGGCAATGATCATGTAATTAAGTAAAACTAGCAATCAAGTGACAACTCCCATGTATGAGAACCAATTAACATCTAAGAGATGAAATCACTCTCAAGGAGTCACATATTCATATCATTCAATCATTTCAAGTTCGATTCATATAGGGCATGGAGTCACACAATAACGTTTGAGCAATTAAGTACCAAGAAGTGTCAAGTAGGAGCATACTTATCAATTAATCAAGTATATATAACATATAATTCACATATGGGAGCTAAGAGAGTGAAAGGAATGCAATAAGAAAGGTTTTGGTCGAGTTTGGCAAAAACGGACAATTTTAGGAAACGCACACACTGTAGGAAAACTGGAATATCTTTAATTCTAGAAGTGGGAATTGAGTTTTGTTTGTTTTAAATGAAACTAGACACAAAGGGCTTTCCAAGGATATATAGCTCATTTTCTAGTTCAAAGTGAGGAGAAAATGGCGTAAGCTTGAAATTGGATGATTGCAGTTTGTCGGTAAATCAATGACATCTAAAAGAATTGATAATATCATACAAATGGGAAAAGATTTTGAGGTGATTCAAACTTGAGGTTGTTCTAGACTTCAATAACTTTCCGTGGGTTTAAATATCAGGTCAATCGGAGTTCGTATGAGGGAGAACGAAGCAAAACAAACTCGGACAGAAAATAGAGGAGGATCCACAGCCTTGGGTCAAAAATCCACGCCCGTAGGAAGACTTCCAAGTCTCTGGACACAAATCCACGGCCATGGGAGAAAATCCACGCCCGTGGATACCTTCTCCAGCAGCAAACCGAATGAAAAACAGGGCAAGGCACTCGGGGCTTCCTCCCAAAGCTCAAACACAACCAAAACTCAATCCGAATCACTTAAAACATGCAATATATCAAGTAGGAGCATTAAATACAAGTTTAGAACAACTTAAAACACACTAATTCATAAACCCACATCAAAATTCACATATATACATACATAATTACATACACATATTCTTGCTCCAAGAATTCCAACAAGTAAGCATAGAATTCATAGATTATCATGTATTCATGCATATTTACACAAGAAATCAAGTTATTAGGCAAAGATCACCAAACCCTATCTTATTTAACATATATACAAAATCCACATAATACCTTGGAAGAAAGGAGGAGGAGAAGAAGATGGTGAAGGCTTGAGTTCTTGTCTTGAATGGAGAAGAATGGAGCTTGAATCCCTTGCCTTTCTTGCTTGATGATGGATCATTGATGGGGGAGAGAAATTGGAGGGTTTGGAAGCTTTGTGTGTTGAGAGAAGAAATGAAGAAGAAGAATGAGAAGAAAAGGGGGGTTTGATCGTGTATTTAGGGAGAACAAAGGAGGGAATTTGCACTTTGGTCCTTTGAGAGTTTAAGTGATTCGATTAGGCCCCAAGGTTTAGTGGGTGGTCAATTGGGGTCCAAATTAAAGTTCGATTGAGTCCAAGGATTTCATATCAGATCAAATAGGTGCATAATCAAAACCAAAAACATTAATTCCCAAGGATACATATTAAAACAAGTTTAAGTAACAAACTCAATTAAATCACATAAATCACAAAGTAGTAATTAATTCACGAAATTATTAAATTAACAGTCACTTAACAACTAAAACATAAATAAAAATCACATAACACTCGGTCCCCACTCGTGACGTCATACCTGACTTGTCAAGAAATTGGGGCGTTACACCGATTGACCTGATTTTTGAACCCACGAAAACCTCTTGAAGTCTAGAACATCCTCCAAGTGGAATCACCTTAAAATTCCTTGTGGTTTGTGAGTTATGACCTTGGAACCCACGAAAACCTCTTGAAGCCCTGTTTGCCTAGTTTCATACAAAACCCAATTTGGACTTCTCAAACTACAGATATCCTCTTTTCGCGGCTGCTTGCGCATTGTGGAAAACTGTCACATTTTGCAAGATCGTGTTCGGAGTTTCTTCTTATGCTTCTTTTCCGTTTTTCTTGTAATTTCCCACCCTAATTATGACTCTAACATGTTATATGGTGTGTTATGTTCATTTGTGAAATTTATGGATTTATTTGGCGTGTTATGTGCAAGATATGAATCCACATGCCTTCATTGCTCCTTAATGCGCATGAATGCCTTGATGCTTGGAGGGTGAACCCTAATTACCTACTTTATCCTTCTTTTATGATTCATATGAGGTGTGTACTTGTTGAAATATGCGTTATGATCATTGTCCGGAATTTATGGATCGATTTGATATGATACATGGGAGATATGAACTTGAATGATTATGAACGCTCCAAGAAAGAATGAAGTGAATGACTATGTGCCTTAATGCATCTCCATGACATGATTTATTCTCTTATACATACCATATCACATTCATTGCATTGTCGTACGTCTTATATGGTTCATTTGGAGTCTTGAGTCTCACGACCACATAATGTTATCTTTGAACAGTTTGCTCCAGATGCCGGGTTCATAGGTGTTCCTCAACCCTCTTTTCTTCTTGGTATTGTCGGTAAGGTGTAACAGGTGGGTTTCTCTTCTACTAGCTAAATAATGACCAATATCCGTCAATGTGTATGCTTTAAGCCAAAGTAAGTATATATTTATATTGAGTCGTTTTCAAGGAGTCTATGATTTTGATTGTTAAACCCCCTTTTTCTTTTATGAATACCTTACCTAATTTTTTGGCGAGTATCGATTGATTGCACATATGGGGGCCCGGGGCTTGGTACATATGGCGATCCGAGGAGGCAAGGGCCGACGGTGATCCTATGTGCTAGACCCAACCAAATTACAGATTTCGAAACTCGCTAGGAGATTAGCGAGGGAAGGGGGCTGAGCGCCTTTGGGGAACTCATGACACCCCTTTGGTCAATGATTGAGGTGATCGGGTCTTGCTAACCCGTCCACCACCCGGAGGAAGAAGGTGTAAGTGTATTGATTGAATGAATGCATGAATGAATGAACGAACGAATGAACGAATGATTTTGACTGAATGAATGATTGTGTGATCATTAATGAACGAATAAATGAATAAATGCACACACGAGGTGGAGGTTGGAGAATTCGCCCTTGTAGCGCCTCGCCAACACTACAACCCCGCACTGAAATACTCCCTGAGTGGAGGTTAGACCCAACACTCAGGAAATACTATGGCGAACGGTCAGGATAATATATGAATTGAGTATATATCACCGTGCAGCGGAAGATAAAGAAATTCAACTTTACCAATGAACGGGGAGGATAACGTACAATGAGCAAGGATTATCATTATTGATCAAAGTAGTTCGCTAAAGAGTACAACAAGTTAACATGCAAGGACAAAGTATGAGATAGTTTGTTTCTGCAGAGAGTAGGCTCAAGACAGTGTACTCTTAGGATCGGATCCAACCTACTGTTGTAATGCTTTAAGATACCTGTAGTTGTCGTTCATTGATTCCTGAAATCATGCATTTTAAAATAGGCAAGAGGGTTAGTCAAAGTGACTAAGTGAAGGGGGTATGAGGGTTTATAGATATATATATATATATATATATATATATATATATATATATATATATATATATGATCAAGAAGATCTTGATCTACAATATTAACAACAGGATATAGCAAATATGGAACGGTTCATGATTTGTGTAAAACTGGGATACGGGTAGTTTGGAATATTTATAGAAATATGAACCGTTTGTAACAAGAACATTAATGCCCGCAAGCTAGGCTTCTCCATCCATAACTCCTTAAATAATTGGTAAAATAGTATCGGGCTGATCAAGGCACCGATACTTCAATAAAACCAAGAATATTAACTCCACTACTCCTTGATGTCAATAGGGAATCAAACCCTAGAGACCACGAACACGATTCGGGAGCAGCTATCTCTCCCTCATCCCTTGGCATGGAGTAACTAACCTCCAGTTAAACCACTACCAAGAGGTGGTGGCAGTCCGCAGCACCAACAATACCCTCGACCCGATACCTTCCGGGTAATTGCTCGCTACGGATATAGCCGAGGCCAATAACATGAATCAAGAACAATACAGCCGAGGCCCATAACATGAATCAAGAACAAAATATAAAATTAGGTTATATTTTGAAAATAATTCACAATTTACCTATTTTTGGAAAAATCGAAAAAAATCTTTATTTAAAAATTCCAAAACTAATTTTATAATTATTTTAATAATATTTTCGAAATATTCAACCTATGGGTTGACCAAAAAGTCAAAATTACTATTCAAAACATTTACTATTCAAATTCTTAAGAATTAAACATCTTATAACATAAAATCAATCTCACACGCACACACACTAGCACACGGTCCACACATTGATCCAAGAACATCAAGAACATATTCTTAAGTCTATTTGAATATTCAAAGGAGGTGTGTAACATACTTGATCATATTCATATTTGTAACATAGAATTTGAAGCATAAGTATAGCAAAATATATAAATTCTCTATGAAAAATAATTCTAAATAAATTGTTCTAGGCATGAATTTAATCAAACAAGATCATGAATATTTAAATCCATGAACATACTATATCATATCATAAATCATGCATTTAGTTAAATATAATTCATGAAAATGTAACATATTATATCTAATCGTGAAATATTAATTCATAAAGCATAAATTCACATTAAAGCATAAATTAACTAAGCATGAATTAAAACATATTAACTATACCAATTATACTATATTGACTAAGCATGAATTAAAGCAAGAATTTAAAGCATAAAATAAAAACTTACCTTGGGAGAGGGAGAGAGTGGCGTGAGGGAGAGAGAGGGAAATGGAGGGATTTTGATGCTTTAAATGTGAGGTATGAGGGGGTATTTATAGGTATTAAATTGGGATCTAGAGGGAATTATAATTTTGTGTAGGAAATGTGGACAATTCTTGATCATAAAAGTGTAGAAATCTTATGGTAAAAATGTGGAAAAATTAGGATCTCAAAAGTGTAACAATTTTGTAGGAAAAATGTGGTCGATTCTTGTCCCTACACCTAGCTTTCTATGATGTCATCCATGATGTCATGGATGATGTCATAATTAGATATAAAATAATACTAAAATAATTTAAGGGTCTAGAGACGAGAGCTTGAAGTAATGAAAATAGTAAAAGAACGAGTTTAAAACGAGCTTTGGAATGATTATAAACACTTTACGTTTAAGCGTTTAAAGTTAAAGTAGTAAAGGTTTTAAATTAGGAAAAATATGATAAAATGCATAAAATGAAGCTAGGATGACAATTAATTTCCAAGAAAGTGATCATGATTCATAAAATAATTCGAGGATTATTTTGAGTATAATATCGAATAGGAAAAGTGTTTGAATACGAAATACTTTAAAGTTAGGGTTTTCGGACGATTTCTAATGCTACGGGAGTTTGGATGAGAATTAGGGTACGGGAATGATACCATAATTCATAAAATTTTGCAAGGATTCATTTGAACCTAACATTTGATAGGTAAAAGTGGCTTGGAAAATTTCTAAGTTTAGGAATGAATAGTGATTACGGACTTTAAAAGGAGTTCTTCTTGGCCCCGAAATCCGGGATGTTACAATTCGCCCACTCACCGGGCTCACGTATTGACCTCATGAATGAATGAATGATATTGATTGGTGTAATCCCGAGTGTTATTTATTTCATTTTCACCCACTTGGGAAAATATTTCAAAAACCTCGCACGGGATTATAGCTTGCATGCGTGGGTGTTTAAATTCTTGTAACATTATATTATTAAGCCCTGTTTTATACCCACCAGTCTTCTATAGACTGAACCCGACTTTGTTTTCAGTTCTTGCAGGTTTTGGAGTGCTGGGCGGGAGTTTGAGTCTGTCAAGTCTTTTGGTCTAGTCCGAGTCACACTACACGCATATTGTAATTGATTGAGTTATGCATTGAATGTATGAAATATTAATGGTACTTTGTGATATTCGGGACAGGCTTATAGGAATAGTTGAACTCGTCACTTGCTGCTTATGTTGTAATTTTTCTTATGATTTTCTTTCGCACGTGAATTTAATTTTGGTGAATTGCTTATTTGGTTTCGGAGTTTTAGCCCCGCCTAGCATAGTGTGTGAGTGGTCTCCCGTTCGCTATGATTCGGATTCGGGTACAGACTTTCCATTTCGTAACCGAGTTTGGGTTATAGTGCGGGGGATGTGGCGCCTTCCGTTTGGGGTGCTACATCAGTGTACCTACTTAGAATAAGTAAGCATCCCCATGTATCACGCACGTATCAATCAATACACTTTGCACCCCATGAAATAAGATGGTCCTTCTTAAGAGCGTGATCACACAAGCAAGTCTCAAACGAGTCATATCGATACTCCCACTGTCTTTTAGACTCATCAGCTTGGAGTGATTTCTAATCATAACTTAAGTGATTTAGGGCTCGTTTCATGAACCACCTCTCCTAAATGGTTGAGTCCTATAAGTCATATTGATTAGGAGAGTTCTTATACATGCACAGAAAGTAAACATACAGTCAAATAAGAGCACATAAAGAAGTGTTGCCTTAGTTCATTTATTATTCAAAGATTATTTGTGATTTACATAAGGAAAAAGCACTAAGCAGATTATTACATCGGCTTTCAGGGCACTATACCTAACAAGTCCCACACGTTGCAATAATAGTCCTGTCTTTAACTAGGTAACCGAAAAATCAAGCATAAATCATGTGCACCATTAGAAATTATTTTGCAATACTTTTTTATATTTTTTTGATATAGAACTATCTAATTATAATTAAAAAAACTATTATATCCATTATTTTACTAATTTTACTTTAAGTTATTTACATTTCAATATCAATTAACATGTTAATAACAATATATATTTTGAGAATTATATATGATGGTGCAGGATAAGGATTCCTAAAATGCAACCAACACTTTGATATTTTATTTATGAGGGGAAGACCATCACAGGTGTTTGAGCCTCAGGGTCTGGGTTTCCGATGAGCGTGGGTTCTTCCAGCTAGGATAACACCAGTTTATGCAATGGGAATACAACAAGAAATGGTGAAATGCAGGGAGCTTGAGGAAGATGAAGATGTCGGGAAAATGCAGTGGAATAGCCCAGAAAAAGTGCAGGGTTTCTTGTGGAAGAAGATGACTTGGGGGAGAATGCAGGTGTTCTCCCTTATTTATATGTTAGGGGTGAGGGCAGTTTGGGTAATTGGACGGTGTGGTCCCAAACCTGTGTTGCCCTAACACGTGGCGACCTGTGATGGCATGAGAGCGACGCCTCTGAAAAGCAGGCGGCGTGTCAAGTACGAGGTACGTACTGCCTTTGTGTCAGAGGTTGTTGGCGAGGGTCGTGCGTGGGGAGGCTCCATATCGGTCCTACAGGTGTACGGATGCCTTCGAAAGGTGAAGGCCATACTCAAGCGCAAGTGACGTTCGGAGGGACGTACGAAGGGGTCTCCCCGGGCAGAGGACCTATTGTTAGGAATAGTGCCCTAGAAAGTCGATTGTATATCCGCTTTGTGCTTTTCCTTATTGTAATCACAGACAATCTTTGAATGAAATAACGAATTGAGGCAACACTTCTTTATATGCTCTTGTTTGGTATGCGTTTACTTTATCTGTGCATGTATAAGAACTCCCCTAATCTTGATGACTTTAGGACTCTACCATTTAGGTGAAATGGTTCATGAAACGAGCCCTATATCACATAAGTCATGATTAGTAAAATGCTCCAAGCCGATGAGTCCTACAGATAGTGGGAGTGTCAACCTGACTCCTCTAAGGCTTGCTTGTGGGATCACGCCCTTAAGAAGGACCACCTTGTTTCATGGAGGTGTAAAGTGTATAGTTGATACGTGCGTGATACATGAGGGTGGTTACTTTAATAAGTAAGTTCACTGAGGTGCCCCGTGTGAGAACATTCCTAAATGGGAAGGGAAGTTTCTATTTCAGGAAATGGAAACTTCCAGATTAGGAAATATCTCACGAGTCATTGATGTGATTAATTGATCCTTAGACTTGAGGTTCCTTGTCACTTTATGAGTTAACTCTGTAGTCTTAGGTATAAGCTTTAAAGGGTGCCGCCTTAGACAACTGATTCAAGGCTTATGCTGGGGCTGCAGAAGTGATTCATGAAAGTTAATGAGAATCAAGAAAGGACCTACACTTGCATTTGCAAGGTGATCTCTTATTGTGTAAGTCATTCATATGCCATATGGAGTCCTTGGCCAAGGCAGTAGATCAAGACATCAAGAAAAGGGTTTCTTGGATTGAGATCAAATGGATATGAAATGCACTTAGCTTTAAGACCGGATTATTAGGGTTCTGATTATTCTCTTGCCCTAGATCTTGGTTGAGAGATAGTAAGTAGGAGGATTGTATCTCACATGAATCAATGACTTAAAGGTTCTGTCGAATCCGAACATTCCAATTCAGCTAGGGGTTAAACACCTGTTGCTAGACTATGGTCGTTTAATCTGTTGACTGATTAATTAATTAGTGAATTAATTAATTAGGGTCACTACTAATTGAATTGAGAACCTAGAGGGTCACACACAACAACTTGGTTACATGAGTTAAGGCTTAAAAATGATTAAACGAGTTAATCGGGCCAAGAGGGTTCCACACGTGTGAACCACACGTGTGGCTCACGTGAGTGACACGTGTCCTAGTGACACGTGTCTCACACGTGTGTAAATATATGTGTATATTTATTTATGTGTTAAATAATTAATGTGATTAATTATTTAATAGACTTTGGTTTAATTTTGAATTAAAAAGAAAGTCTTATTTTGGAGAAAAATAATCTAGTTAATTAATTATGAATTAATTAATTAGATAAAATAAGTTATTTATTTTAAATAAATAAAGTATAAAATTATCCAAAAATAGTTTGGATATTTTTAGCTCTCTTGAAAGTTGATTTGAATTTGAATTCAAAGTCAAAGTCAAAATTACTTGATGATCAAGTAATAGAAGAGAGAGACCAAAACCCTAGCCCATAAGGACTAGGATTTTCGGTCCTCCCTTTCTCATAAATAGGGGAGCTCGAGCTCCTCTTGGAGCTAATTGGCAATTCTTTTGGTTCATGTGTTGAACACCATCCTTTCTCCAAGATAAACGAAACCCTAGGTTAAGCCTAAACACTAACTAGAGAACTAGCATCCTTACTAGTTAGATTGTGATCAAGTAGGTGGACTATCTCTAGAGAGCTTCAAGTTAGAAGTTTGAAGATTCGAGCTTTACCAAGGAGAGGGGATCAAGCCGCGAGAAGAGCGTTCTTGGATGGCTTGAAACGCTTCAAGAAAGAATAAAAGAAAAGTAAGTTTCTTATCTCTACGAATTTGGTTACACGATTGCGAGTCCAGATCCTTTTGTTGGAAAATTTTTTTTAAATTCCGCTGCTTTCTGATTCGTGTTTTCCAACACCTATGAGCGTCAACTATCCGAGCGTTGGAAAGTAGGTGCCCTCGGGAGATGCCTCCCTGGGAAGGGTGGCTCTGAGGGCCGTGGCGTGAGCGTCAGGCTTGTCAGCCTGAACCCCTAACCTGGACAGTTGGCCGAGGCTCGTGGGCCTGTATTGGTCAACAAGTGAATGGGCTGGGTTGGCCCGCGAGTTTATCAATGCGAGCGTCCCATCTCTAAGTCGGCAGATAGCGATACGTGGATGGCTCTGATAAGGGCGTGGTTTACGTCTCATCATTTTGCCCCCCAAATTCTGTAGTATCGCTTGAGCGTACTGTAGAATTTAAGAGAAGTGGCCTTGAACTTTTGTATATCCGAGGGTCAAGCTTCTACAAGAGAAGTGACCGCTGGTCTTCCGTAAGGGGTACGTTCTGACATTGCCATAAATGTGGTTATGTCCGCATTTAATGTTGAGTGGGAGCGTGGGCGCGTGTACTCCGGGATACGTGAGGCGGTTATGAAAAGTGAGGGGACTTTCTAGGCGGAAAATGATTGCGTTTTCAAATCCCTAACCCTAGTTAAGGCCAATTGTTGCTCCTATAAATAGGGGTAGAGAAAACCCTTGAAATCTTTCACGCAATCAATTTTCCTTAAGCATACAAGCAGCAAGAACCTTCTACGAAGCTCTGCGAATTCCAGCAAACTTTTCCTTTAATCCTTAGGTAAATCCTCTTAACTTCTGATTTTCTCGTGCTAACTTTAGATTTAGGTTGGGTTTAAGAGACATTTATCAAGTGAGGAGCCCCTTTTTCCGTCACTGAACCTTTATGAAACTTTATCTTCAAGAATCTAAAGTCCACTAATAGCGGAAAACGTCATGGATGCTTATGTGGAAGAAATAGATGAGATGTCAGTTGGGATCTCTTCCCCTCATGACCATGTGCCCACGGCGGTTCCAATGGCTAGAGCCTCCCCAGGTAATGAGATTCCTACTGCCATTCCAGTGGCCAGGGCTCCGGTTGAAGCCGGGGATGATGAGGTTGATGCCGCTGTTCAGGGGATGAACGAGCGTGCTCCTGGAGGGGTGGACAATCTCTTTGAAGAGATGAACAATATGATGGAAATGCAGAGACAATGAGAGAGAGTGTTTCCCTTGTTGAATAGTGCCGTAAGGCCTCAAGACAACCGGATTACGGTGGCAATCGCGGCTCCCGAGGGCGAGGCAGGGCCATCCGGGCGTCAAATTGGTGGTGAACCCCCTCGCAAACGACAGAGGAAGGGGAAAGAGCCTATAACCTGGGTAAGGCAGAACAACCCTCATCAGACAGATAGATCTCCTGACGAAATTGAGAGCATTCTGAAGCTCGAAGACTTGGAGGATATGAAGGCCAAGGTTTATTAGGATGAGGTGGTGTTTTCAATTCGCCTTCAAGTGGAGGGAGAGAGAGCTAACCAACCGCCACCAGGGATGATGACCGTCTACCTAGATACGGTCTTGGCTACGGGTCTGAGGTTTCCAATCCCACCTGTCGTTGCCACCATCTGCAATTATCTAGTACTCAGCCCTTCTCAGATCCTTCCGAACGGTATAGCATTAATAAACACTTTCGTGATGTTGATGAAGGCCACGTGCCATGAGCCTTCCGTAGACAACTTCAACAGCTTGATCCAAGTGGCCCGCTCGCCTCGCTCGTCCCCCACATATGGGTTTTACTATGCCCAGGCCAAGTCTAGCCTTAAAATGATAGACTCACCCTCCTCCTCATATGGCGAGCATTGGAGGGAAAAATATTTCTTTGTGGGAGCGCCAGGGGGGATTTTCAGGGCCAACAGAGGGTGGATAGTACATGGAGAGGGGCCATTGGTCAAGAACAGGTCCAAGAAGAAATTTTTCGAGGATTGGGCAAAGAGCCTGGCCCTCGTAATGAGGAATGAGAAAAAATGGATAAAGGCCGAGGAATTGATGAAGAATGAGGAAGTCTTATTCCGCTATAGCCTTTCAAACCCTCCTAGCATGGTAGCCAGCCCTCCTGCTCAAATCATGGCCCTCGACAGTTAGATCCTAGGAACTAACTTCTCTAACACTTGGGATAGCGTTACTGACTTTGCTTAGCTTGTCATGTTTTTATAGTCAGTGCCTCAATAGCATCCTTCTGATGCTCGTGTTTTTCATCTTGCAGACACTCAAATACTTATGACCGGAATGGACTCAGAGAGTATTGCCGAAATGATGCGCGCTCAGAGGGCGGGTGCTAATCAGCAGGCACAACCCTCGAGCGCCCCGAGGGGAAGGGGTACCCGCCGAGGCTCAGGGCGAGGCAATGGAGGTAGAGGCGCTCGAGGAGGTGTTGGAAATGAGGTTCCAGCCATTGGCCCCATCAAAGATCTAACCGTAGATGGCGCTAGAGGGGCCACTCCTCCGTCGGCCGCTCCAGAAGGGCCAATTGCATTGAGCTCTAGTAACTCCCGCAACCGCTCGGGAGAACTCGCCCGCTTCCATGAAGTGGTTAGGGCTGACCGCCAAGGGAAAAGGAAGCGGTTACCGAACTCCATCCCTATCTCTGGGAAAGGAAAAGAGGTGGTCGTGGGCCACCGTGGCGAAGGTAGTGACACTTCCTCCTCCGAGGATGAAGACTTTTGGAAGATTGGATGCCGGGGGGACGCTCGGTACAAGGGGCAAAGGAAGGACGGCCTAGTCCTCCTGAAGAAGAGTGCAGCCACCACCAACCTGGTCGCAGACATCGTTAGGAGGCTTCAGTTTTCTGGCGATCATGACAAGCTAAACCAGCATGATGACGCTCGGGTTGCGGATGACGCTTGTCACGCTCTCCTGACGGTAAGTCTTCTGAAATCTCCAGGAAGTACCAATCCTTTCCGTTTTTACCTCTGAGAATGACCCTCGTTTCTGGCTTTGCAGGAGGTAATCCCGAGGCTGAAGAATTTACAGGGTCGAGCGCAGGCCTACTCTGAGCACAAGGCTAAATACAAGAAATTGCTGCGCATCAATGACCCCGGCCAACTATAAGTGGATTACAATGACATCTGCGCCCAACTTACTGCTTCAAACCTCAAGAAGGACAAGTTGAAAGAGGACTTGAAGCGGTCAGATGAGGCGTACTTAACCCTCGAGGAGCGCCACAGAAAACTGAAGAAAGAGCGCGACCAGCTGATGGTCACCAACGGGGAGCTTAGCGAGCAGTTGGCCGAGAGTACACGACAAAATGAGGTATCTAAGAAGACTCTCGCTGAGTTGCAGGAGAAAGTGGCTGGCTTGGAGACAAAGGCGGCATGGGAAGCAGTGATTAAATTTGTGCGCTCGAAGGCTTTTGTGTTCGTAGCCAACCTTCACTGCTTCGACAACGCGCGGCGGTTCTTCCAGAAAGCTATCGGGCAAATGGTGAAGTTGGGATTGGCTCCTGAGAGCGCTCGGACTGATGAGCGCCTGCGCATGGACTTGGACGAGAACTGTGAGCCTATGGTCCGCGAAAGGGATCCCTCGGAGGGCTTGGCAGAACCAGAGTATCAGGAACTTGTGACGATGCTCCAGGGGGAGTTAATGGCGGCCAACCCAATAGATCCCGAGCCCCTTCAGATAGAGGATGAGGGTACTACCAAAGACGCTCTGGCCGGAGAGGATCCTGGTGATGCCCAAACTTCCGACGCTAACGTGCTGGCCCCAGTTCCTATCTCAACTGCCCCTCCTGAACCCGAGAGCCAAGCTTAATGATGCCCTCTCATTGCTGCTTTAAGATTCTGTCCGCTTATTTTCCATTTCAATCTATGAACACTTTGTCTCTGTATTTGATCTTCCTACCCCCCTCAATGTATTTGACCTTCCTACTCTCTGTATTTGAATGCTTATGTTTGATTATCTTTGTTTCGGATTGTTGAGCATTGTTTGTATGCATGTTTTCTTTGATGCTCGACTATTGGTGATGGGAGTGTATGCGCACGAGGGTGTTTCTTTTTAGGGTACCCTGGCGTATATCACTATGTATTCTAAGTTTAGAACTTGAAAATGTTTGAGAGATGAACTCATGGGCGCGAGGGCGTTCTTTACGGGGGTGCCCATGCCGTATTCATAGTGAGACTCGAATTTGAACTTAGGAGCCCCCAGAGGAGTTACCTAAGTATTGGCCTTAAATAGGTGATGTATGCCTCTGATTTGAACGCTCCGGTAGCTTGAGTAAACTTAGAAATCAACTGTAGAATTTGCTAAGTATGGAATTAAAACGAGCGCGGCTGTAATGTTAGCTTCGAACTTAAGCGTCCATGCGAGTATTAGCTCAAAGTTTATTATTTACAAGCGTACTCTTACCTAAGAATGCGAGGGTCATTGGGGGTTTACGAGCGCGAACTGGAGTGAATGTCCAATTGGCGTAAATTAAGCATTTAGCATCCCACCTTTTCAACATGCTCACTCTCAGGGTTTGCTCGCTTATGAGAGTCAGAATATTCAGTGCAGAGTGTTCTCAGTACTCAGATAGCGTTGATTTTGAAGTTAATAACTTGTTCATTAAGTCGTTCGACGTGGAGGACACTCGACACGGAATAGGCTTTAGCGCTATCGAGTACTCAAACCTTTAATTAAAGAAAAAGCAAATAATCAACATAATAATCGGTAAAATACTTACTGTCACACTTGCAATTAATAATAACTGTTACGCTTTCTGTCAAAAGAAAGTTCAAGATGCCATGAGTGGGCAATTACAAAATCTGACGTTCAAACATAGAACCGTCTAAGGTTACATGCATTCCACGGTCTAGGGAGAAGCTCGCCTTGCAAAGTCTCTAGCAGGTAGGTGTTGTTCGTGCGCACCTGAATAACTTTGAAGGGGCCTTCCCAATTAGGGTCCAACTTACCTACGTGCTTGGAAACTTCAACTCTTTTGAGGACCAAGTCTCCCAGCTGGAAGGTCCTCTCTTTAACACGCTTGTTATACTGGTGGGGTACGGTCGCCTTATACTTATGGATCCGAGCCCAAGCAGTATTTCTTCTTTCGTCCAATAGATCTAATTCGAACGTCCGATTATCCTCGTTGGCTGCAAGCTCGAAGTAGGCAACGCGCGCTGATTCTTGATCAATTTCCGCGGGTATCATAGCCTCGGAGCCATACACGAGGGAGTAAGGGGTCTCTCATGTTGCCGCTCGTGGGGTAGTACGGTACGCCCAGAGGGCCCCTTGAAGTTCTTCTGCCCATTCTCCCTTTTTACTTTCGAGCATCGTTTTCAGATGGTGAAGTATGGTCCGGTTAGTTACCTCAGCTTGGCCGTTGGCCTGGGGATGGCCCACAGAAGTGAAGCGTTGCTCAATCCCAAGTTCGTAGCACCAATCTCGTGTGTCAAGCGTAATCAACTTCTACACCGTGACGGTCTCTGAGGGTCACCCCGGCTCCCCCCCCCCCCCCCTTATGAGGTCGAGGAGCCATCTGTGTGCAGAAGCCACAATCCCTCTTCCAATGAGGGCATAGCGTCTAGAGTGAAGTGCTCCACCAGTAAATCTGCCACTACCTGAACCTGTATCGTTGTGCGGGGCTCGAAAGTGATGTCGAATTGACTGAGTTCAATTGACCATTTAATTAACCTTCCTGAGACGTCCGGCTTTGCGAGCACCTGTTTGAAGGGTTGGTCTGTGAGCATTGTGATAGAATGAGCTTGGAAATAAGGCCTTAGCCTCCGCAAGGCGTTAACGAGTGTAAATGCAAACTTCTCTATCTCCATATATCTTTTCTCCGCTCCTTGAAAAGTTTTGCTTAAATAATATACTGGCATATATCTACGCTCGCGTACCGCCACGAGGACGACACTCGTAGCTTCTGAGGATACTGAGAGGTAAACAAACAGGTTTTCCCCTAGGTTAGGCTTGGTTAGTAATGGTGCACTCTCGAGGTATTGCTTCATGTCCTGCAACGCCTTCTCGCATTCCTCGCTCCAGGAGAAGTTGCGAGCGTTGCGTAAAATTTTGAAGAAAGGTAAATTCCTGTCCGCCGAGCGACAGATGAACCTGTTTAATGAAATGATCTTTCCCACCAGTACTTGAACCTTTCTCACATTCCGCGGGGAAGGAATATCCAGGATTGCTTTAATCTTCTCTGGGTTAGCCTCTATGCCTCGCTGACTGACCATGTAACCTAAGAATTTGCCTCCACGAACGCCAAATGTACACTTGGAAGGGTTTAGCTTCATTCCATAGTGACGTAGGACGTTGAACGTTCGCTTGAGATCCTCCAGATGGGAATGTTGATGCTCGCTCTTGACGATCATGTCATCGACATAGACCTCCATGGACTTTCCAATTTCACGCTCAAACATCCTGTTGACAAGGCATTAATATGTCGCCCCTGCATTTTCGAGCCCGAAGGGCATAACCTTGAAGCAGTAAACACCCACATGGACCACGAACGAAGTTTTAGGGCGATCCTCGGGTGCCATGAAGATCCGATAATACCCCTGGAAGGCGTCCATCATACTCATAAGCTCGCAACCAGCTGTTGAATCCACTAATTGATCGATCCTCGGGAGTGGGTATGGGTCCTTTGGGCACGCCTTGTTAAGGTCTGTGAAGTCATTGCACATGCGCCATTTATTAGCACTCTTGGGCACTAGTACAACATTACAGAGCCACTCCGGGTATAAAATCTCCTCAATGTACCGAGCGTCAAGGAGTTTATTGACCTCTTCTTCGATGACTTGCCTCCTGAAACCGTGAACGTCCCTCTTCTTTTGCTTGATGGGCTTAAAGGCTGGGTCCACTTTGAGTCTGTGAACTATGACACTTGGATCTATTCCAGTGAGATCGGAGGCCTTCCAGGCGAATACGTTGAGGTTTTCCTGGAGAAAATCGATCATCATGATCTGGGAGGGACCGTCGAGGTTTGAGCCAATCTGGGTAGTTTTGTCTGGATTCCCAGGTTCCAACTCAATGGTCAAGAATTTTTCGACGGGCTCAATGCGCATTTCCGGCCGTGGAGCCTCGAGCGCTCGCTTCTTCCCAATAAGTTTACCGCTACTCTCATTCGAGGGCCCATCACCCTCGCTCTCAGAGGACGATCCTTCGACGGCCCCAGGTGGGCCATCCTCGGCATGTTGTGCCCCATTCGGGACCTTCTTTTTGTTCTTCTTCTTGTAAAGTTTGGTCCTCTTACGCTCGGGACCATCTTCATCCAATTTGGGGAAGTCAACCCACTTTTTGGTGGAGCCGGTCTGAATGGTTTGTGTAGGACCCCACACGTGAGGCACCACATCCCCCGCACTAAGGCTCAACACGAGTAACGAAATAGTAAATCCACACCCGTATCAAACCCTAGCGAACGGGAGACAAACATAAAAACCTTCCTAAGCCAGGCGGAGCTAGACCCTGCAATGATAACCATACAACAAAATATAATGCATAGCAAAGCCAAAGTTCAATCATACAAACCATAAGCAGAATTTGGGCTCTTCAGGCCTCTTTTACATCATAACAAATCCCAGTAAAGTCAATTCAATAATAATTTCATAAATATTCAAGTTCATGAATTAATAGAACGAGTCATACATAATTCCAATACATATGTGAGTGCAGAGACTCTCCTAACCTAACTTGACCAACTTAAAGACTCCAAACACCTCCGCCTAGCTCGAAACTCCAGAGTCAAACCTGCACACTAAAAAGGTTGGGGAGGGAAAGGGTCAGTCTCTAGAAGACTGAGTGAGCAGGAGCGATATACATATATAGAAACATGCACATGCAAGTCATAAATTCCGAGCAAAGGTTTTATTTGAAATTAGTTCCCACGAAGGGCAAGAAAATAGATAAACAATGCTCGAACCTTACGACTAATTCATATTAAATTCATTACATTCATAAATCATACATAAATATAAGGCTCGGCGAGTGAGCGTGCACAATCTCCAACCAAACTCCGACTGTGTACGACAAATATCATTAATATATTGATTAGGCGATCATGCAATATATCATAATACACACAGACCATAAATCATATCATAAACATATTCGTTTGGGCGATCCGGATCCCGGCCTTCCCGCACGGTGCATAATCATAACATAAACATATTCATTTGCATAATCATAAATCATAACCAACCTTCTTCCTCCGTGGTGGAAGGGTTAGCAAGACCCGACCACCTCATACATAATGGCTAGTGAGGTACATGAATCCTCAAAAGCCCGACTAGCATTTTCTCGTCAAAACTCCTAACGAGGTCCGTTTCGTCGTAAATTTGGTTGGAACTAGTGTATGGGATCACTGTCGGCCCTTGCCTCCTCGGATTGCCACATACAATAAGTCCCTGGGCCCGTGAACATAACATACATGCAATCTCGCCAAAACATTTCAGTTCAGAAGAAACATAACATATTTCATAAATCATTTGAAAGGGGTTTACTCGATCAATATTTACTCGATGACTTACTTTAAAAGTAACATATATATATAATCATAAGGTTTTGGCCAAAGCTTTTCACATAAGGGTTGTAGGGTTTGTTACATAGCTAGAACAAAAACACCCTCACCTGAACCGTGACGAAACAAGGAACGAGTTACCAAGTGCCCAAAGGATCAAGATCTCTCCACCCTGGAGATAAACTGTACAAAAGACAACATGACGTGTTCGTGAGACTCAAGACTCTAAATGAACCATATATGACGCACGGCAATGCTCAAGCATGATAGGAAGGCATAAAGATGATATTAGGTCATGAAAGTGTTCATGTGCACTATTAAGGCATTTAAATCATATAACCACGTCATTCACTTATTCATTCATTTTCATTCAATTCATCAATTCATATCTCCAATCAATTTAGTTCAAGAATTCAAATAGGAGCATAGAACATGTTCAAGCTCTCCCAACATGCTACTACATACTTCATATTACATAAGGTAGCATATTTCCAAGGTTTGACAACAAGAAGGCATCATGTGATATAGAAAATGGGTTAAGCGATTCATAATTGACATATAAACACACATAACGGCATTAAGCAAAAGCATGCCTATAACTCATCCAAATGCCATGAAATTAAACCACAATACCCCTAACACATATCAAAACAAGTTCATAGCTCAACACAAAGGAAGATAAAGTCATTCAAGAGGTGAAACAAATCAAAAACCGAAAAGGAAGCAACAAGGATTGCGCAAGGGAAGGGACACGGGGGTGTCACCCTCCTTAGCCAAACTGAGCCACGACCGTGGCTCAGTACAGAGCTGCCCAGAAGGTGTGACACGCCCGTGTCTCACACTTAAGTGTAAATGAGACACGGGGGTGTCATGGTACGGAACTTAAAACGTTCACAGAGTTTTTCCGGCAAAACTGATCCCTTACAAACTCAATCCAAAAGCATACCAAATAAACTCGAAATGCCATGAAACTTAGTATACAACATATTTAGCATGTTAGGAACATTTTTCATTTAGAGTGCAAAGGCTAAATCACACGTTAAGATCATCTAAATCATGCAGCAAAACTGGGTCGCCAAAATCGCACATAAAAGCCCTATTGTTTCAATCAGCCATGATCAAGTACTTAGGGGTTGAATTTGGATCTGAAACTTTGGGGAATGCATGCTAACATACTAAAAAACTAATATACTTCATATATAGGAAAAATGGCACAATTTAAAGCACATTAGAATGACCAACAAGTTACAAAACGCAACAGCAACAAGTCTGTCATGAAGCATGCATAAAAACAGGCCATGTCTTTCGGTTTTGAGGCTTAAAATGGATCCAAATACTTGAAACATGAATGCTAACATATAGAAAAATGAGTGTACATCAACTCCATGAAATTTCACACGAAATGGAGACCATTTGATCAAGCAACAACACAAAATTTCACACAGCAGTTCGAAAAACAGGGGAAGCTGTTTGATCATCAAGTTTGGAGCTCCATATCTCATAATTTCATAAAAGGGTCAAGAGATGAAATCCTCCTAACATCATGTACTATCAGTTAGGAAAGAAATAAACCAAGAAACAAGTTCATATAGTCATGTATAAGCAAGAAAATCAGCTACACAAGCAAATGGGTCACTAGAACAAAAATCCCTAAAAGTTCATACCAAACTCATCACCCAAACCCTAATCAAATCTGATCCAAATCATGTTTTAAGTAGATGAAATCAAGCATAAAATAGTAGAGAAGACATAAATATTCATACTTTAAAGATTTGGTGAAGGAGGGAAGAGATTTGAGCTCAAAATCACAAAGGGCCAAGGGTTTTCTTCCTTTCTTCTCTTCTTCTCTCTCTCGTTCAGCTCCAGCAGAAAGGGAGATATTTTGGCTCGGTTTTCAGAGCTAAATGGAAGAGAAAAGGCTTAACCCAAGGTACAAAATTCATGGTTTAAGGTATGGTTAGGTTAGAGGAGTGTTAAGGGTCCCACCATGAAGACTAGTCAACAAAAGGAACTCTTCTTGCACGAGTTGCTCGTTACGGTTGGATTTCGGAGGTCTTAATGATCTCAAAAAGGTATGAGGCCTATTCCATTGTCTCCGTATCGTCGATAGGAAGGCAACGGAAGTGACGGAATTCGAATCCGAATTCCCGAGCTCAAGATATCACGCATGGAACCAAGGGTGCGCTAATTGCTCGTTAGCCCCCGACTTGGTTCCAAAAATCAAATTAAATTCGTTAACACGTCAAATGAATCCGAAAACATAAACCGAGCATATAGGCATGTTCATAACACACATATTCACGACATATTAAATTTTCACGACATTTCGATATCATTACATATAAGAACGAAGCACAAATAGAACACTCATGCGCATGAATGAATTCATAACATTATAAATTTAATTACTAAAACTTAAATTCCATTTTAAATAAATTAAAGCCAACTAGTAACATATTGAAATTAATTAACGAAATTACCGAAATAGTTAGGGTAACAAGAAACATTAATTAAGAAATTAAACACTAAATATCAAAGTAGAATAAAATGAATTAAATTAAAATAACAATAGTTTATAGTTTAAATCAAATATAAACATTTATAAACAATTAATCATATAATTAAATAATTAAATTGCGCAATTTATAAACAAATACGCCACATTATTATTACTGAAAAACTGGGGCGTTACAGTTTGCTTGGGCTTGTGGCTTCAAAGGGAAAGGATGTAGCATTCCCAAGCCTCTTTAACATTGCAAAGAACTTCGCCCGTTCCCTCGGGGGTGGGGAACTTGACTTTCTGATGATATGTCGAAATTACTGCTTTAAAATCCACAAGCGTCGGGCTTCCGGTAATGATGTTGTACGGGAGGTCCACTTCAACCACTGTGTAAAGAACGCTCAAAGTCTTTCGCTGTGGGGCGCGACCAAAAGAGGTGGCCAAGCGAATTTGTCCGTGAGGGACAATCTCGGAACCCCCAAAGTCGACGAGGGCTGTCCTGAGGGGTTCGAGTGGAATGTTTGTTATATTCATCTTTTGAAACGTGGTGTAAGGGAGAACGTTCACAGAGCTTCCACTATCAATTAAGACCCTCTTTAAAACATGGTTATGAACATCTAAACTAACCACCATGGGACAGTCAGAGGTTTCACCAACCCCATGGGGTGTTACAATGTGTTCCAGGTCTTTCTCTGTGAACCCTACAGCGTCATTCTCCTTCGAGCGCGGAGTGCTGGTGACTGTCAGTATAGGTTTGGGCTGGGAAGGCCTCTGATCATAGCTTCGAACATGGCGGCGCCGGGAAGCATTGGAGTCACCACCCAAGGGTCCGCCGATGATCATGTGGATGACCGCAAAGGGCTGGTTTTCCATGTCAGCAGCTTTTCCTTTGCCTCAATCGCTCGTCTCAGTATGATGGCGGCGAGGGCTCCTCGAGCGAGAACAGCTCCTTCCTCTAGTATGCGCTCGCTCAGCGCAATACTCGTCGTACTTCTCCAGTATCTTTTCAAACTCTTTAAGATGCCCCCCAGCGATGAGCCTCTGGATCTCGCTCTCAAGCTGGCGGCACTCGTTGGTGTCATGCCCCTTCTGCTTATGGAAGGCGCAGTACTTTCCCAAGCGCTTCTGAGCGTCGGTCTCCCTCATCTTCGGCGGTCTCTTAAAAAGCTTCTTGTCTGCCATGGAATATACTTCAGTAATGGGTCGGTTGAGGGGGATGCGCTCGAATTGGCGAGGGGGTGAGGGATTCCTCCGAGCCGGTGCTGGGCTGCAGCGACGATTCTTGGGCTCCCTGTCTTCTGATCCCCTGCTAGACCGAGGGGCATTCGCAAGTTTCTGATCCCTCGCCAAGTACATATCTTCAAGCATAAAAAAGGAGTCAGCTATGTCCCTGATCTCCATCAACGAGCTCGGCTTTTTCTTGGCCACCTCCTCCACGAATTCTTTGCTGACGTAATGATTCATATTGATTGCTCCAAAAAGCACGTGCCTCAAGAAATCCATTGAGGGCTTTTCAACTAGCAGAATCTCTTTGTTAAACCTTACCATGAAGGACCTAACTGACTCATTGGGCCCCTGGACTAGGCTGTAGAGGGCAGTTGCGGCCGGGGCTGGTGCCTTTAGAGAGTTGAAGTGACTTAGGAAGATGTCAGTCAGATCATTGTATCCTCAGATTGAACGAGGAGGAAGCTTCTTATACCAATCCTGGGCCATCCCAACGAGGGAGGTGACAAAGACTTTAGCCCAGTAATGGCTTGGGTGTTCGTACAAGTGCATTAAATGTACGAAGTGATCCAGGTGCTCAGCTGGGTCGGTTGTTCGATCGTATCTGCTGACGGACGTGGGGATTTTGCCCTTCCCCGCTCGGGTCATCAAAACCTCATCAATGAGGGGGGAAGTGCCTATCAAGGGCCCGTGGTTCCGGCCCTCGTCGTCATGCCCTTCGTAATATTCCTCTCTCCTGGGGTGGGAGATCTGGCTGCGGGGGTGGCGAGCGTCTAGGTGGCGAGCGTCTCTGACCTTGGACCTCTCACCCCCGACATGGGAAGCTCGAGACCGTGCACGAGAGAGCTGCTCCACCATATTCTGGAGCCCATTGAGCTGATCTTGCACAAAGGCTAATTGAGGGTCACCGGCATTTCTGCGGCTTGCCCTCCCTGTGGCCCTCGACTGGACCTCTTCATTTTCAGCTGCCCCATTCCGTGGGGCTTTCTCCTTTTCGATGGGCTGCTGCGGTTGCGGAACCCTCAACGGGACATCATTTTCATTTGCGGGTGGTGGCGGAGGCGGCTGGGCCCTCAGCACATTTTGGGCAGCTGTTAAGGGATGAAACTATAGTCCCCCCACAGGTGATGCCATCTGGGCCCCAGCGCTCGAGGGGAAGTATACAGAGGTAAAGCACGTCCATGCCTTCTGGGCTGCCTGTACTTCGCACTGCGCGTAGATCGCCTGAAGCTGCTGTTGGGATAGCTGGGGTGCCTCCACTCCTTGAATTTCTTCCGGCAAGGATACAGGGAGTTGTAGGGTGCCCACTGGGTAGGGCGGTATTACGAGCACCATGCTTGGTACCACCCCGGGCGCTACTCCGGGTTGTACATACGAGTATCCCGGAGGTGGAATGGCCATAGAGTATACTCCGGGATGGGAGGCTGGAACAGTAGGGATGAAAGCCGGTGGAGGAGGAACAGAGCCGGATCCTTCTACCCCGTTTCCACTGGTGGAGAGAGTTGCAGCAGCGATCTCTGTATTCCCAGCCCCATTTTCTGCAGTTGGTAGGGGGCGTACCTCCAGCGGGGGTGTTGTTACCCACGTTTTCTTCATTGACAGGAGGGAGACCACCCCTATTTTCTAGAGCTCCGGACGGTGTTGCAGTCACCATATTTAGAGCAGAAGGTGTTACAAATCAACTAGCTCAAAGAAGGATCCGATGAAGATGAAGATGATGGTGATGGAGTTTCCCATAGACGGCGCCAAAAATGATGGTGCAGGATAAGGATTCCTAAGATGCAACCAACACTTTGATATTTTATTTATGAGGGAAAGACCATCTCAGGCATTTGAGCCTTAGGGTCTGGGTTTTCGATGAGCGTGGGTTCTTCCAGCTAGGATAACACCAGTTTATGCAATGGGAATGCAACAAAAAATGGTGAAATGCAGGGAGCTTGAGAAAGATGAAAATGCCGGGGAAATGCAGTGGAATAGCCCAGAAAAAGTGCAGGGTTTCTTGTGGAAGAAGATGACTTGGGGGAGAATGCAGGTGTTCTCCCTTATTTATATGTGAGGGGTGAGGGCAGTTTGGGTAATTGGACCGTGTGGTCCCAAACCTGTGTTGCCCTAACACATGGCGACCTGTGATGGCATGAGAGCGACGCCTCTGAAAAGCAGGCGGCGTGTCAAGTACGAGGTGCGCACTGCCTTTGTGTCAGAGGTTCTTGGCGAGGGCCGTGCGCGGGGAGGCTCCATATCGGTCCTGCAGGTGTACGGATGCCTTACAAAGGGGAAGGCCATACTCAATCGCAAGTGACGCTCAGAGGGACGTACGAAGGGGTCTCCCCGGGCAGAGGACCTATGAGCGTCAACTATCCGAGCGTTGGAAAGTAGGTGCCCTCGGGAGATGCCTCCCTGGGAAGGGTGGCTCTGAGGGCCGTCGCGTGAGCATCAAGCTTGTCAGCCTGAACCCCTAACCTGGACAGTTGGCCGAGGCTCGTGGGGGCCTCTATTGATCAACAAGTGAATCGGCTGGGTTGGCCCGCGAGCCCATCAATGCGAGCGTCCCATCTCTAAGTCGGCAGATAGCGACACATGGACGGCTCTGATAAGGGCGTGATTTACGTCTCATCAATATATATATATATATAATATATTATATTAATTTAAATTTTTTATTTTCATTTTTTTATTAAATTTTTCTCATAATATCGTGAGCGCAAAATATAATAACATTACTTATAATGACTTTAAATATTAAATTTCATATGAATGTATTTTATTGAAATTTGTAACATCGATTACTCTTATAAATATCTTATTTAAAATTAATTAATAAATATAAATATATTTATTCATATATAATAAAGTCGTGTCCTGTCCTAAATTTTTTAAAAAATTGGTATTTTTGTGTCTGTATCGTACGTATCGTATCTGTGTACATGCATCATAGGGTCTAATCCACTATAAATATCCAGAGTTAGACTTAAAAACATATATTTTTCCAAAAAATACACATTTTTGATCAATACTTTCCTTAAAATCCTCTGTGTCACTTTTTAATTTTCATGTCATGTTAATCTAACATTATATTTGAAATTGGTACAATTTTTATTGTTTAACTTTAAAAAGCTTATAAATATATTAAATTCCTAATGTCACTTTTTCAGTACTATGTTGCCCAAAATATTTGAAAATAAAACTATGAAGTAACAATATTATTGGGGTAGTTGGGGACCAATATTAATCCTCTTTTTTTTAAGGGAAAAAAAAAGAATTGTTAATTGATATTGAAATGTAAATAAATTAAATTAAAATTAGTAAATTAATGGACATAATTGTTTTTTAATTATAATTATATAGTTTTTGGTTAAAAAATATTTCAAAAGAATTTCTTATGGTGCACATGATTTATGTGTGATTTTTCTGTTTTCTAGTTAGCGACGGGACTGTTATTGCAACGTATAAGACTACTATTGCAACATACGATACTATTATCGCAATAATTTCTTAAAGTATGAGACCTTATTTTTTGTATTTTTGAAACGAATAGAACTAATATTGCAACACTCCAGACCAAATGGTACCAAAAATGCAATTTTCCCTACTCCCTAAAGTTTCGAGTTTGTATCACTTTGGTTTTTAAAGTTTTAAAAGTAACAGATAAGTCTCTAATGTTACTAATTTATCTCAAGTTACTCTCTCAATAACTTTTCTGGTAAGAATGTGATCGGGAAAAAATTCATGTGCTCCAGGTATGCGAATTGTAAAGATTAATTGTACTATACCCGTAAGGTGACATGATTCAAAACTAATTATAGAAATTTTTTCGGTCATATTTTTATTGAAAAAGTTATTGAGGAAATAATTTAAAATAAATTAATAATATTAAAGGCTTATCTGATAGTTTTAACATTTTAAAGACTAAAATAATACAAATATAAAAAATTTTAAGGATTAAATATGATATTTTCCGTAAAGCAAATAATATTTGTTTTTACTTTTTAGTTAACATATTTGCGTAATTTGTTGTTGAATCGGTTGAGCCGAAGACCAATAAGAGCGTAATACAACCGTTTCGCCCGGAGTCCGAGTTTCAAAACACTGTTCTCTCCCCAACCCACAGATAGAAACGAAAAATAGGAAAGGGTAAAGAGATTCCAAGTCAAGAATCAACGGCTCTTATAAAACAAAAGAATCTGAAGAAAATTCAACGGGACCAACACTGATGGACGAAACAAAGCCCCAAACCCCATCTCTTCCGCCACCACCGCCGTCCTCCGCCGACGGCGCTGCCTCCCCAACCGGGGGCGGCTTCATGGGGTTCTTCAAAATGGGTCGGCCGAAGCTGCGGGTGACATCGGAGTACGACAGCGAGAGCTCTGTTTTCTTTAACAAAATCTCCTGCAAAGTATTGGATAATTTGGCGAAATTGAAGCTGACCTTCCAGAACGACAACAAAGGGGAAGTCTCGGAGCCCCAAGTTTTCCTCACTTCGAAATTCTTCTCACTGCAGTACGATGTCGAGGAAAACGATGCGTTGCTCAAGTCGTCGTTTGAAATCGTCCCTGGATTGCAATTCCGAGCTGCGCACGAAGTTAAGGTGTTGTATTTTGTCAATTTGTTTTTTTAAATCTTCTTTTTACAGGGACTATCAGCTCTAATTGAGCTTGATTTTGGGTTTTATTTGTCTGGGAATTTCTTGTCATTTTACAGAGATTTGAAATGTAGTTTGATTTAAGTGCTATTTTTCTAGCATTGTTAGATCAGATGACTTGAAGGTGTACTTGGTTTATACTTTATGATATGAATATCAATCCAAAAGCACTCAATTCCGCACATGATGTGTTCTTGATATCCTGATTTAGTTTGATTCTTATGTGATTGAAATACCAGGCATTTGGCAAACCCCTTTATGTTACTGGTATCTTACCATTTATATTTGGGTATTGAATAAAATGAATGTAGACATGCATCTCATATTCTCATGCCAAGTTTCAATGTTTTATTTAATTATCCTTCTTTTTTCCTTCTTTCTTGAATCATTAAGTTCATTTTCATTTTAAGTTTTAGTTTATGAACACACTGTACGTTTCTGGAAATTATCTCGCATAATTAATGATGAAAATCAATGTGAAAATTTTATACTTCTTGTGAATATGATCCGATGCTGTCATGGAAAAGCATATTTAACTTGATTTGACTATAAGATAGTGATTCTTGCTTACTATTTTGAGGGGATAGAATTAACCGGTTTTGTTATTATTCAGTTTTTGGGAGTAAATCTTATGTGTCCTATGCTCATTTCCTTACATTACTTTTGTACTATTTTTAGGCTCGACAAGGAGAGGTTGCTATGGTTGCTGATCTTGCTGGCCCCGCCTACAAATTTGAAATGTCTTCCTCTGTCCCAGCTATTGGAATGGTAAGAATGTTCGTAATATTTATTCGATTTTTGCAACTTCCTTTTAGATTTACAACAAATATGAAAGGGATAGTTGCCGGCATACCTTGAGATTTGGCCTAGTTACACAAACTTACGTTGTGGTTTAAAAAATTACAGAAACTTCCCATGTCAAAAACTTTATATGTTTGTAAAGATTTATTGATACTGATTCATTCCATTACTCGTTTGCAGCCAAGAGCGACCTTTAAATTTCCTCTTGGTGAAGTTTCGCTTCAAGAGAAAGAGGAGGAGGAAGAAGAGGAGCAGAAGAGAGCTTTAGCAGTAAATGGCATTATAAAAAGCCATTTTCTGAATGGAGTATGTACTGCACGGTACAGTGTGGATGATTTGGATTTAAGATATGCATACAAGGTAATTTCTTTTGGAAATCAGATTTTAAAGGATTTTTTTTCCTAATCTTTTCACTGTCGCTGAAGTTAACGAATTGCTTATGTAGCTGAAAATCGGCATGGTGCAACTATAGAAGAAAGAATGTAACATAACTTATTCTGATTGTACTATTGTTACTTCTCTGTGGTATTAGGATGAGGAAATGACGTTCATTCCAAGTATATCTTTGCCTTCAAATGCGGTATCTTGTGCATTTAAGCGAAGATTCACTCCTTCAGACAAGTTGAGGTGATAGTCTTCCCTCTCTCCCCCCTATTTTCTGGTTCTTATAAACTAGCTAGCATCTAAGAGAGTTTGATTTTGTTTTATGGTATTTCAGGAAAATATGTTTTTGCTATAAATTAGGAAAAAAACTTTTACAGGATGATATGTTTATGTTTGTATCTTGCATTGTAGTTTTTATAGTGTTAGTATGTTAATTATTGTGATAGTATAATAATCGGAAACTTATACATTTATATTGAAGTGTTGGTTGGAGGATATCAACAAATATATTTTTTTTGATAAGACGGCCTGCAATTAGTAGAATTTTAAATATTCAAAGAAGAGTCTATAATCTTTTATAATATTATTATAAGTTGTCTTTATCTTTTAATAGAAGCAGAAGTACATATAGTTGTATATTTTCTAGGATTTGAACAGCTTTTTCGGTAGATCTGGTTTTTCAATTTATGCTTGCTACAAATGTTATTGTTACGTTTTACTATATTTTTTGAAGTATTTAATGATTACTTCTGCCATTACAATATGTGACAAATTTCTTAAATTTTTAAGACGTTTTAAATGGCTTACTCAAGGGTAAAATAGCAGAATATACTAATTTTAGTCCAAATAGTATTATATTTCAACCACCTGAGATAAAAAGGCAAGCTATTGTTTTGGGATTTGAAAAATGTTTCCCGAAACTGATAGCAAACAAAGCCTAAGAAGACAACAAAAATTGTGAAGCCCTTAGCATCATTCAAAAGCTTCAAGATGCATGTTTTCATGAAGCCATTGCTTATAGAGACAAGAATCGTGAACTATGTCTGCTAACATAGTAATATGTCCTTTAATTACGGGTTATATTACAGCTACTTGTACAACTTCGACACAACCAATTGGAGTGTGGTATATAAGCACACCGTCGGGAAAGATTACAAATTTAAAGCTGGTTATGATGCTGATGTACGACTTGGGTGGGCCTCTCTCTGGGTAAGTTTCTCATTTAATTGCATTTCATTAATATTGAGCACTTGATTAATGTCGAAATACTTGTGAAGTTGCAATCTGGTGGCTTAATTTGTTGTAGTCTTATAGTGTAGACATCTTACCCAAGTTTAAGTTCTACTCCTTTAGAGTTTTCCTCGAGTTTGATTGCTTGTGTTTGTATTTTTGTATTCCCCTCATTCTCAACAATTTTCTTGGCCAAAAAAACTGATATGATGGTTTCCCATTTTCGTACTTAAATATTAGGGTTCATTACATTAGCATACCATGAAATTTTGTGTAATTACACAAACTCCTCTTAACGTTTGAGAAATTACAATTGACCAAATGCATGCTAATGCTAGTATAGTAGTTAGTACTGAACTTTAAGTTAAATATTGACACCTAATGCAAGTTAGTATAGTATGAAACTTTAAGTGTGAAATATTGACCGGTAAGTGTCAGCAGCAAGATGGCGGTATTCGGAACTTTAGATGACATAATTAAATTTCATGACTAGGCCAAGCTTCAGGGAAGTTGGGGAAGTTTCTGTAATTAGGCCAAACCTCAGGTATGTCAATGTAATTATGCCTAAATATGATTTCTGCCTAAAAATGGGACTCACGTGTTGGTAAAATTGTTCCCGGGTAGTTCGTAGTCTTAGAGGGTATTTGGCTGAGCTTAGGCTCTTTTAAAAGAACTCATAAGAAGATACTTATAAGCTCCTTGTAAACTTGTGCCTCCCTTCAAATAAGTTGGGAACACCAACTTATATTGAAGATTAACAACATTCCTTACATTTTAACCATATTAATTCCCTGATTCTCGTTACTCACATTTTAAGCGAATGATCTTGTTTTTATTCAAATACTTCAACATCTTATTATAAATATAAGATCGAGCATCTTATAAGCTCCAAAAACTACTTGTAAGATCTTATATAAGCTCTTTCAAATAAGCTTATTAGCCAAACACCCTCTTACTTCATTATTTCGAGCAAATTGAATCGAGCCGGAGTTATTTGGCTCGAATTTGTGAACAAATCATTGGTTCAAGCTCATATTCTCAAATCCGATCTTGACCTTTTGTCGATGCTGCTGGTTAATAAAGCTCACGAACAGGTTTATAATATTTTGAGATGTGACGTGACAGGTTGGAGACGAAGATGGGAAAGCGAAGAGTGCGCCGATGAAGATGAAAGTGCAGATAATGGTCCAAGTTCCTCAAGATGATATCAAATCATCAGCTCTCATGTTCCGTATCAAGAAGAGGTGGGACATTTAATAAAAATAATAATTATAAATACTGTCTGCTCAAATTCTCTCTTGGCCTTTGGCAATCTGTTGTAACGAATTTTTCAAAATCAACTTTCAGCAATTGTTGAGGGCTCCAATTTCAGTATATTTTTTTTAAAAGGAAAACTAAATGGATGTGTTATTTTATTTCGTTCTAGAGGTTTTATGATGTGCTTATAAGCTTTATTAATTTATAGAGAAAATTATATTTTTGATCCCATAAAAAAAAAATGTGGTTTTTTTTTCTATAACTTTTTTCGTAGTCCTATAAAAATCAAATTAGACGCATTGGTCCTAAACCTCGATAGTTTCACTTTTAGTTCCAAACACGGTAAACATCCATTAGGGCAATTGTTTGGGAACGGTACAATTTTATCTTAATATTTTATCTTTTTTTTTTCGATATACATTTTAAAAATTATCATAACTATAATATATAATATTATGTATTTTAAGTTTATTATTAATTCTAATTAAATAAAATATTAAAGGGAAATTCTAGTTAAGTAATATGTCGATGAATAAAAAAATATAAAAACCCTTTTATGGTATACATTATTTTTAAGGGAAATTTACATCTGAGTACCCTCTATTTAGGCATAATTACAATGTAGGATCTCTTGTTTCAAATTTTACATATTAGTCTCTAACATTTACATTTCGTTTGAGGTCCCTCTAATACGTTAGGAGTTCTGTTAAGTTTGACCACTGTACTTCCCATAATACCCTTTGTATTATTTTATTATTTATTAAATTACTAAAATACCCTCATGGACTATTTTGTTATATACAATATATATAGTGCTCGTTTTGTAAGAAGATATAACAATGTGGGATTTACTTGTAAAAATGTTACATATTTTACATTATAGTTGTTTAAGCCGTTAGGTTTCAATTTAACTATAGTTTTGTTCACTTTAGCATGCTTCCAACACAAATAATAACAAGGAGAAGTGAAATTAATATGCTCACAAATAAATCAAGATTCATTTTCATAGGACAACAAAAAAGAACATGAGGAAGGAACCTGGTGAAAGTCAGACCATATCAAGGGGGGTGGTTGTTAAATGTAAAATTTGTATGACAATTGATCACAACAAATGGACTTATCCATTGAGGGTTCAGGTAACATGTGTCTTATGTTTATGTATATAATTTCAAGAGATAATGATTTTTTGTCATCCGAACTATAGGCCATTTGGCAATTCACCATTCAAACTATTTCGCCCCCGAAACCACCATCTAAACTTTGAATTCCTAACAAACCACCATCCCAAAGTGCTTTTGACTTCTTTTTCAGGAGTTGACTCTTTTTTTAACGGTTTTGAATGTTTTAACACATGTAAATCTGTCTCTCTTTGTTATTTTTTCATAGATTTACCCTTAAAACATTCAAAACCGCTGAAAAAAGAGTCAAAACCGCTTTGGGATGGTGGTTTGTCAGGAATTCAAAGTTTAGATGGTGGTTTCGGGGGCGAAATAGTTTGGATGGTGAATTGCCAAATGACCTATAGTTTGGATGACAAAAAATATTTCTCTCTAATTTCAATCTTAATTGTTGGATTTACATAGTATTCATTCATATATCCATAGTATTCATTCATTTATTTGTGAGCATATTAATTTCACTTCTCCTTGTTATTATTTGTGTTGGAGGCATGCCAAAGTCAACAAAACTACATATAAAATGAAACCTAACGGCTATAAACGACTATAATATAAAATATGTAATATTTTTACAAATAAATTCCTCATTGTTATATCTTTTTACAAAACGAGCCCTATATATATAGTATATAACAAAATAGTCCCTGAGGGTATTTTAGTAATTTTATAAATAATAAAATAATACAAAGGATATTATAGGAAGTACAGTGGTCAAACTTAACGGAATTCTAATAGAATAGAGGGGCCTCAAACGGAAAGTAAAGATTAGGAACTAATAGAGGGTAATCAGATATAAATTTCCCTTATTTTTAAAGTATACATATTACATAAGAAATATGATGTCGTTTAGAATTATTTTTTCATTTAAATTATATATATATATTATTCATCAGTGTATATTAATCAAAATTGCAAAGTGATTTTAAAAAATTGTTCATATTTTAATCTAATATGTATATTTTAAAAATAATGTATATTGATGGTGCAGAAACTGGAAGTGTGTTAATACACCAACACTTTATGATTTGTTTATGAGGGGAAGACCATCACAGGCGTAGAGCCTCAGGAACTGGGTTTCTTATGAAGCGTGGGTTCTTCCAGCTAGGATAAAACCAAGGGTCAGAACGCAGTATGGATGCAGCAATGGTGTGTGTGAAATGAAGAGCTTGAAGAAGAGGAAGAAGAAAAATGGAGGAGAATGCCCAGTTCAGGGTATGCAGTGTCTTGGGAAGAAGATCCCTTCCTATGAGAAGAATCCCTTATTTATAAGTTGAGGGCAAGGGTGTTTTGGGTAATCTGATCAAGTGGTCCCAAACCCAGTGTTGCCCTAGACACGTGGCCCAATGTGAGAGATCTATGGGAAAGAATCTGTAGGCCTGCCATAAAGGTAGCTGTAAAGCAATGGTGGCAGGTGCACTGCCAAGTACGGAGTGTCAGAAAGCACTGCATGGTTGTTATCGAGGGGTTGACGCGCTCGGTGTGTAGGCTTGAGGCACCTTTAGGATAGAGGACCTTGAGGGGTCCCAACTTTATGTATTCCAATGAGGGCCCGAGGGGCTCGAGGGTCCAATGAGGGCCCGAGGGTCAAATGAGGCCCGGGAACTAATGAGGGCCCAAGGGTTCAATGAGGGACGCGAGGGTCCAATGAGGGCCTGCGGGACGCGAGGGTCCAATGAGAGCCCGAGGGTCTAATAAGGGCCCGCGGATCTAATGAGGGCCCGCGGACCAATGAGGTCCCAGGGATCCAATGAGGGCCCGGGGACCAATGAGGGCACGAGGGTCCAATGAGCGCCCGAGGGTCAAATGTGGGCTCAGGGACCAATGAGGGCCCGAGGGTCCAATAAGGACCTGAGGGCCCGAGGACCAATGAGGGCCCGAGGGTCCAATCAGGGCCTGAGGGACGCGAGGGTCTAATGAGGGCCCGGGGACCAATGAGTGCCTGAGGGATTCGAGGGTCCATTGAGGGCCCGGGGACCAATGAGGGTCCAAGGGTCCAATGAGGGCCTGAGGGACACGAGGGTCCAATGAGAGCCCGAGGGTCTAATGAGGGCCAGAGACCAATGAGGGCCCGAGGGAGGCGAGGGTCCAATGAGGGCCTGAGGGATGCGAGAGTCCAATGAGGGCTCGGGGACCAATGAGTGCCTGAGGGTCCAATGAGGGCCCGAGGGACGCGAGGGTCCAACGAGGGCCAGGGGACCAATGAGTGCCTGAGGGACGCGAGGGTCCATTGAGGGCCCCGGGGACCAATGAGGGCCCAAGGGTCCAATGAGGGCCTGAGGGACACGAGGGTCTAATGAGAGCCCGAGGGTCCAATGAGGGCCTGAGACCAATGAGGGCCCGAGGGTCCAATGAGGGCCTGAGACTAATGAGGGCTCGAGGGTCCAATGAGGGCCCGAGGGATGCGAGAGTCCAATGAGGGTTCGGGGACCAATGAGAGGCCAAGGGGCTCGAGGGATCCTATGAGGACCCGAGGGGAGACTTGTAGTTTTGCTAATTGCCAGGCTTTAGCCATTTCCAAGTAGTTTATGAGGACGACTAAGTTGGCCCGAAAATATAAGTGGCAAATTCATGAGGGCCCACGTGTCATTACGTGGCCTCGTTATATTTATGCTCCATCATATATATTTAGAGATTTATATATCTTTAATTCATCAATATAATACTTGACTAGAATTCAAAAGTGATTTCTAATAATATTTTATTTAATTAGAATTAAAAAATAAACTTAAAATACATTATAACAATATAGTATGTAAGTATATTTATATTATAGTTATTCTCATTTTTAATATGTATATGAAAAAAACAAAAGGATTAAGAGAAGATTATATTTTCAGCCCCAAAAAATTGCACAAACAGATGCTAACGGCATTTGGAACTAAAAGTGAAAGTTTTCGAGTTTAGGATCAAATATGTTGAAATTAAAATGTGTGGGATTACCAAAAAAAGTTATAGGACTAAAAAAAATTCGACTTATTTTATACATGACTAAAAATGCAAATTTTTCTATGTTATTTGATAAAATTATTTATAAGAATTTATAATCTTTTAAATTATGATTCTTTGATGGTACACGTTTTTCCTTTTTCGTTTTATTCAAAGCGAAGTTGTTTTAACATTTTAATGATTTTCTTTAGTTCTGATTTTTAACCCTATGCATGGTAAAATGGCATTGTTACTTACCAAAAATTCTAGTTGTGATCTAGCACGGTCGAATTTAACTAATTATTATGATAAGTACAATATACTTGTCATTTGATTTGTTACTCTTCTTAAATTTTTTTACAAATCATTCGATAATTGTAAGACATTCTCTTTCTCGTTACATCATTTTGGCTAATCAAATTCATACTAAAATTACTTGTTACTCTGTCTAAATATTTTTCATTAATTATATGTAATAATGATAAATTATGAAATTGAACCATCAACACAATTATAGTGTCAAATTGATACTTATGAAATTTGATGGGGTTTGATCCGATATGGCCAACTCCAACACTTTAGAATTTGTTTAAGTAGGGAAACGGGGGATCAAGTGCTCAGGCAAGGATTGCCGGAGTGAGTGGGTTCAACCTGCTAGGAACAAACACAACAAAGAACGTTAGAAGGCCAAGCTGAGGAAATGGGGGGTGAGACCCAGTTTGGCTCTCAGACGCTCAAGTCAGTATCAGGTGATGAAGAAGAAGAAGATAAAACAGAGCTCAAATGTATGAAGCTTGCTTACAGAGTGTGAGTGATCCTGAGTATTTATAGTTGAGGGTCAGGGACCTTTTGGTAATTGCTACCAAGTGGTCCTGAATTGGTGTTGCCCTAGATGCGTGGCGTGATGAGGAACCTTTGAAAAGGACCTCCTGCAAAAGCCTGTAAAAAGGTTGGTGGAGAGCAACAGTGGCAGGTCAGCGTTGGTGTACTAATTGTCAGAAAGCGTGACTAGGTTGTTACCGAGGGCCAAGCACGCTCGGGTTTAGTATGGACTTTGGGGCTCACAAGTCCGAGGGGGGTACCTGGCCTCAAAGAGTTGGCGTGGAGCGAATAGCTTCTCCTTTACAGCCATGGTACACTCTCGAGGGCGGGCCCTGAGGTGGCCTCGAGGGTGGTTGTATTGCAATAGTATTCCTAGCCATGCTCGTCCGCTCGGGAGGAGGCTATAGTTCTCTTTGAAGAGGGAATGGATGTTCCCTCGAGGGGAACAGTTGATCTCGAGGGGGTGTTTGAGACGTGGCCTTGAAGTGCCACAGTGTCGTGCTTTAGCTAGGCCACGTGTCGTATACGTGTCTAGAGCGTATTTTAGCCTCATCATTTTGCCCTCCACTTCTGTAGTCACAGTAATGTGAACTGTAGAATTCATACTTTCAAATTTTCGAGGGGCACCCTTGATGGGGAGGTTGGGCCCTGAAAGTCTTGTTCTGAGGAAGCATTTAATGCGGATCTTTCACTTTGACTGCTCGGACGATCAGGCAATAAATGCCATTAAGCAAGTGGGTGCCGCTTTCCAAGAAACGGCGCGTGACCATAGGGAAGTGTGCGACGGTTCGCAAAAGTGGGCAGTTACCTGGGCGGAAATGATTACAACTTTTGAATTTATTGCCCAAATCCCACCAACTCTCTCCTATAAAAAGGGAGGCACCCATTTACAAATTCCTTTTCATGCAGCACTTTCTTCAGGGCACTTAGAATTTTTAGAAATTTTCTTGCATTCATAGACAGATTCCAGCGATTCCAAAAGCTTCGAAACTCTATGTAACATTTTGTGTTCTTCTTCTAACTTTATTCACTTGCTAACCTTAGATTAGTAGGTATTCTCTCCCCTTTATCTCCTTCGACGGACCTTTCTCCACCTTCCACCATGTCCGGGGAGTACATTGATGAAATGGTTAGGGAAATAGAGGACATAGCGAGTTCTAGTTTCTCACCTCACAACCCCACACCCCATCTGTAACGCCCCAATTTCCAGATAGCCAGGTATGCTCGACAAGTGTGAGTTTCTAGCGTTAGAATTTTATTTTATTACTTTTGTTTATTCAATTTATATGTGTTATATTAATTTTATAAATTGTATCCCAACATGATCACGTGAAAATATGTGAAATACGTACCAACTTGAGAATTATCTTATAAATTGGATTTAATTGTTACGTGAATTAATTGCCGAACATGATTTAATTGCCTATTTGTCCCTAGATGATCATTTATTTAAATGTAAGGACCAAATTGCATGATTATTTCTTGAACCTAATTGATCATTTTCCAAACCTTTTATACTTAATTGCATAACTTATAAAACTTGGAGGATTTAATTACAATTTCATATATTTCATCAAAATCAAGGAGATGAGTTACGTTATATTTCTTCCTTCTTCTTCCATGATCATTTTCATTTCATAATCACACACCCATATTGCTTCCTTCTCCACCGAACCAAAAACCTCCAAGAAGGGAAGAAGAATTTCATCATCTCAAGCTATTATTTGGAGGAATTATGAACTTTGGAGCATCATCATCCCCTATCTTCCTTTCTTTCCTTCTCTTTTCCATTCAAGGTATATATGAGCTATTTATATGAATTCTTGAATTGAGTATATAAAGCTAGGGTTCATGATTTAAGCTTGATAATTGGTGTATTAGATGTTAGAAGTATGATCATATGCTTGCAACTTGAATTTCATGTTTATATCTTGAGAATTATGGAGTTTGATGGTATATATGTCCATGAGGTTTGATCTTGAATTCTTGATGATCTAAGCTTGGACTAAGTGTTTATATTGGATTTTATTATACCTTGAGCATATATGCATATTAATTTCCAGAGTTCTTGCAATTAGAAATGGATTCAATGATGTTTAATGAAGGTTTGATTATATTTCGAGCATCCCCTGTTTCATGCTCTGTTTCTGCACTGTCTGTGTAACGGGAACGGTCCTTCCCTTTCTCAGTTGTTTTGGGGAACGGTCGTTCCCATGTTTGAATTGCATGTGTGCTGGCTAGAACGGGAACGACCGTTCCCACTTTGGCTTATAGCCAGGAACGGCCCTTCCCGTTTTTGGGAAGAAACTTCGGGGAGCTGGGAACGACCCTTCCCATTTTGAACTAAAGTCCGGAACGGCCGTTCCCAGGCCTCTGGAGAGGCAGAAACTTTCTGCATAAAATTGAGAATTCCAATTCCTTTTCTTTACCCTTAATTGACCCCAACATGTTATTATATGATCACTTACATGTCATAACATGATGTTTATATACCACATTGGATAATGCACGTCATCTCGTTACTTGATCACGCTGTGCGTCATATTTGGTACCATTATTGAGTTATTGTCTCACGTGTACACAATGTTCCGTTTCTTGTCCAGTTCTTCTCCAGGGCAGAGATTATTGATCGATTAAGCACGTTCATGCATTCTTGAGTCGTCTTTCGCCTTTCAGGTGAGGTTTAATTTCTAGTTACATAGAACCTATACAACCCTTACGTGAGATTTCGGCCAAAAGGTATTTATATCTATAATTTTCCATGAAATTACTCATGATTGCAAGCAAACCATGATCATGAAAAGCAAGCCATGTATCGTGCATGTTTTGGCGATTAAGCATGAATGTTCACTTTGGGCCCGAGGGTTAGTATATGAGCCAACCGGGAAAGCATAGGGATAACGGGTAACTCTACACTTCCCTCATCATGTGGGATCACCTCTGACGGGTAAACCCTAAAAACACTATTTATTTCCGAACCAGCACTATACCGTTTTATTCAAGAGACCTTAAAGAACCTATACCTATCTTCTTAGAAATTTTCAACTCTCTTTTCAATGCTTTGAAGTTTCGTTTATGTTGTATCACCCGAGCGCAAGGTACCACATCCCCCGCACCGAGACCCGACCCGAATATGGAATGGACAATCCATACCCGAGCTAAATCACGGCGAACGGGGATAAACACACACTCTAGGCTAGGCGGGACTAACCCTTGAACCATAAAATCAGAATTAAACATTAAAGCGGAAGCAATAACTGAACATATATCATATATATATACCATGAGCATCAAAGCTCCAAAAATAATTCATATACAACATTCACATACCGTCATGGCCCAAAACAAGTACGCTCCATAACAATATTCATATACAGTGATCAAAAGTAAGAGTATGCAAGTGTAAGACCAAAATACAAGAGCTAGAGACGAATGCAAGACCTATGGCTCGAATTCCCGCCTAGCTCCTTGACACCTGCATAAAATAGCTGAAAACCAAACGGGTTCAGTCCAAAAGGGACTGGTGGGTATAAAAACAGGGCATAAATATAATATACGACAGTATTTAAACATTCACATGCAAGCTATAATCCAAAGTGAGGTTTTTAAAGAATTTCCCAAGTGGGTGAAATAGAGAAATCATCAAAAGGGATTATAACGATTCATTTACATTAGTTCATTCTTGGCCCAGCGAGTGGGCGTGTATTATCTCCAACCAACACCTTGTGTAATTCATTAAACATTCATTCTTTCTTTCTTTTCATGCATAACATTATTTCGTGCACATTCAATAACATTTACACCTTCTTCCTCCGGGTTGGTGGTGGGTTTGCAAGGCCCGACCACCCATTCATTGACCAAAAGGGGAACATGACTCCCCAGATGGCACTCAGTGTCCATTCCTCGCTAACTCCTAACGAGGTCCGGTTACGCCGTTCATTGGTGGAACTAATGTGAAGGAACACCGTCGGCCCATGCCTCCCCGGATAGCCACTCACACTAAGTCTCTGGGCCCCATTCGTGCATTCATTCATTTCTCACCAAAACATTTGGTAGGATTTATAAAATAAGGGTTTTACGTTGCAAACATTGACTCTTTGAAACGACTCTATATACATATATTTATTTTGGTCGAAAACTTTTCACATTGACGGTATATAGGGTCATATAACTACATAGAAGAGAAACCCACCTTGAAATGACAAACGAAGAGCACAAGAGCCTCACGAACCGGCCTCGTCTCCAACAGGATTAAGATCTGTGCAAGGAAGGTGAAGTGAGACTCAAAATGACCAATTAAGACGCTCGGCAATGAAATGATCATGATATGAATGCATAAAATAGTATACTATGTAATGAACATGCTCATGTGCACTATTAATATCTTAAAGACATATAAACATTCATTTCATGAATCGTTTAAAATCATTTAAGTTCATAACCTTCAGATATAAATTAAATTGATCCACGAATTTCAAATAACGATAACACGTAAGATAAGATGTTCACAATTAAGAAATAGGCAAATAGAACATTTAAGTCATGTTCGGAAATTAAATAACTTGAAATAGTTAACAATTAAATTCTAAAATTTATATAAATTAAACAATATTTAAATATTTATATACACTAAACATGCACTTAATATTAATATATATCTCATTAACCATGAATTTAATATATATATGTGTATATATATATACATATATATATATATATACACGTACAGCAGCATGTATTAAATAACAAAACAAATGCATTTAAATGCATATTGCATGCATACATACGTAACCATGCATGTAGTATGGAACATTGGAAATTAAAACACAACAAAACCATGCAAAGCAAATGAATTGAAACTGCATTTCAGGAAAAATGGTAAGGGTCGCGGCCGCGACCCATTTTATTCATAAAATGGTAGCGGCCGCTACCCCAGAATTTCAAAAATTTTTTCCTCAATTAACAGAATACGTGAGCAGCCCATAATTGAGTCGCGGGCGCGACACTAAACACAGGTAAATTAGGTCGCGGGCGCGACCTGCGGAAACCAGCAAAAATGGCGCAGCAGATCAACGAAAAACAGAGCAGCAGCTATTGAATCTCAAACCAACAAATCCAGGTATGTTATGAACTCAAATATGAAATGAAACAGCTCTAAAATATCAATCAAACAAGCTCCTAAAGTGAGGAAACGTGAGATGAAGGCAAGGGTGCTCTTTTCATGATATATCTTCAAAGTTTCATTAATGAAAGCTCATGAATGCCTCAACTACCAGCTAATACATCAAGATAAATGCAAAGAAGAGATCAAGAAAATCATAATCATTCTTGGAATCAATCAAATTCATCAAGAACCGGAAGAGATCAACAACCATGCCCATAACCTAACTATTGCTTGAAGTCAGCCATATTCCCATGAAACCATGATCAAAATTAGGGATGAATATCTTAAAATGACACATATTGAATTTATAATACAATCCTAAGCTTACCTTGTGGATTAATTGAAAGATGGAAGAGATTTGAGCTTGAATCTCCAAGGTTGGCTTGAGTTATGGGACTGACTGGAACAAAGGAGGAATGGCTGAATTTCTCTAAGTGCTGAGGGTTATCTCGGTTTGGGGTGGTTAAGGCTGGTTAGAGGGTTGAGTTAGGGTTCTAAAGAATCAAACCATGGTTAATTTGGTCAAGGTTTGAACAAGTTATGGTCATTTTAGTAAGCTGTGGCAGATTTGCTGTCCGTTGCGTGTTTCGGTTGAATTTCGGAGGTTCAAATAACTTTGGAAAAATATAAGGCTAAGTTCACTAAACTCGAATTTTCGTTGCGTGTTCAGCGAAGTTGACGAAACTCGAATCCGAGTTTCCTAGCTCAAGATATCAAATACGAAACCAAGGGTGCGCTAATTGCTCGTTAGCCCCCGATTTGGATTCCAAAATCAAAATAAATTCGAAACGTTTGCAAACGAACCCGAAAACATGAAACGATCATATATTCATATTCATAACACATATAAGTCCAACATATTAAATTTGTACCAAATTTCGGTATCAATTCCTATAAGAACGACGCACGTTTATATCACTTATACACAATACATTTACATAAATCCATACATTTCATAAATTACAAAATTAAATACATAATTAAATTAAACTAAAGTGCACAATTAATATATACATTAAATTAAAAGTGCGCAATTAGGATATAAAATGTACAGATTATTTAATTTAAAAACCATACACGATTTAATATATAGATATAATTAATAACATTAAAATTATATATTAACTAATTCATATATATATATATATATATAATATTAATTAACTTAATATATATAATAATTAACATTTAATATATAAAATTAAATATATAAAACACGTGTAAATAATTATTTCGCGCAATTTGGTAAACACATACGTCATACCTGTACGGCCGAAATATCGGGGCGTCACAACCTCTCCCCCTTAAAAGAATCCGTCCTCGGATTCACTGATTGTCCGAAAATAACTCGGGATGGAACTTCCTCATTTTATCCTCCGTCTCCCACGTAGCCTCTTCCGTTTTGTCACTTCTCCGTAAAACTTTAACTAGTGGGATTTACCGGTTTCTTAATTCTTGCAGTTTCCGATCCAAAATCTTAACCGGTTTCTGAACGAAGGTAAGGTTAGGCTCAAGTTCCACTTCCTCAACGGGTAGGATCTCGGATTCATCCGGATAATATTTTTCGAAGCTGAGAAACATGAAATACGTTATGAATTCCGGTCAAGCTCGGAGGTAGATCTAACCGATAGGCCGTATCTCCAATTTTCTCAAGAATCTCATACGGTCCTAAATACCGAGGATTCAATTTCCCTCCTTTTCCAATCCTCGAGAATCCCTTTCGTGGCGAAGCTTTCAAGAATACCCTATTACCAACCTCAAACTTAAGATCTCTCCTTCGGTGATCGACATAGCTTTTCTGTCGATCCTGGGCTGCTTTCATCCGTTGTCTGATTATTTGGACCTTATCAATTGCTTCTTGCACGGCCTTACAGGTTTTTTCCTTTTTCTCCCCTCGTTTCACACCTTCTTGCTTGGTCCAATTCCATTCTTCCAAATCAAAGAACAACGGTGACCTGCATTTTCGTCCGTAGAGAGCCTCATATGGAGCCATTTCTATCGATGCTTGAAAGCTGTTATTATAGGCAAATTCAATCAAAGGCAATTGCTCGTTCCACGAACTCGAAAAGTCCAATGCACATGCTCTCAACATATCCTCCAAATATTTAATTAATCTCTCCGATTGCCCGTCCGTCTGAGGATGGAAAACTGTGCTGAATTGAAGCCTTGTTCCCAGATTCCTTTACAATTCTTGCCAAAATCTAGAAGTAAACCTCGGATCTCGATCTGATACAATGCTAACTGCCACACCATGAAGTCGGACAATTTCATCATCATACTTCTTAGCTAACTTATTCACCTTATCCGACATCCGAATAGCAAGAAAATGCGCCGATTTCGTCAGTCGATCCACGATCACCCAAATTCCATCAAAACCACCTTTCACTCTAGGAAGACCCGACACAAAATCCATCGCCACTTGTTGCCATTTCCATTCCGGGATAGGTAACGGTTGAAGTAACCCCGATGGCTTCTGATGCTCTGCCTTCACCACTAGCAAGTCAAACAATGTCTCACAAAGTTGATTACATCCCGCTTAAGTCCATTCCACCAATAAAATTTCTTTAAGTCCTTATACATCTTGTTTCCCCCGGGATGTATCGAGTACCCTGATCGATGAGCTTCTTCCAATATCAACCGTTTCAATTCTTCCGGAACCACAACTCTGTTCTTAAACCTTAGAAGCCCGGTGTCATCAAATCCAAACGGACTCTCTGAATCATTTCTAGCTTTCAGCACTAATTTCTGAACTTCGGAATCCACTCTTTGAGCTTCAAACAATCTCTGTTGAAGATCTGGTTGAACGGTAATATTCTGAATACTAGCTCTCAACTTGAAAGACTCAGATTCATCCGTAGTTTCCACTTTAACACTTGACACGCTAGCCTTCCTACTAAGCGCATCTGCGACCACGTTGGCCTTTCCGGGATGGTATCGAATTGTACACTCATAATCCGCCAAAATCTCCATCCAACGCCTCTGTCTCTTGTTCAATTCTTTCTGAGAAAACAAATACTGGAGACTCTTGTGGTCGGAAAAGATCTCAAAAGAAATTCCGTAAAGATAATGTCTCCACTTTCCCAAAGCGAAAATCACTGCTGCAAGCTCGAGATCGTGTGTGGGATAATTCTGTTCATGATCCTTCAATTTCCTCGAGGCATAGGCTATCACTTTACCATTCTGCATCAAAACACATCCCAACCCTTCTTTCGAGGCGTCCGTATCAACCATGTATCCTTCAGTGCCCTCGGGAAGTGCTAATACCGGTGCAGTGGTTAATTTTTCCTTCAAGAGTTCAAAACTCGCTTCGCATGCCTCGTCCCACTCAAATTTAGCTTCCTTCTTAGTCAATCGAGTTAAAGGACCGGCTATCTTTGAAAAATCCTTCACAAACCGTCGGTAATAACCTGCCAATCCCAAGAAACTTCTAACCTCGAAAGCATTCTTCGGACTCTGCCACTGAATAACCGTCTCGATCTTTAAAGGATCAACTTCCAAACCTTTACTTGAAATGATATGGCCTAGAAAAGCAACCCGGTCGATCCAAAACTCACACTTACTAAACTTCACATACAACCAGTGCTCTCTCAACGTCTTCAATACCAATTTAAGATGCCTGGCATGATCTTCCGGAGTCTTCGAATAAACAAGAATGTCGTTAATGAAGATTACTACGAATTTATCCAAGTAGGGCCGAAAAATCCGATGCATCATGTCCATGAATGCTGCAGGGGCATTAGTTAAACCAAAAGGCATCACTACGAATTCATAATGCCCATACCGGGTGTTAAATCTTGTCTTTGGTATATCCTCTTCTCGGATTTTCAACTGGTAATACCCTTGCCTTAGATCCAATTTCGAATAAATCCCCGAACCTTGCAGCATATCAAATAAATCCTCAATATGGGGTAATGGATATTTATTCTTGACAGTCATCCGATTAAGCTCCCGGTAATCTATACACATCCTCAATGTTCCATCTTTCTTCTTGACAAAGAGAACCAGAGCACCCCACGGAGATGAACTCTGTCGAATATATCCAATCTTGAGTAATTCCTCGAGTTGAATCTTCAACTCTTTCAACTCTGCCGGAGCCATTCTATAAGGAGTCTTGGAGTAAGGTTCTGATCCCGGATATAAATCAATAACAAATTCAATCTCCCGATCTGGTGGTAGAGAACCCAAATTTTCTGGAAACACGTCGGGATATTCCTTTACCACGTCCGTCTTCTCAAAACTTGATTGATCCTTTGGTTTATTAAGGAGATAGGCAATAAATCCCATGGCTCCATCCTTCACCAACTTGCAAGCTTCCATAAACGATAAGAGTGGTATATTCTTCGATCCCACTTCTCCAATCAACTCTTTACCCAGCTTAATCTTCTTCTTAAAACAATCAACTTCGACCTGATGCCGGTATAACAAATCCATCCCGAAGATTACCCCATACTTCTTCATAGGCATCACAATGAAGTCTGCCGGATAATCTTTCCCTTCTATCAATACTGAACAACCCCTGACAACCCGATCCGTCTGCAAACTACCTCCAAGAGGCGAACTCACAAAATAGCAAGAATTTGAACAAGTAACAGATAGGCACAAAGGGGCACATAGATCACAAGATATGAAAGAATGCGTGGCACCCGGATCGAATAATGCATGGATGCTCGTGTTATGAATACAAACGGTACCTTCCACCACGGCGTTTGGATCGGCCTCAACATTCTGCTCCTCACCCTCGAGGGCATAAGCTCGTGCCTGAATCATCGGTCTCTGAGCCCCAGCTTGATATCCTGGAGTCTTGTCGGGGCATGCAAAAGCCATATGATCCCCTTTCCCAGAAATCAAACACAATCTTAATCGCTTTCGGCAATTGTTGTAAGAATGGGTTGGCCATCCACAATAAGTACACGGAGGCTGATCGTTGCGAGATCCCTTAGAAGCCGGTGGAGCCTGAGGTGCTCGTGGAATGGGTACAATCTGACCTCCTGCTCTAGGCTTCTTGAAAGGTCCTTTTGGTGGTGGAGCTGGTAAATTCATCGGCCTCTTTCCTTTGTTAAATCCCGAGCCTGATCTTGACCCTTGCCCCTGGCGATAAGCTGGCCTCCTAGCATTCACAGAATCTTTAACTTTTAAGGCTTTCGAAGTAGCCTTCGCCCAAGTGCTCGTATTAACTGCCTCTAGAGCTGTCTGGATATCCGGTCGAAGCCCCTGAACAAACTGCATAACCTTATGGAAGTCATCACCTTCTATATTTGGTGCATAGCGGGATAACCTCTCATACTCTGAAATATACTCGGCCACAGACCTCGATCCTTGCTTCAATTCGGTGAATTCTCTCAATCTTCGAGTACTAGATGAGGGAGGGATGAATTTATTCTTGAATTCTCTTGTAAAGACTTCCTAATTGATTTCCTCTCCAGCTGCTTCCAAAACAATCCGTGTGCTTTCCCACCAAGAGTAAGCCTCCCCTTGTATCAAAGTGATGGTACATCGAGCCTTCTCTCAGGACTCATATGGAATGAGCTCCCAGATCCTCTCAACTTCTTTCAGCCACATTTCCGCCTACATATCATTTCCCTTGAAAAACTTAGGAGGTCTTTGGTTCTGGAACTCCCTAAGTATAACTGAAATTGGTGCCTCAGGTGGTACAGCAGGTGCAGGTGGTGCTGGAGGTGCCGGTGGTACATAATCTCTAAGCCTCTGATCTATGATGTTGATAACCGAATTAACAAAGGCCTCTGCCGATGGTGGTTGTGGAGGTGGAGGTGTAGGAGTACGATCACGATGATGACGTCGTCCTGGAGATCTATCACGGTGTCTACGTGGAGGCATCCTGTCAATAAACACTGAAAATGCGTGCTAGGTTTAGTTTATGCATGATAATGCAATCAATTCCATCAAAATTCAAAATTTAAATCAATTAAGCACAAAAGAGATGCATATGCAAAACATTATCAATAAGTTCCTAAGCCGAACGACCTAAACAGACTCACACGACACGAAAGCCCGTTTTTGCAACCCGAAGCTCTGATACCACTTAAGGATATAGCACCCGAGCGCAAGGTACCATATCCCCCGCACCGAGACCCGACCCGAATATGGAATGGACAATCCATACCCGAGCTAAATCACGGCGAACGGGGATAAACACACACTCTAGGCTAGGCGGGACTAACCCTTGAACCATAAAATCAGAATTAAACATTAAAGCGGAAGCAATAACTGAACATATATCATATATATATACCATGAGCATCAAAGCTCCAAAAATAATTCATATACAACATTCACATACCGTCATGGCCCAAAACAAGTACGCTCCATAACAATATTCATATACAGTGATCAAAAGTAAGATTATGCAAGTGTAAGACCAAAATACAAGAGCTAGAGACGAATGCAAGACCTATGGCTCGAATTCCCGCCTAGCTCCTTGACACCTGCATAAAATAGCTGAAAACCAAACGGGTTCAGTCCAAAAGGGACTGGTGGGTATAAAAACAGGGCATAAATATAATATACGACAGTATTTAAACATTCACATGCAAGCTATAATCCAAAGTGAGGTTTTTAAAGAATTTCCCAAGTGGGTGAAATAGAGAAATCATCAAAAGGGATTATAACGATTCATTTACATTAGTTCATTCTTGGCCCAGCGAGTGGGCGTGCATTATCTCCAACCAACACCTTGTGTAATTCATTAAACATTCATTCTTTCTTTCTTTTCATGCATAACATTATTTCGTGCACATTCAATAACATTTACACCTTCTTCCTCCGGGTTGGTGGTGGGTTTGCAAGGCCCGACCACCCATTCATTGACCAAAAGGGGAACATGACTCCCCAGATGGCACTCAGTGTCCATTCCTCGCTAACTCCTAACGAGGTCCGGTTATGCCGTTCATTGGTGGAACTAATGTGAAGGATCACCGTCGGCCCATGCCTCCCCGGATAGCCACTCACACTAAGTCCCTGGGCCCCATTTGTGCATTCATTCATTTCTCACCAAAACATTTGGTAGGATTTATAAAATAAGGGTTTTAGGTTGCAAACATTTACTCTTTGAAACGACTCTATATACATATATTTATTTTGGTCGAAAACTTTTCACATTGACGGTATATAGGGTCATATAACTACATAGAAGAGAAACCCACCTTGAAACGACAAACGAAGAGCACAAGAGCCTCACGGACCGGCCTCGTCTCCAACAGGATTAAAATCTGTGCAAGGAAGGTGAAGTGGGACTCAAAATGACCAATTAAGACGCTCGACAATGAAATGATCATGATATGAATGCATAAAATAGTATATTACGTAATGAACATGTTCATGTGCACTATTAATATCTTAAAGACATATAAACATTCATTTCATTCATTTCATGAAGCGTTTAAAATCATTTAAGTTCATAACCTTCACATTTAAATTAAATTGATCCACGAATTTTAAATAACGATAACACGTAAGATAAGATGTTCACAATTAAGAAATAGGCAAATAGAACATTTAACTCATGTTCGGAAATTAAATAACATGAAATAGTTAACAATTAAATTCTAAAATTTATATAAATTAAACAATATTTAAATATATATATATACTAAACATGCACTTAATATTAATATATATATCATTAACCATGAATTTAATATATATATATATATATATATATATATATATATATATATATACACGTACAGCAGCATGTATTAAATAACAAAACAAATGCATTTAAATGCATATTGCATGCATACATACGTAACCATGCATGTAGTATGTAACATTGGAAATTAAAACACAACAAAACCATGCAAAGCAAATGAATTGAAACTGCATTTCAGCAAAAATGGTAAAGGTCGCAGCCGTGACCCATTTTATTCATAAAATGGTAGCGGCCGCTACCCCAGAATTTCAGAAAAATTTTCCTCAATTAACAGAATACGTGAGCAGCCCATAATTGAGTCGCGGGCGCGACACTAAACACAGGTAAATCAGGTCGCGGGCGCGACCTGCGGAAACCAGCAAAAATGGCGCAGCAGATCAACGAAAAACAGAGCAGCAGCTATTCAATCTCAAACCAACAAATCCAGGTATGTTATGAACTCAAATATGAAATGAAACAACTCTAAAATATCAATCAAACAAGCTCCTAAAGTGAGGAAACGTGAGATGAAGGCAAGGGTGCTCTTTTCATGATATATCTTCAAAGTTTCATTAGATGAAAGCTCATGAATGCCTCAACTACCAGCTAATACATCAAGATAAATGCAAAGAAGAGATCAAGAAAATCATAATCATTCTTGGAATCAATCAAATTCATCAAGAACCGGAAGAGATCAACAACCATGCCCATAACCTAACTATTGCTTCAAGTCAGCCATATTCCCATGAAACCATGATCAAAATTAGGGATGAATAGCTTAAAATGACACATATTGAATGTATAATACAATCTTAAGCTTACCTTGTGGATTAAATGAAAGATGGAAGAGATTTGAGCTTGAATCTCCAAGGTTGGCTTGAGTTACGGGACTGACTGGAACAGAGGAGGAATGGCTGAATTTCTCTAAGTGCTGAGGGTTATCTCGATTTGGGGTGGTTAAGGCTGGTTAGAGGGTTGAGTTAGGGTTCTAAAGAATCAAACCATGGTTAATTTGGTCAAGGTTTGAACAAGTTATGGTCATTTTAGTAAGCTGTGGCAGATTTGCTGTCCGTTGCGTGTTTCGGTTGAATTTCGGAGGTCCAAAGAACTTTGGAAAAATATAAGGCTAAGTTCACTAAACTCGAATTTTCATTGCGAGTTCAGCGAAGTTGACGAAACTCGAATCCGAGTTTCCTAGCTCAAGATATCAAATACGAAACCAAGGGTGCGCTAATTGCTCGTTAGCCCCCGATTTGGATTCCAAAATCAAAATAAATTCGAAACGTATGCAAACGAACCCGAAAACATGAAACGATCATATATTCATATTCATAACACATATAAGTCCAAGATATTAAATTTGCACCAAATTTCGGTATCAATTCCTATAAGAATGACGCACGTTTATATCACTCATACACAATACATTTACATAAATCCATACATTTCATAAATTACAAAATTAAATACATAATTAAATTAAACTAAAGTGCACAATTAATATATACATTAAATTAAAAGTGCGCAATTAGGATATAAAATGTACAGATTATTTAATTTAAAAACCATACACGATTTAATATATAGATATAATTAATAACATTAAAATTATATATTAACTAATTCATATATATATATATATATATATAATATTAATTAACTTAATATATATAATAATTAACATTTAATATATAAAATTAAATATTTAAAACACGTATAAATAATTATTTCGCGCAATTTGGTAAACACATATGTCATACCTGTGTGACCGAAATATCGGGGCGTCACATATGTGTCCAGAGCAATTTAAGAATTTATTTTCAAATAAAGATTTCTGTCGGTAAGATATATTTCCTTCGATAGAATGATTTAACCCTTGAGATCATCACCATAACTTTCCTCGATTTTTTCTACATTTTTAGAAAGCCTTTCGGACCATCAAATTTTATCCTAGTATTTATTTCATATTTAAAGTAATTTTCAAAATTCAAGAAAATCACATCTTCCGAAGCTTATAACTTTTAAACCGTACGCCCGATTTCGACCCGTGAGTAACCGTTTCGAAGCTAATTTTATTTCCTACCTCTTGGGAACTTTTCCAACTCCAAAAATATGCAGGATAAAGGTGGAATTACCAGAATACCCCTGCTGTGACAATTATGTCAAGAAGGAAACCTATTTTTGGAAATTTCATAAAATACCCCACCATAAGTCCCTAAAATAAATATTATTTGCACTCTAGTGCTTCCCAACAACTATAAATAAGTTGTTTGAGGTCTCATTTGCTCCCTTACACCAGCCAAACCCCACGCCTCTCTCCCCTTTGTAAGGTTAGTTTTTTTTAATGTTTTAATTAGTTTAATTTATGTTTTATTTTATGTTTTAATTTATTTATTAATTATCCTAGGTTTAGGATTTAATTTATGTTTTATTTTATGCATGAATTATGTGATTTAATTTATGTTTTAAATATTCATGAATTTATGAATTATGTTTCTTATAGTATAGTTTATTATGAAATGTGTTACATCATTTAATTTTGTGACAAATTAATTATGTGACAATTATGCTAGCATGTTATATGTTACATTTTAATTATTTTATAATCATACTTAGGTGATTTAATTTATTTCATGATTTAATTAAATGTTACATGTTATTTAATATTACATAATTAAAGTATAACCTATAGTTTTAAATGTTACATGTTTAATTAATTGTTACATAATTACTTGACCAATTGATATATGTTAGGTATACATGTATAATATACGTAAACGTATTTGATTCCAATATGTATAAATACGTGTATACTTTCGTATAAATACTATGTATATTTCCATAATAAATACGTATGTACTTTTGTATAAATACCGTATGTATTCTAGTATAAATACCGCATGTATTCTTGTATAAATACTGTATGTACACTGTATAAATACTGTATAAATACGGTAGCTATCCCCGTATAAATACCGTATATATACAATATAAAAATCATATACATACTATATAAATACACGTATACATACAGTATAAGTACAGTATACTTGAATTGTGACCTTTGACCTTTGACCCTTGACCTTTGACTTTGACATTTCACTTTGACCTTGACCAAGAATTTTGACTTTTAACCTAATTGATCATTTCAAAGAGACGAATTCAACGGTCAAAGCCTTTTTCAAGAATTCTCAAAAACAAGGGATCAAAGTAGGTTTCAAAGTTCACATTAGGGTTGTTCTAAGACCCTAAGAACATACCCCTAAGCTTTTCACACGAGCTTTCTAATGAGACTAATTGTTTACTCGAATCTTTTCTTGTAAAAGAATATTCCTTGTTTAAGTGTGCCGCATTCTTTTCAATCTTGTACTTGAATACTTGACTATCCGCACTCAATCATGCATCATTAATCATGTGTGGGACTTAGATCCTTAAGCTCATGGTAGTCTGTCACTTACAGGAGATAATACCGAGTTCTGGGATCCGCAGGATACTATGTGAACCCTGTCCTCTACCAACTATCAACTTATCTAAATAAATAGGTGAGGTTTAAACTATTTCAACTGGAACCATGAATATTCCTACGTATTCAAATGATTTCAAAATCAACGCCTTCGGGTGCAAAGATTCTTACCTTTCAAGTTAAACGTTTTCCCGTTTTGGGACAATGCTTCAAGCTTAAAGTCAATGATCTCTGATATACGTTCTATTCATTGTTATACTGCTTTGGTTAAAGGTTCAGTCTTCTGAACTCTGTGTGCTTATGCACCTTTGTTATTCTGAATGCAAGCTTTGGAAATTTTGTTATGTTGGGCCCTGGTGGCATGGTTAAGTAGTAGGCCGGGAGGCGTGCGTCAATGGCTACTATGATACTGGCCACCATACTGACCTTGGTGATGGTTTAATTGGAGGTTGGTTACTCCACATCGAAGGTCGGGAGAGGTGGTAAATTCCTCCCGTTTCGCACGTCACCGCGGGGTAGCTCCCTGGGCGCGACAATAAGGGGAGAAGGGATGGTGTATGTGTATCTGGGTGTCGGGGTCCTAATGGATCTCGATACCAACTTTGTAAATGTTTTTGAGAAGTAAAGGATGGATATGGCCTAGCTTGCGGGCAACTTTGATTTTAAAGTCTGGTTCATATTTTTGGAAAATATCCCGTATCCTGTTCCCCGTTTATAAAGTATATATGAACTAGAACCTCTGATGTGTGTGCTTGTGGAAAATCCTGTTTCAAGATAAAAGAGTTTTCTTTCCGGTTTGAGGAAAGTTGCTATGAAAGTCTTTCAAAACCCCTCAAGTTCAACTACTCTTTCTTACTACAAATTATCTCACTTAGTCCCTTTGACTAATACCTCTACCCTGTTTTCTGACCTCATGGTTTCAGGTAGGCAGCCCGGCGCTTCATAGAGGTATCTTGAAGTTGTAGGAGGTCTTTTGTTAAGTCAGGATTGTTAGTTACTCTTCTTTTGTCTTGTGCAGTCGTGGTTACCTCTACCTTTATGTTGCATGTTTTACTATGAGAACTTGTTCAGGCTACGACCTGAAATACTTGGACTCAGTTCTATTATGTTCCTTTGTTTTCCTATTGGACTAATGTTTTATGTTATACTATGACTACTTGTTTCTGTGTTTATGCATGTACTACTGTGTTGCATTCATGTTTTCAAAAGTTTTAAATTATTCTGAAATTCCACTGCTTTGGCAACATTGGTTACTCTGATCTCTATTATGTTCTGCCCGTTTGCCGAAGTATCTCTCGAGTGATAAGGCTTCCTAGTTACTTGGGTGATATAACGGTGCGGGGTTGTGGCATTAGGGCGCCACAACTAAGGTGGTATCAGAGCCTCAGGTTGAGTGAGAATTGACTTAACCTGGGAGCTCAGAGCATGGAGGATGTTTTGGGTTTACTTGCTCTACGTCTTGGTATTCATATCTGTACTTTCTCTGTAGTTATGGATAGTTCGAGTCAGCGTGCTTTCACTATAGTTATGGACAGCCTGAGTCAGCGAGAGCAGGATGAGGCATATTTTGAGGAGCTTGAGTCCCCTCGTACAGTAGCAGTAGTTCGCCGTGGCAGGACCCGTTACTATACCTGGCAGCGAGCATAAGAGAAGGGACACCCGGGGTATTCGTACCCCAATAGGGTTGTTCATCAGCTGGAGGCTGAGCGGGACGAGTACCTACAGGATAGCTTGAGATTGAGAGAGGTTCGGCTGGAGGCTATTCGTTACCACGATTTGGCAGCACAACACCGGATTGACCGGGATATTACCCGGGAGCATGCCAGGGAGATGGAGGCTCGATTGATGGAGGAGCTCCAGGCCAGAGCCCAGCAGGCGTCCCCGTATTGCACAGTTAGAGGTGGACTTGGCATATATGACTACGGATAGAGATTTGCTATGGAGATGGACCATCGTTATCAGAGCCGGATGAGGGCCAGACTTTGTGAGACTTTCTACCTTACCGACGAGCAGGCGGCGTTAGAGTACGAGGGACTAGTGTACAGTGAGCCAGCCGCTCCGAAGGACCCTATAGACGTACATGCCGGAGAGGACGAGGAGACCGAGGGATCGTCTGAGGAGGAGAGCCCATCTCCAGCACGACAGGGAGATTATGTTGCTGTATCTGATGATAGCGATGGAGCTAGTCATAGCCAGCAGTAGAGGAGCTGATTCCGGACCGTTAGGACTTGTATATAGAGGCAGATAGCAGTAGCATATATACTCAGTAGGTATGCAGCGTATTATGACAGATAGGATGACTTCCGACAGGTACTGAGAGGATTATATGTACTCCAGGGATCCCCGCTTTTAGCAGGATATGACAGTTGACAGATGATGTTTTGGAGAGCTTAGGCTGTATGGGAGAAACTCGACTTAGCATCGGGTCCTCCCCCTTTTCTCTTTTTGTTCAGATATAGCCTCTGTATAAAAGCTTTTCCAAAATTTTGCTTATATGACATCATCTTTTGCGGCTTTATTCATATCATTGCATGTTACTGTTTCCTATATCTAACATGTCATGAGTCTTAGAAATGCTTCAAGATACCATTAGGGTCGTGCATGGATCATACCATTTCATTTTGTGCATCTATATATGTGACTGTTTTCTGTTACTTGTGAATAATGATTGCTTAATTGATTAAATTGTGACACTTTGAATTGATGACTACGTGCCTAAGTGCAAATTTTGATGATTAATTGTTATATTACCGATGTGGAACGTTCAATATATGGGCCATTCTTATCGCCATGCATTATATCTGTTTGGGTAATATTATGAATACAGTGACAATATGCCCCCGAGAAGAGCTCCACGTGAACGCATTCCACCGCCACCGCCACCACCTGAAGAATTTCCCCGTCCTCTACCGATGCCACAGGAACAACCGAAAATTGGGGAGACTTTGAGGCAATTTGCACGAGCTTACAACTGATTTAATGAAAAGACACTTGAAAAGTTTCTTCGAATGAACCCCCAAAAGTTCTTCGGAGTGCCCAATGATCTTAAAGCTGAAAACTGGATTGCGAGCTTAGTGAAGATCTTCGAAGCTATGAATATCTTCCCGGAGGGTAGAGAGCGAGTTCAATACGCGACCTTCCTCCTGGAAGGAGCAGTGCTGAATTGGTGGAATCATATGAAGAATGTGTGGATTGAAAATGGAATAAGATATAGTTGGGCTGAATTCGTGTGGGCATTTGAGAACAAGTTTATCCCATAAGTCGCCCGAGATGCCCGGGAGTCAGAGTTTATGAATCTTACTGAAGGAACACTACCTGTGGCAGAATATGAGGCCAAGTTTGTGAGACTAATACGATATGCACCGTACATTCTGCATGATGAGCGAAGGAAAACCAAACGCTTCATTGATGGACTTAAGCCGGATCTACGATGGGCCCTACCACCCCTGAATCTTAAGGAATATACTCCGGCGGTTGAGACTGTGTTGTGTACTGAAACAGCTCAGCGAGAAATCCGTATAAATGCTAACCGTACGAGATAATTTCAATCAAAGCCACCGCAGGGATTTAAACGTCCAGCTAATCAATCAAATTTCAAGCACGGAAAGAAACCCATGATAGCACCATCGCAACAACGACCACAAGCACCCCGACCGTCCAAGATGAACTGGAATGTGAATTTTGCCATAGGCCAAGGCATACCGAGGCAACCTGTAGAAAGAAGACTGGTCAGTGCTTCTATTGTGGAAGTCCTGACCATAAGCTCGGGAATTGTCCAAAAATAAAGGGTAGGCAAGGACAACAAGGGTATCAAGGCAAGGGTAAGGCGGTGGCGGGAAATGCAAATAAGCTAATGGTCAGAGGAAGGGCTTATGCTCTAGATGGATGCGACGAGCCAGACCCTACAGTTGTTGTGGAAGGTACGGTAAATGTTCTTGACACGCCAGTTAAGGTCCTATACGACCCTGGTGCCACGCATTCATTCATTGCATCCAAATTATGTGCGCGTTTACATTTTCCACTTGAAAAATTGCTATATCTTTTCGAAGTAAGTTCTCCTTTAGGAACTTGCCTCAAAACGGATCAAGTATATAAATGCTGCACTATAAGAATCAATGATCAGTTTTACCCCTTGGATCTTATTACACTACCGATGACAAAGTATGGGATTTTTTTGGGAATGAATTAGCTTTATAAGTACCGAGTCAAGCTGGATTGTTTCAAGAAGGAAGTTATCTTAGGAAAGGATGAAAGTCAGACATCAGATGGACAAGGAGGACAAACACCAATGATCTCGGCAATGGAAGCAAAAAGGATGATTCAGAAGGGAGCTACAGAGTTCGTTGCTTATCTCTTAAATAGACCAAAGGATCAGAGTAAAGTAGAAGAAGTGGAGGTTGTCAACGAGTTTCTAGAAGTGTTTCCTGAACACCTAAACACCTTACCACCAGACCGTGAACTGGAGTTTGTAATTGAGATAGTTCCAGGAGCCGAGCCGTTCTCTAAGGCACCCTACCGGATGGCATCGGTTGAACTTCAGCAGTTGAGGAAACAACTTGATGAATTACTTGAGGCAGGATATATCCGCCCTAGTACTTCTCCTTGGGGAGCACCTGTGTTATTTGTTAAGAAGAAAGATGGGTCGTTATGACTTTGCATTGACTATCGAGAACTCAACAAGATGACAGTGAAAAACAAGTACCCTCTTCCTCACATCGAGGAGTTATTCGATGTACTTCAAGGATCTCAAGTATACTCCAAGCTAGATTTAAGGTAAGGGTACTATCAACTAAAAATTAGAGAGGAGGATATTCCTGAGACAGCTTTTAATAGTCGTTACGGGCATTTTGAGTTCGTAGTGATGCCCTTTGGGGCTAACGAACACCCCAGATGCATTTATGGATATGATGCATCGGAGTTTTCGGCCGTTTCTTGACAAGTTCGTGGTGATCTTTATTGATGACATCTTGGTCTCTTCTAAGACACCAGAGGATCATGCCAAACATCTTCGGTTAGTGTTGAGCACTTTGCTGGATCACAAGCTTTATGTAAAATTCAGTAAATGTGAGTTTTGGTTGGAAAAGATCTCGTTCTTAGGACATATCATATATGGTTCAAGAGTCGAAGTGGATCCCTCGAAAATTGAAATGATTTTGGATTAGAAACGACCAAGGAATCTTTCTGAGGTAAGAAGCTTTTTGGGACTCGCAGGACACTATCGAAGATTCGTGCAGGATTTTTCAAAGATAGCTGCACCACTTAATCAGTTAACCAAGAAAGAAGGAAAGTTCGTATGGACAGAGAAATGCGAACAGAGTTTTCATGAATTAAAGAAAAGATTAACTACCGCACCTATACTAACATTACCAGAAGGGAAGGAAGGTTACACCGTCTACACCGATGCTTCAAAAGAAGGGTTAGGATGCGTTCTGATGCAGCACGAAAAGGTGATAACATATGTATCAAGAAAGCTTAAACCACATGAAGCCAACTACCCCACCCATGATTTGGAGCTAGCAGCGATCGTCTTTGCCCTCGCAAAATGGAGACATTACTTGTATGGGGTAACCTTTGAAGTGCTCATGGATCATAAAAATTTGCGGTACTTATTCACTCAAAAGGAGCTAAACATGAGGTAGAGAAGGTGGATGGAATTTCTGGAAGACTATGATTATATAATTGAATACTATCCTGGAAAGGCTAACGTGGTGGCTGATGCATTGAGTCGAAAGGCTAGTATAGCGCATGTCGAGGGACACTCAACGGAGTGTGGAAGAAAACCAGTTCAAGTGATTCCTAGAGCTAGGTTGGCGAATCTGATAATTTCATCACCGCTGAAGGATCGGCTGATAAAGACGCAAGCTATCGACGAATGGATTAAGAAGTGTCTCAATTCCAAGGAGAAAGATGATGAGACAAAATTCAGTAAAGGTGAAGATGGAATCTTGAGATATAAGAACAGAGTTTGTGTACCCTCATCTATCCGAAAAGAAATACTTGATGAAGCACACAAGACACGTTATACAGTACACCCTGTAGGAAGAAAGATGTATCAAGATCTCAAGAAGCAGTTTTGGTGGAACGGAATGAAAAGAGACATTGCTGAATATGTCAAGAAATGCTTAACTTGTCAAAAAGTTAAAGCAGAACACCAAAAACTAGCATGAAAGTTACAACCACTACCAATTTCTACGTGGAAGTGGGAGCACATAACCATGGATTTTGTTACTGGGTTACCTAAAGTCAAAGGAGGACAAGACAGTATATGGGTCATAGTCGACAGATTAACAAAATCAGCACACTTCCTACCAGTCAAGACTACGGATAAAGTTAAATCCTTAGCAAAACTGTACCAACAGGAAATTGTGAGATTACATGGAGTGCCGGTGAGTATAGTGTCTGACAGAGATCCAAAGTTTACGTCACAACTTTGGCAAAATGTGCAAAATTTGATGGGAACCAAGTTACATTTCAGTACAGCGGCGCACCCGCAGACAGACGGACAGTCAGAAAGATTGATTAAATATCTGGAGGATATGCTAAGAGCGTGTGCTTTGGACTTTCCAGACAGTTGGAAAGATTGTGTACCTCTCGTGGAATTTGCATACAATAACAATTATTAGGCTTCAATTCAAGCAGCTCCATATGAAACCTTGTATGGGAGAAAATGTAGATCTCCATTATATTGGGATACGGATGAAACAAGGGATACCTCTGAGGGAACTCCCTGGGCCAAAGTACTCGAATGGATTGAAAAAGCTACAGAAAAGATTCAAATAATCAAGCAAAGAATGAAAGCCGCCCAGGACCGACAGAAGAGCTATACCGACAAAAGAAGAAGGGATTTAGAGTTTAATGTGGGTGAGAAAGTGTTTCTGAAAGCATCGCCAAGGAAAGGGTTCACAAGGATTGGAAAAGGTGGAAAATTGAACCCTAGATACATAGGACCTTTTGAGATACTGGAACTTTTGGGTCCAACAGCGGATCGCCTGGACCTACTAGCAAGCTTAACAGGAATCCATAATGTGTTTCATGTATCCCAACTTCGCAAATACTTTGCCGATGAGGCACAGGTGGTGCCAGTAGAGGAAGTTCCGTTAGAACCTAATCTAACGTACGAGTTGAATGCGATTAAGATCCTGGATAAGAAACTCCAAGAATTAAGAAATAAAAGGATTCCATTGGTTAAGGTTTTATGGAAAAGAAACGGTACTGAGGAGATTACCTGGGAAACTGAAGAAAATATGTAAAAGCACTATCCCAAATTGTTCAGAGATCACGAAGAGAATCTGTGGACAGATTCTTCTTAAGGAGGGGAGGTTGTGACAGCCTGGTTCGGGACCGGATCAATAAAGGTAAGCTAAGGGCAACGTAAGGGCATTTATAGAACTTGATCCGTACTTAAAATAATTTATATCATGCATCCCTACATGAAATGAGTGTTCATATATGAAATTAGGTGACACAAAGGGGGAAAACTACCTTGAAACCCTAAAAGCACTATTTATTTCCGAACCAGCACTATACCGTTTTATTCAAGAGACCTTAAAGAGCCTATACCTATCTTCTTAGAATTTTGAAACTCTCTTTTCAATGCTTCGAGGTTTCGTTTATGTGACAAGAGCAATTTAAGAATTTATTTTCAAATAAAGATTTCCGTCGGTAAGATATATTTCCTTCGATAGAATGATTTAACCCTTGAAATCATCACCATAACGTTCCTTGATTTTTTCTATATTTTTGGAAAGCCTTTCGGACCTTCAAAATTTATCCTAGTATTTATTTCATAATTAAAGTAATTTTCGAAATTCAAGAAAATCAGATCTTCCGAAGCTTATAACTTCTAAACTGTACGTCCGATTTCGACCCGTGAGTAACCGTTTCGAAGCTAATTTTATTTCCTAGCTCTTGGGAACATTTCCAACTCCAAAAATATGCAGGAGAAAGGTGGAATTATCAGAATACCCCTGCTGTGACAATTATGTCAAGAAGGAAACCTATTTTTGGAAATTTCATAAAATACCCCACCATAAGTCCCTAAAATAAATATTATTTGCACTCTAGTCCTTCCCAGCAACTATAAATAAGTGGTTTGAGGTCTCATTTTCTCCCTTACACCAGCCAAACCCTACGCCTCTCTCCCCTTTTGTAATGTTAGTTTTCTTATTTTTTTTTATGTTTTAATTAGTTTAATTTATGTTTTATTTTATGTTTTAATTTATTTATTAATCATGCTAGGTTTAGGATTTAATTTATATTTTATTTTATGCATGAATTATGTGATTTAATTTATGTTTTAAATATTCATGAATTTATGAATTATGTTTCTTATAGTATAGTTTATTATGAAATGTGTTACATCATTTAATTTTGTGACAATTATGCTAGCACGTTATATGTTACATTTTAATTATTTTATGATCATACTTAGGTGATTTAATTTATTTCATGATTTAATTAAATGTTACATGTTATTTAATATTACATAATTAAAGTATAACCTATAGTTTTAAATGTTACATGTTTAATTATTGTTACATAATTACTTGACCAATTGATATATGTTATGGTATACATGTATAATATACGTATACATATTTGATTCCAATATTTATAAATACGTGTATACTTTCGTATAAATACTATGTGTATTTCCAAAATAAATACATATATACTTTTGTATAAATACCGCATGTATTCTAGTATAAATACCGCATGTATTCTTGTATAAATACTGTATGTACCCTGTATAAATACTGTATAAATACGGTAGGTATCCCTGTATAAATACCGTATACATACATTATAAATACCGTATACATACAATATAAATACACGTATACATATAATATAAGTACAGTATACATACAGTATATATACCGTATACTTGAATAGTGACCTTTGACCTTTGACCCTTGACCTTTGACTTTGACCTTGACCAAGAATTTTGACTTTTAACCTAATTGATCATTTCAAAGAGACGAATTCAAAGGTCAAAGCCTTTTTCGAGAATTCTCAAAAATAAGGGATCAAAGTAGGTTTCAAAGTTCACATTAGGGTTGTTCTAAGACCTTAAGAACATACCCCTAAGCTTTTGACACGAGCTTTCTAATGAGACTAATTGTTTACTCGAATCCTTTCTTCGGAAAGAATATTCATTGTTTAAGTGTGCCACATTCTTTTCAATCTTATACTTGAATACTTGACTATCCGTACTCAATTATGCATCATTAATCATGTGTGGCACTTAGATCCTTAAGCTCATGGTAGTCTGTCACTTACAGGAGATAATACCGAGTTCTGGGATCCGCAGGGTACTGTGTGAACCCTGTCTTCTACCAACTATCAACTTATCTAAATAAATAGGTGAGGTTTAAACTTTTTCAACTGGAACCATGAATATTCCTACGTATTCAAATGATTTCAAAATCAACGCCTTCGGGTGTAAAGATTCTTACCTTTCAAGTTAAACGTTTTCCCGTTTTGGGACAATGCTTCTAGCTTAAAGTCAATGATCTCTGATATACGTTCTATTCACTATTATACTGCTTTGGTTAAAAGTTCAGTCTTCTGAACTCTGTGTGCTTATGCACCTTTGTTATTCTGAATGCAAGCTTTGGAAATTTTGTTATGTTGGGCCCTGGCGGCATGGTTAAGTAGTAGGCCGAGAGGCGTACGCCAATGGCTACTATGATACTGGACGCCGTACTGACCTTGGTGATAGTTTAATTGGAGGTTGGTTACACCACATCGAAGGTCGGGAGAGATGGTAAACTCCTCCCGTTTCGCACGTCACCTCGGGGTAGCTCCCTGGACGCGACAATAAGGGGAGAAGGGGTGGTGCATATGTATCTGGGTGTCGGGGTCCTAATGGATCTCGGTACCAACTTTGTAAATGTTTTTGAGAAGTAAAGGATGGATATGGCCTAGCTTGCGGGCAACTTTGATTTTGAAGTCTAGTTTATATTTTTGGAAAATATCCCGTATCCTATTCCCCGTTTATAAAGTATATATGAACCAGAACCTCTGATGTGTGTGCTTGTGGAAAATCCTGTTTCAAGATAAAAGAGTTTTCTTTCCGGTTTGAGGAAAGTTGCAAAGAAAGTCTTTCAAAACCCCTCATGTTCAACTACTCTTTCTTACTAAAAATTATCTCACTTAGTCCCTTCGACTAATACCTCTACCCTGTTTTCTAACCTCATGGTTTCAGGTAGGCAGCCCGGCGCTTCCTAGAGGTATCTTGAAGCTGTAGGAGGTCTTTTGTTAAGTCAGGATTGTTAGTTACTCTTCTTTTGTCCTGTGCAGTCGTGGTTACCTTTACCTTTATATTGCATGTTTTACTATGAGAACTTGTTCAGGGTACGAGCTGAAATACTTAGACTCAGTTCTATTATGTTCCTTTGTTTTCCTATTGGACTAATATTTTATGTTATACTATGACTACTTGTTTCTGTGTTTATGCATGTACTACTGTGTTGCATTCATGTTTTCAAAAGTTTTAAATTATTCTGAAATTCCGCTGCTTTGGCAACATTGGTTACTCTGATCTCTGTTATGTTCTGTCCGTTCACCGAAGTATCTCTCGAGTGATAAGGCTTCCTAGTTACGCTTCATTGATGGACTTAAGCCGGATCTACGATGGGCCCTAGCACCCCTGAATCTTAAGGTATATACACCGGAGGTTGAGACTACGTTGCGTACTGAAACAGCTCAGCGAGAAATCCGTATGAATGCTAACCGTACGGGACAATTTCAATCAAAGCCACCGCAGGGATTTAAACGTCCAGCTAATCAATCAAATTTCAAGCACGGAAAGAAACCCATGATAGCACCATCGCAACAACGACCACAAGCACCCCCGACCGTCCAAGATGAACTGGAATCTGAATTTAGCCATAGGCCAGGGCATAGCGAGGCAACCTGCAGAAAGAAGACTGGTCAGTGCTTCTATTGTAGAAGTCCTGACCTTAAGCTCGGGAATTGTCCAAAAGTAAAGAGTAGGCAAGGACAGCAAGGGTAAGACGGTGGCGGGAAATGCAAATAAGCCAATGGTCAGAGGAAGGGCTTATGCTCTAGATGGATACGACGAGCCAGACCCTACAGCTGTTGTGGAAGGTACGGTAAATGTTCTTGACACGCAAGTTAAGGTCCTATACGACCCTGGTGCCACGCATTCATTCATTGCATCCAAATTATGTGCGCGTTTACATTTTCCACTTGAACAATTGCCATATCTTTTCGAAGTAAGTTCTCCTTTAGGAACTTGCCTCAAAACGGATCAACTATATAAATGCTGCCCTATAAGAATCAATGGTCAGTTTTACCCCTTGGATCTTATTACACTATCGATGACAAAGTATCGGATTTTTTTGGGAATGAATTGGCTTTATAAGTACCGAGTCAAGATGGATTGTTTCAAGAAGGAAGTTATCTTAGGAAAGGATGAAAGTCGGACATCAGATGGACAAGGAGGACAAACACCAATGATTTCGGCAACGGAAGCAAAAAGGATGATTCAGAAGGGAGCTACAGGGTTTGTTGCTTACCTCTTAAATAGACCAAAGGATCAGAGTAAAATAGAAGAAGTGGAGGTTGTCAACGAGTTTCTGGAAGTATTTCCTGAACACCTAAACACCTTACCACCAGACCGTGAACTGGAGTTTGTAATTGAGATAGTTTCAGGAGCCGAGCCGTTCTCTAAGGCACCCTACCGGATGGCATCGGTTGAACTTTAGGTGTTGAGGAAACAACTTGATGAATTACTTGAGGCAGGATATATCCGCCCTAGTACTTCTCCTTGGGGAGCACCTGTGTTATTTGTTAAGAAGAAAGATGGGTCGTTACGACTTTGCATCGACTATCGAGAACTCAGCAAGATGACAGTGAAAAATAAGTACCCTCTTCCTCACATCGAGGAGTTATTTGATGTACTTCAAGGATCTCAAGTATACTCCAAGATAGATTTAAGGTAAGGGTACTATCAATTAAAAATTAGAGAGGAGGATATTCCTGAGACAACTTTTAATAGTCGTTACGGGCATTTTGAGTTCGTAGTGATGCCCTTTGGGGCTAACGAACACCCCAGATGCATTTATGGATATGATGCATCAGAGTTTTCGGCCGTTTCTTGACAAGTTCGTGGTGATCTTTATTGATGACATCTTGGTCTTTTCTAAGACACCAGAGGATCATGCCAAACATCTTCGGTTAGTGTTGAGCACTTTGTTGGATCACAAGCTTTATGCAAAATTCAGCAAATGTGAGTTTTGGTTGGAAAAGATCTCGTTCTTAGGACATATCATATCTGGTTCAAGAGTCGAAGTGGATCCCTCGAAAATTAAAACGATTTTGGATTGGAAACGACCATGGAATCCTTCTGAGGTAAGAAGCTTTTTGGGACTCGCAGGATACTAACGAAGATTCGTGCAAGATTTTTCAAAGATAGCTGCACCACTTACTCAGTTAACCAAGAAAGAAGGAAAGTTCGTATGGACAGAGAAATGTGAACAGAGCTTTCAGGAATTAAAGAAAAGATTAACTACCGCACCTATACTAACATTACCAGAAGGGAAGGAAGGTTACACCTGTTAGGAATAGTGCCCTAGAAAGCCGATTGTATATCCGCTTTGTGCTTTTCCTTATTGTAATCATAGACAATCTTTGAATTAAAATAACGAATTGAGGCAACACTTCTTTATATGCTCTTGTTTGGTATGCGTTTACTTTATCTGTGCATGTATAAGAACTCCCCTAATCCTGATGACTTTAGGACTCTACCATTTAGGTGAAATGGTTTATGAAACGAGCCCTATATCATATAAGTCATGATTTGTAAAATACTCCAAGCCGATGAGTCCTACCGACAGTGGGAGTGTCAACCTGACTCCTCTAAGGCTTGCTTGTGGGATCACGGCCTTAAGAAGGACCACCTTGTTTCATGGAGGTGCAAAGTGTATAGTTGATACGTGCGTGATACATGAGTGTGCTTACTTCAATAAGTAAGTTCACTGAGGTGCCCCGTGTGAGAACATTCCTAAATGGGAAAGGAAGTTTCTATTTCAGGAAATGGAAACTTCCAGATTAGGAAATATCTCACGAGTCATTGATGTGATTAATTGATCCTTAGACTTGAGGTTCTTTGTCACTTTATGAGTTAACTCTGTAGTCTTAGGTGTAAGCTTTAAAGGGTGTCGCCATAGACAACTGATTCAAGGCTTATGCTGGGGCTGCACAAGTGATTCATGAAAGTGAAAGAGAATCAAGAAAGGAACTACACTTGCATATGCAAGGTGATCTCTTTGTGTAAGTCATTCATATGCCATATGGAGTCCTTGGCCAAGGCAGTAGATCAAGACATCAAGAAAAGGGTTTCTTGGATTGAGATCAAATAGATATGAAATGCACTTAGCTTTAAGACCGGATTATTAGGGTTCTGATTATTCCCTTACCCTAGATCTCGGTTGAAAGATAGTAAGTAGGAGGATTGTATCTCACATGAATCAATGATTTAAAGGTTCTGTCGAATCCGAACATTCCAATTCAGCTAGGGGTTAAACACCTGTTGCTAGACTATGGTCGTTTAATCTGTGGACTGATTAATTAATTAGTGAATTAATTAATTAGGGTCACTGCTAATTGAATTGAGAACCTAGAGGGTCACACACAACAACTTGGTTACATGAGTTGAGGCTTTAAAATGATTAAACGAGTTAATCAGGCCAAGAGGGTTCCACACGTGTGAAACCACACGTGTGGGTCACGTGAGTGGCACGTGTCCTTGTGACACGTGTCCCAGACTTTGGTTTAATTTTGAATTAAAAAGAATGTCAAATTTTGGAGAAAATAATCTAGTTAATTAATTATGAATGAATTAATTAGATAAAATAAGTTATTTATTTTAAATAAATAAAGTATAAAATTATCCAAAAATAGTTTGGATATTTTAGCTCTGTTGAAAGTTGATTTGAATTTGAATTCAAAGTCAAAGTCAAAATTACTTGATGATCAAGTAATAGGAGAGAGGGACCAAAATCCTTAGCCCATAAGGACTAGGGATTTTCGGTCCTCCCCTTAATATAAATAGGGGATCTCGAGCTCCCCTTAGAGCTAAGTGGCAATTCTTTTGGTTCATATGTTGAACACCATCCTTTCTCCAAGATAAACGAAACCCTAGGTTAAGCCTAAACACTAACTAGAGAACTAGCATCCTTACTAGTTAGATTGTAGTCAAGTTGGTGGACTATCTCTAGAGAGCTTCAAGTTAGAAGTTTGAAGATTCGAGCTTTACCAAGGAGAGGGGATCAAGCCGCGAGAAGAGCGTTCTTGGGTGGCTTGAAACGCTTCAAGAAAGACAATTAAGAAAGTAAGTTTCTAATCCCTACGAATTTGGTTACACGATTGCGAGTCCTAGATCCTTTTGTTGGAAAATTTTTAAATTTTCGCTGCTTTCTGATTCGTGTTTTCCAACAACACCGTTTACACCGATGCTTCGAAAGAAGGGTTAGGATGCGTTCTGACGCAGCACGGAAAGGTGATAGCATATGCATCAAGAAAGCTTAAACCACATGAAGCCAACTACCCCACCCATGATTTGGAGCTAGCAGCGATCGTCTTTGCCCTCGCAAAATGGAGACATTACTTGTATGGGGTAACCTTTGAAGTGCTCACGGATCATAAAAGTTTGCGGTACTTATTCACTCAAAAGGAGCTAAACATTAGGTAGAGAAGGTGGATGGAATTTCTGGAAGACTATGATTGTATAATTCAATACCATCCTAGAAAGGCTAACGTGGTGGCTGATGCATTGAGTCGAAAGGCTAGTATAGCGCATGTCGAGGGACACTCAACGGAGTGTGGAAGAAAACCAGTTCAAGTGATTCCTAGAGCTAGGTTGGCGAATCTGATAATTTCGTCACCGCTGAAGGATCGGCTGATAAAGACTCAAGCTATCGACGAATGGATTAAGAAGTGTCTCAATTCCAAGGAGAAAAATGATGAGACAAAATTCAGTAAAGGTGAAGATGGAATCTTGAGATATAAGAACAGAGTTTGTGTGCCCTCATCTATCCGAAAATAAATACTTGATGAAGCACACAAGACACGTTATACAGTACACCCTGGAGGAAGAAAGATGTATCAAGATCTCAAGAAGCAGTTTTGGTGGAACGGAATGAAAAGAGACATTGCTGAATATGTCAAGAAATGCTTAACTTGTCAAAAAGTTAAAGCAGAACACCAAAAACCAGCAGGAAAGTTACAACCACTACCAATTCCTACATGGAAGTGGGAGCAGATAACCATGGCTTTTGTTACTGGGTTACCTAAAGTCAAAGGAGGACAAGACAGTATATGGGTCATAGTCGACAGATTAACAAAATCAGCACACTTCCTACCAGTCAAGACTAAGGATAAAGTTAAATCCTTAGCAAAACTGTACCAACAGGAAATTGTGAGATTACATGGAGTGCCGGTGAGTATAGTGTCTGACAGAGATCTAAAGTTTACGTCACAACTTTGGCAAAATGTGCAAAGTTTGATGGGAACCAAGTTACATTTCAGTACAGCGGCGCACCCGCAGACAGACGGACAGTCAGAAAGATTGATTAAATTTGTGGAGGATATGCTAAGAGCGTGTGCTTTGGACTTTCCAGACAATTGGAAAGATTGTTTACCTCTCGTGGAATTTGCATACAATAACAGTTATCAGGCTTCAATTCAAGTAGCTCCATATGAAGCCTTGTATAGGAGAAAATGCAGATCTCCATTATATTGGGATATGGATGAAACAAGGGATACCTCTGAGGGAACTCCCTGGGCCAAAGTACTCGAATGGATTGAAAAAGCTACAGAAAAGATTCAAATAATCAGGCAAAGAATGAAAGCCGCCCAGGACCGACAGAAGAGCTATACCGACAAAAGAAGAAGGGATTTAGAGTTTAATGTGGGTGAGAAAGTGTTTCTGAAAGCATCGCTAAGGAAAGGGTTCACAAGGATTGGAAAAGGTGGAAAATTGAACCCTAGATACATAGGACCTTTTGAGATACTGGAACGTGTGGGTCCGACAGCGTATCGCCTGGACCTACCAGCAAGCTTAACAGGAATCCGTAATGTGTTTCATGTATCCCAACTTCGCAAATACTTTGCTGATGAGGCACAGGTGGTGCCAGTAGAGGAAGTTCCGTTAGAACCTAATCTAACGTACGAGTTGAAGGCGGTTAAGATCCAGGATAAGAAATTTCAAGAATTAAGAAATAAAAGGATTCCATAGGTTAAGGCTTTATGGAAAAGAAACGGTACTGAGGAGATTACCTGGGAAACTGAAGAAAAGATGCAAAAGCACTATCCCAAATTATTCAGAGATCACGAATAGAATCTGTGGACAGACTGGTTTGGGACCGGATCAATAAAGGTAAGCTAAGGGCAACGTAAGGGCATTTATAGAACTTGATCCGTACTTAAAATAATTTATATCATGCATCCCTACATGAAATGAGTGTTCATATATGAAATTAGGTGACACAAAGGGGGAAAACTACCTTTAAACCCTAAAAACACTATTTATTTCCGAACCAGAACTATACCGTTTTATTCCAGAGACCTTAAAGAACCTATACCTATCTTCTTAGAATTTTTCAACTCTCCTTTCAATGCTTTGAGGTTTCGTTTATGTGTCCAGAGCAATTTAAGAATTTATTTTCAAATAAAAATTTCTGTCGGTAAGATATATTTCCTTCGATAGAATGATTTAACCCTTGACATCATCACCATAACGTTCCTTGATTTTTTCTACATTTTTGGAAAGCCTTTCGGACCATCAAATTTTATCCTAGCATTTATTTCATAATTAAAGTAATTTTTGAAATTCAAGAAAATCACATCCTCCGAAGCTTATAACTTTTAAACCGTACGTCCGATTTCGACCCGTGAGTAACCATTTCGAAGCTAATTTTATTTCCTAGCTCTTGGACAGTTTTACAACTCCAAAAATATGCAGGAGAAAGGTGGAATTACCAGAATACCCCTGCTGTGACAATTATGTCAAGAAGGAAACCTATTTTTCGAAATTTCATAAAATACCCCACCATAAGTCGCTAAAATAAATATTATTTGCACTCTAGTCCTTCCCAACAACTATAAATAAGTGGTTTGAGGTCTCATTTACTCCCTTACACCAGCCAAACCCTACGCCTCTCTCCCTTTTTGTAAGGTTAGTTTTCTTATTTTTTTTTATGTTTTAATTAGTTTAATTTATGTTTTAATTTATGTTTTAATTTATTTATTAACTATGCTAGGTTTAGGATTTAATTTATGTTTTATTTTATGCAAGAATTATGTGATTTAATTTATGTTTTAAATATTCATGAATTTATGAATTATGTTTCTTATAGTATAGTTTATTATGAAATGTGTTACATCATTTAATTTTGTGACAAATTAATTATGTGAAAATGATGCTAGCACGTTATATGTTACATTTTTATTATTTTATGATCATACTTAGGTGATTTAATTTATTTCATGATTTAATTAAATGTTACATGTTATTTAATAGTTCATAATTAAAGTATAACCTATAGTTTTACATGTTACATGTTTAATTATTGTTACATAATTACTTGACCAATTGATATATGTTATGGTATACATGCATAATATACGTATACATATTTGATTCCAATATGTATAAATACGTGTATACTTTCGTATAAATACTATGGGTATTTCCAAAATAAATACGTATGTACTTTTATATAAATACCGCATGTATTCTAGTATAAATACCGCATGCATTCTTGTATAAATACTGTATGTACCCTGTATAAATACTGTATAAATACGGTAGGTATCCCCGTATAAATACCGTATACATACCGTATAAATACCGTATACATACTATATAAATACACGTATACATATAGTATAAGTACAGTATACATACAGTATATATACCGTATACTTGAATAGTGACCTTTGACCTTTGACCCTTGACCTTTGACTTTGATCTTGACCAAGAATTTTGACTTTTAACCTAATTGATCATTTCAAAGAGACGAATTCAACGGTCAAAGCCTTTTTCGAGAATTCTAAAAAACAAGGGATCAAAGTAGGTTTCAAAGTTCACATTAGGGTTGTTCTAAGACCTTAAGAACATACCCCTAAGCTTTTGACATGAGCTTTCTAATAAGACTAATTGTTTACTTGAATCGTTTCTTCGGAAAGAATATTCCTTGTTTAAGTGTGCCGCATTCTTTTCAATCTTATACTTGAATACTTGAATATCCGCACTCAATCATGCATCATTAATCATGTGTGGGACTTAGATCCTTAAGCTCATGGTAGTCTATCACTTACAGGAGATAATACCGAGTTCTGGGATCCGCAGGGTACTGTGTGAACCCTGTCTTCTACCAACTATCAACTTATCTAAATAAATAGGTGAGGTTTAAACTATTTCAACTGGAGCCATGAATATTCCTATGTATTCAAATGATTTCAAAATCAACGCCTTCGAGGTGCAAAGATTCTTACCTTTCAAGTTAAACGTTTTCCCGTTTTGGGATAATGCTTCTAGCTTAAAGTCCATGATCTCTGATATACGTTCTGTTCACTGTTATACTGCTTTGGTTAAAGGTTCAGTCTTTTGAACTTTGTGCGCTTATGCACCTTTGTTATTCTGAATGCAAGCTTTGGAAATATTATTTTGTTGGGCCCTGGCGGCGTGGTTAAATAGTAGGCCGAGAGGCGTACACCAATGTCTACTATGATACTGGCCACCGTACTGACCTTGGTGATGGTTTAATTGGAGGTTGGTTACTCCACATCGAAGGTCGGGAGAGATGGTAAATTCCTCCCGTTTCGCACGTCACCGCGGGGTAGCTCCTTGGGCGCGACAATAAGGGGAGAAGGGGTGGTGCATGTGTATCTGGGTGTCGGGGTCCTAATGGATCTCGATACCAACTTTGTAAATGTTTTTGAGAAGTAAAGGATGGATATGGCCTAGCTTGCGGGCAACTTTGATTTTAAAGTCTGGTTCATATTTTTGGAAAATATCCCGTATCCTGTTCCCCGTTTATAAAGTATATATGAACCAGAACCTCTGATGTGTGTACTTGTGGAAAATCCTATTTCAAGAATAAAGAGTTTTCTTTCCGGTTTGAGGAAAGTTGCAAAGAAAGTCTTTCAAAATCCCTCAAGTTCAACTACTCTTTCTTACTACAAATTATCTCACTTAGTCCATTTGACTAATACCTCTACCCTGTTTTCTAACCTCATGGTTTCAGGTAGGCAGCCCGGCGCTTCCTAGAGGTATCTTGAAGCTGTAGGAGGCCTTTTGTTAAGTCAGGATTGTTAGTTACTCTTCTTTTGTCTTGTGCAGTCGTGGTTACCTCTACCTTTATGTTGCATGTTTTACTATGAGAACTTGTTTACGCTACGACTTGAAATAGTTGGACTCAGTTCTATTATGTTCCTTTGTTTTCCTATTAGACTAATGTTTTATGTTATACTATGACTACTTGTTTCTGTGTTTATGCATGTACTACTGTGTTGCATTCATGTTTTCAAAAGTTTTAAATTATTCTGAAATTCCGCTGCTTTGGCAACACTGGTTACTCTGATCTCTGTTATGTTCTGTCCGCTCGACGAAGTATCTCTCGAGTGATAAGGCTTCCTAGTTACTTAGGTGATACAACAGTGCGTGGTTGTGGCACTGGGGCGCTACAAATCCCGTGTGTGGGAGTCATGTTCCTGACGTACACCATGTCGTGGGTGGTGAAGGCTCGCAACCTTCCTATCATTGGAGGGAGAAGGAGACTGGGGACGGGTCCGGCACCACGGGCTATCCTCGAGTTATTGTATTAATTACACTCATTGATTGTATTGATTGAATACACTACCGCACTACTACACTGTAACTGAATTGCATGATCACCTGTTAACTAATAAAGCAAGCATGTATTGTTCACTATTGGTGTAAGGTTGGAGATTTACCCTCACTCGCTGGGCCACTGATTGCATGAATCTGAATTGTAAATAATTGTTAAACTTGATAGTTGTATTCTCGGGTGATGTCTATTTATTACTGAACTTATATGGTTTCTTTGTTGGAAAACACGAATCAGAAAGCAGCGGAATTTAAAAAATTTTCCAACAAAAGGATCTTGGACTCGCAATCGTGTAACCAAATTCGTAGAGATAGAAAACTTACTTTTCTTTTATTCTTTCTTGAAGCGTTTCAAGCCACCCAAGAACGCTCTTCTCGCGGCTTGACAACTCGTCCCTCGAAAGTCTCTTTCTACTTCAGAATCCATTGTCGGGATAGCAATCCATACCAACCTAGATTCAATTCATGTTAGAGATGTTCTTAACAATATAACATAAAGAAAGAAACATGAAACGAGAAAAGCAGGATTGAAACTCCCTTCGAAAACCAGTTTTACGAAAGTAGAAAACTGCCAGCACAAAACCCTCGTGAAAAAATTCATCCTTCAGGATATGGACGAACGGTTTTCGCCATCTTCTTTGGTTCGATTTTTTCATTCGTTTCATGTCGGGTTCAGAATCGTTTCATCATCCCTTCTGATCGTTTTGCTTGATCCTCACTTTTGGTAAAGCTCGAATCTTCAAAACTTCTAACTTGAAGTTCTCTAGAGATAGTCCACCAACTTGGCTACAATCTAACTAGTAAGGATGCTAGTTCTCTAGTTAGTGTTTAGGCTTAACCTAGGGTTTCGTTTTATCTTGGAGAAAGGATGGTGTTCAACACATGAACCAAAAGAATTCGATTAGCTCTAAAGGGGAGCATGAGCTCCCCTATATATAAGAAAGGGGAGGGACGAAATTCCTAGTCCTTAATGGGCTAGGATTTTGGTCTCTCTCTCTCCTATTACTTGATCATCAAGTAATTTTGACTTTGACTTTGAATTCTAATTCAAATCAACTTTCAAGAGAGCTAAAAAATATCCAAACTATTTTTAGATAATTTTATACTTTATTTATTTAAAATAAATAACTTATTTTATCTAATTAATTAATTCATAATTAATTAACTAGATTATTTTTCTCCAAAATAAGACTTTCTTTTTAATTCAAAATTAAACCAAAGTCTATTAAATAATTAATCACATTAATTATTTAATACATAAATAAATATACACATATATTTATACACGTGTGTGACACGTGTCACTCACGTGAGCCACACGTGTGGTTTCACACGTGTGGAACCCTCTTGGCTTGATTAACTCGTTTAATCATTTTAAAGCCTCAACTCATGTAACCAAGTTGTTGTGTGTGACCCTCTAGGTTCTCAATTCAATTAGCAGTGACCCTAATTAATTAATTCACTAATTAATTAATCAGTCCACAGATTAAACGACCATAGTCTAGCAACAGGTGTTTAACCCCTAGCTGAATTGGAATGTTCGGATTCGACAGAACCTTTAAGTCATTGATTCATGTGAGATACAATCCTCCTACTTATTATCTCTCAATCAAGATCTAGGGCAAGGGAATAATCAGAACCCTAATAATCCGGTCTTAAAGCTAAGTGCATTTCATATCCATTTGATCTCAATCCAAGAAACCCTTTTCTTGATGTCTTGATCTACTGCCTTGGCCAAGGACTCCATATGGTATATGAATGACTTACACAATAAGAGATCACCTTGCATATGCAAGTGCAGGTCCTTTCTTGATTCTCATTCACTTTCATGAATCACTTGTGCAGCCCCAGCATAAGCCTTGAATCAGTTGTCTAAGGCGACACCCTTTAAAGCTTATACCAAAGACTACAGAGTTAATTCATAAAGTGACAAGGAACCTCAAGTCTAAGGATCAATTAATCACATCAATGACTCGTGAGATATTTCCTAATCTGGAAGTTTCCATTTCCTAAAATAGAAACTTCCTTTCCCATTTAGGAATGTTCTCACACGGGGCACCTCAGTGAACTTACTTATTAAAGTAAGCACCCTCATGTATCACGCACGTATCAACTATACACTTTGCACCTCCATGAAACAAGGTGGTCCTTCTTAAGGGCGTGATCCCACAAGCAAGCCTTAGAGGAGTCAGGTTGACACTCCCACTGTCTGTAGGACTCATCGGCTTGGAGTATTTTACTAATCATGACTTATGTGATATAGGACTCGTTTCATGAACCATTTCACCTAAATGGTAGAGTCCTAAAGTCATCAGGATTAGGGGAGTTCTCATACATGCACAGCTAAAGTAAACGCATACCAAACAAGAGCATATAAAGAAGTGTTTGCCTATGATATTAATCAATCGTATATTATTCAAAGATTGTCTGTGATACTAGGAAAGTCCCAAAACGGATTATGACTAATCGGCTTTCTAGGGCGCTATTCCTAACAATCTCCCACTTGCCCGTAAAAGCCATTTAGGTATTCTAAGTCCCATCTTCTCAAGATGCACTTTGAGAGCCTATTGACTTTGGGTGGTTCCAAAGTGGATCTGCTATATTCTCTGCTGATGTGACCCTCTTGTTTACACATCTCTTAGGAAACACCTTTTCCTTATAAAGTGATTAGTAATCACGTGTTCAGTCTCTTGGTGAGGTCTTGGTTCTCTTACTTGAGCAACCATCCATTTTATCATACAATATGATAAAGGAGTTGTTTCATGCTAGGAACTTCATCTAACTAGTTAGATGGAGTTTCTTACCCAAACACTTAACTTAGCGTTATATAATACGACTAAGTTCTCAACTACGACAGTCGAGTTTTGCAATGTCCATCCTTGGAACCCCCTTTCCAACACATTGCATTACCATTCTGGTAGAAGTTGTATCCTTTCAATGATTTCATAATCATCTATGTTTGATGAACGGTTACATCAAATATCCTTCTAACAACAAGATCTTTTGGGCTCTGTAAACTAATACATATCCTCATTTCTTCTCAAGTACTCTGAGGACATCCTTTACAGAGATCTAATGACCTTCTCTGAGGTCATATTAGATTCGGCCTACTACGCTTAGTGTTGCGCCATATCTAATTTAGTACATAACTTTTCATACATTATGCACCCTTTCACTTAAAGGGATTTTGGACATTTTAACTTTCTCAAAGTTATCTTAGGACACATACTCTTCAAAAGGGATGTTCCATTGTCCATACTAAACTCCTTTTAGTACTGTGGTTATGTACTCATTTTGTGATAATCCTTTTATTCTCTTAGATCTATCTTCTATAGATCTGAATGTCGAGAATATAGGATAATCACTAAGATCTTTCATGTCAAATTATTTCTTAAACAAGAATCGGTAACTTTCACGTTATCCTTGACATTCCTAATGAGAAGGATGTCGTTTTCTAAAGAATCAAAAATTGACTCTTACATCACTAACTTTCCTATGTACACTTTTGAGACTTATTCGACTTCCATCTGTGTCAAACGATTTGACTATCCTATGGAATCGAATTGTCTAACTCCTAGAAGCCTTTATCAATCCACAGATTGACTTTAGGGATTTGTATACCTTATGCATACTCCCACTGAATATGAGATTTATAGAAATACCTTATTTCAGTCTCTTTCAATCTCATATTGAACAAGATAGTTCTCATATTCGTTTATCATATCTCATAGTCAGAATATGAGGATGTGATAAACACAATCCAAATGGACTTTTGCATTTCAATCGTCAAGAAGGTTGTAATGCTTTCCATTTACTCGAAGCTCTAGGAGCTTGATCCTATCAGGTGGATCAACCAAGGTCAAAACTCGGTTTAAGTATATGGAATCCATATTGGATTTCAAGGCTTGCTTACACTACTCAGATTCCAAATCTGACAGTGTCTCCTCTTCAAGTAATTCCTTGGCTATCTAGGAAAGCGTTCTAAATGCATCTTAAGAGAAGGGTTTCACACGTGTACATACACTAAAATTTGGCTAAGTTTTATCAGATAGGCTCGTTTCTTCTATATGTGGCATGGATATTTTTCCTCAAATTTCTTTGAGGTATGCTTGCTTGCCTTTCTTCTTCTATAGGAACGATTCCTTAAGAAAGGTACATTCCTTTGAGACAAACAACCTTTGTGCAAGGGAATTGCAAAACTGATATCCAATATCATTGTATAAACTTGAACTCATTTCAAGCTTATCTCCCACTATCCTCTCCACTTAAGAGGATTCCATTAAATTCTTGGATAAGAACAATTAGGGAATTTAGTATGCCACATTGCATAGTGCAACTAAAGGACTGATTTTTTGGAATGTGCAAAATTCAAAATCTCTAACTGCATATTTTGGGAGTTTATTCCTAGAATGATTATAAGTCAGTAAAGCTTACTATGGAATCGACCATATCCTATTAGGTTTCATTCCATCATTCGGAAACATTAATGTGTTCTCGAATTAGTTTACTGAGAGATAATCCTATTATCTCTAAGATGACTAAGGAATTAGTTGCTAAGATATTGGCTATCTCGATCATATCGATTTACCTATAACTTACGACTACTTCGGTTCCTAACCTCCTTTCGAAATTCTAAGAATTTCATATGAGTTTCGAATTTGTACTTCAATAAGTATATTCATTCATAATGATTAAACTGATGATTGTATCTAGTGCTTACATTAAGCATCTTACACTCATCAGCATGGATCGAAATCCACTAGAATTTTGGCACGTTTCACGTTTCACGCAAACTATGCTTCGGGAACGTTTCCCTTCAAGACAGGATTCATAGGAAATTAAGTCTCCAGGTTCATTTTCGTAAAATGATCCTAAGATGTCTAACTTGCTAATCCTTTTGTCTCTCAACGTTCCAAAGTAATTCGAAGCTTTGTCATCTCACTTACTTTTGTTATCTCGTTGTATGTTCAGAACATTAGTGCCTTGAGTCTTTGCACAACGGATTATGCAGAATTGACTCAAGACTAGTGAATTCTATTCCTAGCAGAATTACTAAACGAGGTAACATTTCAGAGTACTCATACTCTATGCAGTTCCCTTTCAAAGTCCTTATTTGCTACCATAGAAGCAAACGTCCAATTTGATCTCTAGTGTCTTTTGGGCGTACCCCTTACATGCCCCTCCATTGGGCTCTTAAGGGTTTCTTCTTCTTTAGGCCTTCAGGCCTTTAACTCAGTGAGTTTAGAAGAAGAATTAACCATCACAACCTTTTGTTCCTTCTTAAGGATGCTCTCAACCATTATCAACTTAAATGATTAACTATGCTACATTAGCATCATTCTAGTTGAGCATAAAGGGTTTGAATGATGGTGGAAGCAATGTAAGCAATCAGTGCATTGAGAACTCTTTTCTCGGTTGATGATCGAGACCATAAGATCTTCAAATAAGATCTTTAGACCTTGTTCATGTGCACTTGTTTCCTCATTTGGAATATTGAATAATTCCATAATGTTATACCTTGTAACATTTTTATGAGGTGGTTCAATTGCTCTTAAGTGGTTTGGAAAAATCCATTCACCTCAGATTGCTTCTCTTTTGGCCCGGGTCGAATTTTCACAATTGAATAACTTCGCCCTTTAGAGAACGCCTTTCTCTATTCGGAATCTAAAACGAATTTTAGGGTCCGAAGCCAATCAGAGTTAGTTAGGACTTAGTCAACTCTTTTGACTTAAGGATGGATACAAATGGGTTTGCATTTCATATTATAGAGAATCACAGAACTACAACCTAAACGCTAAGTAGAGAAAATGTGGGCATGCTGAATAATAACGATATACATAAGATAAGGTCTTTAATCTAATGTAGCTCCCACTGTTTTTCAAAGATCTATAATTCCCAAAGATCTAAGAGGAACACGTTTCCCAATGGGTACTAAGATCCCAAGCATTTTACCTCGAACCCACGACTCGCGGACATTCTAAGTAAGAACCCTAGGTAGGTACAACTTACCAATTCTAACACCTTTAGAACTCTTAGTAATTGTTTTTGCATCACCTATCTTTCAATATGGACCCACGACTCGTGCGGCATCCATATTTACTTAGGCGTTAAGCTAGACCCATCAATCATAAGATCATGACCAAAACTTAGTTCGAACGACCCACGACTCGCGGACATCGCCCTTGCTAAAATCGACCATGAAATATTGATCATTTAAAATGATCAATTAGGTAACTAAGAACTAATAAGCTCCACTAGCTATCCCACGACTCGCGGACAATAACTAGCTTTACTTACTAAACTTAAAACCTATTGATGGAATGCTAGGAATTTAATTCAAAATTTACATCTCGAATTAAACACCTATTTGTTCGAAATTAGCTTAATATTTAATGGGAATTTTCGAATCAACCGAAGAGTTGTTCGGTTCGACCTCACCAACATATATGTTATCCAATTTTATTAGTCTTGATTAATGCAAGTACAACTTAAATGCATTTCAAACAAGCACATAAACAGATAACATGTCCTAGTATGATACTAATATGTAATGATCATGGGTTCTACCTATCTTATGGGTGATATGTGGGAGCCACTCCACAATCACAAGTTCTAACATACATGCCACATAAACAGTTTAAATCACATAAGGGAAAGCGGTAACAAAATACGAGCCCTATCTCTATTACATTTAACAATTGAGATTCGCCTCCCTAACATTTTGAGGGGTCTTCACTTATGGCCTCCTTGTTACTTGACTGTGGTCCATCTTACTCCATGGGTGCATTGTCTCCAAAATGAAAATAAAACCTCACAACCTATCTCTACTCTCAAATTACAGTAAAAAGAAAAAGACATAAAGTAATAAGGCTCAATCTTCATATTGGCCTTAGACAATTAGACGGGGCATCCCCGGCCTCAAAAACAGTAATATGGAAAGCCACATAATAAATCACATAACAGTACGCACATAAGTGAGGCTCCAACCTCAATTGAAAAACGCAACTATAGGGCTCCAACCCCAATTTAAACCATCCATGTGCACAAATTAAAACCATACATAAGTCTAAACCCATGATCACCTAACATGCTTTTGCGAGAATTTAAATTTAACCAATAAATTAAAATTCCCGTTTCAAGTCCTAATGACTTAAAACACGACTTGATGCGAGTCTTATTTATGAAAGTTTTCAATAAATCCCAAATTACCAAAACAAATAAAATTCCAATTAATTTATGAAAATTAATAATTTTATCAAAGATGTACTTTCCCAAAATATAAACCGTTTCTATTTCTCAAAAATCCCAATTTTAAGTTTTATTCAAAAATTAAAATAAATATTCAAAAAATAAAATTTTAAAATTAAAATAAAATTTGGGACTGGATTGCACGAAACACGAAAAAGACCGGATCACGAAAACGGGGCCCGTACGCGAAAGGGCAGCGCCAGTTGCAAGCGCGCGCGCGCACGCGACAGGCACGCACAGCGCGCGGCCAAGGCTGCGCGAGTGCGCGCACTGAGCGCGTCCCTTCCGGACGTGTGCGGGCGGGCTGGGCGACTGATCCCGCACGCCTTGCGGGATCGTTGCCCAGCCTGGGCAGGACGGCATCGGCAGTCCTGGGCGGGGCGCCTAGGCGCTCCCGGAACACCTCCCGCGCGGTTGCGGGAGGGAGTAGGCGCACGGCCTGCGCGGGCCTAGGACAGGCGGGCGGTGCTGCGCGAAGCCCGTTCGCGCGACTCCTTCGTGCGCAGGGTTTCGCGTGTTGTTGTAATCCGGGTTTTGTTTCGTGTTTTCGTTTAAAAGCAAAAACAATCCAAGAAATCCAAAAACAGTTTATACAGTTTCAAATCTAAAATAGTTTTCAAAAATTAAATTTTGCAAAAACCAATTTTCAGAAACTTTCAGGAAAAAATACAGTTTCGTAATTCAGGCTTTCTAAAACAATTACAAATACTCAATCGCATCAAGCCTAAGAATTTCTACCAAATTCAGTATAATTGAGACGAATCAGAAACACGATTAACGAGGTGGCTTTGATACCACTTGTTGGAAAACACGAATCAGAAAGCAGCGGAATTTAAAAATTTTTCCAACAAAAGGATCTTGGACTCGCAATCGTGTAACCAAATTCGTAGAGATAGAAAACTTACTTTTCTTTTATTCTTTCTTGAAGCGTTTCAAGCCACCCAAGAACGCTCTTCTCGCGGCTTGACAACCCGTCCCTCGAAAGTCTCTTTCTACTTCAGAATCCATTGTCGGGATAGCAATCCATACCAACCTAGATTCAATTCATGTTAGAGATGTTCTTAACAATATAACATAAAGAAAGAAACATGAAACGAGAAAAGCAGGATTGAAACTCCCTTCGAAAACCAGTTTTGCGAAAGTAGAAAACTGCCAGTCACAAAACCCTCGTGAAAAAATTCATCCTTCAGGATATGGACGAACGGTTTTCGCCATCTTCTTTGGTTCGATTTTTTCATTCGTTTCATGTCGGGTTCAGAATCGTTTCATCATCCCTTCTGATCGTTTTGCTTGATCCCCACTTTTGGTAAAGCTCGAATCTTCAAAACTTCTAACTTGAAGTTCTCTAGAGATAGTCCACCAACTTGGCTACAATCTAACTAGTAAGGATGCTAGTTCTCTAGTTAGTGTTTAGGCTTAACCTAGGGTTTCGTTTTATCTTGGAGAAAGGATGGTGTTCAACACATGAACCAAAAGAATTCGATTAGCTCTAAAGGGGAGCATGAGCTCCCCTATATATAAGAAAGGGGAGGGACGAAATTCCTAGTCCTTAATGGGCTAGGATTTTGGTCTCTCTCTCTCCTATTACTTGATCATCAAGTAATTTTGACTTTGACTTTGAATTCTAATTCAAATCAACTTTCAAGAGAGCTAAAAAATATCCAAACTATTTTTAGATAATTTTATACTTTATTTATTTAAAATAAATAACTTATTTTATCTAATTAATTAATTCATAATTAATTAACTAGATTATTTTTCTCCAAAATAAGACTTTCTTTTTAATTCAAAATTAAACCAAAGTCTATTAAATAATTAATCACATTAATTATTTAATACATAAATAAATATACACATATATTTATACACTGTGTGACACGTGTCACAATGACACGTGTCACTCACGTGAGCCATACGTGTGGTTTCACACGTGTGGAACCCTCTTGGCTTGATTAACTCGTTTAATCATTTTAAAGCCTCAACTCATGTAACCAAGTTGTTGTGTGTGACCCTCTAGGTTCTCAATTCAATTAGCAGTGACCCTAATTAATTAATTCACTAATTAATTAATCAGTCCACAGATTAAACGACCATAGTCTAGCAACAAGTGTTTAACCCCTAGCTGAATTGGAATGTTCGGATTCGACAGAACCTTTAAGTCATTGATTCATGTGAGATACAATCCTCCTACTTATTATCTCTCAATCAAGATCTAGGGCAAGGGAATAATCAGAACCCTAATAATCCGGTCTTAAAGCTAAGTGCATTTCATATCCATTTGATCTCAATCCAAGAAACCCTTTTCTTGATGTCTTGATCTACTGCCTTGGCCAAGGACTCCATATGGTATATGAATGACTTACACAATAAGAGATCACCTTGCATATGCAAGTGCAGGTCCTTTCTTGATTCTCATTCACTTTCATGAATCACTTGTGCAGCCCCAGCATAAGCCTTGAATCAGTTGTCTAAGGCGACACCCTTTAAAGCTTATACCAAAGACTACAGAGTTAATTCATAAAGTGACAAGGAACCTCAAGTCTAAGGATCAATTAATCACATCAATGACTCGTGAGATATTTCCTAATCTGGAAGTTTCCATTTCCTGAAATAGAAACTTCCTTTCCCATTTAGGAATGTTCTCACACGGGGCACCTCAATGAACTTACTTATTAAAGTAAGCACCCTCATGTATCACGCACGTATCAACTATACACTTTGCACCTCCATGAAACAAGGTGGTCCTTCTTAAGGCGTGATCCCACAAGCAAGCCTTAGAGGAGTCAGGTTGACACTCCCACTGTCTGTAGGACTCATCGGCTTGGAGTATTTTACTAATCATGACTTATGTGATATAGGGCCCGTTTCATGAACCATTTCACCTAAATGGTAGAGTCCTAAAGTCATCAGGATTAGGGGAATTCTCATACATGCACAGCTAAAGTAAATGCATACCAAACAAGAGCATATAAAGAAGTGTTTGCCTATGATATTAATCAATCGTATATTATTCAAAGATTGTCTGTGATACTAGGAAAGTCCCAAAACGGATTATGACTAATCGGCTTTCTAGGGCACTATTCCTAACATTCTTTTCCAAAACTTTACCCGAGATTATGACTTGCATGATAATTGCGCTTATAATTATATAAACCCCTCACTCAGTCTTTCATAGACTGACGCCTCCACCTTTCAGGTTCTTGCAGGTGCACGATAGGTGGGATTAGAGTTGTGTCCAGTCTTTCATTTAGGTCTTATACGGTTCATTTTTATTGTAGCATGTGTCGGAAAAATAGATGAAGTATCTATGCTACTGTTGTGATGGTTATATTGTATCGAAGCGCATGTAAAGGATATTGTCTATTTGTGGTGCATGCCGTTTGATCGTTATTATTGTTTATGCTTCCGCTTAAATTATTATGAACTGATTATTTGGTTTGGGGTTAGTCCCGCCTAGCTAGTTGTCATTTTTTTTTTTTTTATTATTGTCTCCCGTTCGCTATAGTTTAGTTCATGTATAGGCTGTCCATCTCGTATGTGGATTGAGCTATAGTGCGGGGATGTGACATCTTTACGCGCTGGGTGCTACACCATCACCAAACGGTGGAGGAGATTTTTGGCGAAGCCAGGACGAAGATCTTGATGCCACCGTGTCGGCCATGGAGGAACGCAACCCAGGTGGAGTAGATCACCTTTTTGAGGAGATGGATTTGGTCATGGAGGCTGAGCGTCAAGGTGTTGCTTTGCCCTTGGTAGAGAGTTCCATTAGGCCACAACGTCATACCGTAACCATCGCGATTCAGGGCCCCGTCCACGAGGAGGTGGCCGTCGGGCCTTCAGAGGAACCCAGTGCCAAACACCGGAAGATGAGTAAGAAATCTAAATCGCCTGTGGAAGGGGAGAGTTCTGGCATGCAAGCCATGGATAGGACCCCTGATGAAATTAAAAGCACCATGTCTGTGGGGGATTTGGTCACATTGAGGGCCCCAAGGCACTTGGATGAGAGATTTATGTTTCGGTTGTCGGAGGAGCATGAGAAGGCCTATAGTCCGCCTCCCAGAGATGATAGTGTATAAGGACACCATAGCCGCTGGAGGATTGAGATTTCCCATTCCAGTTCCCATGGTGAGCATCCTCAATTACCTGAATTTGAGCCCCTCGCAGATCCTTCCAAATGGGATAACTCTTATCAATGTCTTCATCATTTTGATGAAGTGTACTGGGCATGAACCCTGGATCCCCAACTTCAATAGTCTGTTCCAAGTGGCCCGTTCACGCCGCTCGTCTTCGAGGGTGGGGTTCTACTATGTCTAAGTGAAGTCCAACTTGAGGTTGATTGATTCCCCCTCGAGTTCATATAATACTGAATGGTAGGAGAAAATTTTCTTTGTAAGCGCTCCTGAGGGTGAGGATTTTGGAGTCCCTCGAGTGTGGGTTATTCATGAAGAGGGTCCCCTTGTAAAATCCCGTTTGGAGACTACTTTTCCCATAAAATGGGCCTAGGACCTGGCCCTCGCAATGAAGAACCAGAGTTGGCCTATTCCAGTAAAAGACTTGATGGATGATGAAGGGTTGTTATTCCTTTGCGGGCTTGTGAGCCCTCCTAACTTGATTGCTAACCCTTCCGAGCGGAATTTGGAGAGAGATAGTTGGAATCTAGGATACAAACTTTTAGATAGGAAAACTAACTTAGCCCTTTGAATATTTGTTGTAAAAAACTGATCCTTGCATTTTTCCTTGGCAGGTGTGAATATTCTGATGGTAGGAAGAGGCATGGCTAACGTGCCCCAGAAGCTGGGCGCTCGGAGAAATCAACGGCGTCCTCAATAACAACAATAGCAACAGCTGCAACAAAGACCAGGCAGCTCGGGCGGTGGCTGCTGAGACGGTCGCGGGGGCGGCCGTGGTGAGAGTTCGAACACCCTTGGCAGGGGTCGAGGGAAAGGCCACGGGTCCACCCCTGACAACAGAATCGACCCTCACCAGGGGGACAATTCCAACCAACGAGGTGGGGAGCGGCCTCTTCAAATTGCTCCCAACGAACATCAAGGGCAGCACACCGGTATTATGATTAGAGAGATTTCGGAGGGTTAAACCCCTCCAACAAGGAAGAGAAAGAGATTATCGGACACTATTCCGATAACAAGAAAGGGCAAATCGATCGTGGTGGGCGACCCTAGCGACGGTGAGACTTCCTCCTCCGAGGGGGAAAGGATTTAGGCTTTCAAGCGCCAAGGGGATCGTGTGTACAACCGCGCTTTCTCCTCGGGTCCTACCCTTCTAAGGGACACTCAATTCACTCGAACCTTGGTGGACAACATATTCCAGTGGGTGCAATTCTCTGGGGATCACAGGGAGTTGTTCTCTCAAAGCACTAACCAGGTGATAGATGATATTGTTTTCTCCATCATCGGGGTAAGCACTGTGTTCTATTTACATACATTTTCTTTTCACTTGTTATCTACCATTTTTCCTTCTGAAGATTTTCCTAAGTGTTACTGCGGATTTCTTGTAGGCGGTGCTGCCGAGGCTAATGAATTTAGGGAGACGCTCGATGACATTTGCTGAGCGTAAGGTCAAGTACAAGAAGATGGCTCGGGCTGGCCACCCCGCTCAACTCCAGGAGGAGAATGATCTTCTGAGGGCCCAATACGAGTCCCTCGAGATTGAGTTTAATAAAGCTAAGAAGAACCTGGAGGAGAAGGAGAAGGCACGCAAGAAACTCCACGAGAGGCTGACCCAGGCTAAAAAAGATAGTGATAACTTGGTCAAGGAGTTAGAGGATAGGAATCAGCAGCTGTGTAACGCTAAAAAGGAGGCCACTGAAGCAACCAAGAAGGCCTACGAGGAGGAGTTCAACAGGATACTCCTCGAGCACATATCTCAGGCAAACCACGAGTCTTTGTTGAAATATTGCCATTCTAAGGCTTTTGGTTTTGCTGCCACTGTGTATTGTTTTGATAAGGCTTGATTTGGCCGTGCGCCAACTGAACACTATGGGCCTAGTGCATGCTTTTTCCCTAGACTTCGAGTGCATGGGCCTCCAGTACAACGAGGATCTGAGCCTACAAGTGGCGGCCGAGGGGAACCCTGAGGATAACTTGACTGAGCCAGAGTATGCTGATTTGGTTGCTCTCCTTAAAGGGGAGTTCATGAAGGCGCACGAGCCTATTGAGGAACCATTTAATGAGGGAATCAACGAGGTTGAACCTGTCCCCTAGGGCCCATTTTTCGATCCTACTCAAGCGCCAACAACCAAGGAGACTCCCGCTCCTGCGGTCGAGAACCTTGAGCCCCAAGCTCCCCAAGTGTCCTCCAATACTTCTGATGCTGTGGTGGCGGACCTAGAAAGCGGTCAAGGCCAAGATGCTCAAACTTAGTCGGGAGCATCACATTATATTACCCCTCACTAGTATCTCATTTGCTCTGTAAGTTGTTTATGCTCTCACCCCATGGATACTGGTTTAGATGGGCATCCTATGATCTTTTCAAGGGGGTTCAATCTCGTAAATAGGAATTAGATAGCTTCCCCTAATGATCTTTTGAATCTATGTATGTTTCTTCTTAGAATATGTTTGCAGTCCTTTTGATGTAATAGGCATGATAGCCCAACTTTTGTACTTGAGCGTACGCTCCTTTTGAATGATTGAATATTGCCTTGAATGAACGCTTTTTTGTTCTTAAGCTTTGTATTTACTTTGTTGGCTTATCCTATTTTAACTCCAGTGTAAGAGGTTTTGGGAAGAAGCTACGTAAAATTAACATAAGAGTTAGAATTATTTAGGCTAAGCATGGAAACGCGAGGGGCCTATTTACGAGGGCACCCTGGTTACTCAGAAAATTTCTTTAAGGAGTTTTCCATAAGAAATTTTGCTAAGTTTTCCAAAACTACGAGCGCGAACTAGAGGCAAGGTATAATTACTTTGTCAAGATTTTGAGCATGAACTAGAAGTGAGCTCTAGATGTTCTACTCTCATTTTGCTATCCCAGAACTAACTTTAACTTAGCAGTTGGGGATATGTGTATATGCACTATCAAGTCTTTCGACTCGGAGTTGGCGTTGATAAACATGATATGACCCTTATGTGGGGAGATCTGCCAAGGGGATTTAATAGCGTGTTTTAAGTACACTTTTGCATATAATCCTTTGTCTAGAAAAAGTAAGTTCCTTTACTTTTCTTTTAAAAGGGGTTACATTGAGCCCCAAGTTAGGGTTTTACAAAGTTTGTCTTCAAGAAACTTAAACATAAAATCTTCGGAGATTGAATGCATTCCATGGTCGAGGGAGACCCTCACCTTGAAGCGTTTCAAGTGTGTAAGTGTTGTTGGCCCTCACCTGAGTGACCTTGAATGGCCCTTCCCAGTTTGGGTCTAGTTTGCCTACATGCTTTGATACTTCAAGTTTCTTTAGAACCAAGTCCCCTAACTGGAAGGTTCCTTCCTTAACACGTTTGTTGCACTGACAAGCCACTGAGGCTTTGTATCTATGGATATGCGTCCAAGCATTGTCTCTCTTTTTATCTAATAAATCCAACTCAAGCGCCTGGTTCCCCTCGTTGGATTCAGGCCTGAAGTAGGCGATGCGTGCGAACTCTTCCACAATTTCCGCAGGTACCATAGCTTCTGAACCGTACACAAGGGAATAGGGGGTTTCTCCTGTGGCGGCTCGAGGAGTTGTGCGATAGGCCCACAAGGCTTTTTGTAGTTTTTTCGCCCATTCTCCTTTCTTGCTTTTAAGCATTGTTTTCAGATGCTGCAAGATAATTCTGTTGGTGATTTTAATTTAACCGTTGGCTTGGGGATGCCCCACAGAAGTGAAGCATTGTTCAATTTCTAATTCTGAGCACCACTCTCGGGTGTCTACAGCAATAAATTGGGATCCATTATCTAAGATCAATATCCTCGGAATGCCATGTCTGCAAATGATGTTCTTCCACATTAAGTCTCTGACCACGCGAAAGGTGATCTTGGCAACCGCTTCCGCCTCGGCCCATTTTGTAAAGTAATCCACCGCCAAGATGACAAATTTCTTCTATCCTACTGCGATTGGCAATGGGCCCACGATATCAATACCCCATTGATTGAAAGGCCATGCAACATATGTAGGAGCCATTTGAGCCTCGGGTAGTTGTGGAACGTTGGAATGGAACTGACACTTGGGACGTTTCTTGGAGAAGGCAATTGAATCTTGAAGGACCGTGGGCCAATAGAAGCCACTCTTTAGCACTTTTTTGGCAAGATTACGTCCTCCTGAGTGATTTTCACAATTTCCACTATGGATATGCTCGAGAACCTCTTTGGCCTGCAAGGGCCTTAAACATTTCAGTGGAGGGCCTTGGTAGGACCACTGGAAGAGTCTCCCATTGTGATCAAGTGAAAATCGAGGGGCTTTGCACCTGATTTTTCTAGCTTCCACTTTATCAGTGGGGCTAACACCTTCTTTAAGGAACCTTACATTGTCAACGAGCCAGCATTAGCTCGGATGGATCAATCATAAGCACTTCCTGCACATGCCTTTCTTTTATCATAGGATCAAAACAGAGCAGTTGCAGGATCCCTCGAGGGTGGAAGCAAACTTGGAGAGGGTATAGGCAAGCTCGTTCTCCGCTTGCGGGACCTGAAGCAGGTGAAATTCCTTGAACTTACAAATGGTTTCTTTCGCTTTTTCTAGGTACTGTATCATGGTGGTTTCTCGAGCCTCATAGGTTCCTTCAATCTGGCTCGCGATCCATTGTGAGTCAACATAGGCGGTGATCCAAGAGGCTCCGTTTTGAAGGGCAATACTTAACCCTTAGTGTTGGTGACTCGAAAATCCAGCTTGAGCGCGAAGTCTATTTCAATTCTCTAGGGGGTCTCTAAGGGTCACCCCTGCTTCTCCCCCTTGAGAGGTCGAGGAACCGTTATGCAGAGTCCATAACCGTCATTCTCTGGAGGGATGGGCTCTAGATCAAAGCGCTCGTCTAACAAATCTGCCACCACCTACGCTTGAAGGGCTGTTCTTGGCTCGAAATTGATGTCAAACTGGCTAAGTTCAATCTCCCATTCAATCAATCTACCAAAAACATCTGGTTTTGACAAAACTTACCTTAGCGGTTGGTCGGTAAGCACTGTAATGGAGTGTGCTTGGAAGTACGGCCTCAGTCTTCGCGGCGCATTAACGAGGGCAAATGAAAATTTCTCTATCTCCAAATACTTCTTTTCAGCGCCCCGCAAAGTTTTGCTCAAATAATAAATAGGCAGGAGTTTGCGGTCTCGTGTTGCCATAGGACTGCGCTTGTTGCTTCCTTGGAAACAGAGAGGTAGATGAAAAGGTTTTCACCCTCGATCTGATTGGTGAGCAGAGGCACGTATGAAAGGTAGGCCTTCATGTCCTACAATGACTTCTCACACTCTTCAGTCCAAGCAAAATTCCTGGCATTGTGTAAAATTTTGAAGAAGGGCAAGTTCCTGTCCGCCAAGCGGGATATGAACCTTTTCAGGGAGATTATCTTTCCCACCAAAACCTGGACTTCCCTGACGTTCTGAGGGGAGGGGATTTTTATTATAGCCTTGATCTTTTCGGGATTGGCCTTAATCCCGCGCTCACTTACCACATATCGCAAGAATTTACCCCCCTCGAACTCCAAACATGCACTTGGAAGGGTTCAGCTTTATGCCGTACCGTCGCAATATGTTGAAAGTACGCTTTAAGTCTTCCAGATGAGAGTGTTGTCTCTCACTTTTGACCATCATGTCATCGACGTAGACGTCCATTGAACCCCATATCTCCCTCTCGAACATCCTGTTAACGAGGCGCTGATACGTAGCCCCTGCGTTTTTTAATCCGAAAGGCATCACCAAGAAACAATAAACCCCCATGTGGACTATAAACGAAGTTTTTGAGCGATCTTTGGGAGCCATAAAGATTTGGTAGTATCCGTGGAATGCGTCCATCATGCTCATCAATTCGCAACCAGCGGTAGAATCCACCAGCTGGTCAATCCGAGACAGGGGGTAAGGGTCTTTTGGACAGGCTTTATTGAGATCCGTAAAATCATTGCACATTCACCACTTGTTTGCATTTTTAGGCATGAGAACGACATTATATAGCCATTCCAGGTAGAGTATCTCCTTATTATACTGAGCCGCGAGGAGCTTATTCACTTCTTCCTCAATGATTTTCGTTCTGAATCCATAGACGTCTATCTTTTTCTGTTTAATGGGCTTGAAGGCAGGATGCACATTGAGCCTGTGAATTATAATACTGGGGTCAATCCCAGTGAGATCTGATGCTTTCCACCCAAAAACATCTATGTTCTCTCTCAAGAAATCTATCATGATTTGCGAGGGTCAGAGAGACTCGAGCCAATTTGTGTGGTCTTTTCCTTGTTGCTGGGTTCTAGCTCAATGGTCAGAAACTTCTATGTGGGCTCTATTCGCACTTCCGGGCGAGGGGCCTTGAGGGTTCTCTTCTTGCCTGTGACGCGTTCGCCTCCGCCCTCGGGCTCGTCTCCGCTCGCATCCTCTTCCGAGGATGCTCCCATTACGCCTGCGGGACTACCCTCGGGGTTATCTTTCCCGGGCGCGCCTTTCTTTTTGTTCTTCCTCTTATTGAGCCTAGCTCTCTTTCGCGTTGGACCATCCTCGTCCAAGTTGGAAAAATCCACAGACTTCTTGGTGGATCCGATTTGAAAGGTTTTTTCAGGTTTGGGATTCTTGAGAGACAACATATAACATTCCCAAGCCTCCTTGACATTGTAGAGAACCTCACCTGTCCCCTCGGAGGTGGGGAATTTGATCTTCTGTGGTAGGTGGAGATTATCGAAATCAACGAGGGCTGGTCACCCAATTATGATGTTGTAAGGGATCTCTATTTCCACCACCGCATAAGTGACCATCAAAGTCTTCTGTTGTGGGGCACGACCAAAAGAGGTGGCCAAGTGAATCTGTCCACGAGGGATAACCTCGGAACCTCCGAAGCCAATGAGGGCTATTTTGAGGGGTTCGAGGGGAATGTTTGTGATATTTATCTTTTGAAAAGTAGAGTAAGGGAGAACATTCACAGAGCTTCCACTACCAACCAGAACCCTCTTTACAACATGGTTATGAACGTCTCAGCTAACCACTATAGGACAGTCAGAGGTTTCACTGACCCCATGGGGTGTTACAGTGTGTTCTAGGTCCTCTTCTGTGAATCCTATTGCTTCATTCTCCCTTGAGTTGGGGGTGCTTCCCTCTTTGATGGAGTACACTTGTTTTAGAACCGAGGGCCTTTGGAATCCGCTCCCGAGGAGCCCCCAGCAATCATATCGATCACTGCGAAGGGTGTATTTTCCACCTCGGACACCTTCTGCTTGCCCATGTTTCTGCTCTCAGGGTGGCGCTCTCGGGGGCTTCTCGAGTGTGAGGGACTTCTCCTCTGAACCTTGGTTCGCTCGCTACAGTGCTCATCATAACGCTCCAAAATTTTGACAAACTCTTACAGGTGGCCCCCAGCAATGAGCCTTTGTAATTCATTCTCCAACTATCAACATTCATCTATGTCATGCCCCTTTTGCTTGTGGAAGGAGTAATACTTTCCCGAGCGCCTTTGAGCCTCAGTTTCCCTCAACTTTGGAGGCCTCTTGAAGAGCTTCTTATCAGAAAGGAGTAGATCTCGGAGATTGGCCTATTGAGAGGAATACGCTCGTGCCTGCGAGGTGGTGGAGAGGACTTACGACGTTCCTTGTGATTGTCCTCACGCCCCCTGTCACTCTTGTGATGGCCCGACGGCTTTGACGCGTTGGACTTATACATGTCTTCGAGTGCAAAAAAGGGCTCTACGATCTCTCTCATTGCCATAAGGGATGTGGGCCTCCCTTTAACTATAACCTTAGCAATTCGTTGCTCACGTAGTGTTTATGGTTGATGGCCTTGAACAACACATAGATGAGGAAATCCATCAAGGGCCTCTCCACCAACAACACTTCTTTGTTGAATTGCCCAAAGAAGGAACGCAAGGATTCATTCTCGCCCTAGGCAAAGTTGTAAAATGCCGTGGACGTAATGACTGGGGCCTTTAAAGAATTAAAGTGGTTCAAAAAGGCACTGGTGAGCTCATTATACCCCCTTATCGAGCGAGGTGGCAATCGTTTGTACCAATCTTGAGCCATACCCACGAGAGAGGTGACAAAGACCTTGGCCCAATAGTGGCTGGAATGCTCGTAGAGGTGCATTAGGTGCAGAAAATTGTTTAAATGTTCAGCGGGGTCAGTGGTTCTATCATAGTGATTGATAGAAGTGGGGACTTTGTCCATTCCTGCTTGGGCCATCAAAACTTCCGCCACGAGGGGGAGAACCCCTAGCTAGGGGATGGTAATATCACACCTCATTGTCATAATTTTCATAGTTCTCTTCATCTCCCCTGGGCCTAGGAGCGTGATTCCTGTTCACATGGCGGTGAGCATCTCTAGCCTTGGCTCTCTCACCCCCAGCATGGGGGGCCTGAGACCGCGCTCGAGAGAGCTGCTCCACCATGTTCTGGAGCCCTTCTAGCTGGTTTTGCACAACTACGAGTAGGTTGGGGTCTTCCCCCTCGTCCTTACTCCCCCTCTTCGAGGCCTGAGAATGAGCCTCCTCATCGACATCAATCCTGTCAACAGGCTCCTTCCCCTTGTCACCCTGTGGTCGTTCCTGTGCTCTTCTCGGGGAGCTTCTTTCGCACGGATAAGTAGTGGCGGTGGTGGCCTGGCCTGCAACATAGCTTGGGCAGCCATGAGCGGATAAACCTGCCATGCTCCCATGGGAGGGGCGATTTGTGTAGCCTACCCTAACGGGAAATTGGTAGCTGTAAAATTCTTTCGACCGCTTGGACTTCGTATTGGGCATAGATAGCTTGTAAATGTCTCTGGGTCATGGGAGGCATCTCCACCCCCTCAATTTCTCTGGGAATGACAACGGGGAGTTGCATCATCCGGGCGTGGTATGGTTGGACGACGGGCATCATACCAGGCGGCGCAACCATGTACCCTGTTGGTGGCATCATCATAGGGTAGCCACCTGGGCTAGGTATGGTAGAGGCTGGCTGATTCAGGGTGGCGATTTGAACTAGAGGCCCTTGCTAGTCCAGCGTCGGGTGGTTCTGGGAGACCTCAGCGGTGGTGGATACAAATTCGGCTGCACCTAATATAGGCATGTTGCCATTGCCGCCATGTGGGAGGTCGCTCCACCTCCTACGGCTCCTGACCTGGTAGTCATCATCGTAATGGACTAGGTGTTTGTTTCTCAACTAGCAACGAAAGAAAAGTAAAAGAGAAAGGACGGTTTCCCATAAACGATGCCAAAATGATGGGGTCTGATCCGATATGGCCAACTCCAACACTTTAGAATTTGTTTAAGTAGGAAAACGGGGGATCAAGTGCCCAGGCAAGGATTGCCGGAGTGAGTGGGTTCAACCTGCTAGGAAAAACACAGCAAAGGACGTTAGAAGGCCAAGCTGGGGAAATGGAGGGTGAGACCTAGTTTAGCTCTCCGACGCTCAAGTCAGTATCAGGTGATAAAGAAGAAGAAGATAAAACATAGCTCAAATGTGTGAAGCTTGTTTACAGAGTATGAGTGATCCCGAGTATTTATAGTTGAGGGTCAGGGACCTTTTGGTAATTGCCACCAAGTGGTCCTGAATTGGTGTCACCCTAGACGCGTGGCGTGATGAGGAACCTTTGAAAAGGACCTCCTGCAAAAGCCTGCAAAAAGGTTGGTGGAGAGCAACAGTGACAGGTGAGAGCTGGTGTACTATTTGTCAAAGAGCATTACTAGGTTGTTACCGAGGGCCAAGCATGCTCGAGTTTAGTATGGACTTTGGGGCTCGTAGGTCCGAGGGGGTACCTGGGCTCAAAGAGTTGGCGTGGAACGAATAGCTTCGCCTTTACAGCTATGGTGCACTCTCGAGGGCGGGCCCTGAGGTGGCCTCGAGGGCTATATTGCAATAGTATTCCTAGCCATGCTCGTCTGCTCGGGAGGAGGCTATGGTTCTCTTTGAAGAGAGAATGGATGTTCTCTCGAGGGGAACAGTTGATCTCGAGGGGGTGCTTGAGACGTGGCCTTGAAATGCCACGATGTCGTGCTTTAGATAGGCCACATGTCGTATACGTGTCTAGAGCGTATTTTAGCCTCATCAAAATTACCACAATTATTGAAACTTTTTAAAGTGACTTGTATTAAATAATTGAGTGTGTTCGATTTTATTAAAATTAATATAATATGGGAATGCGTGATGTTAAAATTAATATAATATCGGAACGTGTGATACTTACAATAATAAAGGTGAAATATCTTCAATTGTTAACAAAAATAATACTTGAAAATTAACAAAAATTAATATAATATCGGAATGTGTGATATTTGAAAATTGTTAACAATAATAATATTCCTAATAGAGGACTAATGAGGGAATATTGTAGTAAGCATTCAATTATTGAAATTTCAGAATTTGATATCTAAATTTTGAATCTTGTTTACCTAAGTGCTCAATTTTAAATTTGATGGAATCTTTTGATCAAGAGACTACGAATATTCCTTTTTTTTTAAAGAATGACATATTCAAAATTTCATAGGATTTTAAAATTAGATACTTTTTTGAAAGCTAAGCCCCTCAACGTGAAATTTTATTGCAAATCAAAGAGGTATAATATGAAAAACATAAGAATAAATAACAGAAAATCAACATAGGCCGAAACCATAATTCTAATAAATTTGTAGGCTACCATATTAGTATCAAATCTAGTAAAAGAGAAACAAATCCTATTATCTATTGAACTCCCTCTAAGTATCTTGTCACAATTCCTTATTTTAATCGGATTCGACTACTTAAAGTTAAATTTGTTCTTTCCAAATAGATTCTAATCCAATTCGGGCATGGTTTCCTAACAATCTCTTTGGCGGATTGAGAAGGAAGGTTGTCTTGGATAGCAACAGATGAATCGGCCAAAAGGTTTCTCGCAGAAGACACAATCTCATGAGATGAGCGACCCAAATCTGTGTTATTTTTATTCCTCCCACCCCCAAAGTATTTACAAAATAACAACAATCAGGACTTCATTAATCTCCAGTGTAATGAGAATCTCCGCCAAGTGTGGGTATTCTCTCCTATCTTCACTCGCCAACCGATTCTTGCTATCAAGATATATCGCGCCTCCGCCAAATTCTACTAGGCAAAAGCGGGAGACAATCCCAATGATGCGTTCCCATAAACCAGAGTTAGGAAAATATGTTGCCTTATGACTTAGACTGAGAAGGTTGTCTAAAAGGCGGACAATACGCCACAATTGTTTAGTCAACATAGTAAGGAACGAAGGAAGATCTTGATAACGATGACAAAGTGAATGGCGTATTTATAAAACTAGGGTTTGAAGGCGGTTCTCATAGAAGAAAACTCTTATACTGGAGAAAAGATCTTAGGAAAGTTTTTTGTTGAAATTAGATACTTAAGTTAAAGATTCAAATGTTAAATATCGTATTATTAAATTTAAAAGATTGGTTACTAAAATATAAAACACTTCATGTAGCACCCCGAACAGTGGGCACCATATCCCCCGCACTATAGCTCGACACGTGTAATGAAACAAGGACTTCGGATACGCATCAAACCACAGCGAACGGGAGACAAAACAAAATCAAACCCTAGTCTAGGCGGTCTAGACCCTAGAACAGAGTGCGCAACAAGATTAAATCACAAGTGCGGAAGCATCAGGATCCATACAGACAGATATACATATACGAAATACATTAGCAGAACTTAAAACAATTATACATGCCATGCCTCTACAGGCCAAATAAATCATAATACATGCTTTCCATAACGTATCAAATTCATATACATAGTTTCAAGAGCTCAAGAGTACCGAATAAACTTAAACAAAATGCATGCAACTCGAACAACACGACTATAAGGACTCAAAGATAGACCGTCGGCTAGCACGAACCAAACCTATATCTGCAGCTCAAGAAACAAGGGGGAAAAAGAGAGAAACAACGAGGGTCAGTCCTAAAGACTGGTGAGGGGGCTAACACACGCACCTATATACGTATAGAGCAAAACAAGTATCAAGAGCGTAGATAATCCATGAACCGGGGATGGGTTTTTCACACCAAATCTTTCCCGTGATAATAGATATATATATTGAAAGAAGTTAAAGGCCGAGGGCCAAAATAACCAATTTTAATTAATTGAGAAATCGATTCCCATTTCCTAGATTCAAGGCAAGATAAGACAAGACATACTAACTCGGCGGGTATGAGTTTTTCTATGTAAAGACAAGTACAAATCTAGCAAGTTCAAAATAAAACAATCCCACCTCAACTCAGGTGATGGAAGGGTGGATCCTACCCTTAACCATCCGTACATGTAAGCAGGACATGAGGTTCGCGTCACTTACGCCTGTCGGACTCCATCCCCACCAACCTCCTATTGGGTTCCGGTATATCCTACGAGTGGAGATCATGTAAAGGAGGTTTGTCCGGTGACCCCTTGGCCGTCCCGGAGTCTCCTTACACACAATCTCCAGGGCCCATCATGTGACACCCCGATTTCTCGGCCGTACAGGTACACGCGCCACGCGTCTGAGTTTTTAGATTTAGGATTTATTTGATTCCTTTTTCTACCTAATTGCGTTATTTTAATTCCCTTGACTTTAATACCTGCAATTTTATGATTCAAATTTTCTAGTCTTTGTAAAATTTATTACGTGAATTGTATATTTATTTCTCCGAGCATGATTAAGTGTTTAAATGAATTTCAATTGTGAGAATTCTATGCCTATTTGTCCTTAATTGAAGCTTTGTATAACTTTTGGACTTAATTGATAATTTCTTAAGAACTTTTTTGTAACTTTTATAAATTGAGTACCTAATTGCATAACTTTATATTTGTTGAGGACTTAGTTGCAATTTCCCCTCTTTTCTCCCCCTTCTTGCACGATATGTATACATACACCTACATCTCTTTCTTTTCTTCATTTCCTACACACAAACACAAGATAATCTTTCCCTTCTCCTTCCCTCTCCATTTCGGTGCACACAAGGAAGCTAGAGACCAAGGTTTTCTTTCATTTTTTCTCCAAGAAATCAAGCTCAAGACCCTCTCTTCTCTTCTTCCCCTTCATCTCTTTTTCTTCCAAGGTAAGATGGTATGTGTGTGTTAATAATTCTTAAGTTATGCTAGGGTTTTATGATTTGTAAAGAATCCATGAGCAAATATGAGTTATATATGATGATTTTGAGTTGATACATGCTTATATATCTTGAGATACATGAAACTTGGACCATATTTGACCACTTGGCATTTTGGGGTTTCTTGATGCATAATTTGATGAATCAAAGCATGGTATATTGGTTTTCTTTGTGACCTAATGTTATATTTGAGTTATATACTTGTTGTGTGGTCTTTTGGGAGTGTTTTGGTTGAGTTTTCTTGTGGTTATTGCTTCCTTTTCTTCCCTCCACGAACAATGCCTGTTGCTACACCTTTTTCAGCCTAGAATGTCTACCTGGGCGGGTAGTTTTTGTGAAGGAAACTACCCGGGAGGGTACCCCCTTTATGCAGAAACTTTCTGCCCTGTTTTCCCCGGGCGGGTACTTCTCCTTGTTCTTTTACCCGGCCGGGTACCCCCTCGTATGACCTCGGATTGAGCTAATTTTCGGACACGATCAACTTCTTTGAGTCTAGAATACTCTCCTGGAATCACCTCAATATTGTTTCCCATTTGTGAGATATTACCAATTCTTTTTGGTGTCGCCACTTCGCCGGAAATCTGCTTTCACCTAACTTCGGGCCTACGCCATTTTCAACTCGCTTTGGACCATGATCAGTGCCACATATCATTGGAAAGCCCTGTGTGCCTACTTTCATTTACAATAAACAAAACCTAATTCCAATTTATAGAACACAAGATATTCCCATTTTCCTATAGCATGTGCAATTCCAAAAACTGTCAGCTTTTCCTAAACTTTGCCAAAACCTCTCTTCTTGCGTTCCTTTCACCCCTTTGGCTCTAGTATGTGACTTATATGAGTTATATGCTTGCTTAATTGATAAGAATACTCTTGTTTGACATTCCTTGGTTCTTATTTGCTTAACTTGATTGTTTGAACACGATCACTTCCATTCATGACATATTTATGAATTAATGCATATTGAATCATGCCATGACATGATGCACCACTTCATGAACATCGCCATGTGTCCTAGTTGGTTTCATTTTGAGTCTTGTCTCACGAGTATTGTCATTGTCCTTCTTGCACAGTGATCTCCTCGGGGGAGACTTTCCGATTTCGTGGTCCTTCTCTTGGTCTTTCTTGCACTTGGAGGTAAGAGTTTTCTTTATAAATGACCTATAACCATGCATGACTTAAAAGTATGCCAAATGTTTTTCATATTAAAGTTAACCATATCTTTTATACCGGCTATGTACCGGAAATGATTTATAAACTGCGTAGTGTTAACCCTGGCCTGTTTTGTGAGATATTCCTGATTGCCCCCGGCTTTCCTAGTGCTGGGCTAGCCGGTGTGGATCTTGCACCTGTTCCTGGGGCCCAGGGGCTTATGCTGTAGCGCCCCAATGCCACAACCCCGCACCGTTGTATCACCCAAGTAACTAGGAAGCTTTATTACTCGAGAGATACTTCGGCGAACGGACAGAACATAACAAAGATCAGAGTAACCAGTGTTGCCAACGCAGCGGAATTTCAGAATAATTTTAAACTTTTGAAAACATGAATGCAACACAGTAGTATATGCATAATCACCGAAACAAGTAGCCATAATATTAACATAAAACCTTAGTCCAATAGGAAAACAAAGGAACATAATAAAACGGAGTCCAAGTAATTCAGGTCGTAGCCTGAACAAGTTCTCATAGTAAAACATGCAACGTAAAGGTAGAGGTAACCACGACTATGCAGGACAAAGGAAAAGTAACTAGCAATCCTGACTTAACAAAAGACCTCCTACAGCTTCAAGATACCTCTAGGAAGCGCCGGGCTGCCTACCTGAAACCATGAGGTCAGAAAACAGGGTGGAGGTATTAGTCAAAGGGACTAAGTGAGGTAATTCGTAGAAATAAAGAATAATTGAACTTGTGGGGTTTTGAAAGGTTTTCTTAGTAACTTTTCTCAAACCGGAAAGATAACTCTTTTATCTTGAAATGGGATTTTTCACAAGCACACACAAGCACACATATCAGAGGTTCTGGTTCATACATACTTTATATAAACGGGGAACAGGATACGGGATATTTTCAAAAATATGAACCAGACTTTAAAACCAAAATTTGCCCGCAAGCTAGGCCATATCCATCCTTTACTCCTCAAAAACATTTACAAAGTTGGTATCGAGATCCATTAGGATCCCAACACCCATAATCACATGCACCACCCCTTCTCCCCTTATTGTCGCGCCCAGGGAGCTACCCCGCGGTGACGTGCGAAACGGGAGGAATTTACCACCTCTCCCGACCTTCGATGTGGAGTAACCAACCTCCGATTAAACCATCACCAAGGTCAGTACGGCGGCCAGTATCATAGTAGCCATTGGCACACGCCTCCCGGTCTACTACTAACCATACCGCCAGGGCCCAACATAACAAAGTTTCCAAAGCTTGCTTTCAAAATAACAAAGGTGCATAAGCACACAGAGTTCAAATGACTGAACCTTTAATCAAAGCAGTATAACAGTGAACAGAACATATATCAGAGATCATTGACTTTAAACTCGAAGCATTGTCCCAAACGGGAAAACGTTAACTTGAAAGATAGGAATCTTTGCACCCGAAGGCGTTGATTTTGAAATCATTTGAAAACGAAGGAATATTCATGGTTCCAGTTGAAATAGTTTAAACCTCACCTATTTATTTAGATAAGTTGATAGTTGGTAGAAGACAGGGTTCACACAGTACCCTACGGATCCCAGAACTCGGTATTATCTCCTGTAAGTGACAGACTACTATGAGCTTAAGGGTCTGAGTCCCACACATGATTAATGATGCATGATTGAGTGCGGGTAGTCAAGTATTGAAGTGTAAGATTGAAAAGAATACGACACATTTAAACAAGGGATAATCTTTCCCGAAGAAAGAATTCGGGCAAACGATTAGTCTCATTAGAAAGCTCGTATCAAAAGCTTAGGGGTATGTTCTTAGGGTCTTAGAACAACCCCAATGTGAACTTTGAAATCTACTTTGATCCCTTGTTTTTGAGAATTTTCGAAAAAGGCTTTGACCGTTGAATTCGTCTCTTTGAAATGATCAATTAGGTTAAAAGTCAAAATTCTTGGTCAAGGTCAAAGTCAAAAGTCAGAGTCAAAGGTCAAGGGTCAAAGGTCAAAGGTCACTATTCAAGTATACGGTATATATACTGTATGTATACTGTACTTATACTGTATGTATACGTGTATTTATATAGTATGTATACGGTATTTATACTGTATGTATACGGTATTTATACGGGGATACCTACTGTATTTATACAGTATTTATACAAGGTACATACAGTATTTATACAAGAATACATGCGGTATTTATACTAGAATACATACGGTATTTATACAAAAGTACATACGTATTTATTAAGGAAATACACATAGTATTTATACGAAAGTACACACGTATTTATACATATTGGAATCAAATACATATACGTATATTATACATGTATACCATAACATATATCAATTGGTCAAGTAATTATGTAAGAATTAATTAAACATGTAACATTTAAAACTATAGGTTATACTTTAATTAGGTAACATTAAATAACATGTAACATTTAATTAAATCATGAAATAAATTAAATTACCTAAGTATGATCATAAAATAATTAAAATGTAACATATAACATGCTAGCATAATTGTCACATAATTAATTTGTCACAAAATTAAATTATGTAACACATTTCATAATAAACTATACTATAAGAATATAATTCATAAATTCATGAATATTTAAAAACATAAATTAAATCACATAATTCATGCATAAAATAAAACATAAATTAAATCCTAAACCTAGCATAATTAATAAATAAAATAAAACATAAAATAAAACATAAATTAAACTAATTAAAACATAAAAAATAAGAAAACTAACCTTAGGGAGAGAGAGTGTGGCGTGAGAATGGCTGGTGTGGGGGAGAAATGAGACCCCAACACACTTATTTATAGTTGTAGGGAAGGACTAGAGTGCAAATAATATTTATTTTAGGGGCTTAAGGTGGGGTATTTTGTGAAATTTCCAAAAATAGGTTTCCTTCTTTACATAATTGTCACAGCAGGGGTATTCTGGTAATTCCACCTTTCTCCTTCGTATTTTTGATGTTGGAAAAGTGCCCAAGAGCTAGGAAATAAAATTAGCTTCGAAACGGTTACTCACGGGTCAAAATCGGACGTACGGTTTAAAAGTTATAAGCTTCGGAAGATTTGATTTTTTTGAATTTCGAAAATTAATTAAATTATGAAATAAATACTAGGATAAGATATGAAGGTCCAAAAGGCTTTCCAAAAATGTAGAAAAAATCGAGGAACGTTATGGTGATGATCCCAAGGGCTAAATCATTCTAACGAAGGAAATATTTCTTACCGACGAAAATTTTTATTTGAAAATAAATTCTTAAATTGCTCTGGACACATAAACGAAACCTCAAAGCATTGAAAAGAGAGTTGAAATATTCTAAGAAGATAGGTATAGGTTCTTTAAGGTCTCCTGAATAAAACGGTATAATGCTGGTTCGGAAATAAATAGTGCTCTTAGGGTTTAAAGGTAGTTTTCCCCCTTTTGGTCACCTAATATCACATATGAGCACTCATTTCATGTAGGGATGCATGATATAAATTGTCTTAAATACGGATCAAGTTCTATAAATGCCCTTACGTTGCCCTTAGCTTACCTTTATTGATCCGATCCCGAACCGGGCTGTCACAACCTCCCCTCCTTAAGAAGAATCTGTCCTCAGATTCTCTTCGTGATCTCTGAACAATTTGGGATAGTGTTTTTGCATCTTTTCTTCAGTTTCCCAGGTAACCTCCTCTGAACCGTTCCTTTTCCATAAAACCTTAACCAATGGAATCTTTTTATTTCTTAATTCCTGGAATTTCTTATCCAGGATCTTAACCGCCTTCAACTGGTAGGTTAGATTAGGTTCTAACGGAACTTCTTCTACTGGCACCACCTGTGCCTCATCAGCAAAGTATTTACGAAGTTGGGATACATGAAATACATTATGGATTCCTGTTAAGCTTGCTGGTAGATCCAGACGATACGCTGTTGGACCCACGCGTTCAAGTATCTCAAAAGGTCCTATGTACCTAGGGTTCAATTTTCCACCTTTTCCAATCCTTGTGAACCCTTTCCTTGGTGATGCTTTCAGAAACACTTTCTCACCCACATCAAACTCTAAATCCCTTCTTCTTTTGTCGGCATAGCTCTTCTGTCGGTCCTGGGTGGCTTTCATTCTTTGCCTGATTATCCGAATCTTTTCTGTAGCCCTTTCAATCCATTCGAGTACTTTGGCCCTGGGAGTTCCCTCAGAGGTATCCCTTGTCTCATCCATATCCCAATATAATTGAGATCTGCATTTTCTTCCATACAAGGCTTCATATGGGGCTGCTTGAATTGAAGCTTGATAACTGTTATTGTATGCAAATTCCACGAGGGGTAAACAATCTTTCCAGCTGTCTGAAAAGTCCAAAGCACATGCTCTTAACATATCCTCCAAATATTTAATCAACCTTTCTGACTGTCCGTCTGTCTGCGGGTGTGCCGCTGTACTGAAATGTTACTTACTTCCCATCAGAATTTGAACATTTTGCCATAGTTGTGATGTAAACTTTGGGTCTCGATCAGACACTATACTCACCGGCACTCCATGTAATCTCACAATTTCCTGCTGATACAGTTTTGCTAAGGATTTAACTTTATCCGTAGTCTTGACTGGTAGGAAGTGTGCTGATTTTGTCAATCTGTCAACTATGACCCATATACTGTCCTGTCCTCCTTTGACTTTAGGTAACCCAGTAACAAAATCCATGGTTATTTGCTCCCACTTCCATGTAGGAATTGGTAGTGGTTGTAACTTCCCTGCTGGTTTTTGGTGTTCTGCTTTAACTTTCTGACAAGTTAAGCACTTCTTAACATAATCAGCAATGTCTCTTTGCATTCCGTTCCACCAAAATTGCTTCTTAAGATCTTGGTACATCTTCGTTCCTCCAGGGTGTACTGTGTAACGTGTCTTATGTGCTTCATCAAGTATTTCCTTTCGGATAGCTGAAGGCACACAGACTCTGTTCTTATATCTCAAGATTCCATCTTCACTTTTACTGAATTTTGTCTCATCATCCTTCTCCTTGGAATTGAGACACTTTTTAATCCATTCGTCAATAGCTTGCGTCTTTATCAATCGATCCTTCAGCGGTGACGAAATTATTAGATTTGCCAACTTAGCTCTAGGAATCACTTGAGCTGGTTTTCTTCCACACTCTATTGGGTGTCCTTCGACATGCGCTATATTAGCCTTTCGACTCAATGCATCAGCCACCACGTTAGCCTTTCCAGGATGGTATTGAATTGTACAATCATAATCTTCCAGAAACTCCATCCACCTTCTCTGTCTCATATTTAGTTCCTTTTGAGTGAACAAGTACCGCAAACTTTTATGATCTGTGAACACTTCAAAGGTTACCCCATACAAGTAATGTCTCCATTTTGCAAGGGCAAAGACGATCGCTGCTAGCTCTAAATCATGGGTGGGGTAGTTGGCTTCATGTGGTTTAAGCTTTCTTGATGCATATGCTATCACCTTTCCATGCTGCATCAGAACGCATCCTAACCCTTCTTTCGAAGCATCGGTATAAACGGTGTAACCTTCCTTCCCTTCTGGTAATGTTAGTACATGTGCGGTAGTTAATCTTTTCTTTAATTCCTGAAAACTCTGTTCGCATTTCTCTGTCCATACGAACTTTCCTTCCTTCTTGGTTAACTGAGTAAGTGGTGCAGCTATCTTTGAAAAATCCTGCACGAATCTTCGATAGTATCCTGCGAGTCCCAAAAAGCTTCTTACCTCAGAAGGATTCCTTGGTTGTTTCCAATCTAAAATCGTTTCAATTTTCGAGGGATCCACTTCAACTCCTGAACCAGATATGATATGTCCTAAGAACGAGATCTTTTCCAACCAAAACTCACATTTGCTGAATTTTGCATAAAGCTTGTGATCCAGCATAGTGCTCAGCACTGACCGAAGATGTTTGTCATGATCCTCTGGTGTCTTGGAAAAGACCAAAATATCATCAATAAAGATCACCACGAACTTGTCAAGAAACGGCCGAAAAATCCGATGCATCATATCCATAAATGCAGCTGGGGCGTTCGTTAGCCCAAAGGGCATTACTATGAACTCAAAATGCCCATAACGACTATTGAACACTGTCTTGGGAATATCCTCTTCTCTAATTTTCAATTGATAGTACCCTTGCCTCAAATCTAGCTTGGAGTATATTTGCGATCCTTGAAGTACATCGAATAACTCCTCGATGTGAGGAAGAGGGTACTTATTTTTCACCGTCATCCTGTTGAGCTCTCGGTAGTCGATGCAAAGTCGTAACGACCCATCTTTCTTCTTAACAAATAACACAGGTGCTCCCCAAGGAGAAGTACTAGGGCGGATATAACCTGCCTCTAGCAATTCATCAAGTTGTTTCCTTAACTCCTGAAGTTCAGCCGGTGCCATCCGGTAGGGTGCCTTAGAGTATGGCTCGGCCCCTGGAACTGTCTCAATCACAAATTCTAGTTCACGGTCTGGTGGTAAGGTGTTTAAGTGTTCGGGAAACACTTCTAAGAACTTGTTAACAATCTCCACTTCTTCTATTTTACTCTGATCCTTTGGTCTATTTAAGAGGTAAGCAACGAACCCTGTAGCTCCCTTCTGAATCATCCTTTTTGCTTCCATTGCCGAAATCATCCGTGTTTGTCCTCCTTGTTCATCTGATGTGGGACTTTCATCCCTTCCTAAGATAACTTCCTTCTTGAAACAATCCAGCTTGACTCGGTACTTATGAAGCCAATTCATTCCCAAAATAATCCCATACTTTGTCATAGGTAGTGTAATAAGATCCAAGGGGTAAAACTGACCGTTGATTCTTATGGGGCAGCATTTATATACTTGATCCGTTTTAAGGCAAGTTCCTAAGGGAGAACTTACTTCGAAAAGATATGGCAATTGTTCAAGTGGAAAATGTAAATGCGCAAAAAATTTGGATGCAATGAATGAATGCATGGCACCAGGGTCGTATAGAACCTTAACTGGCGTGTCAAGAACATTTACCGTACCTTCCACAACAGCTGTAGGGTCTGGCTCATCGCATCCATCCAGAGCATAAGCCCTTCCTCTGACCATTGGCTTGTTTCCATTCCCCGCCACCGCTTTACCTTTGCCTTGATACCCTTGCCGTCCTGGCCTACCTTTTGCTTTTGGACAATTCCTGAGCTTGTGGTCAGGACTTCCACAATAGAAGCACTGGCCAGTTTTCTTTCTACAGGTTGCTTCGGTATGCCCTGGCCTATGGCAGAATTCACATTCGATCTCGTTCTGAGGGGCAAGTGGTGCTTGCGGGGGTGCCATCATTGGTCTCTTTCCTGATCTAAAATTTGACTGATTGGCTGAGCGTTTGAATCCCTGTGGTGGTTTCGATTGATATGGCTTCGCATGGTTTGCGGTCATCCTGATCTCTCTATGGGCTGCTTCAGTACTCAAAGCTGTTTCAACTGCCTGAGTATATCCTTCAAGATTCAGAGGTGCTAAAGCCCACCGTAATTCTGACTTAAGTCCATTAATGAATCGTTTGGTCTTTCTACGCTCATCGTACAGAATATGCGGTGCATATTGTATCAGTCTCACAAACTTGGCCTCGTACTCTGCCACAGTTAGCGTTCCCTGGGTAAGATTCATAAACTCAGACTCCCGGGCATCTCGAGCGACTTGCGGAATAAACTTGTCCTCGAATGCCCTTACAAACGCAGTCCAGCCGTACCTTATTCCATTTTCAATCCACACATTCTTCGTATGATTCCACCAGTTTAGCGCTGCTCCTTCCAGGAGGAAGGTCGCAAATTGAACTCGCTCTCTATCCTCTGGAAAGATATTCATAGCTTCGAAGATCTTCACTAAGCTCGCAATCCAGTTTTCAGCTTTAAGATCATTGGGCTCTCCGAAGAACTTCTGGGGATTCATTCGGAGAAACTTTTCAAGTGTCTTTTCATTAGCTGAATTGTGAACCCGTGCAAATTGCCTCAAAGCCTCCCCAATTTCTGGTTGTTCTTATGGCATCGGTGGAGGACGGGGAAATTCTTCAGGTGGTGGCGGTGGCGGTGGAATGCGTTCACGTGGTGCTCTTCTCGGGGGCATAGCGTCACTGTACTCAGAATATCACCTAAACATATATAATGCATGACGATAAGAATGGTCCATATACTCATTGATCCACATCAATAGTATAACTCAACCATCAAAATTTGCACTTGGGCACGTAGTCATCAATTCAAAGTGTCACAATTTTAATCCATTAAGCAATCATTATTCACAAGTAACAGAAAACAGTCACATATATAGATGCACAAAATGAAATGGTATGATCCATGCACGGCCCTAATGGTATCTTGAAGCACTTCTAAGACTCATGACATGATAAATATAGAAAACAGTAACATGCAGTTATATGAGTAAAGCCGCAAAAGATGATGTCATATATGCAAAATTTTGGAAAAGCTTTTATACAAAGGCTATATCTGACCAAAAAGACAAAAAGGGGGAGGACCCGATGCTAAGTCGAGTTGCTCCCGTATTGCCTAAGCTCTCCAAAACATCATCTGTCAACTGTCATAATCTGCCAAAAAGCGGGGATCCCTGGAGTATATATAATCCCCTCTGCACCTGTCGGAAGTCACCCTATCTGTCATAATATGCTGCATACCTGCTGAGTATATATATGCTACTGCTATCTGCCTCTATATACAAGTCCCAACGGTCCGGACTCAGCTCCTCTACTGCTGGCTATAACTGGCTCCATCGCTATCATCAGACACAGCAATATAATTTCCCTGTCGTGCTGGAGATGGGCTCTCCTCCTCAGATGATCCCTCTGTCTCCTGGTCCTCTCCTGCATGTGTGTCCATAGGGTCCTCTGGAGCAGCTGGCTCACTGTGTATTGGTCCCTCGTACTCTAAAGCCGCCTGCTCATCGGTAAGGTAGAAAGTCTCACAAAGTCTGGCCCTAATCCGGCTCTGATATCGATGGTGCATCTCCATAGCAAAATCTCTATCAGTAGTCATACATGCCAAGTCTACCTCTAACTGTGCAATACGGGATGCCTGCTGGGCTCTGGCCTGGCGCTCCGCTGTCAGTCGAGCCTCCATCTCTCTGGCATGCTCCCGAGCAATATCCCGGTCAGTCCGGTGCTGTGCTGCCAAATCATGGTAGCGAATGGCCTCCAGCCGAACCTCTCTCAATCTTAAGCTATCCTGTAGGTACTCGTCCCGCTCAGCCTCCAGCTGATGAACAACCTTATTGGGGTATGAATACCCCGGGTGTCCTCTCTCCTGCGCTCGCTGCCATGTATAGTAACGGGCCCTGCCACGGCGAACTACTGCTACTATACGAGGGGACTCAAGCTCCTCAAAATATACCTCATCCTGCTCTCGCTGACTCAGGTTGTCCATAACTATAGTGAAAGCAAGCTGGCTCGCACTGTTCATAACTACAGAGTAAGCACAGATATGAATACCAAGATGTAGAGCAAGCAAACTCAAAACATCCTCTATGCTCCGAGCTCCCAGGTTAAGTCTCTTCTTACTCAACCTGAGGCTCTGATACCACCTTAGCTGTAGCGCCCCAACGCCACAACCCCGCACCGTTGTCTCACCCAAGTAACTAGGAAGCTTTATTACTCGAGAGATACTTCGGCGAACGGACAGAACATAACAAAGATCAGAGTAACCAGTGTTGCCAACGCAGCGGAATTTCAGAATAATTTTAAACTTTTGAAAACATGAATGCAACACAGTAGTATATGCATAACCACCGAAACAAGTAGCCATAATATAAACATAAAACCTTAGTCCAATAGGAAAACAAAGGAACATAATAAAACGGAGTCCAAGTAATTCAGGTCGTAGCCTGAACAAGTTCTCATAGTAAAACATGCAACGTAAAGGTAGAGGTAACCACGACTATGCAGGACAAAGGAAAAGTAACTAGCAATCCTGACTTAACAAAAGACCTCCTACAGCTTCAAGATACCTCTAGGAAGCGCCGGGCTGCCTACCTGAAACCATGAGGTCAGAAAACAGGGTGGAGGTATTAGTCAAAGGGACTAAGTGAGGTAATTCGTAGAAATAAAGAATAATTGAACTTGTGGGGTTTTGAAAGGTTTTCTTAGTAACTTTTCTCAAACCGGAAAGATAACTCTTTTATCTTGAAATGGGATTTTTCACAAGCACACACAAGCACACATATCAGAGGTTCTGGTTCATACATACTTTATATAAACGGGGAACAGGATACGGGATATTTTTAAAAATATGAACCAGACTTTAAAACCAAAATTTGCCCGCAAGCTAGGCCATATCCATCCTTTACTCCTCAAAAATATTTACAAAGTTGGTATCGAGATCCATTAGGATCCCAACACCCATAATCACATGCACCACCCCTTCTCCCCTTATTGTCACGCCCAGGGAGCTACCCCGTGGTGACGTGCGAAACGGGAGGAATTTGCCACCTCTCCCGACCTTCGATGTGGAGTAACCAACCTCCGATTAAACCATCACCAAGGTCAGTACGGTGGCCAGTATCATAGTAGCCATTGGCGCACGCCTCCCGGTCTACTACTAACCATACCGCCAGGGCCCAACATAACAAAGTTTCCAAAGCTTGCTTTCAAAATAACAAAGGTGCATAAGCACACAGAGTTCAGAAGACTGAACCTTTAATCAAAGCAATATAACAGTGAACAGAACGTATATCAGAGATCATTGACTTTAAACTCGAAGCATTGTCCCAAACGGGAAAACGTTAACTTGAAAGATAGGAATCTTTGCACCCGAAGGCGTTGATTTTGAAATCATTTGAAAATGAAGTAATATTCATGGTTCCAGTTGAAATAGTTTAAACCTCACCTATTTATTTAGATAAGTTGATAGTTGGTAGAAGACAGGGTTCACACAGTACCCTGCGGATCCCAGAACTCGGTATTATCTCCTGTAAGTGACAGACTACTATGAGCTTAAGGGTCTGAGTCCCACACATGATTAATGATGCATGATTGAGTGCGGGTAGTCAAGTATTGAAGTGTAAGATTGAAAAGAATACGACACATTTAAACAAGGGATAATCTTTCCCGAAGAAAGAATACGGGCAAACGATTAGTCTCATTAGAAAGTTCGTATCAAAAGCTTAGGGGTATGTTCTTAGGGTCTTAGAACAACCCCAATGTGAACTTTGAAATCTACTTTGATCCCTTGTTTTTGAGAATTTTCGAAAAAGGCTTTGACCGTTGAATTCGTCTCTTTGAAATGATCAATTAGGTTAAAAGTCAAAATTCTTGGTCAAGGTCAAAGTCAAAAGTCAAAGTCAAAGGTCAAGGGTCAAAGGTCAAAGGTCACTATTCAAGTATACGGTATATATACTGTATGTATACTGTACTTATACTGTATGTATACGTGTATTTATATAGTATTTATACGGTATTTATACTGTATGTATACGGTATTTATACGGGGATACCTACTGTATTTATACAGTATTTATACAAGGTACATACAGTATTTATACAAGAATACATGCGGTATTTATACTAGAATACATACGGTATTTATACAAAAGTACATACGTATTTATTAAGGAAATACACATAGTATTTATACGAAAGTACACACGTATTTATACATATTGGAATCAAATACGTATACGTATATTATACATGTATACCATAACATATATCAATTGGTCAAGTAATTATGTAACAATTAATTAAACATGTAACATTTAAAACTATAGGTTATACTTTAATTAGGTAACATTAAATAACATGTAACATTTAATTAAATCATGAAATAAATTAAATTACCTAAGTATGATCATAAAATAATTAAAATGTAACATATAACATGCTAGCATAATTGTCACATAATTAATTTGTCATAAAATTAAATTATGTAACACATTTCATAATAAACTATACTATAAGAATATAATTCATAAATTCATGAATATTTAAAAAAATAAATTAAATCACATAATTCATGCATAAAATAAAACATAAATTAAATCCTAAACCTAGCATAATTAATAAATAAATTAAAACATAAAATAAAACAAAAATTAAACTAATTAAAACATAAAAAAATAAGAAAACTAACCTTAGGGGGAGAGAGTGTGGCGTGAGAATGGCTGGTGTGGGGGAGAAATGAGACCCCAACACACTTATTTATAGTTGTAGGGAAGGACTAGAGTGCAAATAATATTTATTTTAGGGGCTTAAGGTGGGGTATTTTGTGAAATTTCCAAAAATAGGTTTCCTTCTTTACATAATTGTCACAGCAGGGGTATTCTGGTAATTCCACCTTTCTCCTTCGTATTTTTGATGTTGGAAAAGTGCCCAAGAGCTAGGAAATAAAATTAGCTTCGAAACGGTTACTCACGGGTCAAAATCGGACGTACGGTTTAAAAGTTATAAGCTTCGGAAGATTTGATTTTTTTGAATTTCGAAAATTAATTAAATTATGAAATAAATACTAGGATAAGATATGAAGGTCCAAAAGGCTTTCCAAAAATGTAGAAAAAATCAAGGAACGTTATGGTGATGATCTGAAGTGCTAAATCATTCTAACGAAGGAAATATTTCTTACCGACGGAAATTTTTATTTGAAAATAAATTCTTAACTTGCTCTGGACACATAAACGAAACCTCAAAGCATTGAAAAGAGAGTTGAAATATTCTAAGAAGATAGGTATAGGTTCTTTAAGGTCTCCTGAATAAAACGGTATAATGCTGGTTCGGAAATAAATAGTGCTCTTAGGGTTTAAAGGTAGTTTTCCCCCCTTTTGTTCACCTAATGTCACATATGAGCACTCATTTCATGTAGGGATGCATGATATAAATTGTCTTAAATACGGATCAAGTTCTATAAATGCCCTTACGTTGCCCTTAGCTTACCTTTATTGATCCGATCCCGAACCGGGCTGTCAGATATGCATTGAGGGAACCGGGGAGGCATCGGGCCGACGGTGAACTCTTGCATAGGTCCCATCCTGTTGGACCAACCCGGACATCTGCTAGCAGGTTTGGCAGAAGATGGGATTCCGGTTTAGCGGAGTCATGAACCCGCCTTACCACTGTTACTGGATGGCTAGGGCTAGCTACTCGAACCATCACCGGAGAAAGAGGTTATGGTACTTGTTTTTCCTATATTAATGATTATAAAATTCCTGATTTCTGCCTGCCTGACTGCTTATTGTTCCTGTCATGTTAATAAGTGAAAAGTGGAGTCCAGGATGGAATAAATACCCGTTCTCGCCGGGTCCCCTAAAATGTAATTGCATAGATATCCGTAACCTCCGGTATGCCCCAGTCTGGACGCAGCAGCTAGAGCCGTGGAGGGTTAAGGTAAAACGGGCATTAACGGAGGGCGTACGGATATCGACACATGCATTTTATATCCTAATTACCTGATTGCATGACTTAACGTAATTCCACCCGTACGTGTTAATTGAATCATATTTCTTGTCCCCGGTTTTATTAACGAATCACGTATAGTGGAATTACGCCTGTTTGACTGCCTCTTTATATATATATATATATACGTGTGTTAACCCCCTTCACTTAGTCAGTTGGCTGACCCCTTCCTGTTGTTGTTTTAGTGTCTGTCTTGCAGGCTTTGTGGTTGTTAGGCGGGAGTCTTTTAAAGTCTTTGATCGAGTCTTGGTCCTGTTTGTACTGCATCATACCGTACCTTTATTTCCTGCTTGTAACTGGGCTACGTAAGCCACTCTGTATCGTTATTGCTTTATTGAACTCGGGACAGGCTTCTAGGACTCTAGTTGAACCCGTATTTATATTCCTGTTTTATATGTTTGAATGATTTCATTGCTTCCGCATTCTTTGTTTTATTGAATTTATTGGTACAGGGTCTAGTCCCGCCTAACAGGTTGGTTTTTTTTTGTTCTGTCTCCGTTCGCTGTGAGCTTGGTTCATGTATGGACTTTCCATTTCATGTGTGGACCGGGTTCATTCTGCGGGGGATGTAGGGCCCTCCGTTCGGGGTGTCACACATCATGTTATGTACAAGTTTAAGGAACCTATCTTTCAAGGTCAAATCTCGCGACAAATTCAAATCTTATCAAAAGCCTTTTTGAAAACAAAGCAAAATGTATTGTATATACATATAAAAACATTTTCAAGGTCTTTCACAAGCGGGACAAACCCTCAATTACATATCATGCACGTATCTATCATATAACATATATATTTCACATGCGGGCTTGAAAACATATAGGGTTTTAGGTCGATATAACTAAAAGAAATAAAACCTCACCTTCAAGAAGCAACAGACACCTACAAGACGACCTCATCACCCTGGGGATGAACCTCTGAACAAAACAAGCAACAAGAGACAAACATAGACTCAACATGTACCAAGTAGACGCTCGACATATGCGTATGAATGCAAGTGAAATGCAACGACGTAGCATGTGTAACATCCCGACTGTTCAGACTTTCAGGTAACCTATTATGTACGCTAATTAATTATTTCGTTAAGTGATTATGTGATATTTAATTACTAATGTGGATTTAATTGTTTAAACGTTTAACTCTCCTTGCTTTGCATTTTGTTCGTTTGGACTCGTATTTAATTTTGATTTCCGTGAATTCATGATATGTGTTAATTATATGCTTTATGGACTCGGTTATATGCTCGTTATATGTTTTGGTATTTGTTTTGATTGCCTTTTTGGGTTCGTTTTGGAGACGGGACCTAAAGGAGGCTAAAGAGCATTTAGCGTACCTTGGGTTCCGGGAAGCGTATCTTGAGGTCGGGAATTCGAATTCAAATTTCGACACCTCCGTTGAGCTCGCTTTGATGATTCGGGTTCAATGGGACAAGCCTCACATTTTTCTAAGTTCATTAAGACCTTCGAATTTCACCTGTAACGAGCCCCTTATGCTTGGAAGCTATCTTTTGACCTAATATAAGCTTGTGGACCCCACTTAAAACTTAACCAAGCCTTAACCATGATTTGTGCCTTGAGTTAACTTACCATTTAAACACTTAATCCCCAAGAATACCGATCCATTTCTCCCTCTCTTACCAAAAACGATCAGCAACCAAGGGAAACAAGAAGAGAAAGAAACCCCTTTCGCCCAACTTTGTGATTTTGAGCTCAAATCAACTTCTTAGCTTCTCCAATTTGAAAGGTAAGTTCATGATTGTCTTCTACACTCTCTCTTCTATCTTTTATGTAATTTGAAGCTAATTTCTTGGTGGGTTTATGAGGTTGAGCAAGCATGTGAATAGTAGATGTTGGGAGAAATTGTTGATTCTTGCTTCCATTCTTGCTCCTTTGAGTTATGATGATGATTTAATGCTTCTATGACATTATTATTGCCATTTATTGCATTCTATTTTCATGGTAGTTGGAATATGATCATTTGCCATTAATGAGTTCTTGGAGAATTGGATGATAGCTTGATGCATTTCCTCTCATTCTTGTCTTGATTGCTTGCATTTTGGAGCTGAAGTTATTGCTACTTGTTGGGCATGAAAGGTTGATGAATTGATGTTATTTTGATGCTTGATATTTGTGTTTTTAAAGGCATAAGAGTCTCCTTGAAGCCCCCAACCGAAATGCACTGTTTTTGCATCCATTTTCGGACTTGTTTCGCCAAAAAATTTTCCAGGCCGCATCAAGTTACAAAGGAAAATGGACACGGCCGTGTTGAGCTCTCGAAAATGTTTTTTTTTGAATTTATTTGCCTGACACGGCCGTGTCCGTTTCCCTTTGTTTTCTGACATGGCCGTGTCCAACAGGGTGGCATCCGGGGAGATTTCTTTCGTCTTTTCGTTGCTTCTTAATGATCCTTCTTACCCCGTTTTTGGTGTGTATGCATGAGTAACTTGTTATATTATATGTTAAGCCTCATGTTATGAATTTGTGCATTTATTTACGTCCTCGTTTATGATATATGCTCTTATATGAATTATTTGCTTATAAATGGCCTTAATGTGAACTTATTTCATATCATTTGCATTATAAGCATACATATTCATGTACCGAGCGTCAATGTGGTTCATATTGAGTCTAAGTGAGTTCCTTGTTGTTTGTCTTGTTCAGAGGATCTTCCTGTTGAGGACGAGCTTGCTCCGTAGGTGTCCGGTTTCCCCTTTTTGTCTCCACTGCATCCATTGACAAGGTGAGGTTTTTGTTCTTTTAGTTATTCGACCTATGACCCTATTTGATTTAAAACCTCGCATGCAAATACGTATAATATATGGTAAATATGTGTATGATACATATGTTGCGGGTTTGCCCCATTTGTTATAAGAATTGGAAAACGCTTTGTATAAGTATATAAGCTATTTTGCCTTTGTCTGAAAAGTTTAGCTATATGCAAGTGTGTGTGTGTAAGCGAGATGTGGCTTTGAAAGATAAGCTTTGCACTATGTTTGTGTGACTTTCGTGATCTGTTTGGGCCCCGGAGTGTGGTATGGTAATCTCGGGACCACCGAGGGGTCGCCGAACTCTTCCATCAACACCTCCATTTGAGAGTTTCACCCAACCTTGGGAGGTTGAGGAAGGGTGTTTCTCTTGAGCTGGCGAAGGCAACCGCCGAAGGTTTCAAGGTAGTAATTAAACCTTGTCTCGTTTGTGTATGTGGATGGTTAGGGCCGATCAACCCTTCTATCAACCGGTGTTGGGGATGGATTCTGATTTGTTTTGTTTTGCTTTGACCTTCGTATGGAAGTTGGGATGTGTGTGACTCGTACTCGCCGAGTTGGTTTAGCTTTGTATGATCTATGGAACGAGAGTGGATTCTTAAATCACCTAAAACTTGGAGTTTGGCATTTGACCCTTTTTGCCTTTTCTTTAACATATGTATACCTATATCACGGGAACTACTTTGGCTAGCAAAAACCACTCTCGGTTCACGGATCCTTTCGTTTTACTTAGTTGCTTTGCTCTATATATAGATCGGGTGCGTGAGTTAACCCCCCTCACTAGTCACTAGGACTAACCCTCGTTGTTGTTTTTCCCCTTTTTTCCTTTTCTTTTGAGTTTGCAGGTTCTTCTGAGTCAAGCTAGGCGGCAAGTGTCTTTCGGGTTTACTTGTGGTTTAGCTTGAATCCTCATGCATCGTAGTGGATAACTTTCCATTTTGCTTATGTATTTTCGATTATGTATTCTGAATGCACTTATGTTATTTTGGCCGTGATGGCATTGTACATTTGTATATAAGCTAGCTGGATGGTTGGAATACTTGAACCTTCCCCATTTTGATATATATATGTGATGATCATGGGATATATAGGTTTATTGCTTAACTTGCTTCCGCTACTCTGATATTAATTTGCGCAGTTTTTTAGGGTCTAGGCCGCCTAGCGAGGGTGTGTGTTCTGTGTGTCTCCCGTTCGCTATGGTTTGATACGGGTGCGAACTCTCTATTTCGTTACTCGTGTTAGACCTTAGTGCGGGGGATGTGGGACCCGTCGCTCCGGGGGTGTTACATCCTTGCGTGGTATCAGAGCTCTCGGTTGCAAAACCAGAGCTCTGGAGTCGTGTTGAGTCTGTCTAGGTCGTTCGGTTTAGGAATACACGATTATTTGCATTCATCTACATCTCTACGTGACTTATTTGTTTAAATTTGTGATAATTGACTACATGATCACAAACTGAACCCCATGCATCGATATTTTCTTGATTTGTGTATTTTCAGGATGCCTCCAAGAAGGAGAGCAGATAGGGAAGAGCATTTTGGAAGCCTTAAGGCGATTAAAGTGGAAGCTAACAACACAAGATTGAGGCCGACTTACTCTTCGGGCCAAGGTTCGAGCTCTAATTTGGGGAAGAGGCCTGCATCCTATAGTGGGCCTCCGGTTTTCAAACCCCAAGGTCCTGCTACTTCAATCAAGAAAGCTCGACCTCCGGTACCCGCGGCACCAGCTTTACCGACCCCGATTCAATGTAGCTATTGCAAGGGTCCCAATCACACCGAGGAGAATTACCGGAAGAAATAGAGAAGATGTTATAAGTGTGGAGAGCCCGACCATCTGATTAGTACTTGTCCTCAAGCGAGAGCACCTCAGCCTCGAGCTCCTCAGCCGTTGAATGTGATGCCTCCGAGAGCACCGATCCAAGCGAGGGCTTATGCTTTGGAGGGTGAGGAAGAGAATGTAAAGGTGGATGACAACGCCGTTGTTGAAGGTACTATCCACATTCATGGCATTCCATTGCATGCATTGTTTGACCCGGGAGCAATGCATTCATTTATTGCTTCCCGGCTTGTTTCTACTCTTCCCTTGCCTGTTGCTTGCCTAGATGATTCTTTTATTATCTCTTCTCCCCTTGGTGCTACTTTGGCTACGAATTGTGTTTACCGTGGTTGTCCGGTGGTTGTGGAAGATCAAGAGTATCCGACAGATTTGATCAAGATGCCGATCAAGAAGTATGAGGTGATTTTAGGTATGGACTGGTTGTATCGTTATCGGGCAATGATGGATTGTTTTGCCAAGAAGGTGACTTTGAGTTCTACGGTCTTTGCGAGTCAGAGGTTGAAGACCTGCCGTTTATTTCATTTATGGAAGCAAGTAGATTGTTCCGGGATGGTGCGACGGGCTACGTGGCCTATCTTTTAAATAAGCCAAAGGATCAGGCCAAAGTCGAAGAGACGGAGATCGTGAAGGAATTCCCTGATGTGCTCCCTGAGAATTTGGGATCTTTACCTCCAGATCGGGACGTCGAATTTGTAATAGATCTCTATCCCAGAGCAGAACCGTACGCGAAATCTCCCTATAGGATGGCTCCAGCCGAGTTGAAGGAGCTGAAGACGCAATTGGACTGTAGCACCCCGGACACGTGGAGGTGCCACACCCCCGCACTACAGGTCAATCCACATACGAAACGGCCAAACCGTATATGAGCTAACCTATAACGAACGGGTGACAATGCAATAAAATGACAAGCTAGGCGGGATACTCGAACATGCGACATAATAAAGCGGAAGCATAAACAGAACATTATCAACTATTTCCATTTAATCAAGTAATGTCACTTTCCTTTACCAAATAAAATATATTCTAGCTTACATATCAATACATTATCATCTCCTAAAATAAATAACATATAACTGTAAACATGATTTTCTCGAACAATAGATAAACAATTAAATAAATGCACCGTGTTTGACTCAACTCTAACAACTAGACTCGACTCACTTCCCGCCTAGCACGCACCTGCAATAACCTGAAAGGTGGAGGTGTTAGTCTGTGAAGACCGAGTGAGGGGTTTACATACATATTAGCGCAGATAACATGCAAGTTATATTCTCGGGTAAAGATTTGAAAAAGATAATATATGGGTTCAATAATAATATAGCTTCGCCCGAGAATACAACTATCAATATTAAATACTTGTCCTTTTCATGCAATCGATAAACATGCTTGCTTGCTTGTTAATCATTAGGTGATCATGCAATTCAATTACCGTGCAATAGTGCGATAGTGTAGTCAATTAGCACATTCATGGAATGGAAATCATGCAATCAATACATGGCTTGCTTGTAACACGATAGAGTTTGTTCCTCCTGTGGTTGGACGGACAACCACCAGCTCTAAGACTAGCCCAGTGCCCTCACTAAGGAGAACCTGGCCAGGAGAACACAGGTACACGATAGGGCTTTATTCTTCCTGTGGTTGGAGGGATAACCACCAGCCCGAAGACCAGCCCAGCGCCCTCACTAAGAAGGACCTGGCCAAGAGAACACACGTACAAGATAGGGCATTGTTCTTCCTGTGGTTGGACGGACAACCACCAGCCCAGTGCCCTCACTAAGGAGAGCCTGACCAGGAGAACACATGTACTTGCTTTCATGAACATGGCATGCTTGATTCGTGAACACTAACATGCTTGAAATAATAAGTGATTTCATGAACTTATAAATATAAATACCTTTGGCCAAAAAATCACGTAAAGGTTATACAGGTTCTATATAACTAGAAATTAAACCTCACCTGACAGGCGACACACGACTCGTGAATGCGTGAACGTGCTCATGATCCACAATCTCCGCCCTGGAGAATAACTTGAGATGAAAATAAGTGGAAGAAAATGATGAACATGGATGCTTGGACTTGAATCACGAAATTCCCTAGCAAATTCTAGCTTGAAGATGATGATTTCCTTCTTGCTTCTCCATGGTAGTGGTTCGGTAGAGAAGGAAGCAAAGATGGGATGATTGGCATGAAATGAAAATGATGATTGAGGAAGAAATGTGTATACCGATATATTTGGGGAAAATATACAATATTTATGATCAAGTCCTTAAAGTTCTATAAGTTATGCAATTAGGTATCAAAGGTTTGGAAATGGTTAATTAGGTCCAAAAGGTTTTCATGCAATTTAGTCCCTCAATTGAACTGAATAAGCATTCAAGGACAATTTGGCAATTAATTCAAATTGGACACTTAATTCATGTAGTAATTAAATTCCATTCATACACGAATTCTCAAAATGAAATGAATTTCATACAATTTCCACGTAATCATGTTGAAAACAATTTATAAGAATTAATATAACACGTTCAAATTAATTAAACGAAATTAATAGAATAAAATCCTAACGCTCGAAACCCACATTTGTCGAGCGTACCTGACTGTCTGAAAATCGGGGCGTTACAACTCTCTCCCCCTTAAGAGAATCCGTCCTCGGATTCCATGTCCTGAATTCCTGGAATTTAATTGGCTCTTACGTGTTCGTCCCACGCGGGTTAGCTACTCCCCGTCAGGGATTAGTTCGAAAGAGGTCTTCGATCCACAATGTCCTCCCATGTGTGAATTCACGACCCTCAACTTTCCGGAATCTAACACTCGAAAGAAAATCTAACCTTCCACTAGAATAACTTGACAAGTAGTTAAAAATACTGAGACTGCCCCGTCTCTCAAACAAATAACGAGAGAACCCCATCTCCCGAGCAAGTAACAAGAGAGCCCCGTCTTTTGACAACCCTGAGAGAATCCCCGTCTCTCACGCACACGAAATAAAAGTTCAAGCGAGCACTTAGGTAAATAGTTGCAATTAGCACATATGGATCAAATAAAATTATCATTCATGCAAATAATCGTTCACGTAAACAAGTAATAATAAGCAAGGAATCGCATGCAAAAGCAACGAAATAATAATAAACAATTAATAATAAACAAGGGATCATGTACCAGAATAAAATAATTAGCAATAAGCAAAGAATCATATATGAGAATAACAACTAATAATAATAATTAATAAAATAGTGATGCACGTGATATGCATGATTAAGTGTACCGTTCACCGAGGATGGAAGTTCTGGAACTGAATTAATTCGGTTGAATACTCGATTCTTTAGTTGAGATTTTCTTGCTGTACCCCACTACGGTTCAAAATTCCCATTTCTGATAACCATCTCTGCCCTTGTGCTATCTTCTAACATAATCCGTAAATCATCATTAATCACCACGTCTTTATACCCGTTTGAATCTCAGATTCACCGGTTGAACTATTCCTAGGCCGATTCCCACACTCACTTCCAGACTTTGAATACTGAGAGTAACCCTGAGTTTCTGGTCATAGAGTGGTTGTATATTTAAGCTTAAGAGTCTGGCTTGATGCTTCAAGCAACTTCTTATCCGACAAACAGAGAGAACCGGTTTTACCATTTTCTCGCCCTTCGTAATTAATGTAAAACATTTTCCCGAAGCAAAGATCTTAACTCTTTTGTTTGAAACTAGAGAGTAGCACTTCTATTCCCTTAGAAGATAGCATAACGGATATTTAATACAGAAGAGAATCCAGGTTGTTATTCCATGAATTTTACGCAGAACCCGAAGGAATCAGGTCCTAGTGAAACGTCTTCCTTTGATCCCTGAAACTTGATACATACCCCACAATTCCCCGAAATATCTTGAAAGAGAGGATCGTTCAATCTTCAGTCTTCTTTGAAATGTTCATGGTAAGCTGGTATATTTATGGGGCGACGGTGACCGCCCGGATGGAAGCACGGTGTGCGTTTACAGGCATCTCTAGGGTATAGGTAGACAACTTCGTAAGAAAACTCTTGTCGGATTAAACTTGGTTATTCATTTTCCCTCTACTTCCCACTTTCTTCCTTGCCATTTATTGTAGACACTCTGATAGCAAGAGGGACTAAGATTCAAGATTTACTATCCAAATTTTGCCAGATCGCATCCCTTCTCCTATTTACTGAGTCAAATGATATCCTGAGGTTGTCGGAGAATTGCAGACAGTGTACCTACTTCCATGAAAACTATGATGGAACAAAGATACTGTTGATGATGGGACTTTTCTTTATGTAAGAGGGAGAAAAGCTTAAATTGTTGAAGACTTCTTTCACATGGTTCTGATAGAGGTTTCCAGGAAGAATCGGTTTCCTCAAAATTCCAACTTCCCTACTTTGTTTTTACTTCACTTAATCTTATTTTCAGGCCGACTCTCCCCATTAAGAAAATAGAAATTCTCTTATTCTCTACATTTATTCTGGCCTTTTCCACTTGCAAGCTTCTCTGCTGACTCCATTCCCGTAACCTTTTCCTCGTTCCACTGGTCGTTAATCCAAATGTTGATTGATGATTCCTTTCTAATTCTTTCTGTTATCGACATACTTAACTTGAAGCTCCCTGACTGTCACCACTTTGATTTGATAATAAAATTCTTCAACATCCTACACCCCTTCTGCTATTCATGAAAATGCCATATCCTGTATTTACCCTCTACTGCTTCTAAAGTTGATATCTGTCAAGTTAGCACCCTGATCCAAAGCAAGAAAAGTTCTTTCTCCTACCCAAAATGCTGATTACTTTCTGAAAGCTGAAAGACCCACTGAACATTTATCTGCTTGAACTTATCATCATTTCCCCAACTCCCAAAATTTCCCAATATTTATTTCATACCCCGGCTCCTACTAACTCCTGGATCAATAAATTCTCACAGTCCCAAATATTTTTAATCTTCAAGCGAAATCAAATGACCCGATTACAACCATGATACCCAATAATTCAAAAACCTCTTCTTTAAATTCAAGTCGGTAAGAATAGGAGCAAGAATTGTGTAGAGCATAGGGAGAGCCTATTGACAATAAACACTAAATAATTCATGATGATTAAAGTGTCAATGCGCATATTACCACCAATTTAAAATACAACATTTTAGAACAATTATATCATTTCGAAGATATTCTTATAAGTAAGGGAATGTAAATAATGTAAATAATTTGAACAGGTATCCAAGGCATCAAGTAGGAAATTTCAAATACAATTAGAACAACATTTATAAATGAAAAGCAATTTAATTAACAATTATGATGCACGTGCTTATGAATGCATTGAAGAACCTGGCACCGTAGAAAGGTTAGACTCGATTCCAGCGTCCATTCCTTGTTGGCCAAATTGTAACTTTAGCCCAAGCGGTTGATCAGTCTCTGTAATCTTCAAAATCCCCTGCCTTGATTTATATATTTCCCGAAACCTGTCACTCACAACTCAATTGAAACTAAATACATGCGGATAAGACGTGCTCATGTCACATAGTTGTCACATAATTAGTATCGATAACGAGAATTTAATATAAAATGCGACAAGTAATTCATCAATACTTAAACTAAACACGTTGATCATATAAAATTCAAGCAAGTTGAAGCCAATTAATCAACAATAGCAAACAAGTATCGATAAGATGCTCCAGTTATTCAAGAATTCGGTAGACAATTAATTTCAAATAAAATGCAAGACTCTCAGATTGTGAAATAATTCCTATGCCGTACGACCTAGACTCGACACGACACGACACTAGAACCTCGGTTTTGCAACCGGGCTCTGATACCACCTTAGATGTAGCACCCCGGACACGTGGAGGTGCCACACCCCCGCACTACAGGTCAATCCACATATGAAACGGCCAATCCGTACATGAACTAACCTATAGCGAACGGGTGACAATGCAATAAAATGACAAGCTAGGCGGGATACTCGAACATGCGACATAATAAAGCGGAAGCATAAACAGAACATTATCAACTATTTCCATTTAATCAAGTAATGTCACTTTCCTTTACCAAATAAAATATATTCTAGCTTACATATCAATACATTATCATCTCCTAAAATAAATAACATATAACCGTAACCATGATTTTCTCGAACAATAGATAAACAATTAAATAAATGCACCGTGTTTGACTCAACTCTAACAACTGGACTCGATTCACTTCCCGCCTAGCACGCACCTGCAATAACCTGAAAGGTGGAGGTGTCAGTCTGTGAAGACCGAGTGAGGGGTTTACATACATATTAGAGCAGATAACATGCAAGTTATATTCTCGGGTAAAGATTTGTAAAAGATAATATATGGGTTCAATAATAATATAGCTTCGCCCGAGAATACAACTATCAATAATAAATACTTGTTCTTTTCATGCAATCGATAAACATGCTTGTTTTCTTGTTAATCATTAGGTGATCATGCAATTCAATTACCGTGCAATCGTGCGATAGTGTACTCAATTAGCACATTCATGGAATGGAAATCATGCAATCAATACATGGCTTGCTTGTAACACGATAGGGTTTGTTCCTCCTGTGGTTGGACGGACAACCACCAGCTCTAAGACTAGCCCAGCGCCCTCACTAAGGAGAACCTGGCCAGGAGAACACAGGTACACGATAGGGCTTTATTCTTCCTGTAGTTGGAGGGACAACCACCAGCCCGAAGACCAGCCCAACACCCTCACTAAGAAGGACCTGGCCAAGAGAACACACGTACAAGATAGGGCATTGTTCTTCCTGTGGTTGGACGGACAACCACCAGCCCGATGACCAGCCCAGCGCCCTCACTAAGGAGAGCCTGGCCAGGAGAACAAATGTACTTGCTTTCATGAACATGGCATGCTTGATTCATGAACACTAACATGCTTGAAATAATAAGTGATTTCATGAACTTATAAATATAAATACCTTTAGCCAAAAAATCACGTAAAGGTTATACAGGTTCTATATAACTAGAAATTAAACCTCACCTGACAGGAGACACACGACTCGTGAATGCGTGAACGTGCTCATGATCCACAATCTCCGCCCTGCAGAATAACTTCAGATGAAAATAAGTGGAAGAAAATGATGAACATGGATGCTTGAACTTGAATCATGAAATTCCCTAGCAAATTCTAGCTTGAAGATGATGATTTCCTTCTTATTTTTCCATGGTAGTGGTTCGGTAGAGAAGGAAGCAAATATGGGATGATTGGCATGAAATGAAAATGATGATTGAGGAAGAAATGTGTATACCGATATATTTGGGGAAAATATGCAATATTTATGATCAAATCCTTAAAGTTCTATAAGTTATGCAATTAGGTATCAAAGGTTTGGAAATGGTTAATTAGGTCCAAAAGGTTTTCATGCAATTTAGTCCCTCAATTGAAATGAATAAGCATTCAAGGACAATTTGGCAATTAATTCAAATTGGACACTTAATTCATGCAGCAATTAAATTCCATTCATACAAGAATTCTCAAAATGAAATGAATTTCATACAATTTCCACGCAATCATGTTGAAAACAATTTATAAGAATTAATATAACACGTTCAAATTCATTAAACGAAATTAATAGAATAAAATCCTAACGCTCGAAACCCACACGTGTCGAGCGTACCTGACTGTCTGGAAATCGGGGCGTTACATGGACGAGCTCTTAGAATTTGGTTACATTTGCCCGAGCACTTCTCCGTGGGGTGCTCCGGCCCTTTTGTAAAGAAGAAAGACGGGACTTTGCGAATGTGTATTGACTACCGTGAGCTAAACCGGTTAACGGTTAAGATCAAATACCCGCTCCCTCACATTGAAGAGTTGTTCGATCTCCTACAAGGTTCAAGTGTTTATTCTAAGTTGGATCTCCGGCAAGGGTATTACCAGTTGCGTATCCGGGAGGAGGATATACCGAAGACGGGTTTCAACACGAGAGATGGGCATTTCGAGTTTGTGGTCATGCCTTTTGGTCTTACCAATGCCCCAACCGCGTTTATGGATATGATGCACCGAATATTCCGGCCTTACCTCGATAAATTCGTGGTCATCTTTATAGATGATATTCTGGTGTATTCGAGGTCCGAGGAAGAGCACGCACGGCATTTGAGCATTGTCTTGTCTACACTTCGGGAGCATAAGTTGTTTGCTAAGTTCAGTAAGTGCGAGTTCTGGTTGGATCGAGTTTCCTTTTTGGGTCACTTCATTTCAGGAAACGGTATAGAAGTGGATCCGACGAAGATTGAGACGGTGATGCTTTGGAAGCAACCTAAGAATGCCTCGGAAGTGAGAAGTTTTCTCGGGTTGGTAGGGTATTACAGGCGCTTTGTGAAAGACTTCTTGAAGATTGCCTCCCTGTTGACCCGGTTAACTAAGAAAGAGGTTAAATTCGAGTGGGATGAGGCGTGTGAGAATAGTTTCCAAACTCTTAAGGAGAGATTGACTACTGCACCGGTTTTGACCCTACCCGAGGGTTCAGAAGGCTACTCAGTTTACACCGATGCTTCGAAGGAAGGTCTCGGTTGTGTCTAATGCAGAATGGTAAGGCTGTAGCCTACGCCTCAAGGAAGTTAAAGGATCACGAGAAAAATTATCCCACTCATGACTTGGAACTCGCCGCGGTGGTGTTTGCTTTGATGAAATGGCGACATTACCTTGATGGAGTCACTTTTGAAGTGTTCACCGACCACCAGAGTCTTAAGTATCTGTTTACTCAGAAGGAGTTGAATGTAAGGCAGAGAAGGTGGATGGAACTACTCGAGGACTATGATTCTAAGATCCAATACCATCCGGGTAAAGCTAATGTGGTGGCGGATGCTTTGAGTAGGAAAGTGAGTGTTTCAGTTTTGGAGGCAGGTTCTAGTAGACAGGGTTCAGTGGTTTTGGTTTCAGAGGCTCGTTTGGCTAATATTTCGGTTCAGCCGGTTTTGAAACAAAAATTGATAGAAGCTCAATCTGTGGATCCCGAAATTCAGAAATTGGTAGTTAGGTCAAGGATTGATCTGGAAACTAAGTTTGGATTTGATGATTCGGGGTTGTTCAGATTCAAGGCTCGGGTTTGTGTTCCGGAAGAACTTAAGCATTTGGTACTTGATGAAGCCCACATGTCAGCGTATGCAGTAGATCCCGGTACCACCAAAATGTGCAAGGATCTGAGGACTTTATATTGGTGGAACGGCATGAAGAAAGACATCGCTAATTATGTTAGAAGATGTCAAACATGCCAAGTGGTGAAAGCAGAACACCAGAAACTGGGAGGAACTCTCCAACCACTTCCAATACCCGAGTGGAAGTGGGAGTAAGTGGCGATGGACTTTATGTCCGGCTTGCCAAGGACCAATGGAGGTTCCGATGGAATTTGGGTGATTGTTAATCGGTTGACAAAGTCCGCACATTTTCTTAAGGTAAAGATGTCTGATAAGGTTCCTAAGTTGGCCCAGTTATACCGGAAAGAGATTGTTAGATTACATGGTACCCCGGTCAGCATTGTTTCAGATAGGGATCCTCGGTTCACATCCAGTTTTTGGCAGGAGTTGCAGAAGTGTTTGGGGACGAAGCTTCAATTTAGTACTACATTTCACCCACAGACGGATGGCCAGTCTGAAAGGCTAATAAGATATCTCGAGGACATGCTTCGTGCTTGTGCCTTGGATTATCAAGATTCGTGGGATGAACAGTTGGACTTGATTGAGTTTGCCTACAACAATACCTTCCAGTCTTCTGTTGGCATGGCACCGTATGAGGCTTTATATGGAAGGAAATGTCGATCCCCTCTCTTTTGGGATATAGATGAGTGGAGATGGACTAAAGATGGAAAGCTCGAAAGAGCTAAGAAACCTAAAGAGATTCAGGATACCATCGAGAGGGTGAAAGTTATTCGGCAAAGGTTGAAGGCAGCACAAGACCGGCAGAAAAGTTATGCAGATAAGAGAAGACGACCCTTAGAGTTTGAGAAAGGAGATAAGGTCTTTTTAAAGGCATCTCCTAGAAAAGGGTATACTCGGATTGGTAAAGGCGGAAAGCTTAACCCTCGCTACTTAGGCCCCTTTGAGATCCTTGATTGAGTTGGGGAAGTAGCCTACAGACATGACTTACCACCGAGTTTGACCGGGATTCATAATGTGTTCCATGTCTCGCAGCTTCGGAAACATTATCCCGATGAGTCTTCTATCCTTCCATTTGAGAAAGTTCAGTTAGAACCGGATTTGACTATTAAGAAGTACCCGGTTCAGGTGTTGGACCGGAAGATGCAAGAGTTGAGAAATAGGCAAATCCCTCTTGTAAAGATCTTGTGGCGTGACCAAGAATCCGAGGAAGCCACTTGGGAGACTGAGGATAAGATGAAACAGTTGTATCCGGAACTTTTCAAGACCTCGCCTCGGACCTGAGGACAGGTCCTTTTGAAGGAGGGAGGTTTGTAACATCCCGACTGTTCAGACTTTCAGGTAACCTATTATGTGCGCTATTTAATTATTTCGTTAAGTGATTATGTGATATTTAATTACTAACGTGGATTTAATTGTTTAAACGTTTAACTCTCCTTGCTTTGCATTTTGTTCGTTTTGGACTCGTATTTAATTTAGATTTCAGTGAATTCGTGATATGTGTTAATTATATGCTTTATGGACTCGGTTATATGCTCGTTATATGTTTTGGTATTTGTTTTGATTGCCTTTTTGGGTTCGTTTTGGAGACGGGACCTAAAGGAGGCTAAAGAGCATTTAACACACATTGGGTTCCGGGACGCGTATCTTGAGCTCGGGAATTCGAATTCGAATTCTGACACCTCTGTTAAGCTCGTTTCGATGATTCGGGTTCAATGGGACTAGCCTCACATTTTTCTAAGTTCATTAAGACCTTTGAATTTCACCCGTAACTAGCCCCTTACGCTTGGAAGCTATCTTTTGACCTAATATAAGCTTGTGGACCCCATTTAAAACTTAACCAAGCCTTAACCATGATTTGTGCCTTGAGTTAACTTACCATTTCAGCCCTTAAGCCCCAAGAATACCAATCCATTTCTCCCTCTCTTACCAAAAACGATCAGCAACCAAGGGAAACAAGAAGAGAAAGAAACCCCTTTTGCCCAACTTTGTGATTTTGAGCTCAAATCAACTTCTTAGCTTCTCCAATTTGAAAGGTAAGTTCATGATTGTCTTCTACACTCTCTCTTCTCTCTTTTATGTAATTTGGATCTGAATTTCTTGGTGGGTTTATGAGTTTGAGCAAGCATGTGAATAGTAGATGTTGGGAGAAATTGTTGATTCTTGCTTCCATTCTTGTTCCTTTGAGTTATGATGATGATTTAATGCTTCTATGACATGATTCTTGCCATTTATTGCATTCTCTTTTCATGGTAGTTGGAATATGATCATTTTCCATTAATGAGTTCTTGGAGAATTGGATGATAGCTTGATGCATTTCCTCTCATTCTTGTCTTAATTGCTTGCATTTTGGAGCTGAAGTTATTGCTACTTGTTGGGCATGAAAGGTTGATGAATTGATGTTATTTTGATGCTTGATATTTGTGTTTTTAAAGGCATAAGAGTCTCCTTGAAGCCCCCAACCGAAATGCCCTGTTTTTGCCTCCATTTTCGGACTTATTTCGCCAAAAAATTTTCCAGGCCGAAGGTCTGACACGGCCGCGTCAAGTTACAAAGGAAAATGGACACGGCCATGTTGAGCTCTCGGAAATGTATTTTTTCGAATTTATTTACCTGAAACGGCCGTGTCCGTTTCCCTTTTTTTTCTGACTCGGCCGTGTCCAACAGGGTGGCTTCCGGGGAGATTTCTTTCGCCTTTTCGTTGCTTCTTAATGATCCTTCTTGCCCCGTTTTTGGTGTGTATGCATGAGTAACTTGTTATATTATATGTTAAGCCTCATGTTATGAATTTGTGCATTTATTTACGTCCTCGTTTATGATATATGCTCTTATATGAATTATTTGTTGTAAATGGCCTTAATGTGAACTCATTTCATATCATTTGCATCATAAGCATACATATTCATGTACCGAGCTTCAATGTGGTTCATATTGAGTCTAAGTGAGTTCCTTGTTGTTTGTCTTGTTCAGAGGATCTTCCTGTTGAGGACGAGCTTGCTCCGTAGGTGTCCGGTTTCCCCTTTTTGTCTCCACTGCGTCCGTTGACAAGGTGAGGTTTTTGTTCTTTTAGTTATTCGACCTATGACCCTATTTGATTTAAAACCTCGCATGCGAATACGTATAATATATGGTAAATATGTGTATGATACATATGTTGTGGGTTTCCCCCATTTGTTATAAGAATCGGAAAACGCTTTGTATAAGTATATAAGCTATTTTGCCTTTGTTTGAAAAGTTTAGCTTTATGCAAGTGTGTGTGTGTAAGCGAGATGTGGCTTTGAAAGATAAGCTTTGCACTATGTTTGTGTGACTTTCGTGATCTATTTGGGCCCCGGAGTGTGGTATGGTAATCTCGGGACGACCGAGGGGTCGCCGAGCTCTTCCATCAACACCTCCATTTGAGAGTTTCACTGTAATGCCCCAGTTTTTGGCATTTTAGGTATGAACGGCACGTGTGGGTTTGAGAGTTTGATTTAATGATTATTTGATCATTTCTTTAACTTTTCATGTCACGACATAATTTTTATAAAATTTATATTCTTGGTATTTTATTGAAAATTCATCATCATACCATCATTTCTTCCCTTCTTTCTATCATTTTAAGGTATAGATGGATTATTTAATTGAATATCTTGTATATATATATGATTAGGGTTTATTGTTTATTGATGATTTCTTGTGTATAAGGGATTAGAAGCATGCTTAGGATCTTTAATCTTGAAAGCTTGCATGATTTCTTGATATTATATGGATTTCATGACATTAGACGCAGTTTATGTCCATGAACTTTTATGAAATTAGTTGTTAATGTGTCTAATTGGATTCATGTGAATTATTTCACTATTTGGTTATATGATCATATGATTTAATTCCCTTTCATTTCATTTCATTATGCATTATTTTATGCATTCATGTAAAGGACATGCAATTATATATATATATATATATATATATATAATTATGTTACATTACATACATTGTATAAAATATAACATATATGCAAGACACATACACAAACACATAATAAATCTCTAACTTGTAAATTAATGTGAGGCAAGGACTTAATTGCAAAAACTAGTGATTCATACATGTTAGTGGAAGACTTTTGTATATATCTATACATCACATACATCATATATCATATACATTTATCTCTTCCAATTACATTTCATTCCATTTTATCAAAACCACACACACACACACTAAATCACGGTTTTCACACCAAGGGAAGGGAAGGAAGAGATTTCATCACTTCAAGCAAGATTGTTGGAGGAATTTCATGCTTGGAAGCATCATCTCATCATCTCTTCTTCCATTTCTTTCTTTTGAGGTAATTATGGAACTTGGATGAATTCTTTGAATATATGGTATAGATAGGGCTTTGTTTTGACTTGGTTAAATTGTGTTTTTGTTGTTGGGAACTTGTTTATGAACTTTGAGTTTAAGTTATATGTATTTAACTTGTTGATATTGAACTTGAAGCTTGATTGATAAAATGGGTTTTGATTGAATGATTCTTGATGATCTAACATGGAAATGGATGTTTATATGTATTGATATTGATTTATATGTATGATAGTATGTGTATTGCATGATGTATATGCATTTCTTCTTGGTTTGATTTCATGTTGTGGGTTGTGGTTGCTGTTACGTTGCTTGCTCTGTTTTTTTTCCTGCAACGCACAATGACACGGGCGTGTCACACTTCCCTTCTCCAGCGTGACACGGGGATGTGTAGTGGTCTGGGTTTTCTGTACCGTGACACGGGGGTGTCACGGATTGCCTTGTATTGGTGACACGGGCGTGTCACCTTCTTTACACGCATTTTACCCGCTGTACCCAGACAAGGGGGTGTCACGGTCTAGTGCATTATGGTGACACGGGCGTGTCACCCCTGTTTTTCATGCATATTGTTTTGCATGCATGGCTGTACGTGTATGTGCTGTATATACATATATGTTGGTTATATATTAATTGTTATTTGGTTTAAGTGACTGTATTTAATTGTTTATTCCCTAATTGTGAGTTCGAATGAATTGAATGGATGACTTGAACATAATCTTGTCTGTTACATATTCATATCATACTCGTTGTATTTTCGCCGTTCGTCCTATTTGATACATTTTGAGTCGTGTCTCACAGACAGTTGTCTTTCTTGCCCAGACCAGCTTCCTGCTGACGAGGAGCAAGCCCCGTGAGCTGTGTCCTTGTTTGCTTGGGTCGTTCAGGTGAGATTTAATTCTAGCTACCTAAAACCCGTATAACCCTATGTGAGGTTTTAAGCCAAAACCTATCTATATAGCTATAGTTTTCAAATGAGATTGGTTTTCAAATGATTTATCAACTTTTGAAGGAACTAATTGATGGATTGATTGATTGATTGGGCGAGTATTGTATTGCACTGTGGGCCCGAGGGTAGTGAGTCGAGCCAACCGGGAAAGCATGGGCTGACGGGTAACTCGAGAGCTACTCTCACCAAATTGGGATGACCCCTGAACCCCCTAGGAGATTAGGGGAGGAAGGAGTTCCGGGCTTAGGGATTCATGTACCCTCTGCTCAGACTGATTGGATGGTGGGGCCTTGCAATCCCACCATCACCCGGAGGAAGAAGGATGGACTGAAACTGCTAATTGTGCACTGTAATGAATTGCATGACCACCTAACTATTGAATAATTGACTGATTGATTATACACAGTTGGAGTAAGGTTGGAGAATTGCCCTCACTCGCCGGGCCACAATTGATTGTATTGAATGGATTTATTAATAAACTGAATTAGTTGTAACCTCGGGCGATTAGATCTTTTGCTTTATTTAAATTGTATTATTATTTCCCAAAATTATTACCCGAGATTAGAACCTGCATGTATGTGCGCTTATATTTATATATAGCCCCTCGCTCAGTCCGTGTTGGATTGACACCTCGACTTTTCAGTTGTTTTACAGGGCGTGCTAGGTGGGAGTTAGAGTCTAGAGTGTCTTTAATTCGGGTCTAGCACACTTCATCTCACACTTTGTTCATGTACAGATATTTTATGTATTTTGTAGCATGCCTTGATATTTATTTTGGAGATGATATTGTATTGATATGGAACGTTGGTATCTATTAGTAAATAAATAAATATGGCACCTATAAATCTTGAATGAATTATTGCTTCCGCTTCTATCTACTCTGCATTGTTGGTTTGGTTTTACTTGAGGGTACCCGCCTAGCCTTGTGTAGTGTTTTTTTTATTGTCTCCCGTTCGCTATAGCTTTGGTTCATGTATGGATCAACCATTTCATATGTGGATCGATGCTATAGTACGGGGGATGTGGCGCCTATCGTTCCGGGTGCTACATTCACCCAACCTTGGGAGGTTGAGGAAGGGTGTTTCTCTTGAGCCGGCGGAGGCAACCGCCGAAGGTTTCAAGGTAATAATTAAACCTTGTCTCGTCTATGTATGTGGATAGTTAGGGCCGATCAACCCTTCTATCAACCGGTGTTGGGAATGGATTCTGATTTGTTTTGTTTTGCTTTGACCTTCGTAAGGAAGTTGGGATGTGTGTGACTCGTACTCACTGAGTTGGTTTAGCTTTGTATGATCTATGGAATAAGAGTGGATTCTTAAATCACCTAAAACTTGGAGTTTGGCATTTGGCCCTTTTTGCCTTTTCTTTAACCTATCTATACCTATATCACGGGAACTACTTTGGCTTGCAAAAACCACTCTTGGTTTACGGATCCTTTCGTTTTACTTAGTTGCTTTGCTCTATATATATATCGGGTGCGTGAGTTAACCCCCCTCACTAGTCACTAGGACTAACCCTCGTTGTTGTTTTTCCCCTTTTTTCCTTTTCTTTTGAGTTTGCAGGTTCTTCTGAGTCAAGCTAGGCGGCAAGTGTCTTTCGGGTTTACTTGTGGTTTAGCTTGAGTCCTCATGCATCGTAGTGGATTACTTTCCATTTTGCTTATGTATTTTCGATTATTTATTCTGAATACACTTATGTTATTTTGGCCGTGATGGCATTGTACATTTGTATATAAGCTAGCTGGATGGTTGGAATACTTGACCCTTCCCCATTTTGATATATATATGTGATGATCTTGGGATATATAGGTTTATTGCTTAAATTGCTTCCGCTACTCTGATTTTAATTTGCACAGTTTTTTAGGGTCTAGGCCGCCTAGCGAGGGTGTGTGTTCTGTGTGTTTCCCGTTCACTATGGTTTGATACGGGTGCGAACTCTTTATTTCGTTACTCGTGTTAGACCTTAGTGCGGGGGATGTGGCACCCGTCGCTCCGGGGGTGTTACAACATGCATGTCACATTTAGCCATATTATCTCATATCAAGTCATATGAAGCATAATTCAAGTCAAATGGATTTATAAAACTCATATAACGAGCATAACATATCATAAATCATATTAGCAATGCATAACGATTATAAAAGAAGTGAAGAGATATCAAACGGGGCAAGGAAACAATATATAAGTCCATGCATGCATATAAGGGAGCATTTAGTGCATAACTTGACATATAAGGCGTATAAAGACACCGAAATCACATCATACGTACAAATTAGGAGCCATAACATGCAAGACAATAAGTTAACTTCATGCATTAAACATATAAGAGACATATATGATCAAGCTAGGAAAAGGGAGCAGGGAGTCGACGCGAACAGAACCGCCACTACAAGGCCATCGCGGCCGCGCTGGAAAGCATCATGACCGTGACATCACTCCAGACCACCTGCTGGAGGACCCTCGTGGACAAGACACAAAAAAGGAACAAAGCAGGCACGGGCGCGACCTGCAACCAGAATCAAAACTGTTGGGGTGTCGTGATAGCGACGAGGTCCCCTGGGTGTAACAGCACAGAAACAGCAGCAAAATGAAGCCAAGACAGGGAAGGGGAGGGAGGACTTAAAGCAGCAACAAGTAGACATGAAATACAACAAGAAAAGACCTCCAAAACACGTAAACACCGCAGCAAATTCGTAGGCTTCATCACATTAGTGTATGAGTTCATTTTCAATCCATTTCTTCAAGTTTTCTAGAATGCAAAAATGGTGGATCATGCTAGGATCAAATACCACAAAATATGAGGCAAGGAATAAAGTTAGGGAGTTCAAATAATCAAGATTCATTCATCAATTCAAGTTATAAAGCAAGGAATGGCATGATTCTTCAAAAATCACATATAACCTAACTATTCATGCATATGATCATATCTTGGCCAACTATAGAAGAAAATGAGCAAATCATGAGTCCAAAGAAGCACAAGAAGCTGGAGAATAAGTTCATGGTCTTGCCTTTCAAGTTGGAGAAGAGATGGAGGAGTATTGATCTCAATAATAGCAAAGTGAATAGTGTAGATTTTCCCCTTCCATGGATCTCGGTTTGCAGCTGATATTTCACCCTTTTTCCTTCAAGTGGACGAAATGAGGGGTTAAGGGAGAGATAGAGTATTAAACCAGGGTTAAGCGGGTTCAAACTTGGGTTAATTTGGTCTAGAAATGAAGGAGATATCTCAAAAACCGTAAAAGGTGGCAGTTACGCAAGTGAAGCTCGATTCGGACAAATTTCGGGGGTTCAAACGGGCTTAGAAAAAATACAAGGATAGGTTCCTTAGCTTTCATTCTTCGCTATGAGTCCAATGCCTCTTCCATAATTCGAATCCGAATTCCGGAGCTCAAGTTACGGCTTCCGGAACCAAAGGTGCACTAAAACGAGTGAGGCCCTCGAGTCCCTTGTCAAACAAAACGGCTTAAGAACCGTAACAAACAAATTTAAAAACAAGAAACGAGAATTTAAACAAGTTCATATATCACATATTTCATGCATGGCAAGTTGGCACAAAAATTGGAATCACGTACGAGCATATACGGGGTCAAGTTTCAAGTATAACGAGCATAAACGTATTAAAATTCAAATTCAAAGTATAACAATTAATTCATATAATTCAATTAATCACATAATCAATATATTAATCATAGAATAACGTAATTAAATAAATTAAAATGCGCACTTAGCCCACTCGATACGGCGTACCTGTACGGTCGAAAAGTCGGGGGTGTTACACTTCAAATATTAAGGTAAAAAAAAAAACGGTTTAACCCATAAGTATGTATGAAATGAAGTATGATTTTTAAAATTAAAAAAGGTCCCTAAGTATAAATGCGCTTTAATTACAAAATTTGGATAATAATTTACCCTAATATGCAGGTTGCGTAATATAGATTTGAGAAGTTTGTTTATTTATTTATTTAATTTTTAATTCGTTTTTAGGCAGTGTAGATTTTTTTTTGGTAGAAAAAACTATTATGGATTTATGGTTCGAGGAAGGAGTGTAGATGACAAACTAATATATATATATACCTCACGAATTATTATGGATTTATGGTTCGAGGAAGGAGTGGTTAAGTAACAAATACTGTTCATTATATATTATATTAATATGTTAAATTGCACCAAAAAAGTATATTAATATGTTAAATCACGTATAAACTATCATATAAAAATAAAATATCAAACACAATCAACAATTATATAGTTATATAGACACAAACTTATTGCTATATATCATATATAATTACATATACCTTTACGAAAAAAAAAATTACATATACAAAAATTATTCAAAAATAAAAATTTACATATCTTTCGAATCAAAATGATTTGACTCGAAAAAGCATTGCAGGATTTCGGCTCGGTTTGCCCAACTTACAAACACATTCAGCTCGTTACATTCGCTTTTGGTTTAAAGTTTAAACTCATCAAATTTAAATACTTAATGAAAGTCATTTATTTAATAGATATATTTCTTTACCTTTTTCAAATTAATTATTCTTTTTGGTGGATTTTAAAATTGTTTTATATTCCGTCAAATCTAGGCATAATTTTAAATCTTAAAATTTATGATGCATGGATTAGACCCAATAGGTCCAACCCAAAATTTATGACGCATGAAATTTGAATTAGGTTGGTTTGGATTGGGTCAATAATGAGTTAAGAGAGAATTGGATCCTTCATGGGTTGGGTTGAGTTGATATTGAGTTTGAATTGGATTTTTAATGGTTTAAGCTTAATTATATAATTTTAATATTTTATTGCTATTTTACCCTTTCCATAAATTAAATATTATATTTCTATAACATAAACTTTTCAAACATACACATTTTTTACACACACTATGTTAGGAATAATGCCCTTAAAGCCGATGTAATAGTCCGCTTTGTACTTTTCCTTTTGTAAATCACAGACAATCTTTGAATAATAAACGAATTGAGGCAACACTTCTTCATATGCTCTTGTTTGATTGTATGATTACTTTAACTGCGTATATATAAGAACTCCCCTAATCAATATGACTTATAGGACTCAACCATTTAGGTGAAGTGATTCATGGAACGAGCCCTAAATCATATAAGTCATAATTAGAAATCACTCCAAGCCGATGAGTCTAAAAGACAGTGGGAGTGTCGATTTGACTCGGTTGAGGCTTGCTCGTGTGATTACGCCCTTAAAAAGGACTACCTTGTTTCATGGGGTGCAAAGTGTGTGGTTGATACGTGCGTGATACGTGGGGGTGCTTCCTTATTTTAAGTAGGTACACTGAGGTGTCCCGTGTGAGAAGATTCCTAAATGGGAAAGGAAGTTTCTTTTTCAGGAAATAGAAACTTCCAGATTAGGAAATATCTCACGAGTCATTGATGTGATTCAGTACTCCTTAGACTTGAGATTCCATCGATGCTTTGTGGGCTAACTCTGTAGTCTTAGACATAAGCTTTAAATGATGTCGCTCGAGACAACTGATTCGAGTCTTATGCTGGGGCTGCACAAGTGGCACATGGAAGCATATAAGGATCGATAAAGGACCTACACTTGCTTTAGCAAGTTGATCTCTTATTGTGTAAGTCATTCATATGCCATTTAGGAGTCATTAGCCAAGGCAGTGGATCGAGATCAAGAAATGGATTTCTTGGATCGAGATCAAATGGATATGAAATGCACTTAACATTAAGATCGAGATTATTAGGGCTCTAATTATTCCTTTTCCCTAGATCTTGATTGAGAGATAGGATGTAGGAGGATCTTATTTCACATATGTCAATAACTTAAAGGTTCTTTCGAATTATTTTTTAGTCAGCTAGGGGTCACGCACTGTTGCTTAACTATGGTAGCGTGATCTGTGGACTGAGTAATTAATAAGGTTTTAATTAATTGGGGTCACTGCTAATTGAATTAAGAACCTAGAAGGTCACACACAAATGTCCGGTCACGAGGGTTAAGGCTTGAATCGATTAAACGAGTTGATCGAACCAACAAAGTATTGGAAAGGGACCACACGTGTGAAGCTCATGTGTGGGACATGTGTCCCTGCGTGACAAGTGTCACGTTGTGATTAATTGAATAATCAATATTGATTAATTATTTAATGGATTTTAATTTAAGTATGAATTATTATTAAGGTTCTAATTTGGAGATATTAAGTCTAATAAATAATTAATTGTGAATTAAATAATTATTAGCATCAAGTTATTTATTATGAATAAATAAATAATTAAATAAAGTATCTAAAAGAGTTAGATATTATTTCATCAATGGAGACTTTTGGTCAAAGTAAAGTGTCTTTCTCTACAAGCATGAATTCCCTTAGCTGGAAGGTTTAGGAAACCTTGTCCTACAAGCGAAAGGGGTTCGAACCCCATAAGGGATTGATATCAAATTCTCCTTCTCCAAATTATATCACACAAACCCTAGGAAGCCTAAACACTAAACATAGAACTAGCATCCCCCCTGTTTAAATCGTGATCGAGGTTGGTGTGGACTATTACTCTAGAAGGCTGCTATCTTGGAGTCTTGAAAGATTCGAAAGGAGCTCGTGGGACTTGCCTCTTGAAGCGCGTTTGAGGGCGGCTCAAAACGTGTCAAGAAAGCATCGATCTAAGTAAGTTTCTTGAATCTCTAAATCGGGAATAGGAATTGCAAGTCTAGATCTTGTTTTTGGGAATTTTTTGTAAATTCCATTGCGTTACGGTTTCGTATTTCCTAGCAAGTGGTATCTGAGCCACCTTGCAAGGCCTATTTCTGATTCACCTTCGTATTACGAAATTGGTAGAAATTCTTAGATTTAGATGCGATTAAGTATTCTTGAATTTTTTAGAAAACTGAGAAAAATGAATCTGTGATTTTTCCTTGAAATTTCTGAAAATTATTTTCTGAAAATCTTTGATTTGAAACTGTTTTGATCAAATTTATTAAATCGTGTTTTAATTTCTTGGATTGAACTTGGTTTTTGAACTAAACTGCGAAACACAAAATCGCTTTACAAACCGAAAACGCGAGGCTTGGGCGTGCTAAGGCGTCGCACGCCCAGCCTCGCCATTGCCGCAAGCGTCCGCTACCCAGTGCCTGCTGGGGCACGCGCTTCCCGCAACCGCGGGCGCAGACCGTCCAAGGCCTGCCGACAAGGCCCGTCTAGGCATCCTGCATCCGCGTGGGAGCACAAGCTGCCTTCCGCCTGGCCCGCTATACACCCGGTGAGCTCCCGCCCCTCCCGTCTGCATGCTGAGCGCGATGCGATGCTGCACGGCGTGCGTGCGGGGGTAGAGCAGCTCGCGTACGGTCCTGGGGCTTCGCGTTTCGTTTGTGTTTTGATAGATTCAATCCCGATTTAATTTCTGAAAAATTTATTCTATTAAAATTAAAATGATTTCTGAAATAATTATTAAAATTAGGATTTTTATTAAATTAAAATGGATTTGATTTTTGAGAAAAATTACAGTTATTATTTTGGAAATAATTGAGAGACAAAATTATTAATTTTTGAAATTAATTGGAATTTTATTAATTTAATTTTTCTTGGATTATTTGAAAGAATTCATGAACAAGAAATTACATCTAAGTCGTGTTTTAAGTTATCAGAACTCAAAGCGAGAATTTTAATTTTTGGGTAAATTTAAATTCTTGCAATTTAGAATATTAGGTGATGATTATGGGTTTTTAGTCTTGTGATGTTTTAATTTATGCACATGGATGGTTTAAATTGGGGTTGAAGCCCCATAGTTGTGTTTTTAAATTGGGGTCGGTGCCCCACTTATGTGCGTACTGTTATGTGTTTATTATGTGGCTTTCCATATAACTGTTTCTGGACCGGGTATGCCCCGTGTATTTGTCTAAGGCCAATATGAAGATTGAACCTTATTACTTTATGTTTTTTTTCTTTATTGTAATTTGAGAGTAGATTTAGGTGGTGAAGTTTTTCTTTCATTTTGGGGACTTAGCACCCATGGAGTAAGAAGGATCCACACAACAAGTAATAAAGAGGCCATAAGTGAAGACCCCTCAAATTATTAGGGAGAGTTTCTATTATTGTAATAGATAAGGCATCGTTTTATTTCCAATTCCCTTATGTGATTTAAACTGCTCTATGTGGCATGTATGTTAGAACTTGTAGTTGTGGAGTGGCTCCCACATATCACGCATAAGATAGGTAAACCCATGATCATCTCATATTAGTACTCGCATTAATTAAGACTAAAATTGGATAACATATATGTTGGTGAGGTCGAACCGGACAACTCTCCGATTAAAGTAAAAAAATTTCCTTTTAAATATTAAGCTAATTTTCAAAAATAGGGTTTTAATTCGAGGTGCAAACTTTAAACTAAATTCCTAATGTTCCATCAGTAGGATTTAAGTTTAATAGGGAGCTAGTTGTTGTCCATGAGTCGTGGGGTGGCTATGTGAAACCTATTAGTTCTTAGTTTCCTAATTGATCATTCTAAATGATCAATATTTCATGAACAATTTTGGGGAAGGAAATGTCCGCGAGTCGTGGGTCGTTCGAACTAAGTTTTGATCATTATCTTATGATTGATGGGTCTAGCTTAACGCTTAAGTAAATATGGATGTCGCACGAGTGGTGGGTCCATATTGAAAGATAGGTGATGCAAAAACATTACTAGGAATTCCACAAAGTTGGAATTGGTAAGTTGTAACTATCTTAGGCTTTATTTAGAATGTCCGCGAATCGTGGGTTCGAGATAAAGTGCTTAGGATCTTAGTACCCATGGGGAAAACAAGTTTCCTCTAAGATCTTTAGGGAATTATAGATCTTCTAAAAATAGTGGGAGTAACATAGATTAAAGACCTAATCTCATGTATATCGTTATTATTCAACATGCTCACTTAGTTCTCTGCTTTACCATTTAGGTCGTAGATTCTGGGATTCTTTACGTGTTTTGAAATGGCAACCAAAAACCCTCTATTATCGATCCTCGAGTCAAACTAGTTGACTGGTCCCAACTATTTTGATTGGCTTAGGAATCTAAAAATCGTTCTAGATTCCGAGAAGAGAACTTATGTGCTCTAATAGGTGGAGCCCATCCCCGAAGGGTAAGCTCCGACTCAGGCTGAGCGGGACGCGATCCAGAAGCGGAAGGATGATAATCTCCAAGCCCTGTTGTCTCATACTTGCTAACATGTCTCCGAATCTGCAAAGACAACATGAGTCCTATAGCACCCCGAACGTAGGGACCACATCCCTCGTACTAAGACCCAAACCCGGTTACGAAATTAGAAGTTCATACCCGAATCCGAATCACAGCGAACGGGAGACCAACTCACTCACTAGGCTAGGAGGAGCTAACAACAACAAACTCAGAGTGCGTAAAAGCAAATAATTAAAATAACAACAATAAAGCGGAAACATAACATATATACTTTATAATCACACAGTATACAATGGCCCACACGGTCTCAACAAAACAAAATATCAAAACTCTAAGTACTCAAGACATAGGTATACAAAAATATAGAATATATGTAGACATATGCAACTAACAAGACCTAGACCGATAAGTACAACTCGGAAGACACACTTCTCTGCCTAGCTCAAGTCCAAAAAAGTACCTGCAACTAAAAGATAAAACAAGAGGTCAGTCAACTGACTGAGTGAGGGGGCTAACGTACACCTACACACTATATATATAAAGCATGGCACATAACAAAGGTGGACTCATGAACCGGGCTAAGGTTTTACAAACCAAAACATTTCAAAACAAACATATACATACTTAGAAATCATTTTCATAAACTCTAACCCGATTCATAATTCTCATATCAAATCATATCGTATGCTAGGTGAGTACGAGCTTCCAACCTTTACTCCTCATATCATATTAAAACAGAAATTATAAATATATCCAACCGCCACACCATTGATGGTAGAGCCACGCGCGGCCCTAGCCATCCATAACTTTAACAAACCCATGTGGGGTAGCTAACCAACAACGTGTCCTCCCCGGCTTTCATCGAAGGCATCAAAATAACATGCCTTCCCTAGCTCTCGGGGTTGCAAGTGATACCTTGGATGAAAACTATGCACAGGCCGAGCCCTGACGGCCCAATACCATCCCGGAGATTCCTTCCATAGCTCCAAGGGCCTACTTCACATTCACATTCACAGAATCAATCTTTTATGGCTAAACTCGCTACAGAACTTGAACAAAATAGAATTTTCCAAAATAGCTTGCATATGCTTTCATACTTACTTTCAAAATCAAACTTGTTTCATAAGGTTATATACATATCGTATTTAACATTTATTTAATTATATATGTAATATATAATCGCATGCAAGGCTGGAGAACGTCACGTAAAGGCTTTAGGTCATTAACTATACAAAATCTTAAACCTCACCTTGTGCTTGGAAAAGAAAGGAGTGAGTGGACAATGCTATGCCTTTGGCTCAACACCGACAACCTCGTCTAAAAAGGAAACACAAAAGCCCAAGACTTAAACTCTACTTGAACCAATTAAGATGCACGACCAATGTATGATCATGAATGAAATGCAAAACAATATGAAATGCACCACATAAATCATGTAGCATAGTATATAACATTTATTTATAATTAATTATGAAATTAAAATAAAGGTATAAGGTTAAACATGTAAAATATTAACATTAAAAGTCATACAAAAGCATAATTAAGAAAATTAATTACAGAAGCAACTCCCAGGTCTCGGGAGCCCAAGGAACGGCCTCGCCACTGTAGGGAGCGGTTGTTCCTAAAAGGTTTCTGGAATATGGGAATGGTCGTTCCAGTCCTAAGAACAAAATGAAAAGGGTCGTTCCCAGATACCCGACATCCTCCCCGAGCATTTGTAAAGATTTGCAAGTTTTGGCCCATGGGAAAGACCCTTCCCAACTCAGTACAAACTGGGAATGGCCGTTCTGGTTTTCGAAAATGACGCCAGCAAAACCCGTGAAGGGTAGTTCCCACCTCATGTAGTGCCGGGAACGGCCGTTCCGGCGTAGTTCGAAGTGCAAGTCTGGGCAGAAGCTTTACAGAAACAAGGGAGGTACTTCCATGGCCAAAAACCGCCAAAAACCAACACATAGCGGCACCAAAACATACTAAAATCATGGAAACAATTCGTATAAATCATGTTTAACATGTTTAAACACATAAAACTCAATAATACCAAGAATCAAAGCCATAATCATCAAGTTCATATTCAAGCATATTTCTAACTCATTAATGGTAACATGCTAAATACCCAACTACCACTTGATTCCTTGCATTCATGACATTAAATACAACATGTTGAACTCATATATGAAGTCAAATTTGAAGAAAAACCAACACATATCACATAATCCCCAAATTTGCATAAACCCTTACTATTCACTTACTAACTCATACATACTCATACACAACACCATAATTCAAAATTCAAGTACAGAAATGAAGAGCACATCATGGGGAATATGTACCTTACCTCGGCTCGCGAAAAGATAGAGAAACAAGGGAGATATGAGCTCTTGAACGTGAAGAAGGAACTTGAGGCTTGTGGCTTATTGGGGACTGCTGTTGCTGCTTATGTACGTGGGAAATGAACCAAGAAAGAAGAGAAGGGTCTAGCTTAAGGACTGGACCAGTTTGGTTCATGTGTGTGTGTTCGGTTCAAAGTTTTCCGGTCCAGTTGGATCGGATTTTAAAAGGTATAGAGTCCAAACGGCTTTTGAAAAATATGGGTCCAATTCCATTGAATCTGAATAGTCGAAACAAATCCAACAGTGGAGTCAAAATTTGAATCCAAATTCCCGATCTCATATTAGTTCAAACGAACCCAAAAATCACCTAATTACAATTAGGTCCACAACTTTCAAGTTCAACATGAAATTTCACAATTTAATAAACGAGTTTATAATTCAAATAATTAAAGTATGCATTTAAATCAAATAAATTCACATAATTCAAGTATAATTGAAAATAAAGCATAAAATAAAGAATTACATCACATAATTACTTAAAGAAACACTCACGTGATGTTATACTTGTACGATCTATAGAACGGGGTGTCACAAGTTTATGGAATTCGCTTGGGAGATTTACGATCAGTTAGAGCAACTTTACCACCCTCATAAGCGTGTTACAAGGTATAACACCTCAAAAGAATTGTTCCATTTGAGAGTGAGGGTCCTTTTGTTACAAGGTATAACTTTACCACCCTATAGGAACAATTAGATTAGATTTAGGTCGTTTTGTTTTAGTTTTGAATAAGTTCCTTTATGTACCAAAAATTATTCTGAATATGATTTCAGTTCCAATACTTGATTGTTACGGTTATGAAACTTATATTAAGAATGGTAACTTTTTTCTTAAGAAAAATGATTTTTCCATACATCTTGGTATATTAAGTAACGGACTTTATCTAACTCAAAACACCAATATTTTGAATATACAACGGGAAACAAAACACAAGAGAGATGACGAAGTCTCAGGATCTTTGTGGCATGCTAGATTAGGAAATATTTCCAAGAATAGAATTAGCAAGTTAACTACATTAGGGAGATTCTTTGAAAATGACCTTAAACAGTTAACTTCTTGTGAATCCTGTCTCAAAGGAAAGATGTCCAAAACTCCGTTCAAAGGGAGTGTGGAACGAGCCACTAAGACTTTGGATTTGATCCATACTGATGTTTGTGGACCGCTTAGTGTAAGCACTCGAAATAATCATCAGTATTTCATAACCTTCATTGACAACTTTAGTCGTTATGGTTATGTATACTTAATGAAGTATAAATTTGAGGCTTTTAAGCTTTAAATTTCAAGAGGAGGTTGAGAACCAAGCTGGTAACTAGATCAAGACACTTCAATCTGATCGAGGTGGCGAGTATCTTAGTGTAGAATTCCTTAGTCATCTCAGAGATAATGGAATTATCTCTCAGTGGACTCCTCCTGGAACTCCTCAGCTTAATGGAGTTTCTGAGAGAAGGAATCGAACCTTACTTGTTATGGTTCGTTCCATGATGAGTTTCACTGACTTACCACCTTTGTTCTGGGGTTATGCTTTAGAAAGTGCAACCAAGATTTTGAATCTTGTTCCTTCCAAATCAGTCCCCAAAACGGCCAATAAAATGTGGCATGATAAAATCCCTAATTATGCTTTCCTAAGAATTTGGGGTTGTTCTACTTATGTGAAGAGGACAATGGGAGATAAGTTAGAAGCTAGTTCTAACTTATGCTAATTTGTTGGCTATCCTAAGGAATCCATAGGATATTACTTCTACGATCCTATTGAACAAAAGTTGTTTGTTTCAAGAAATGCAACTTTTCTTGAGGAACCGTTCCTTAAAGAAAAGAAGGGCAAGATCGCAGAACTCGAAGAAATTTGAGATGTACCCACGCCACACGTGCAAGAGACGTCCCAACTTGATACTCCACAACCAATAAAAAACTTTGATATACGTGAAAATCCTCCTCTAAGGGGTTCTAAACGAGTTCCTAGACAACATGAAAAATGGTACGATTTTCTCCATGAAATCCCTCAAGTGGATACCTATCCATTAACAAGCCATGAAATCTGAAATGGACTCCATGTACCCTAACCAAGTTTGGACCTTGGTGGATCCGCCTGATGGGGTATAACCCATAGGGTGCAAATGGATCTTTAAGCGAAAGCTTGGAGTAGATGGTAGTGCTGCAGCGTACAAGGCAAGACTCGTTACCAAAGGATTTACTCAAAGGCCAGGTGTAGACTTTGATGAAACGTTCTCCCCGATTGCGATACAAAACTCCATTAGAATCATGCTTGCCATAGCTACATAGTATGACTACGAGATATGGCAAATGGATATGAAAACTGTTTTTCTCAATTGAGTCATTGATAAAGATATTTATATGGATCAACCCATAGGTTTCACATTCAGTGGGAGTGAACAAAAGGTTTGCAAACTCCAAATATCAATCCACGGATTAAAATAAGCTTCTAGGAATTGGAACATTCGTTTTGATGAAGCAATCAAAAGGTTTATCTTCATTCAAAATTCGAATGAGTCCTGTTTGTATAGAAAGGAATTGGAGACTTAAGTGCAATTCTTGGAACTTTATGTAGATGACATCCTTCTAATTAGGAATTCGAAGGATGAAATGAAAGTTACAAAGTCGTGGTTAACGAACCAATTCGAGATGAAAGATCTTGGTGATGCGTCCTATATTCTCGACATCAAAATCTATAGAGATAGATCTAAAAGATTAATAGTGTAGACCCCGAGCTGTGGGCACCGCATCCCCCGCACTATAGCACGACACGTGTAATGAAATAAGGACTCCGCACACTCATCAAACCATACCAAACGGGAGACAAACAAAATCAAAACCCTAGGCTAGGCGGTCTAGACCCTAATACAGAGCGCGCAACAAAAAAATTAAAACATAAGCGGAAGCAACAGGATCGTAATTATACAAATATACATATCTGTAATACACTAATATCAATTAAATCAAGTATACATGCCATGCCACTATGGCCAAATTAAATTATAACAAATTCTCCATAACGAAACATGATCATATATGTAAGTTCAAATGCTCAAGAGTACAAAATAAGTTACAAGGGATACATGAGACTCGAGCTACACAACCCAAAGACCCAAAAGACAAACCGCCGTCTAGTTGGAACCACAACTGAACCTGCAACTCAAAAACAAAGGGGAAAAAGAGAGAAACAACGAGGGTCAGTCCCAGAGACTGGTGAGGGGGTTAACACACACACCCGTATACATATAGAGCAAAGCACGTATCAAGATCGTAATTATCCATGAACCTGGGATGGTTTTTGCACGCCAAAACATTTCCCGTGATAATAGATATATATATATATATATATAAAAGAAGCAAAGGCCGAAGGCCAAATAACCAAATTCAAATAACTAAGAATTCATTCCCATTTCATAGACTCAAGACAAGATAAACCACTCGGCGAGTACGAGTTTTCTCCAAGCTCCTCACGTCCAGACAAGAACAAGTCAAGCAAGAACAAGTCAAAACAATCCTACCTCAACTCTGGTGATGGAAGGGTCGGCCAACCATTAACCATCCAAGCAAGCAAGTATGTATGGGTCGTGAGTTTCGCGACACTCACGCCCGAGGACTCCATCCCCCACCAATCTCCTAGTGGGTTCCGGGTTTGTCCTTTGAAGTGGATAGAGGCGGAGACAAGGGAGCGGCATGGGGTGGCCCCCGTCCCCCCTCCCCCCAAAATTTTCTGAAAACTTTATTATTATAAATAAATTTTAATATTTTTATTAGTTCTCCCTCCCCACCCCCCCCCCCCCCCCCCCAATTTTTAATTTTGCCCCCCTACTTATAGAAAATTACAATTCATCATTTATAATAATTAGGATATATTTTAAAATTAATTTAATTTTTTTATTAATTTACTTTAATCTTTTTTTTCCCAATCCAAATCTACTTTTTATTTCTTTTCCCAATAAAAACCTTTAATCTTCTTTTCAAATTCCAAAAAATCTTAACTCATTCCTTTTTATTCTCTCTGTACAAAAGAAGACGTTTCTTTTCTCAACCCAATCTTTTCTATTCTATCTTCTTCTTCTTCTTCTGAATGTAAAACCCTACATTTTTTTAATATTCAAAATTTACACTGGTAGGAAGAAGAAGAAAGATTGTGGTCCAAGTTCAAATTACTTATCAAATAAAGCCAAAAGAAAGGTAATTATTAATTTATATTTAATTTTAGTTTTTTATAATGAATAGATTATTTAGACAAAAATTATAATTAATTTGTTAATTGTAAATTAGTTCAATATTTTGAGAAAATATTATATTTTATCTCCATGACAATAATTAAAAAAATAATTGTATTTAATTTTTGATAACCTTGTGCTGATATAATATACTGAGCTTATGAGAAGTAGATTAATTATATGTCTTTTAGTTCTTAAAGATATAAGATTTGTTTGTTATTTTATAATATTTTGTTATTTAACTTTGTTATTTTATTTTAAGTCATGTTAAATTGAGATTAATTTTTTTTTTCATTTTTTAAGTATTTTTTTTTAGTTTTTATATATAATATAAAAAGTGATTATTTTAAGTTTAAAGTTTTATATATATATTTTATAATAAAATAATATTTATATTTTAAATTATATTATTTATATTTTTAATTTTTAACTCTCGCCCCCCCCCCCCCCCCCCAATATGAAATAGAAATCCATACATGAGCCCAAGACTAAGCGAACGGGAACCTACACAAACTCGCTAAGCCAGGCGGAGCTAAGACTGAACCAGAGTGCGCAAAACAATAAGAAAGCAGAAGCATACAATAAAATTCAAAAGATAAATCCACAAAAACGGGTTCAACTATCCCTAGAAGCCTGTCCCGAATAACGGAAACAAGAATTCATAAGGTTCATACATAATCCAATAATTTATACAAATCATATACAAAAGTGTATCCGAATGCAAATGAAAACGCAACTCAAACTAGGTGACTCGAACCCGACCGACTCACGACTCCGCCTAGCACGAACCAAAATCAGCAAACTGAAAAAGTTGAAAGGAGAGGGTCAGTCCACCGACTGAGTGAGGGGGCTAACGCACATCCACACACGTATACATATAAAGCAAAACACTTATTAAACAAAAGACTATGAACCGGGATAGGGTTTTACACACTAAATCCATTTTCAAAACAAACTTATACTTATGCTTATATTTATAAAAAACATAACAAACTTAACATAATCGTATCATAACGTAATGGAAAGCTCCTATCCTGTTTCATAATCAACATAACGTATAAAAAGCTTGGCGAGTACAGGGAGAAATCCCATCCCAGGCTCCTTAAAACATACATTACACATTAAAACAAAAGTGACGTTAAAGAACAAACCTCCTTCTTCGGCGATGGAAGAGTTGCGCGACCCTAACCATCCATTACATTATGTATGGGTCGTGAGTTTCATGACTCTCATGCCCGAGGATTCCGTCCCCCACCAAACCTTCTAGTGGGTTCCGGGTTGATCCTATCCAACAGGAGAACGTGCACAAGGGTCATAACCGGAAACCCCATGGTCATCCCGGGTCTCCCTTACTCACACCTCCGGGGCCCAACATTACCGTTACCTTACATTCTCGCTCATTACGAATCATTAACATATCGAAGTATACCTTACCTTGCAACTTAGCATATGCTATAGAAGTACCTCTTCGTGTCATCCTAATCCGTAGCTAGCATGAAGACACACGGTTTGGAGCATAGCCTCATTGCAGAACATTTCAAGCTGACGTACGCTATATATATAGTTCGAAAACCTTTAGTCATTTGACAAAGTCATAAACGTATCGTATAAACACATATCTATTATATCAATATAATAGTATATTCACATGCGGACTTGAAAACGATCATAGAGGGTTGTAGGTCGCATTAACTAAAAAGAAACAAACCTAAACCTTACCTTTTACCAAAAGTGCTCACGGAGGAGCGACGACGACCAAGAAGAAGCTGAATGGTAGATCCGACACCTCCCAAACCCAAAACTGAGACAAACAAACACATACTCAAGACTTAGACTCGATCATGAACCAATTAGACGCACGGCGATGCTTAAGAATGCAACAAGATGGCATACGATGTCACATAAGCGTTTGTATCACTTTTAGCATATAGATTCCATAGTATAAAAGCATTAAACATATCATAATACAACATATAACAACTAATGGACATCTTGGAATCAAGTTAGAGATGAAAGAAATGCAATAGAATATATAAAGAGACGCATTAGAAACAAAGGAACATCGTATGTAGCATTTAAACATTAAAGTCATATTCGCACCACAAAACAAATACAATAAAATTAAAATAAACATCAAGAAATGTCATATAACAAGTTATTAGCAAGTTAGGATCATTATAGTGGCAAAAAAACATAAGAAAAACAAAAGAGAAGCGCTAAAAAGAGCTCTGAGCAAAATTGGGCAAAAGCTGACAAATTATCAAAATACGCAAGCTGTACCAAATACTTAAACTACAACATAGAAATGCAAAACATACCTTAATTCATGATTTCATATTCATATTAAGTTATAAAATAAGTTAGGATCATGATCGGGGAGGGATGAAAGCGTAAAACGAGCACACGAAACAAAACAACACACAAACAGACACAAAAAGGGGTAGCCACGGGCGTGTCTCGGTACAGATGCGAAGTCCTCAGCGAACACGGCCAAACACGGCCGTGTCACACTTCCTTCGCTGGGGGAGACACGGGCGTGTCCCTCCCTTGGAGAAGAATTCCAGATGGCGGACAAAACAACACAAACACACTCATTCTAGTGATACGCCCGTGTTTGTGTTGTTGTGGCCGCCATTTGGAATTCTTCTCCAGGGGTGGGACACGCCCGTGTCTCCCCCAGCGAAGGAAGTGTGACACGGGCATGTCTGGCCATGTTCGCTGACGACTTCGCATCTGTACCGAGATACGCCCGTGTCTCAGTTTGTTTTTAGAGGGAGATACGCCCGTGGCTACCCCTTTTTTGTGTGTGTTTGTGTGTTGTTTTGTTTCGTGTGCTCGTTTTACGCTTTCATCCCTCCCCAATCATGATCCTAACTTGTTTTACGACTTAATATGAATATGAAATCATGCATTAAGGTATGTTTTGCATTTATATGTTGTAGTTTAAGTATTTGACCGTGTTATGTGTTCGTATGCGATTGAGTGCTAGTATAGATGTTGGAATTGAGTTTTGTTTATTAGAGATGAAACTAGACAAATAGAGGTTTCCCATGATATATGGCTCGCATTCAAGTTCAAAAGGAGCCAAAAATGGCGGAGGTTTGAAGTTGGACGGGTGTAGAATTTCGGCGAAGTGGCAACACCAAAATAAAACGGTTATATCTCACAATCTAGAACGAATTTTGAGGTGATTCCCATTGGATAATGTTATAGACTTCAAAAGGTTTCAGTGGTCCAAAAATCAGGTCAATCGGAGCACATTTGAGGGGGTCACGGCCGCGACAAAGTTACAGTGGAAAACAGTCGCGGTTGCGGAGGCAAGACAATAGCTCCAAAAGTGGATGCTTGCGGCCTTGACACTTTTAAGGGTAAGAACGGGCACGGTCGCGACCCTACCAGGCGAGAAAGTTCATAAATCGAAGGAAGAACGCAGGGGGGCTCGTCTTGGGCTCCCATATGATCCGAAAACACCACAAATCACACAAAACAACCAAATACAAGATATATATACACATATCACCCATAAATTCATGAATTAATCCATCAAATTACATAAACCCACATAATATATACATACACATATATACACATATATTCACACATTATACCTTGGAAGAAGGAAGGAGAAGAGAAGGATTGGAGCTTGATTCTTGTCTTAAAGCTTGATGGAATTTCCTTGCTTCCTTGTCTATTGCTTGGGCTTGATTTTGGGGAAAGAAAGAGAAGGGCTTGGGAGTCTCTTGGGAGAGAAAGGGGAAGAAGAAGAATGAATGAAGGGGGAGGGAAGGGAGGGATATCGTGTAATACATTAGGGAGAAGAGGGAAAATTGTACTTTGGTCCCTCAACAATTTAAATGCTCAATTAGGGTCCCAAGGTTTGGTAGGTGAGCAATTGGGGTCCAAATCAAAATTCGATTGAGTCCAAGGATTTCATATAAGATCAAATAAGTACATATTTGAAATAGAACATTCAATTAACGAGTAAACATATTAAAAATGAGTTTACGTAACAAAGTCACTTAAGTCATATAAGTCACATAACAACAATTAGTTCACGGAATTATTAAGTTAAACAGAGACTTAGCAATTAAAACATAATTAAAATCACATAAAACTCAGTCTAAACCCACTCATAACGTCATACCTGACTTATCGAGAAAACCGGGGTGTCACAATCTCTCCCCCTTAAGAAGGACCTGTCCTCAGGTCCACTGCCTCGAGTTCTGCACTTTGCGTAAACTTTCACGTGTTCATCCCATGTGAGTTAGCAACTCATCAAGAATTAGTTCAGAAAAGGTCTTCAAGCAACAAAAGGGTCTTCAATTACTCTTAAGTCACGACCCTTAACTCACTGAAACCTAAGCACTCGAAAGTCTAAGCAGGTAGCAAACAACGTTGAAAGAACCCCATCTTTCGAGCAACAAAGAGAGAGCCCCATCTCTCAAACAACAACGAGAGAACCCCGTCTCTCAATAACAATGAGAGAACCCAAGAGAAAAGATAAATAAATAAGCACGTAAATACCACACAGGGGACAGGTAATAAATACCAAATAAATCAAGTATCATTCATACAAGAGCAGTTGATACAACGAGCGATCAAAGCACACACAGTATCATGAAGTTATTCGAACTAAAGTTGCGTGTATGCATATGCCATGGATGTTTGATGTACTGTTCACCATAGTTCTGGAAAAGCTTCCATGGTAGCGATCCAATTCAACACCTAGTTCATTGTTGGAGATTCCTTTACCTATATCGTCATGCTCTGAAATCCCTAATATTTTTAACACGTCAATGATGACTCGAGCTTCATCCATGATTTAGTCTCTTATCCTTACTAACCCCCATTGATTCGTGATTCTATTCTTGAGTATGCAATCGATCTTAACTTAGTCGATTCACTCTTCTCCACGAATTATACTTAACCCTTTTCTTCGGTGATCGGGAGGATCTGTAGTACCTCGAATCCCATCTCCCGTCAAACTAAAATCCCTAGCTCATCACGGAATATGATGATCTGATCGACTTTTAGTATCCAATACCCTCCTTACTGATTCTACACATTCCTTCTCAATCATCTTCAAGTTATGGGACACGCAGGCCAAACACAGTCCTTTCACGCTTGGGAGATTGAGCTCGTATAGGTCCCTTAACCAAACCAATGAGGTATTTATGTTATCCACAGTTGTCATCGATTATCACTTACCTTATCTTGTCGTTTCAATTCCCAAGCGTTCCTTGAATCCAAACCTTCATCTCTTGAAGTACTTATTCCTTTATCCACCTCGGTTTTGAAATCTCCTAGAGCACTAGATCTCCCAATTCATCTCTTGATACCTTTGTAGAATCTGGTAACTTGTTACTTCTTGCATTTCCATTGTTCCTACTAGATGTAGCCCGTCCAAGCTCAACAGTGAATTTGATTTATTTCCCAGTTGGCTCTCCTCCTTAAGAGTTTCTATCCCAATTCTTGAACCTGCTATATCACTTCTTGGATCAAATGCTTTCGACCTTTTCAACTTAACTTCCCCGTATAAGCGATCCCTGTCATGCCACATGTCCGGTGATCCTGCTCACAATCACTTTGAAGTGATTCAAAAGGATAGCAACCTACTTCTTTTGTTCTAAACCCCGTCTCTATTTTCTCGAGCGTCTGAATTTCTCTACCTTTTTGTTCTACACTTTGCAACCCAAAATTCTTCTTATCTCGATCCGAATGTGGCTCAGTCAATGGAGGAAATTCCTATCAAGCAAACACTAAATAATACATGTTGGGTTAAGATGCTAATGCACGTAGCAAACCATTAAAAGTGCAACACGTTAGAGCAATCACATGAAGTAGAGATGCATGCACACACATATATTTATAAAAGAAATTAAATAAATCAATACAATGTGTGATGCACGTGCCATGAATATATTAAACCTATCACCGTGGTAGTAATCTTTTAAATCGGCCACTTGTTCTTCATTTCCTTAATTATGAGTTCACTTTGAGCTTGTTGATCATCTCTTGTTTACCCACGGTCTTCTAAATATTCAAAGTTTCCTTGTATCAACTTGTATGTTCCCATGGCCCGAAGTTTAGATTCTTACACCCAAAGCCTTCTATGGTCTTAGAGTTGGGTATTTTGATCCCTTTCTACAATTGGATTTCCAATTGTTGTCCGAATCACCTCAATGGTTGTCACTCTGTTCGAAGTTCCCTTGACTATTCTTTATGAGTTCAATGATTGGATGAACTCATCCTCCAATTGCTTACGCTTGAGTACATAATTTCCCTCCAAAGGCTCTTTGCCCTTTCTTAATCGTTTTCGTTTGCTGTTCCATATCTCCCAATTCGGCCTCACCTTACAACTATTTTAGCAAACCTTCACCAACCACCACAAAATTTGGGAACTTTTCCACAAATCGGCCTTCTATTCCGGATCCTACCTTCCATTCCTGGTGAAGAGATATTCTCCTTTGACTTTAAGCTTAGGAGTTGGCAAAACACAGTCTTCAACCTGAGTAAAGCTACTACCAATAGAGACCTCACAAGAGCGAAGTATAGGCTCTGCCTCATAATTGTTGATCTCCAAAGCATTACTGAGAACTGACATCCTCTCTTGTGGTTTCTATCTTGACTTCTCTACCAATGAGGCTTTTGAAATGATGAGGGAGCTTTGGTGTATCGTTGTAAAGACACCAAAGAAAATAGCTCCATTTAGGATGGCCACGACCCTTGAATCCTTGTTTGTAACCCCGAGGCATCCTTACAACTTTCATACTAGATAGAAGTGTTAGGAATAGTGCCCTAGAAAGCCGGTTGTATATCCGCTTTGTACTTTTCCTTATTGTAATTACAGACAATCTTTGAATAAAGTAACGAATTGAGGCAACACTTCTTTATATGCTCTTGTTTGGTATGCGTTTACTTTATCTGTGCATGTATAAGAACTCCCCTAATCCTGATGACTTTAGGACTCTACCATTTAGGTGAAATGGTTCATGAAACGAGCCCTATATCACATAAGTCATGATTAGTAAAATACTCCAAGCTGATGAGTCCTACAGACAGTGGGAGTGTCAACCTGACTCCTCTAAGGCTTGCTTGTGGGATCACGCCCTTAAGAAGGTCCACCTTGTTTCATGGAGGTGCAAAGTGTATAGTTGATACGTGCGTGATACATGAGGGTGCTTACTTCCATAAGTAAATTCACTGAGGTGCCCCGTGTGAGAAGATTCCTAAATGGGAAAGGAAGTTTCTATTTTAGGAAATGGAAACTTCCAGATTAGGAAATATCTCACGAGTCATTGATGTGATTAATTGATCCTTCGACTTGAGGTTCCATGTCACTTTATGAGTTATCTCTGTAGTCTTATGTATAAGCTTTAAAGGGTGTCGCCTTAGACAACTGATTCAAGGCTTATGTTGGGGCTGCACAAGTGATTCATGAAGTTGAATGAGAATCAAGAAAGGACCTACACTTGCATTTGAAAGGAGATATCTTATTGTGTAAGTCATTCATATGCCATGTGGTGTCCTTGGCCAAGGCAGTAGATCAAGACATCAAGAAAAGGGTTTCTTAGATTGAGATCAAATGGATATGAAATGCACTTAGCTTTAAGACCAGATTATTGGGGTTCTGATTATTCCCTTACCCTAGATCTTGGTTGAGAGATAGTAAGTAGGAGTATTGTATCTCACATGAATCAATGACTTAAAGATTCTATCGAATCGAGATATTCCAATTCAGCTAGGGGTTAAACACCTGTTGCTAGACTATGGTCGTTTAATCTGTGAACTGATTAATTAATAAGTGAATTAATTAATTAGGGTCCCTTCTAATTGAATTGAGAACCTAGAGGGTCACACACAACAACTTGGTTACATGAGTTGAGGCTTTGAAATGATTAAACGAGTTAATCGAGCCAAGAGGGTTCCACACGTGTGAATCACACGTGTGGGTCACGTGAGTGACAGGTGTCCTTGGGGACACGTGTGTCACACGTGCGTATATATGTATATGTGATTAAATAATTAATGTGTTAATTATTTAATAGACTTTGGTTTAATTTTTGAATTAAAAAGAAAGTGTTATTTTGGAGAAAAATAATCTATTTAATTAATTACGAATTAATTAATTAGATAAAATAGGGTTTGGATATTTTAGCTCTCTTAAAAGTTGATTTGAATTAGAATTCAAAAGTCAAAGTTGGGAATTACTTGATGATCAAATAATAAGAGAGAGGGACCAAATCCTTAGTCCAATAGGACTAGGTTCGGCCGCCCCTCTCCTTCCTATGTATAGGGGAGCTCGAGGTCCCTTTAGAGGGTAATAGACAATTCTTTTGGTTCATGTGTTAAACACAATCCTTTCTCCAAGATCAAATAAACCCTAGGTTAAGCCTAAACACTAACTACAGAACTAGCATCCTTTCTAGTTAGATTGTAGTCAAGTTGGTGGACTATCTCTAGAGAGCTTCAAGTTAGAAGTTTTGAAGATTCGAGCTTTACCAAGGAGAGGGGATCAAGCCACGAGAAGAGTGTTCTTGGGTGGCTTGAAACACTTCAAGAAAGATTATTGAAAAATAAGTTTCTAATCTCTATGAATTCGGATTCACGATCGCGAGTTTCGATCCTTTTGTTGAAAAATTTTTAAATATCCGCTGCTTTCTGATTCTTGTTTTCCAACAAGTGGTATCAGAGCCACCTCGTTAATCATGTTTCTGATTCGTCTCCACTTAACTGAATTTGGTAGAAATTCTTAGGCTTGATGCGATTGAGTATTTGTAACTGTTTTAGAAAGCCTGAATTACGAAACTGTATTTTTTCCTGAAAGTTTCTGAAAACTGTTTTGAAATTTTTGTTTTGAAAACTGTTTTAGATTTCAAACTGTATAAACTATTTTTGGATTTCTTGGATTGGTTTTGCTTTTGAACGAAAACACGAAACGAAAAGCCTGGATTACGAACATGCGAAACCCCGCGCTCGAAGGCGTTGCGCGTGCGGGCTTCACGCGCCACCGCCCGCCTGACCTAGGCGCGCGTAGGCCTTGCGTCTACTCCCTCCCGTAACTGCACGGGAGGCGTCCCGGGTACGCCTACCTAGACGCCCGCCTAGGCTGGGTGAGAATCCCGCAAGGCGTGTGGGATCCCTCGCCCAAGCCGCCCGCAAGCAGGCCAAGAGGGCCGCGCGCAGCAGAGCGCGCCTGCGACACGCACATCCCTTTTCGTGTACGGGTCCCGTTTTTCTCGTAATCCATTTTCGTACTTCGTGCAGTCCAGTCCCGATTTTTTATTTTAATTTTATTATTAAAAATTTATTTTATTAATATTTATTTTAATTTTAAAATTGGGATTTTTTTTTTTGGAGAAATAGAAACGGTTTATAATTTGGGAAATTACACCTTTGATAAAATTATTAATTTTTAGAAATTAATTGGAATTTTATTAGTTTTAGTAATTTAGGATTTATTGAAAACTTTTTATAAATAAGACTCGCATCAAGTCGTGTTCCAAGTCATTAGGACTTGAAACGGGAATTTTAATTTATTGGCTAAGTTTAAATTCTCGAAAAAGCATGTTAGGTGATCATGGGTACTAGTCTTTGTATGCTTTACATTTATGCACATGGATGGTTTACATTTGGGGTTGGAGCCCTACAGTTGCGTTTTTCAATTGAGGTTGGAGCCTCACTCATGTGCGCACTGTTATGTGATTTATTATGTGGCTTTCCATATTACTGTTTTGAGGCCAGGGTATGCCCCGTGTATTTGTCTGAGGCCAATATGAAGATTGAGCCTTATTACTTTTCAGTACTTTTTCATTTTTTTTAGAGTAGAATAGGTGGTGAGGTTTTATTTTCATTTTGGAGACAATGCACCCATGGAGTAAGATGGGCCACATTCAAGTAACAAGGAAGCCATAAGTGAAAACCCCTCAAAATGTTAGGGAGAGGAATCTCAATTGAAAATGTAATAGAGATAGGACTCGTATTTTGTTACAGCTTTCCATTATGTGATATAAACTGTTTATGTGGCATGTATGTTAGAATTGTGATAGTGGAGTGGCTCCCACTTTTCACGCATAAGATAGGATAGACCCATGATCATCTCATGATAGTATCATGCTAGGACATGTTAGTTGTTTATGTGCTTGTTTGAAATGTATTTAAATTGTACTTGCATTAATCAAGACTAATAAAATTGGATAACATATATGTTGGCGAGGTCGAACCGGGCAACTCTCCGGTTGATTCGAAAATTCCCATTAAATATTAAGCTAATTTCGAATAAATAGGTATTGAATTCGAGATGCAAATTTCTAATTAAATTCTTAGCATTCCATCAATAGGTTTTAAGTTTAGTAACTGAAGCTAGTTATTGTCCGCGAGTCGTGGGATAGCTAGTGGAGCTTATTAGTTCTTAGTTACCTAATTGATCACTTTAAATGATCAATATTTCGTGGTCAATTTTAGCAAGGGCGATATCCGCGAGTCATGAGTCGTTCGAACTAAGTTTTGATCATGATCTTATGATTGATGGGTCTAGCTTAACACCTAAGTAAATATGGATGTCGCACGAGTCGTGGGTCCATAAAAGATAGGTGATGCAAAAACAATTACTAAGAGTTCTAAAGGTGTTAGAATTGGTAAGTTGTACCTACCTAGGGTTTTACTTAGAATGTCCGCGAGTCGTGGGTTCGAGGTAAAATGCCTAGGATCTTAGTACCCATTGGGAAGTGTGTTCCTCTTAGATCTTTGGGAATTATAGATCTTTGAAAAACAGTGGGAGCTACATTAGATTAAAGACCTTATCTTTTATATATCGTTATGATTTAGCATGCTCACTAGTTCTCTGTTATACCATTTAGGTCTTAGATTCTGTGATTCTCTACGTGTTTTGAAATGGCAACCAAAAACCCTCTTATATCGATCCTCGAGTCAAACAAGTTGACTGGTCCCAACTATTCTGATTGGCTGAGGAATCTAAAAATCATTTTAGATTATGAGAAGAGAACTTATGTTCTCTTCGAAGGGGAGCCTAGTCCCGAATGGGAAGCTCCCACTCGGTCCGAGCGGGACGCGATCCAGAAGTGGAAGGATGATAATCTCTAAGCCCGTTGCCTTATGTTGGCTAACTTGTCTCCGGACTTGCAAAGGCAACATGAGGCCATGGAATTTGCTTGGGAGATTTACGACCACTTAGAGCAACTTTACCGCCCTCATGAATGTGTTACAAGGTATAACACTTCAAAGGAATTGTTCCACTTGAGAATGAGGGAAGGTTCAAGTGTCCATGAATATAGACTCAAGTTTCTCGCCCTTACTGAGAAACTTGCTTCCATGGACATGCCACTGAAAGATGAGCTTTCAGTGGACTTGTTGCTAGCCTCGTTCCCACCATCATTCAATCCATTTGTCCTTAACTTCAATATAAATCATGTTGGTGCTACTGTAGCTGAACTGATTAGTCAGCTTGTGACTGCTGAAAGCACGATCAAGAAGGACAATATGGTTTTGATGGTGAATACTCCATCTTCCTCTTCTGGGCCTTCTAAAAGTAAGGGCAGGAAAGCCCAAAAGAAGAAGAAGAAACCCCGTAGGTCCACTGGTGGCGTTTCGAAGGGGATGGCCCAAAAGAAGAAGCGTGATCAGAAAGAGAATGTTTGCTTCCATTGTGGCAAAGCAGGACATTGGACGAGAAACTGCCCAGAGTACAAGGATACTCTAAAGAAAGGTATGTTTCTCGTTGAAGTAAATCTTTCTATTAATTCTAGTTCTTAGGTACTTTATACCGGTTGTGGAGCTCATATCTGTAATGATGTACATATGCTAAATGAAGTTCAACAACTCAGAGAAGGAGAATGCATCTTGAAGATCGGCGACGGCTCAAATGTTGAAGCTCGAGCTCTAGGCACAATTAGATTAGATTTAGGTAGATTTGAGTTAGTTTTTAAATAAAGTCCTTTATGTACCGAGCATTACTCGTAATATAATTTCAGTTCCAATTTTAGATTGTGAAGGTTATGAAACTTATATTAAGAATGGTAAGTACTTTATCAAACGGAATAACTCTTCCGTTCACATCGGTACTCTAAGTAATGGACTTTATCTAACTCAAAATATCAATATTATGAATATACAATGAGAAACTAAACGTAAGAGAGATGACAAAGTTTCAGCTCCCTTATGGCACGCTAGATTAGGACATATTTCCAAGAACAGAATTAGCAAGATAAACACTTTAGGATCATTCTCTGAAAATGATCTCAAAGAGTTAACTTCTTGCGAATCCTGTCTCAAAGGAAAGATGTCCAAAGTTCCTTTTAAAGGAACTATGGAACGTGTCACTAAGGTCTTGGATTTGATCCATTCTGATATTTGTGGGCCGCTTAGTGTAAGCACAAGAAACAATCACCAGTATTTCATAACCTTTACCGATGACTTTAGTCGGTATGGTTATGTATACTTAATGAAGTATAAATCTGAAGCTTTTGAGAAATTCCTAGAATTTCAAAAGGAGGTTGAGAACCATACTGGTCGCAAGATCAAAGCACTTCGATCTGATCGAGGAGGCGAGTATCTTAGTGAAGAATTCCTTAGTCATCTCAAAGATAATGGGATTATCTCTCAGTGGACTCCTCCGGGAACTCCTCAACTGAATGGAGTTTCTGAGAGAAGGAATTGAACTCTACTCGATATGGTTCGTTCCATGATGATTTTCACTGACTTACCACCTTCTTTCTGGGGTTATGCCCTAGAAAGTGCAGCAAAGATTTTGAATCTAGTTCCCTCTAAGTTAGTCCCTAAAACGCCCTATGAAATGTGGCATGGTAAAATCCCTAGTTATTCTTACTTAAGAATTTGGGGTTGTCCTGCTTACGTGAAGAGGACAGTGGGAGATAAGTTAGAATCTCGTTCTAACTTATGCTACTTTGTAGGTTATCCTAAGGAATCCAAAGGATACTACTTCTATGATCAATCTGAGCAAAAGGTGTTTGTTTCTAGAAATGCTACTTTTCTTGAGGAACCGTTCCTCAAAGAAAAGAAAGGCAAGATCATAGAATTAGGGGAAGTACAAAGTGACCCCACGCCACCACTGAAGAAACGTCCTCTTTTGATCAACAACAACCAATCACGAATTTCGATACACACGTAAATCCTCCTCTAAGGCGTTCTGAACGCAATCCTAGACAACCGGAGAGATGGTATGGATTCTTCCATGAGATCTCTCAAAAGGATAATGATCCTTCAACATATGAGGAGGCACTTTCAGATTCTGACTCTGAATAGTAGATAGAAGCCATGAAATCCGAAATGGATTCCATGAACTCCAACCAAGTTTGGACCTTGGTAGATTTGCCTGATGGGGTCAAACCCATAGGTTGCAAATAGATCTTTAAGAGAAAGCTTGGAGTTGATGGAAGCATTGCAGCCTACAAAGCAAGACTGGTTGCATAAGGATTCACTCAAAGACCCGGCGTGGACTTTGATGAAACCTTTTCACAAGTTGCAATGCAAAAGTCTATTCGGATCATGCTTGCCATTGCTGCTGCATATTATGACTATGAAATATGGCAAATGGATGTGAAAACTGTCTTTCTCAATGGTGACATTGATAAAGATATTTATAAGGAGCAACCCATAGGTTTCACATTCAGTGGGAGTGAGCAAAAGGTTTGCAAACTTCAAAGATCAATCTATGGATTGAAACAGGCTTCTCGAAATTGGAACATTCGATTTGATGAATCAGTCAAAGCGTTTGGCTTCATTCAAATTTCGAATGAATCATGTGTGTATAGAAAGGAATTGGAGACCTCAGTGCAATTCTTAGTACTTTATGTTGTTGACATCCTTCTTATTGGGAATTCGAAGGATGACATGAAAGTAACTAAGTTATGGTTATCGAACCAATTCGACATGAAAGATCTTGGTGATGCGTCCTATATCCTTTGAATTAAAATCTATCAAGATCTAGAAGGTTGGTAGGACTATCACAGTTGATGTACATTGACAAAGTATTGAAGAGATTCAATATGGAGTTAGTAAAGGTTAAGAACCTTCCTATGAGTGTAGGAACATGTCTTTCTAAGAAGATGTGTCCTATGACTAACCTTGAGAAGGAAAGAATGACTCATACACCTTATGCATCAGCAATAGGTAGCATAATGTATGCAATGTTATGTACTCGACTGGATGTGGCTTATGCACTTAGTGTAACAAGTAGTTTCCAATGTGACCCAGGAGATGGTCACTGGGCTGCCGTGAAAAATATTCTTAAGTACTTGAAAAGTACTAAGGATTTATTCTTAGTTTACGGAGGTCAGAAAGATCTTATTGTCGAAGGATACTGCGATGCAAGCTTTGCATCTGACTTAGATGATTTTAAGTCAATGTCAGGATACATTTTCTGCCTAAACGGCGGAGCAGTGAGTTGGAAGAGTTCCAAGCAAACAACCACTGCAGATTCGACCACTGAGGCCGAATACTTAGCTGCAAATTATGCAGCTAAGGAAGGTGTTTGGATTAGAAACTTCATTCAAGAGTTGAACGTTGTTCCTAACATGAAAGACCCCATTACTGTGTTTTGTGACAACACTGGGGCGGTTGCTCAAGCAAGAGAACCAAGATCTCACCAACGGACTAAGCACATTATGAGAAAGTATCACCTAATCCGTGATATTATCAAAAGAGAAGATGTGCAAATTGAGAGGGTCGCATCAACAGAGAACGTGGCAGATCCATTTACTAAACCCCTTAGTCGAGAAGCTTTCCAAGGTCATCTTCAGAAGATGGGACTTAGAGTAGATTTAGAATGGCCTTGACGGGCAAGTGGGAGATTGTTAGGAACAGTTCCCTAGAAAGCCGATTGTATATCCGCTTTGTACTTTTCCTTATTGTAATCACATACAATCTTTGAATAAAGTAGCGAATTGAGGCAACACTTCTTTATATGCTCTTGTTTGGTATGCGTTTACTTTAGTTGTGTATATATGAGAACTCCCCTAATCCTGATGACTTTAGGACTCTACCATTTAGGTGAAATGGTTCATGAAACGAGCCTTATATCACATAAGTCATGATTAGTAAAATACTGCAAGCCGATGAGTCCTACAGACAATGGGAATGTCAACCTGACTCCTCTAAGGCTTGCTTGTGGGATCACGCCCTTAAGAAGGACCACCTTGTTTCATGGAGGTGCAAAGTGTATAGTTGATACGTGCGTGATACATGAGGGTGCTTACTTCCATAAGTAAGTTCACTGAGGTGCCCCGTGTGAGAAGATTCCTAAATGGGAAAGGAAGTTTCCACTTCAGGAAACGGAAACTTCCAGATTATGAAATATCTCACGAGTCGTTGATGTGATTAATTGATCCTTAAACTTGAGGTTCCATGTCACTTTATGAGTTAACTCTGTAGTCTTATGTATAAGCTTTAAAGGGTGTCGTCTTAGACAACTGATTCAACGCTTATGCTGGGGCTGCACAAGTGACTCATGAAAGTGAATGAGAATCAAGAAAGGACCTACACATGTATTTGCAAGGTGATCTCTTATTGTGTAAGTCACTCATATGCCATATGGGGTCCTTGGCCAATGTGACAGCCCGGTTCGGGACCGGATCATTAAAGGTAAGTTAAGGGCAACGTAAGGGCATTTATAGAACTTGATCCATATTTAAAACAATTTATATCATGCATCCCTACTTGAAATGAGTGCTCATATGTGATATTAGGTGACCAAAAGGGGGAAAACTACCTTTAAACCCTAAGAGCACTATTTAATTCCGAACCAGCACTATATCGTTTTGTTCAAGAGACCTTAAAGAACCTATACCTATCTTCTGAGAATTTTTCAACTCTCTTTTCAATGCTTTGAGGTTTCGTTTATGTGTCCAGAGCAATTTAAGAATTTATTTTCAAATAAGAATTTCCGTCGGTAAGAAATATTCCTTCGTTAGAATGATTTAGCCCTTGAGATCATCACCATAACGTTCCTCAATTTTTTCTACATTTTTGGAAAGCCTTTCGGACCTTCAAATTTTATCCTAGTATTTGATATGGCATAAAATGGCCGAGCCACGTGGCACGCCCCAGAGGAAGCCACTTGGACATCTCGCCACCTCAAGCGGACCAAGGTCCCCGCGTGAAAGAATCAACGAATCGAACCTGATCCGGTTCGCCTTGACGGATGAAGTTCGATCCCTACCACCAAATGGGATCGATCCCTCAAGGAACCGCCGATCCGATCCCTAGGCTCAATTGGTCGATCCGATCCCTGGCCGAGAGCGGGTCGATCCGATCCCTTGCACCTCGAGGAATCGATCCGATCCCACGCTCCTCAATGGATCGATCCGATCCCTTGCCCCTCAAAAGGATCGATCCGATCCCATGCTCCCCAAGAGATCGATCCGGTCCCCCTCCGAGCCCGGATCGATCCGATCCTTTGTTCCTCAAGGGATCGATCCGGTCCCCATCCGAGAGCGGATCGATTCGATCCTTGGCACCTCAATGGATCGATCCGATCCCATGCTCCTCATGGGATCGATCCGATTCTTATCCCGAGCGCGGATCGATCCGATCCCTCGCACCTCAGTGGATCGGTCCGATCCCATAATCTGCAACGGACCGTCCATCCTTGTTCCCGCATGGGAGCCACGTATGAAACGTCCTTATCCCGCACAAGGGGTGGGGTCGAACTCGACCCCATTTACGGTTTCCCCATTGCCAACATACTTCATTACGACCCGCCTGACCTCGATCTCTCGGATCGGGATCCTGCGTCACCTGGCGACAAGATGCCATAAAGCATCTTTGTCGGGACACGTGTTACTCCCCTATTCACCACGGCCAGACGCGCTACAGTGCATTTAATGCCCCCGGTACATGTCTACGCCCAAAAGGGAAACAAAGTACACCCGACCCCAAAGCACCCGCTCAGGCGCCCGACAAACGACCCGATCGACTGCAGAGCATTTAATACATAGCCGCAGTACACGCACTACTGTGTTAATCGCTCCTGACTATAAATACCAAGTCTTGAACAGTAGTTGGTAAGCATTCAAGAGCATTTATTTCGCTTCTCAGCATTTAATTCTCTCTCTAAAAACCTTCCACTGACTTGAGCGTCGGAGTGCCAAACTTGGGTCCCACCCTAAGTCCCCAATTTGGCCTTTGAGCTCACGTGTGTTTTGAGTGTTTTCAGATCGATTAAAGAGCCCACATCTACAAAATTCTTGACTGATCGACCCGAGATTGCCACTTAGACCTCCAATTCAGCTAAACCATTTTCGAGCCGGATCAGTTTGGCGCCGTCTGTGGGAAACACTACACTTCTCTCTACCTCGATCTTGAGTGAAACACTCTTTTTCTTCTTGCAATCATGGTGAACACAAGGAAGACCCGACAGGAGGAGGACCTGGAGGAGGTCACCAAAGGCAGGCACGACACCAACGCTCCGCTTGGTCGTCTCCCCACTGCTCCCCGCGCCGTCGGGATCGCTGGCCCCAGCACCAGTGTGATCATGCCTCAACCCGAGGCCGCGCCAAGGGTCGCCATTACGCAGGCCGACCTTGATACCTTCCTCGATCAATAGAGGGTTGAGATCGAACAGGCCCAAATAGAGGGCCGGGAACCGAGACGCCCTGAGCTGCCAAGGGCGAGCCCTGCTACTATCCCCAGCCCAGTAATAGCCAGTGGACTGGGACCCACGGCATAGACTTACGGGTCTGCTGTCCCCTATTACCTCCAGCCACTCAACGGCGGACCCGTTCAGGTCATCTGGGGCCTTCCCCCCCAGACGGGCGCAGGCCAAGTACCGGTCCAAGGATATGCACCTCCCCCGCCGCCCGCGGGAGAAGGCAAACAGGTCCCGTCGGAGGGTCATGGGGACTCGGAACATCCTATCCGCGCGAATCGCGACAAACGAGCGGTCGATGACGACCATGAAGAATACGATGATTTACGGGCCCGGATACCCACTCGATCGGCCCACGATCAGGCGGCTAGAATCGCCGCCGCCCGTAAGGAGAACGACCCGGATCGATGTGTCGATCCGCCCCGCAGACGAGTGCAAGACCGCCTGGGGGACCAAGGATCAGTGGTCTCCCAGAGGCAGGTCGATCTGCGCGCGGGGTTGAGCCGCCGACCCCTCCACTATCGATCCGACAGGGAGGAAGCCTCCCCATTTTCTGAAGATATCCTCCGTACAACCTGCGACGGAGATCGAATCCCCTCGGGGTTGCCACTGTACAACGGGACGACCGATCCCAAAAAACATGTCACTTCTTTCCAGAATAGAATGTTGCTTCATGCCCACCCGCAACAGATTTGGGCCAAGATATTTGTTACCACTCTAACAGGCCCGGCGCAGGACTGGGTCATCCGCCTGCCGCCACGATGCATTCGAAGCTACAATCACTTTACCGATCGGTTCCTTGCTCACTTCTCCTCCATGGCAGGGGAAAAACTGCCTCCTTCTTACCTCAACAACCTCCGACAGGAAAAGGGGGAATCCCTTCGAGACTTCTTCACCCGATTCTCAAGGGAAGTGGTTCGGGTCGAGGACCCGACGATGGACACCCTGCTTCCGGTCGTCCATCGAGCGCTACGCAACCGTCTCTGGGCGGATGAGATAGTCAGGGCCGCACCCAAAAACTTGACTGAAATCCAAGACCTCGCCCATGGTTTCATGCGGGTCGAGGAAATGGCGTTAGCTCACGGGCCCGCTCCTTCGGCCGATCCAGAAAGTCATCACTACGGGTCGATGCCAACCTCGACCGGAAAGGGGTTCGAGCCAAAAAAATCGAAGGGTAGGGTCGATCCGCCGGCCCAAATCGATCGGAGGAACTACGTCCCCCTCAATACAACCGTCCAACAAATCTTCACAGTCATGGACAAAAAGCTTCTGAACAAACCCAAAACCATCCGGGAAGGCCCCAAAGCCCAGAAATCAGGGAAGTATTGCGGATACCATCAGCAATGGGGTCATACCACCGAGGAGTGCAACGCTCTCCGCGACGAGATCGAATGACTCATCCGAGGAGGGCACCTGAAGGACTTTGTTCGCAAGATCGATCACTATTCTGAGAAGGCCGGTCGGAGCCAAGATCAGCCTCGGGATCGATCTCGATCCCGATCCCCGTCCAGAAGGTCCGGAAAGCAGCCCCTCGAAAGGACTGAGGACAACCCCCCGACTAACGGCACAATCTACATGATCGCCGGGGGACACGAAGGCGGTGATTCCAACGCTGCCAGGAAGAAGAACATCCGAAGGGCGGCTCGAGAATACAACGGACCGCGTGAGGAGGTCCTCCAGATCGAGTAAAGCAGAGAGTGGGAGAGGCAAGAGGTTAGCTTTAGCGAAAATGACAGCCACTCTGGCCCACATCGGGAGGGTGAAACGCCTAGTTGTCCGATGGTGGTGACCTTGGGAGTGGCTAATTACAATGTAACCAAATGCCTTGTTGACAATGGAAGTAGCACGAACATTATCCTTTACTCTACGCTTGTAAAAATGAAACTGCATAACTTGAAATTAGATCCGATCCGAACGCCTCTATCCGGCTTCGGAGGATCCCAGGTTGTCCCGCTTGGGCGCATCAAACTGCTCACTTCGATGGGAACATCACCTCAGCGAGTTACCCAAGAGGTCGAGTACGTTGTGGTAAACATGCCCCTCGCTTACAACATGATTTTCGGCCGACCCGGCCTCATTCAATTCAGAGCCATAATCTCCACCTACCACCAGAAGTTGAAAATGCCAACCCCTAACGGGGTCGGGGAAGTGGGGTGTGACGTCCCGGACAGCTGGGCTTGTTATGCGATCACCCTTAAGGAACCAAAAGACAAGGAAAAAGACGCGAGCGAATGCCTTGATCTCCAGACTTACACGAGCTCAGATCTCGATCTCGCTGCGCCCAAGTTAGACGCCGAAGGATCACGCGTAGCCCAAAAGAGGAAAGCAGTGGGTCGGATCGAGCCATCTGACTCTTTGAAACACATACCCCTCGACCCGAACAACAGCAACAAATCAACGAAGATCGGGGCCAACATGAACCCCCACCACGAGATGATGATGATTGAGTTCCTCCAAGAAAATGCAGACGTGTTTGCGTGGACTGCGAAGGATCTTGTGGGGATCGACCCGAAGGTGATCTGCCATCGCCTCGGCCTCGATCCCACTCACAGACCCATAAAACAGAAGCTAAGAACGCAAAGCAAAGAAAGAAACGAGATCATCGAGGCAGAGGTCAATAAATTGCTCGATGCGGGTTACGTGACCCCGACCCAATATGTCGATTGGCTATGTAATGTTGTCTTGGTACAGAAGACGGGGGGTAAATGGAGAATGTGTAACGATTTCACGGATCTAAATAAGGCGTGCCCAAAGGACCCTTACCCGCTCCCTCGGATCGATCATCTCGTCGATTCGACAGCTGGTTGTGAAATGCTGAGCATGATGGACGCCTTTCAGGGATACTATCAGATCTCCATGGCACCCGAAGATCAACCCCACACCGCTTTTATAACAATCAAGGGCATTTACTGTTTTAAAGTAATGTCGTTCGGCCTCAAAAACGCCGGAGCAACCTACCAGAGGTTGGTGAACAGGATGTTTAAGGAAGAGATCGGGAAGACGATGGAAGTCTACGTGGATGATATGATCGTAAAGAGAAAACGGGCGTGTGATCATCTCGGCCACCTGGGTCGAGTGTTTGAAATCCTCAGGGGGTACGGTATGAAGCTTAACCCGGACAAATGCACATTTGGGGTCGAAGGGGGAAAATTCCTCGGCTATATGGTTAGCCAGCGGGGGATCGAAGCGAACCCGGCCAAAATCAAGGCAATCCAGGTCATACCTCGACCCGACTGCATAAGCCAAGTCCAATCTTTGGTCGGCCGGATCATTTCCCTAAATCGGTTCATATCCCGATCATCCGAACGGAACCTGCCCTTCTTCAAAATATTACGAAACCTAAAAAAGTTCGAATGGAATGAGGAGTGTGATAGAGCCTTTGAGCAACTTAAAGAGTACCTGGCATCTCCACCGTTGTTGGCCAAGCCCAACGAAGGGGAGACCTTGTACCTCTATCTCTCCCTTTCCAACGAAACTTTTAGTTCGGTCCTCGTCGCAATTAGGGATCGAAAACACATGCCCATCTATTATCTGAGTAAAATCCTACACGGGGCAGAGCGAAACTACCTTGAGATCGAAAAGTTTGTCTTCGCGTTGACACACGCGGCTCGAAAATTACGACCCTATTTCCAGGCGCACCCGATTGTGGTGCTAACCGACCAACCCCTTAGACAAGTCTTGTCCAAACCCGATGTCTCGGGTCGAATGATGAAATGGGCGGTGGAGCTAAGCGAGCATGACATCACTTTCCAACCTCGCCTCGCCCAACAAGCTCAGGTTTTGGCTGACTTTTTAGTCGAAAAGAACACGAAGCCCCCAAAGAACGCCCCCGATCCCTTGAGTTGGACAATGTACGTTGACGGCTCATCGACCTCCAAGGGGGGAGGGGTGGGGATATCACTAATCAGTTCGGATGGTACACAGTTCGATTTTGCCGTCCGCCTAGACTTCAAGGCCACCAATAACGAAGCAGAATACGAGGCACTCATCGCAGGACTAAAGTTCGCTGCAGAACATCGGGTCGACCGATTGGCCGTCGTGACCGACTCCCAGCTTGTCGCGGGTCAGGTCAACGGCACGTATGAAGCAAGGGAAGAATCGATGGCGGATTATCTCAAGATGGTTAAAGAGTTAGCCTCAAAATTCAAAGAATTTCGGATCGAGCAAGTCCCCCGTGAAGAAAACACCCGAGCGGACGCATTGTCCAAACTCGCGAACGTCCTTCAGGGCACCCGGGACGGGACCATCTCATTTCACGTCTCACCCGGCCGGGTCATCGACCCGGATCGGGTCGATATCGCGGCGATCGACCCGGAGGAGCCATGTTGGATGGATAGTTTGGTCTCCTACCTAAAGGACGGGACACTACCTCAAAGCCGGTTAGAGGCGAGGCGGATGAAATACCGCTCGCTGCTATACCTACTGGACCGCGAAGGGAGATTGTTCAAGAAATCATTCACAGGTCCACCGCTAAGGTGCCTCCGCCCAAGTCAGGCCAAAGATGTGTTAGAAGAAGTCCACGAAGGGAACTGCGGGAACCACTCAGGGGGTCGAGCCCTAGCTAAAAAAATCTTAAGAAGCGGGTATTTCTGGCCGACCCTAATCCAAGACGCAAAGCTGCACTCAATGAAATGCCCCAAGTGCCAAAAACACGGCAACCTCATACACACGCATCCCGCAACCATGATCGCGATCGATGTCTCATGGCCCTTCGATCAATGGGGGATCGATATTATTGGTCCTTTCCCCCTGGCCCCTCGGCAAAAACGCTTCGCCATAGTAGCCGTCGAGTACTTCTCAAAATGGGTCGAAGCCGAAGCAGTCCCAAAGATAACTGACGCGGTGATAAGAAATTTCCTCTGGAAGAGTATAATCTGCCGCTTTGGAGTCCCGAGGGTTCTCATCTGTGACAATGGGCCCCAGTTCCGAAGCGAGAACACCAAAAGCTACTGTCGGGATATCGAAATCGACCTCAGGTTCACCACCGTCGGCCACCCCTAAACGAATGGCCAAGCCGAAGTCACCAACCGGATCATCATTCAGAATTTGAAGACCCGTCTCGATGCCAAGTTGGGGTCGTGGGCAGACGAACTTGACGGGGTCCTCTGGGCTTATCGAACGACCCCCAGAACTGCGACGGGCCAAACCCCCTACTCCCTGGTATACGGATCAGAGGCAGTGATCCCATCGGAGTTGCTACACGAAACAGCCCGCGTCAGTCAGTACCAGCTCGATAGAAACAACGAAAACCGATCCGATGACTTGGATCTGATTGAGGAAAAACGGGAACGCGCGTACCAGAAGATTAAACAATACAAGGCAGTCGCGACCCGATCATACAACAAACACGTCAGGCCCCGTGCATTCCAGATCGGGGATCTAGTGTTAAAGAAGGTAGAGGTCCTCCAACATGTGGGAAAGCTTGAACCCAATTGGGAAGGTCCCTACCGAGTTACTAAAATAGGCAAAAACATGGCGTACAAGCTCGAAGATATGGCCGGAATGCCGCTACCAAGACCTTGGAACGCGCACAATCTGAAGAAGTTTTTTGTTTGGAAAGTTTATTTCGTATAGTTAACCGGACCGGAGCCCGTTCGAATCCCGGTCACGAACTTGTCTTCGGATCGATCTCGATCCGGACGAAAGAATGCGATAATCATTTTTACATCTCTTGTATTAGTCAGGCATCCTATCCACGATCATGACATCTGGAAGGAGTAACCACATTCACTGTAAATATTTTTGATTGTTTTCTTGCACTCATTAATCCCCAATTCCAACGAGGTCGTTCAACGACCCGACGAGAACGGGACCAATAACGAATCGAATCCCGCAAAGGTATGGATCAAACAAGATCCCTCTTTGGCTAGTCGGATCGAACTCGATCCGTTTCCGGATCATGTTGGATCCCGCCCAACTCAAACCGATCGAAATCGATCCCACAGGCCGTAGGGGATCGAAATCGATCCATCATTCGTGTTGGAGACCAACCCCATCCGCGATGCGAAGGGATCAAACACGATCCCCCGCGCCACCTATCAAATCTCAAAAATACTGAAGCGAAGGTCAAACTAAACAAACGAAGCAACAAGATGTTCATGCGGCGACATCCCCGACTGCTAGGTCAAATGAAAATTATCTTAAAAATAATTTCAGACAAATGAGATCAAGGCTGAGAAGGAGAGGAACCCGAGGCGCCCGTACGGCCCGAAGACTTTTTTCGACTGCGTCGGGTCGACGGTAGGAAGCTCTCAACATCGACCGGAGGAGGAAGCTCGTAGACGGGATCTCTCTTATCCCTCCTGGCGTAGGCCATGTCAATGGCAAACCCGTACTTGTGGTGACGCCAATCGATGTCCACAGGAGGTTCGGCGTCTTCCTCCAATGGGTCGGGATATGGATCGGGTTTGTCTAGGCCGATGGAAGACTCGTCGAAGGACACCGGAATCAGGCCCTGGGCCTTGAGCTGATTGCGCGCAATCTTAAAGCCAGCCTCCATGTCGATCGCGGCCATGACCGTGTTTGCCTAGTCGAAGGCGGGACCTTCCATAAACTCACGAACCGCGTACTGCTCGATCGGGCCCTTAGCTTTCCGAAAAGACTCAATCAGGGCATCGATCTTGGCCTGTCCTTCCGCCAACGCGGCCGCTCGGGACACCGCTTTCCCCTCGGCCTTCGCCTGTTGGACCTTCTCCTTGGTTTCGGCCCGGATCTCATTGAGTTCGGTTTCACGGGCCTGAAGGACTTTCTCCAAATCTTCCATCCGATCGAGGGCACTCTGCAACTCCGCGGCACGCGTTTGGGCCTCTTCCTCCCTCAGGCTCATCAGCTCGTCCAGCCGTTCCTGTAGCTCAGCTACCTTCTCCGCCTTGGCCGACCTCAGCATGGCCTTGGTAGCCCTGTACTTCTCCTTGTACTTGGCCACCTCTTCTTGATAAACCTCTGTCTTCTGGGACAAGCTGATGGCGGCTGGGAGGATATCCTGTTCATAGAGACGAGAATTGTCATGGCTCAGCAAAGCAAGAATACGCAAGAATAAACGACCCGATGCAGAGGATCAACTTGATCCGATGCGGTATCGGATCGATATCGACAATTCCCTAATGGGGTCGGATCGATTACGAGCCGAATACAAGGGATCGAGACGAACACAAGGAGGGGGAAAGAAACAGATATAAGGGAGAAGCACTTACGCCGAAAATAGCCTTGCTGATCCTATACCTCTGGTGATCGACCGGCTCCTTATGAATCACGCGTTGTTCGTCGACTACACAAGCGGTGTTGAAAAGTGAGGACAACAAGCTGATATCGGGGTGCCCGACGCCAAGGTTCCGAATCGATCCATCCTCCCGGACTCTCTCAAGTTCACTGGGCCATTGAGGTGGTGGAGTCTGTTTGAAGTTCAACAACTTACTCTCAATATCCGACCCGCTGGAATCCCCCTCGATTTCAATCGGCACCTCTTCCACAGTCACCTTCTTCTTCCTTTTTCTCAAGCGCCTGTTAGACTCCAGCTGTTCCTCCTGGGGAAGAGTCAGGTCATAAAGATTTTCGTCGAAGTCGAAATAAAGATCTAAGTGGTCCAAATTTATTACTTGATCGGGGTCCTCAGGATCGGGCTCGACCGCATCCGATGCCTGCCCCGGCTCTTGGACATCTTCCATGGGTTGAGAGTTCGGCGGGACCTTTCGACGGGGTTGTTGGGCCGCGGCTTAAACTTCCGGCAGAGCCCCGTGGATCGCAGCTATAGCGTGGTCAATCCTTTCCCGTTCATCCTGCGGGATCGATTCGCCCTTTTTAAGCTTCATTGTCCTCCTCACCCTTTCCGCGCGACTCATGGCTAAGATATGCAGACCTGCAGAAATGGATCGATTAGTACCTTGAAAAAAAAAAGGGCGCCGAAGATATGTAAAAGCAAGAGTTCAAACACGATCCGGTACAAACGGATCCATTCGACCCCAATCGGATCGAAATCGATCCGATATGGCGGATCGTACTCGACCCCGTGACGGATCGTTTGGCACGTAACCCGATCGGGCGGGTCCGGCCTGAGGCGGAGGCTCACCGAAGTGGAAATTCCGCAACCTCGTCCCCGGGACCAAACCCGCCTCAACCAAGTATCCCGTCCTCGTCAAGTACTCGGGGTCGAGCGGGCCCAAGTTGGTCAAGAGCTTGAAAGATTCTTTTTTGTGCAGCCAGGCGCTTTTCCGCGTGGGAAGTTTTTTGGGTTCAATGGTGGTCCATGTCGAACGGAAGGGAAGAGACATCGAGCAGTCGATGAAGAAATATTTCTCCTCCCAACCAAGCCCATGAGAGGAGACCGGGATATCTACCATCTTCCGACCGGGCTTGGCTTGGAGGTAGTAGTAGCCGGCCCCAGACTTGGGGGAGTTAACAAGGAGGAAAAACTCCCCCAAATCCTCGAAACGAGGCTCGAACCCCAAGCACTTGAGGATGATGATAGCACTATACATCAGAGCGAAGGAGTTCGAGACTAGCTGAGCCGGACACAGATTCACCCGATGGAGAAAGGTTGACACCAACGGGTGGGTCGAAAATCGGAAACCGTATTTCATTGTCGCGTGGTATAGGCCGAAAGCATATTTGGATTGTGGGGCCCCTACCGTCTCCCCGTCAAAGGGCAACCGAGCCATGACACCCTCGGGCATCACACTACACCAATTGCGAACCTCGCGGAATTCTTTGCCCGATAATGTCGACGGCCTCTGGGCGACATCGGATAAAGTACGGTAGACGTGCCCGGATCGCGCCTGGGGTCGACCGGAGGTACCCTCCTCTTGCCCCTCTTCCTCTTCCTCTTCCTCTTCCTCGTCTTCCTCTGCTTCCTCGATCCGGCGTTGGGGTCTTGAGGTCGAGGCCCGGCCACGGCTTGCCCGGAATTCCTGGATCCGTATCTCATCGGAAGAATCAAAGAATGACCCAAAATCCATGTTGGGCAACGGTGGGACACCGCCCGATGAACCGGAGCAACCCGCGGACGGAGTGAACGGCTCCTCCACCTCGCTCTCATCGGAGACCACACACATATACGGCCCTCTCGACATTTTTCTCTCACTAAGAAGAAATAAAGGGGGTCGGAGAATCGACAAAATTACCTTTCTCCTTTCGCCTTAGGAACGAATGTTTGCCGCTCGAAACCGAAGTGAATGAAGGAAGGAAGGAGCGGATCGATTTTGTTGAGCAAGAAAGTGTGAAATGAGAAAGGGGGTGCCCACTTATTTATAGGGGAGGAAAAGTGGCTCCTCGAAGTACGTGACCCGGTCATTATTGCACCTAGGAGACCGCGCTGCTTTTCCTCGATCCGTGAAATGATGCCATTATCACCCACGGGAGACCGCGCTGCTTTTCCTCGATGCGCGAAACAATGCCATTATCCCACATGGAAGACCGTGTGGCTCTTCACCGAAGCGCCAAACAGTGCTGTCATTATTTGCCTCAAAGACCGAATCGATTTAAGGGCGGACCCATTAAAGAGGTAACGAACCAGACTTAACGAATCGGGACGCAAAGATTACCGCCAGAGCTATGAAAATTACCCACGCGAAAATTCACGCCGGTAATTTGGGGGGCCTCTGATATGGCATAAAATGGCCGAGCCACGTGGCACGCCCCAGAGGAAGCCACTTGGACATCTCGCCACCTCAAGCGGACCAAGGTCCCCGCGTGAAAGAATCAACGAATCGAACCTGATCCGGTTCGCCTTGACGGATGAAGTTCGATCCCTACCACCAAATGGGATCGATCCCTCAAGGAACCGCCGATCCGATCCCTAGGCTCAATTGGTCGATCCGATCCCTGGCCGAGAGCGGGTCGATCCGATCCCTTGCACCTCGAGGAATCGATCCGATCCCACGCTCCTCAATGGATCGATCCGATCCCTTGCCCCTCAAAAGGATCGATCCGATCCCATGCTCCCCAAGAGATCGATCCGGTCCCCCTCCGAGCCCGGATCGATCCGATCCTTTGTTCCTCAAGGGATCGATCCGGTCCCCATCCGAGAGCGGATCGATTCGATCCTTGGCACCTCAATGGATCGATCCGATCCCATGCTCCTCATGGGATCGATCCGATCCTTATCCCGAGCGCGGATCGATCCGATCCCTCGCACCTCAGTGGATCGGTCCGATCCCATAATCTGCAACGGACCGTCCATCCTTGTTCCCGCATGGGAGCCACGTATGAAACGTCCTTATCCCGCACAAGGGGTGGGGTCGAACTCGACCCCATTTACGGTTTCCCCATTGCCAACATACTTCATTACGACCCGCCTGACCTCGATCTCTCGGATCGGGATCCTGCGTCACCTGGCGACAAGATGCCATAAAGCATCTTTGTCGGGACACGTGTTACTCCCCTATTCACCACGGCCAGACGCGCTACAGTGCATTTAATGCCCCCGGTACATGTCTACACCCAAAAGGGAAACAAAGTACACCCGACCCCAAAGCACCCGCTCAGGCGCCCGACAAACGACCCGATCGACTGCAGAGCATTTAATACATAGCCGCAGTACACGCACTACTGTGTTAATCGCTCCTGACTATAAATACCAAGTCTTGAACAGTAGTTGGTAAGCATTCAAGAGCATTTAATTCTCTCTCTAAAAACCTTCCACTGACTTGAGCGTCGGAGTGCCAAACTTGGGTCCCACCCCAAGTCCCCAATTTGGCCTTTGAGCTCACGTGTGTTTTGAGTGTTTTCAGATCGATTAAAGAGCCCACATCTACAAAATTCTTGACTGATCGACCCGAGATTGCCACTTAGACCTCCAATTCAGCTAAACCATTTTCGAGCCGGATCAGTATTTATTTCATAATTTAATTAATTTTCGAAATTCAAGAAAATCAAATCTTCCGAAGCTTATAACTTTTAAACCGTACGTCCGATTTTGACCCGTGTGTAACGCCCCAGCTTTCGGCAATTCAGGTATGAACGACACGTGTGCGCTTGAGAGTTGTAATTTAATTGTTAAGTGATCATTTAAATTATTTTTCTTATCATGACATTATTTTTATAAAATTATATTCTTGTTATTTTATTGAAAATTCATATCATATCATATCTTTCAAAATTATCGAATGTGATTGCAATGTGAAATATTTTCTCGAACGTGATTTATTTCCTTTATGTCCTTAATTGATCATTTTCATGCATATGGGATCTAATTGAATTGGACCATATTGATCACTTAAAATTGGATTTAGACTCAATCGCATAACTTATTAAATGAAAGGATTTAATTGCAAAATTGGCTCTCTCCTCTCTTTCAAGTAGCAGCATTCACGTACCTTGCTTCATTCTTCACACAAAATTTCATCTTTGTTCCAATTGCTTTCTTGTTCAACCGTGACAAACCCTAAGTGAAGGAGTGAGAGATTTCTTCCATTCAAGTTAATATTTGTGGGTTTTGGGATCATTGGAGCTTCATCATCATCATCTCATCATCTTTTCTTTCATTTCTTTCTCTTGAGGTAAATATGGTGATTGAATAATTTTATTGAAAATATGGTTTAACTAGGGCTTTGTTGTGCATTCAATGAATGATGTATTGGTTGTTGGGAAATTTATTGTGGTCATTAAGCATGAGTTTGATGCATATATCTTGTTATTTATGAGCTTGAAGCATGATGGAGTGTGTGGGTTTGAAATGATTGAATATTGATGATCTAACATGGGATTATATGTTTTATGAGTTATTGTTGATCCATAAGCATGCTAGCATATTTATTGCATCTAATATTTGCATATCAACTTGGCTTGAATTCATTTTATGGTTGTTTGGAGGGATTGCCATGGCTGCTCTGTTTTTCTGCTCTGCATATTTTGCTCACGTATTCTGGGAACGGCCCTTCCCAGCCCAGTTCAAAACTGGAACGGCCGTTCCCATGATGCTGAGACTCAGGCCAGCGAGACTGGGAACGGCCGTTCCCACTTTGGCCTGCGAGCCGGAACGGCCCTTCCCAGCCAAACGCGTTTCCCTTTTAAAAACGCTGGCGCGCGTTTTCTGAGCCATGGGAACGGCCCTTCCCATTTTCAAGGGAAGGCCGGAACGGCCGTTCCCACGGCCATTGCAGAGCAAAAGCTACTGCATAAAATTGAAATTTTGGCACCCTCTTCCAATCAATTATTTGACTCCTAATTGCTTTTATATGAATGAATACATGTTGAAACCAAATATTTTCATGGTGCATTGCATTTTTCTCGTAGTCTCGTCACATTTTGCCGTTCGTCCTATTTGGTACATTTTGAGTCGTGTTTCACGGACAATTGTCTTTCTTGCACAGACCAGCTTCCTGGTGACGAGGAGCAGGCCCCGTGAGCTGTCTCCTTGGATATTTTTGGGTCGTTCAGGTGAGGTTTAATTTTAGATACATAGGACCCGTACAACCCTATGTGATATTTTAAGCCAAAACCTATAATTATACGTATAGTTTTCAAATGAGATTGGTTTCCAAATGTTTTATCGAAATATTGAAAGAAATTGATTGATTGATTGATTGATTGGGCGAGTATTGTATTGCACTGTGGGCCCGAGGGTAGTGACTCGAGCCAACCGGGAAAGCATGGGCTGACGGGTAACTCGATAGCTATCCTCACCAAATTGGGATGACCCCTGAACCCCCTAGGAGATTAGGGTGGGAAAGGAGTTCCGAGCTTAGGGATTCATGTACCCTCTGCCCAGATTGATTGGATAGTGGGGCCTTGCAATCCCACTATCACCCGGAGGAAGAAGGTGTCATTGAAATTGCTAATTGTGCACATTAATGAATTGCTTGATCACCTAATCACATAACAATTGATTGATTGATTGTACACGGTCGGTGTAAGGTTGGAGAATTGCCCCACTCGCCGGGCCACGAATTGATTGTATTGATTGAATTGATTGAATTGAAATTGGAATGGTTGTAATCTCGGGCGATAGCATCTCTTTAACCTATTAGATCGTATTGTTTTCCAAAATTGTTACCCGAGGTTATAACTTGCATGTATGTGCGCTTATATTTATTTATACCCCTCGCTCAGTCCGAGTTGGACTGACACCTCAACTTTTCAGTGTTTTGCAGGGCGTGCTAGGCGGGAATTTAGAGTCAGTTGGTCTTTAAATTTGGGTCTAGCACACTTCTTTTCCCACATTTTGATTGTATAGAGGTTTGGGATATTTTGTATCGCCCTATTGTCTATTTTGTTGACGTTTGACATTGTATTGATAGTGTAAACGTTGGTATCTATACGTAAATAAATAAATATGGTACCTATACGTATCTATTGGATGTTATTGCTTCCGCGCTTTAATACTCTGATTTGATTGTTAGTCGGTTTTAAATTGAGGGTACCCGCCTAGCCTTGAGTCATTTTATTGTCTCCCGTTCGCTGTAGCTTTGATTCACGTATGGATTGTCCGTTTCATATGTGGGTTGGGGCTATAGTGCGGGGGATGTGGTGCCTGGCGCTCCGGGTGCTACATCCTACGGTGGTATCAGAGCTCGGTTGCAAAACCGGGTCTCTAGTGTCGTGTCCTGTGAGTCTAGGTCGCACGGCATAGGAACTAACTGTCAATTTGAGAGTCTTGCATTGTTATTTGATACTTGAACCTATCTGACTTGCTTGAAATTGGTGGATTGTTGGAATTTCTGAATTTATGTGCAATTTGTGAATTATTTGCACACATTGGCATTGACTAATCGAACACGCATAATAGTGACTTGATTTCAGGATGGCTCGCGATAGACATCATCGTGATCGTTCTCCTAGACATCGACATCATCGACACCATCGCAGGGAGAGATCACCACCTCCTCCTCCACCTCCTCAGGCTCAGCCACAGGATTTTATGAATGCAGTGGTGGGTCTTATTGATCAGAGAGTTCGGGATCATGTTCCTCCAGCACCACCAGTTCCACCACCACAGCCAGGGGCACAGATTTCAGCTGTCTTTAGGGAGTTCCAGAACCAGCATCCTCCCAAGTTTTATAAAGGAAATGATATTCAGGCCGAGCAGTGGCTTAGGGAGATCGAGAGGGTTTGGGAGCTTATCCCGTGTGATTCCAGGGAGAAGGCCCGTTGTACGCTTTCTTTGATTCAGGGAGAGGCCTACTCCTGGTGGGAGAGTGCCCGGATAGTGTTAGAGGCTGCAGGCGAGGAAGTGAATTGGGAAGTGTTTGTTAGAGAGTTTCAGAACAAGTTCATTCCTCCATCTTCTCGCACTAGAAGGTTGAAGGAATTTACAGAGCTCAAGCAGGGAAGCCGGTCAGTTTCAGAGTACATCGCTGAGTATGAGAGATTATCACGCTATGCTCCTAATATAGCGAGTGATGACTTCCATAAGGCGATGCAGTTTGTTCAGGGCCTTAGACCGGACATTCAGGCAGCTATTGAGGCGGTCAACACGAGCACGTGGGCCAAGGCTACTAAAAAGGCCTTGTTAGTTGAGGATTCAGTGAATGCGAGGCGGTCTACCTACCGTTCAGGCTCAGGTTCGGGTTCAGGATCAGGATCGGGATTCAGAGGTTCTGGCTCAGGGTTCAGAGGTGCCGGATCAGGGTTTAAGGGTCCAGGATCGGGATCTGCTTCAGGCAAGAGGCCGATGGTATATTCTTCCCCACCACCAGCTCCACAGGGTCCAGGGAAGAAGCCCCGACCTGCAGGACCCGTGATGAGAGCTCCAGTTGCTCCAGTTGCTCCAGCTGTACCACCACTACCCGAGAGGCCTGCTTGTACCTTCTGTGGTCGGAGGACGCATACCTATGATAACTGCAGGAGGCGTCTGGGTTTATGTTTGCTTTGTGGGAGCGACGAGCATATGGTAGATGGATGTCCGGATAACAGGATGCTACCACCGGGTGCCCCGAGACCGCTGATTAGGGCTCGAGCTTATGCTTTGGATGGAGAGCAGCCGGATGCAGATGTAGATCCAGCCGCGGTAGTTGAAGGTACCATTTGCATACATGGCACGAACATTCATACGTTGTTTGATCCGGGAGCTACTCACTCCTTTCTTTCGAGTGCTATATCTGTTTCTCTGTCTTTGCCTGTTACTCGTTCTTCTGCATGTTATGTGGTTAGTACTCCTTTTGGTGGTAGTATAGAATCTGATCGGGTGTTTAGAGAGGTTCCGGTGAGTATCGAGGGCCGAGTTTTCTTGTCAGATTTCATTGAGCTGCCGATGACTTGCTATGGGTCTATTCTGGGTATGGATTGGTTGTACAGACATTCTGCCACAGTTGATTGCAGGGCAAAGAAGGTTCAGTTGGGATCAGATTTGGTAGTAGGTTGGAGTTCCAAGACTGTACCGCTACTTTCGTTTTCTGAAGCTCATAAGTTGGTTCGAGAGGGAGCCACGGGTTTCATTGCTTATATTCTTAACAAACCTAAGGATCAGAGTAAGCTGGAAGAAACGGAAGTAGTGAAGGAGTTTCCCGAGGTCTTTCCTGAGGAATTGGATTCTTTACCTCCAGAACGGGAAATTGAGTTTGTGATCGATTTGTATCCTAACGCAGAGCCGTACTCCAAGACTCCGTATCGTATGGCTCCGGCCGAGTTGAAAGAGTTGAAGACTCAACTTGATGCGTTGTTGGAGATTGGGTACATCAGACCGAGTTCTTCTCCTTGGGGTGCACCGGTTTTGTTTGTAAAGAAGAAGGACGGGACCTTGAGAATGTGCATAGACTATAGGGAGTTGAATCGGATGACGATTAAGAACAAGTATCCTCTTCCACACATCGAGGAGTTGTTTGATATACTTCAGGGATCGAAAGTCTATTCGAAATTGGATTTGAGGCAAGGTTACTACCAGCTGCGTATCCGATCAGGGGATATTCCCAAGACAGGATTTAACACTCGGTACGGGCATTATGAGTTCGTTGTGATGCCGTTTGGGTTGACTAATGCCCCAGCAGCTTTTATGGATATGATGCACAGGATTTTCAGGCCTTTTCTGGATAAGTTCGTGGTTATTTTTATTGATGATATCCTGGTTTTCTCGAAGTCTGCCGAGGAGCATGCAAGACACCTTCAGTTGGTATTGAGGACTTTGAAGGAGCATCAGTTGTTCGCCAAATTCAGCAAGTGTGAGTTCTGGATTGACAGGGTGTCATTCTTGGGTCACGTGATTTCAGGCAACGGTTTGGAAGTTGATCCTTCCAAGATTGAATCAGTGTTGAAGTGGGAGAAACCAAGGAATGCCTCTGAGATTAGGAGTTTCTTGGGATTGGCAGGTTATTACCGGAGGTTTGTGAAGGATTTCTCCAAGTTAGCAGCTCCTTTAACCCGGTTGACGAAGAAGAATGTGAAATTCGATTGGAATGAAGACTGTGAGAAGAGTTTCACTTTCTTGAAGGAGAAGTTAGTGTCTGCTCCAGTGTTAGCCCTTCCGGAAGGTTCTGAAGGATATGCGGTTTATACAGATGCTTCTAAGGAAGGCTTGGGATGTGTGTTGACTCAGAAGGGTAAAGTAATTGCTTATGCATCAAGGAAGTTGAAAGAACATGAAAAGAATTATCCGACACATGATCTTGAGCTTGCTGCTGTAGTCTTTGCACTTGGAAAGTGGAGACATTATTTGTACGGAGTATCTTTCGAGATTTTCACCGACCACAAAAGCCTCCAGTATTTATTCACTCAGAAGGATTTGAATATGAGGCAACGGCGTTGGATGGAAAGATTGGAAGATTATGATTGCACGATCAAGTACCATCCCGGCAAAGCCAATGTGGTCGCCGATGCACTTAGTAGGAAGGCTAGTGTGTCGAGCTTGGAAGTGGGTGAAAGTAGTGGAATCGAGCCAATTGTTCTAAAGGCTCGAGTTTCTAATATTTCGGTCCAGCCAGAGTTGAAGCACAGGTTGTTTGAGGCTCAGAGTACAGATTTGGAAGTTCAGAGATTGGTAGCTAAGGCAAGAGCTGATCCAGAGTGTCCATTCGGGTTCGATGAAACCGGTCTTCTTCGTTTCAAGAACCGAGTGGTTGTACCCGAAGAGTTGAAACGGGTATTGCTCGAGGAAGCTCACAGATCGGCTTATTCTATCCACCCCGGAGGAAACAAGATGTATAAGGACTTAAGGCAATATTATTGGTGGCGTGGATTGAAGAAAGATGTGGCCGAGTTTGTGAAGCATTGTCTCACTTGTCAGAAAGTGAAAGCCGAGCATCAGAAACCGGGAGGTCTTCTTCAACCGTTACCTATTCCTGAGTGGAAGTGGGAGCAGGTGACGATGGATTTCGTGTCCGGATTACCTAAGGTGAAAGGTGGATTCGATGGGATTTGGGTGATTGTGGATCGTTTGACGAAGTCTGCACATTTTCTGCCGGTTCGGATGTCGTATAAAATTCGCAAGCTAGCCGAGCTTTATAACCGGGAGATTGTTAGACTTCACGGGATTCCGGTCAGTATCGTTTCAGACAGAGATCCACGGTTCACTTCGAGGTTGTGGCGTGAATTGCAAGAGGTTTTGGGTACGAAACTCCAGTTCAGTACAGCTTTTCATCCTCAGACGGATGGTCAGTCCGAGAGATTAATAAGGTATCTCGAGGATTTGCTTCGAGCTTGTTCTTTGGATTTTCAGTCTTCTTGGCATGATCAGCTACCTCTGATTGAGTTCGCGTACAACAACAGTTTTCAGGCTTCGATTGGAATGGCACCGTATGAGCTACTTTATGGACGGAAGTGTCGTTCTCCGTTGTTCTTTGATTTGGAAGAGTGGAAGTGGACTAAGCAGGAAGGTGTTAAGAAAGGTGAGAAATTGGAAAACCCTTCCAAGGCCGTTGAAGCTATGATTGAGAAAGTCCAACTAATAAAACAACGGATGAAATCAGCTCAAGACAGACAGAAGAGCTACGCCGATCGTCGCAGAAGGGATCTCGAGTTTGAGGTTGGAGACCGGGTATTCTTGAAGGCGTCTCCACGTAAAGGATTTGCTCGGATTGGGAAAGGAGGTAAACTTAAACCTCGTTATTTAGGTCCTTATGAGATTTTGGAAAGAATTGGAGAAGTTGCTTACAGATTGGACCTACCACCGAGCCTCACGGGGATTCATAATGTGTTTCACGTGTCTCAGCTGAGGAAATACTACCCCGATGAAACCGAGATCATTCCCGTTGAAGAAGTAGAATTGGAACCGAGTCTTACCTTTGTTCAGAAACCGGTTCAGATATTAGACAAGAAGTTTCAGGAATTAAGAAACCGGAGGATTCCCATGGTTAAGGTTCTTTGGAGAAGTGATAAGACCGAAGAAGCCACGTGGGAGACCGAAGACAAAATGAGACGGTTCCATCCAGAGTTGTTCCCTTCCGATCAGTGAATCTGGGGACCAGATTCTTATAAGGAGGGAGGATTGTAACGCCCCAGCTTTCGGCAATTCAGGTATGAACGACACGTGTGCGCTTGAGAGTTGTAATTTAATTGTTAAGTGATCATTTAAATTATTTTTCCTATCATGACATTATTTTTATAAAATTATATTCTTGTTATTTTATTGAAAATTCATATCATATCATATCTTTCAAAATTATCGAATGTGATTGCAATGTGAAATATTTTCTCGAACGTGATTTATTTCCTTTATGTCCTTAATTGATCATTTTCATGCATATGGGATCTAATTGAATTGGACCATATTGATCACTTAAAATTGGATTTAGACTCAATCGCATAACTTATTAAATGAAAGGATTTAATTGCAAAATTGGCTCTCTCCTCTCTTTCAAGTAGCAGCATTCACGTACCTTGCTTCATTCTTCACACAAAATTTCATCTTTGTTCCAATTGCTTTCTTGTTCAACCGTGACAAACCCTAAGTGAAGGAGTGAGAGATTTCTTCCATTCAAGTTAATATTTGTGGGTTTTGGGATCATTGGAGCTTCATCATCATCATCTCATCATCTTTTCTTTCATTTCTTTCTCTTGAGGTAAATATGGTGATTGAATAATTTTATTGAAAATATGGTTTAACTAGGGCTTTGTTGTGCATTCAATGAATGATGTATTGGTTGTTGGGAAATTTATTGTGGTCATTAAGCATGAGTTTGATGCATATATCTTGTTATTTATGAGCTTGAAGCATGATGGAGTGTGTGGGTTTGAAATGATTGAATATTGATGATCTAACATGGGATTATATGTTTTATGAGTTATTGTTGATCCATAAGCATGCTAGCATATTTATTGCATCTAATATTTGCATATCAACTTGGCTTGAATTCATTTTATGGTTGTTTGGAGGGATTGCCATGGCTGCTCTGTTTTTCTGCTCTGCATATTTTGCTCACGTATTCTGGGAACGGCCCTTCCCAGCCCAGTTCAAAACTGGAATGGCCGTTCCCATGATGCTGAGACTCAGGCCAGCGAGACTGGGAACGGCCGTTCCCACTTTGGCCTGCGAGCCGGAACGGCCCTTCCCAGCCAAACGCGTTTCCCTTTTAAAAACGCTGGCGCGCGTTTTCTGAGCCATGGGAACGGCCCTTCCCATTTTCAAGGGAAGGCCGGAACGGCCGTTCCCACGGCCATTGCAGAGCAAAAGCTACTGCATAAAATTGAAATTTTGGCACCCTCTTCCAATCAATTATTTGACTCCTAATTGCTTTTATATGAATGAATACATGTTGAAACCAAATATTTTCATGGTGCATTGCATTTTTCTCGTAGTCTCGTCACATTTTGCCGTTCGTCCTATTTGGTACATTTTGAGTCGTGTTTCACGGACAATTGTCTTTCTTGCACAGACCAGCTTCCTGGTGACGAGGAGCAGGCCCCGTGAGCTGTCTCCTTGGATATTTTTGGGTCGTTCAGGTGAGGTTTAATTTTAGATACATAGGACCCGTACAACCCTATGTGATATTTTAAGCCAAAACCTATAATTATACGTATAGTTTTCAAATGAGATTGGTTTCCAAATGTTTTATCGAAATATTGAAAGAAATTGATTGATTGATTGATTGATTGGGCGAGTATTGTATTGCACTGTGGGCCCGAGGGTAGTGACTCGAGCCAACCGGGAAAGCATGGGCTGACGGGTAACTCGATAGCTATCCTCACCAAATTGGGATGACCCCTGAACCCCCTAGGAGATTAGGGTGGGAAAGGAGTTCCGGGCTTAGGGATTCATGTACCCTCTGCCCAGATTGATTGGATAGTGGGGCCTTGCAATCCCACTATCACCCGGAGGAAGAAGGTGTCATTGAAATTGCTAATTGTGCACATTAATGAATTGCTTGATCACCTAATCACATAACAATTGATTGATTGATTGTACACGGTCGGTGTAAGGTTGGAGAATTGCCCCACTCGCCGGGCCACGAATTGATTGTATTGATTGAATTGATTGAATTGAAATTGGAATGGTTGTAATCTCGGGCGATAGCATCTCTTTAACCTATTAGATCGTATTGTTTTCCAAAATTGTTACCCGAGGTTATAACTTGCATGTATATGCGCTTATATTTATTTATACCCCTCGCTCAGTCCGAGTTGGACTGACACCTCAACTTTTCAGTGTTTTGCAGGGCGTGCTAGGCGGGAATTTAGAGTCAGTTGGTCTTTAAATTTGGGTCTAGCACACTTCTTTTCCCACATTTTGATTGTATAGAGGTTTGGGATATTTTGTATCGCCCTATTGTCTATTTTGTTGACGTTTGACATTGTATTGATAGTGTAAACGTTGGTATCTATACGTAAATAAATAAATATGGTACCTATACGTATCTATTGGATGTTATTGCTTCCGCGCTTTAATACTCTGATTTGATTGTTAGTCGGTTTTAAATTGAGGGTACCCGCCTAGCCTTGAGTCATTTTATTGTCTCCCGTTCGCTGTAGCTTTGATTCACGTATGGATTGTCCGTTTCATATGTGGGTTGGGGCTATAGTGCGGGGGATGTGGTGCCTAGCGCTCCGGGTGCTACACCGTGAGTAACCATTTCGAAGCTAATTTTATTTCCTAGCTCTTGCGCACTTGTCCAACTTCAAAAATACGCAGGAGAAAGGTGGAATTACAAGAATAGCCCCGCTGTGACAATTATGTAAAGAAGGAAACCTATTTTTGGAAATTTCACAAAATACCCCACCTTAAGTCCCTAAAATAAATATTATTTGCACTCTAGTCCTTCCCTACAACTATAAATAAGTGGCTTGGGGTCTCATTTGCTCCCTTACTCCAGCCATTCTTCACGCCACTCTCTCTCCTCCTTAAGGTTAGTTTTCTTATTTTTTTTTATGTTTTAATTAGTTTAATTTATGTTTTATTTTATGTTTTAATTTATTTATTAATTATTCTAGGCTTAGGATTTAATTTATGTTTTATTTTATGCATGAATTATGTGATTTAATTTATGTTTTTAAATATTCATGAATTTATGGATTATATTCTTATAGTATAGTTTATTATGAAATGTGTTACATAATTTAATTTTGTGATAAATTAATTATGTGACAATTATGCTAGCATGTTATATGTTACATTTTAATTATTTTATGATCATACTTAGGTAATTTAATTTATTTCATGATTTAATTAAATGTTACATGTTATTTAATGTTACATAATTAAAGTATAACCTATAGTTTTAAATGTTACATGTTTAATTAATTGTTACATAATTACTTGACCAATTGATATATGTTATGGTGTACATGTATAATATACGTATACGTATTTGATTCCAATATGTATAAATACGTGTATACTTTCGTATAAATACTATGTGTATTTCCCTAATAAATACGTATGTATTTCTATATAAATACCGTATGTATTCTAGTATAAATACCGCATGTATTCTTGTATAAATACTGTATGTACCTTGTATAAATATTGTATAAATACGGTAGGTATCCCCGTATAAATATCGTATACATACAGTATAAATATTGTATACATACAATATAAATACACGTATACATACAGTATAAGTACAGTATACATACAGTATATATACCGTATACTTGAATAGTGACCCTTGACCTTTGACTTTGACCTTGACCAAGAATTTTCACTTTTAACCTAATTGATCATTTCAAAGAGACGAATTCAACGGTCAAAGCCTTTTTCGAAAATTCTCACAAACAAGGGATCAAAGTAGGTTTCAAAGTTCACATTAGGATTGTTCTAAGACCCTAAGAACATACCCCTAAGCTTTTGACATGAGCTTTCTCATGACACTAATCGTTTGCTCGAATTCTTTCTTCGGGAAAGATTATTCCTTGTTTAAGTGTGCCGCATTCTTTTCAATCTTATACTTCAATACTTGACTATCCGCACTCAATCATGCATCATTAATCATGTGTGGGACTTAGATCCTTAAGCTCATGGTAGTCTGTCACTTACAGGAGATAATACCGAGTTCTTGGATCTGCAGGGTACTGTGTGAACCCTGTCTTCTACCAACTATCAACTTATCTAAATAAATAGGTGAGGTTTAAACTATTTCAACTGGAACCATGAATATTCTTATGTATTCAAATGATTTCAAAATCAATGCCTTCGGGTGCAAAGGTTCCTACCTTTCAAGTTAAACGTTTTCCCGTTTTGGGAAAATGCTTCAAGTTAAAGCCAATGATCTCTGATATACGTTCTATTCACCGTTATACCACTTTGAATAAAGGTTCAGTCTCCTGAACTATGTGTGCTTATGCACTTTTGTTATTCTGAATGAAAGCTTTGGAAATTTTGTTATGTTGGGCCCTGGCGGTATGGTTAGTAGTAGACCGGGAGGCGTGCGCCAATGGCTACTATGATACTGGCCGCCGTACTGACCTTGGTGATTGTTTAATCGGAGGTTGGTTACTCCACATCGAAGGTTGGGAGAGGTGGTAAATTCCTCCCGTTTCGCACGTCACCGCGGGGTAGCTCCCTAGGCGCGACAATAAGGGAAGAAGGGGTGGTGCATGTGTATTTGGGTGTTGGGGTCCTAATGGATCTCAATACCAACTTTGTAAATGTTTTTGAGGAGTAAAGGATGGAAATGGCCTAGCTTGCAGGCAAACTTTGGTTTTAAAGTCTGGTTCATATTTTTTAAAATATCCCGTATCCTGTTCCCCGTTTATAAAGTATGTATGAACCAGAACCTCTGATGTTTGTGCTTGTGTGTGCTTGTGAAAAATCCCATTTCAAGTTAAAAGAGTTATCTTTCCGGTTTGAAAAAAGTTACTAAGAAAACCTTTCAAAACCGCACAAGTTCAACTATTCTTTCTTACTACGAATTATCTCACTTAGTCCCTTTGACTAATACCTCCACCCTGTTTTCTGACCTCATGGTTTCAGGTAGGCAGCCCGGCGCTTCCTAGAGGTATCTTGAAGCTGTAGGAGGTCTTGTGTTAAGTCAGGATTGTTAATTACTCTTCTTTTGTCCTGTGCAGTCGTGGTTACCTCTACCTTTTGTTGCATGTTTTTATATGAGAACTTGTTCAGGCTACGACCTGAATTACTTGGACTCAGTTTTATTATGTTCCTTTGTTTTTCTATTGGACTAATGTATTATGTTATACTATGGCTACTTGTTTCTGTGCTTATGCATGTACTACTGTGTTGCATTCATGTTTTCAAAAGTTTAAATTATTCTGAAATTCCGCTGCTTTGACAACACTGGTTACTCTGACCTATGTTATGTTCTGTCCGTTCACCGAAGTATCTCTCGAGTGATAAGGCTTCCTAGTTACTTGGGTGATACAACGGTGGGGGGTTGTGGCGTTGGGCCGCTACAGCCAAGGTGGTATCAGAGCCTCAGGTTGAGTAAGAAAAGACTTAACCTGGGAGCTCGGAGCATAGAGGATGTTTTGGGTTTACTTGCTCTACGTCACGGTATTCACATCTGTGCTTACTCTGTAGTTATGGACAGGGCGAGCCAGCTTGCTTTCACTATAGTTATGGACAGCCTGAGTCAGCGAGAGCAGGATGAGGCATATTTTGAGGAGCTTGAGTCCCCTCGTACAGTAGCAGTAGTTCGCCGTGGCAGGGCCCGTTACTTTACATGGCAGCGAGCTCAGGAGAGGGGACACCCGGGGTATTCATAACCCAATAGGGTCGTTCATCAGCTGTAGGCTGAGCGGGACGAGTACCTACAGGATAGCTTGAGATTGAGAGAGGTTCGGCAGGAGTCTATTCGTTACCATGATTTGGTAGCGCAGCACCGGACTGACCGAGATATTACCCAGGAGCATGCCAGAGAGATGGAGGCTCGATTGACAGAGGAGCGCCAGGCCGGAGCCCAGCAGGCATCCCGTATTGCACAGTTAGAGGCAGACTTGGCATATATGACTACTGATAGGGATTTTGCTATGGAGATGCACCATCGTTATCAGAGCCGGATTAGTGCCAGACTTTGTGAGACTTTCTACCTTACTGATGAGCAGGCGGCTTTGGAGTATGAGGGACCAGTACACAGTGAGCCAGCTACTCCAAAGGACCCTATGGACGCACATGCAGGAGAGGATCAGGAGACGGAGGGATCATTTGAGGAGGAGAGCCCATCTCCAGCACGACAGGGAGATTATGTTGTTGTGTCTGATGATAGCGATGGAGCCAGTCATAGCCAGCAGTAAAGGAGCTGAGTCCGGACCGTTGGGGCTTGTATATAGAGGCAGATAGCAGTAACATATATACTAAGCAGGTATGCAGCATATTATGACAGATAGGACGACTTCCGACAGGTGCAGAGGGGATTATATATACTCCAGGGATCCCCGCTTTTTGGCAGATTAGGACAGTTGACAGATGATGTTCTGGAGAGCTTAGGCTGTACGGGAGCAACTCGACTTAGCATCGGGTCCTCCCCCTTTTTGTCTTTTTGGTCAGATATAGCCTTTGTATAAAAGCTTTTCCAAAATTTTGCATATATGACATCATCTTTTGCGGCTTTACTCATATCATTTCATGTTACTGTTTTCTATACCTATCATGTCATGAGTCTTAGAAGTGCTTCAAGATACCATTAGGGCCGTGCATGTATCATACCATTTCATTTTGTGCATCTATATATGTGTCTGTTTTCTGTTACTTGTGAATAATGATTGCTTAATGCATTAAATTGTGACACTTTGAATTGACGACTATGTGCCTAAGTGTAAATTTTGATGATTGATTGTTATTTTACTGATATGGAACATTGAGTATATGGACCATTCTTATCGCCATGCATTATATCTGCTTGGGTGATATTATGAATACAGTGACAATATGCCCCCGAGAAGAGCTCCACATGAACGCATTCCACCGCCACCGCCACCACCTGAGGAATTTCCCCGTCCTCCACCGATACCACAAGAACAACCAGAAATTGGGGAGACTTTGAGGCAATTTACTCGGGCTTACAACTCAGTTAATGAAAAGACACTTGAAAAGTTTCTCCGAATGAACCCCCAGAAGTTCTTCGGAGAGCCCAATGATCTTAAAGCTCAAAACTGGATTGCGGGCTTAGTGAAGATCTTCGAAGCTATGAACATCTTTCCAGAGGATAGAGAGCGAGTTCAATTTGCGACCTTCCTCCTGGAAGGAGCAGCGCTGAATTGGTGGAATCATACGAAGAATGTGTGGATTGAAAATGGGATAAGGTACGGTTGGACTGAGTTTGTAAGGGCATTCGAGGACAAGTTTATTCCGCAAGTCGCTCGAGATGCCCGGGAATCCGAGTTTATGAATCTTACCCAAGGAACGCTATCTGTGGCAGAGTACGAGGCCAAGTTTGTGAGACTGATACAATATGCACCGCATATTCTATACGATGAGCATAGGAAGACCAAATGCTTCATTAATGGACTCAAGTCAGAGTTATGATGGGCTTTAGCACCTCTGAATCTTGAAGGATACACTCAGGCAGTTGAAACTACTCTGAATACTGAAGCAGCCCATAGAGAGATCAGGATGACCGCCAACCATGCGAAGCCATATCAATCGAAACCACCACAGGGATTCAAACGCTCAGTCAATCAGTCAAATTTTAGATCAAGAAAGAGACCAATGATGGAACCCCGCAAGCACCACTTGCCCCTCAGAACGAGATTGAATGTGAATTCTACCATAGGCCAGGGCATACCGAAGCAACCGGCAGAAAGAAAACTGGTCAGTGTTTCTATTGTGGAAGTCCTGACCATAAGCTCGGGAATTGTCCAAAAGTAAAAGGTAGGCAAGGACAGCAAGGGTATCAAGGCAAGGGTAAGGCGGTGGCGGGAAATGCATACAAGCCAATGGTCAAAGGAAGGGCTTATGCTCTGGATGGATGCGATGAGCCAGATCCTACAGCTGTTGTGGAAGGTACGGTAAATGTTCTTGACACGCCAGTTAAGGTCCTATACGACCCTGGTGCCACGCATTCATTCATTGCATCCAAATTATGTGCGCGTTTACATTTTCCACTTGAAAAATTGCCATATCTTTTCGAAGTAAGTTCTCCCTTAGGAACTTGCCTTAAAACTGATCAAGTATATAAATACTGCCCTATAAGAATCAATGATCAGTTTTACCCCTTGGATCTTATTACACTACCGATGACAAAGTATGGGATTATTTTGGGAATGAATTGGCTTTATAAGTACCGAGTCAAGCTGGATTGTTTCAAGAAGGAAGTTATCTTAGGAAAGGATGAAAGTCAGACATCAGATGGACAAGGAGGACAAACACCAATGATCTCGGCAATGGAAGCAAAAAGGATGATTCAGAAGGGAGTTACAGGGTTCGTTGCTTACCTCTTAAATAGACCAAAGGATCAGAGTAAAGTAGAAGAAGTGGAGGTTGTCAACGAGTTTCTAGAAGTGTTTCCTGAACACCTAAACACATTACCACCAGACCGTGAACTGGAGTTTGTGATTGAGACAGTTGCAGGAGCCGAGCCATACTCTAAGGCACCCTACCGGATGGCACCGGCTGAACTTCAGGAGTTGAGGAAACAACTTGATGAATTACTAGAGGCAGGATATATCCGCCCTAGTACTTCTCCTTGGGGAGCACCTGTGTTATTTGTTAAGAAGAAAGATAGGTCGTTACGACTTTGCATCGACTACCGAGAGCTCAACAGGATGACGGTGAGAAATAAGTACCCTCTTCCTCACATCAAGGAGTTATTCGATGTACTTCAAGGATCTCAAATATACTCCAAGCTAGATTTGAGGCAAGGGTACTATCAATTGAAAATTAGAGAGGAGGATATTCCCAAGACAGCTTTCAATAGTCGTTACGGACATTTTGAGTTCGTAGTAATGCCCTTTGGGCTAACGAACGCCCCAGCTGCATTTATGGATATGATGCATCGGATTTTTTGGCCGTTTCTTGATAAGTTCGTGGTGATCTTTATTGATGACATTTTGTCTTTTCCAAGACACCAGAGGATCATGCCAAACATCTTCGGTTAGTGTTGAGCACTTTGCTGGATCACAAGCTTTATGCAAAATTCAGCAAATGTGAGTTTTGGTTGGAAAAGATCTCATTCTTAGGACATATCATATCTGGTTCAGGAGTTGAAGTGGATCCCTCGAAAATTCAAACGATTTTGGATTGGAAACAACCAAGGAATCCTTCTGAGGTGAGAAGCTTTTTGGGACTCGCAGGATACTATCGAAGATTCGTACAGGATTTTTCAAAGACAGCTGCACCACTAACTCAGTTAACCAAGAAGGAAGGTAAGTTCGTATGGACAGAGAAATGCGAACAGAGTTTTTAGGAATTAAAGAAAAGATTAACTACCGCACCTATACTAACATTACCAGAAGGGAAGGAAGGTTACACCGTTTATACCGATGCTTCGAAAGAAGGGTTAGGATGCATTCTAATGCAGCATGGAAAGGTGATAGCATATGCATCAAGAAAGCTTAAACCACATGAAGCCAACTAACCCACCCATGATTTGGAGCTAGCAGCGATCGTCTTTGCCCTTGCAAAATGGAGACATTACCTGTATGGGGTAACCTTTGAAGTGTTCACGGATCATAAAAGTTTGCGGTATTTGTTCACTCAAAAGGAGCTAAACATGAGACAGAGAAGGTGGATGGAATTTCTGGAAGACTATGATTGCACAATTCAATACCATCCTGGAAAGGCTAATGTGGTGGCTGATGCATTGAGTCGAAAGGCTAGTATAGCGCATGTCGAAGGACACCCAACGGAGAGTGGAAGAAAACCAGCTCAAGTGATTCCTAGGGCTAAGTTGGCAAATCTAATAATTTCGTGGCCGCTGAAGGATTGATTGATAAAGACGCAAGCTATAGACGAATGGATTAAGAAGTGTCTCAATTCTAAGGAAAAGGATGATGAGACAAAATTCAGTAAAGGTGAAGATGGAATCTTGAGATATAAGAACAGAGTTTGTGTACCTTCAGCTATACGAAAGGAAATACTTGATGAAGCACACAAGACACGTTATACAGTACACCCTGGAGGAACAAAGATGTACCAAGATCTCAAGAAGCAGTTTTGGTGGAACGGAATGAAAAGAGACATTGTTGAATATGTCAAGAAATGCTTAACTTGTCAAAAAGTTAAAGCAGAACACCAAAAACCAGCAGGAAATTTACAACCACTACCAATTCCTACATGGAAGTGGGAGCAAATAACCATGGATTTTGTTACCAGGTTACCTAAAGTTAAGGGAGGACAAGACAGTATATGGGTCATAGTTGACAGATTGACAAAATCAGCACACTTCCTACCGGCCAAGACTACGGATAAAGTTAAATCCTTAGCAAAATTGTATCAAGAGGAAATTGTGAGATTACATGGAGTGCCGGTGAGTATAGTGTCTGACAGAGATCCAAAGTTTACGTACCAACTTTGGCAAAATGTTCAAAGCTTGATGGGAACCAAATTACATTTCAGCACAGCGGCGCACCCGCAGACAGACGGACAGTCAGAAAGGTTGATTAAATATCTGGAGGATATGTTAAGAGCGTCTGCTTTGGATTTTTCAGACAGTTGGAAAGATTGTTTACCCCTCGTGGAGTTTGCATACAATAACAGTTATCAGGCTTCAATTCAAGCAGCTCCATATGAAGCCTTGTATGGGAGAAAATGCAGATCTCCATTATATTGGGACATGGATGAGACAAGGGATACCTTTGAGGGAACTCCGAGGGCCAAAGTACTCGAATGGATTGAAACGGCTACAGAAAAGATACAGATAATCAGGCAAAGAATGAAAGCCGCCCAGGACCGACAGAAGAGCTATGCCGACAAAAGAAGAAGGGATTTAGAGTTTGATGTGGGTGAGAAAGTGTTTCTGAAAGCATCGCCAAGGAAAGGGTTCACAAGGATTGGAAAAGGTGGAAAATTGAACCCTAGATACATAGGACCTTTTGAGATACTGGAACGTGTGGGTCCAACAACGTATCGCCTAGATCTACCAGCAAGCTTAACAGGAATCCATAATGTATTTCATGTATCCCAACTTCACAAATACTTTGCCGATGAGGCACAGGTGGTGCCAGTAGAGGAAGTTCCGTTAGAATCTAATCTGACCTACGAGTTGAAGGCGGTTAAGATCCTGGATAAGAAATTCCAAGAGTTAAGAAATAAAAAGATTCCATTGGTTAAGGTTTTATGGAAAAGGAATGGTACTGAGGAGGTTACCTGGGAAACTGAAGAAAAGATGCAAAAGCACTATCCCAAATTGTTCAGAGATCACGAGGAGAATCAGAGGACAGATTCTTCTTAAGGAGGGAAGGTTGTGACAGCCCGGTTTGGGACAGGATCATTAAAGGTAAGTTAAGGGCAACGTAAGGGCATTTATAGAACTTGATCCATATTTAAAACAATTTAGATCATGCATCCCTACTTGAAATAAGTGGCCATATGTGATATTAGGTGACCAAAAGGGGGAAAACTACCTTTAAACCCTAAGTGCACTATTTAATTCCGAACCAGCACTATACCGTTTTATTCAAGAGACCTTAAAGAACCTATACCTATCTTCTTAGAATTTTGCAACTCTCTTTTCAATGCTTTGAGGTTTCGTTTGTGTGTCCAGAGCAATTTAAGAATTTATTTTCAAATAAGAATTTTCGTCGGTAAGAAATATTTCCTTCGTTAGAATGATTTAGCCCTTGAGATCATCACCATAACGTTCCTCAGTTTTTTCTACATTTTTGGAAAGCCTTTCGGACCTAAAATTTTATCCTAGTATTTATTTCATAGTTTAATTAATTTTCGAAATTCAAGAAAATCAAATCTTCCGAAGCTTATAACTTTTAAACCGTACGTCCGATTTTGACCCGTGGGTAACCGTTTCGAAGCTAATTTTACTTCCTAGCTCCTGGGCACTTTTCGAACTTCAAAAATGCGTAGGAGAAAGGTGGAATTACAAGAATAGCCCTGCTGCGACAATTATGTAAAGAAGGAAACCTATTTTTGGAAATTTCACAAAATACCCCACCTTAAGTCCCTAAAATAAATATTATTTGCACTCTAGTCCTTCCCTACAACTATAAATAAGTGGCTTGGGGTCTCATTTGCTCCCTTACTCCAGCCATTCTTCACGCCACTCACTCTCCCCCTTAAGGTTAGTTTTCTTATTTTTTTTTATGTTTTAATTAGTTTAATTTATGTTTTATTTTATGTTTTAATTTATTTATTAATTATGCTAGGTTTAGGATTTAATTTATGTTTTATTTTATGCATGAATTATGTGATTTAATTTATGTTTTTAAATATTCATGAATTTATGGATTATATTCTTATAGTATAGTTTATTATGAAATGTGTTACATAATTTAATTTTGTGACAAATTAATTATGTGACAATTATGCTAGCATTTTATATGTTACATTTTAATTATTTTATGATCATACTTAGGTAATTTAATTTATTTCATGATTTAATTAAATGTTACATGTTATTTAATGTTATATAATTAAAGTATAACCTATACTTTTAAATGTTACATGTTTAATTAATTGTTACATAATTACTTGACCAATTGATATATGTTATGGCGTACATGTATAATATACGTATACGTATTTGATTCCAATATGTATAAATACGTGTATACTTTCGTATAAATACTATGTGTATTTCCCTAATAAATACGTATGTATTTCTATATAAATACCGTATGTATTCTAGTATAAATACCGCATGTATTCTTGTATAAATACTGTATGTACCTTGTATAAATACTGTATAAATACGGTAGGTATCCCCGTATATATGTCGTATACATACAGTATAAATACTGTATACATACAATATAAATACACGTATACATACAGTATAAATACAATATACATACAATATATATACCGTATACTTGAATAGTGACCCTTGACCTTTGACCCTTGACCTTTGACTTTGACCTTGACCAAGAATTTTCACTTTTAACCTAATTGATCATTTCAAAGAGACGAATTCAACGGTCAAAGCCTTTTGCGAAAATTCTCAAAAACAAGGGATCAAAGTAGGTTTCAAAGTTCACATTAGGGTTGTTCTAAGACCCTAAGAACATACCCCTAAGCTTTTGACACGAGCTTTCTCATGAGACTAATCGTTTGCTCGAATTCTTTCTTCGGGAAAGATTATTCCTTGTTTAAGTGTGCCGCATTCTTTTCAACCTTATACTTTAATACTTGACTATCCGCACCCAATCATGCATCATTAATCATGTGTGGGGGTTAGATCCTTAAGCTCATGGTAGTCTGTCACTTACAGAAGATAATACCGAGTTCTGGGATCCGCAGGGTACTGTGTGAACCCTGTCTTCTACCAACTATCAACTTATCTAAATAAATAGGTGAGGTTTAAACTATTTCAACTGGAACCATGAATATTCTTATGTATTCAAATGATTTCAAAATCAATGCCTTCGGGTGCAAAGGTTCCTACCTTTCAAGTTAAACGTTTTCCCGTTTTGGGAAAATGCTTCAAGTTAAAGCCAATGATCTCTGATATACGTTCTATTCACCGTTATACCACTTTGAATAAAGGTTCAGTCTCCTGAACTATGTGTGCTTATGCACTTTTGTTATTCTGAATGCAAGCTTTAGAAATTTTGTTATGTTGGGCCCTGGAGGTATGGCTAGTAGTAGACCGGGAGGCGTGCGTCAATGGCTACTATGATACTGGCCGCCGTACTGACCTTGGTGATGGTTTAATCGGAGGTTGGTTACTCCACATCGAAGGTCGGGAGAGGTGGTAAATTCCTCTCGTTTCGCACGTCACCGCGGGGTAGCTCCCTAGGCGCGACAATAAGGGGAGAAGGGGTGGTGCATGTGTATTTGGGTGTTGGGGTCCTAATGGATCTCAATACCAACTTTGTAAATGTTTTTGAGGATTAAAGGATGGAAATGGCCTAGCTTGCGGGCAAACTTTGGTTTTAAAGTCTGGTTCATATTTTTTAAAATATCCCGTATCCTGTTCCCCGTTTATAAAGTATGTATGAACCAGAACCTCTGATGTTTGTGATTGTGTGTGCTTGTGAAAAATCCCATTTCAAGATAAAAGAGTTATCTTTCCGGTTTGAAAAAAGTTACTAAGAAAACCTTTCAAAACCCCACAAGTTCAACTATTCTTTCTTACTACGAATTATCTCACTTAGTCCCTTTGACTAATTCCTCCACCCTGTTTTCTGACCTCATGGTTTCAGGTTGGCTGCCCGGCGCTTCCTAGAGGTATCTTGAAGCTGTAGGAGGTTTTGTGTTAAGTCAGGATTGTTAATTACTCTTCTTTTGTCCTGTGCAGTCGTGGTTACCTCTGCCTTTTGTTGCATGTTTTTATATGAGAACTTGTTCAGGCTACGACCTGAATTACTTGGACTCAGTTTTATTATGTTCCTTTGTTTTTCTATTGGACTAATGTATTATGTTATACTATGACTACTTGTTTCTGTGCTTATGCATGTACTACTGTGTTGCATTCATGTTTTCAAAAGTTTAAATAATTCTGAAATTCCGCTGCTTTGACAACACTGGTTACTCTGATCTATGTTATGTTCTGTCCGTTCACCGAAGTATCTCTCGAGTGATAAGGCTTCCTAGTTACTTGGGTGATACAACGGTACGGGGTTGTTGCGTTGGGCCGCTACAGCCAAGGTGGTATCAGAGCCTCAGGTTGAGTAAGAAGAGACTTAACCTGGGAGCTCGGAGCATAGAGGATGTTTTGGGTTTACTTGCTCTACGTCATGGTATTCATATATGTGCTTACTCTGTAGTTATGGACAGTGCGAGCCAGCTTGCTTTCACTATAGTTATGGACAGCCTGAGTCAGCGAGAGCAGGATGAGGCATATTTTGAGGAGCTTGAGTCCCCTCGTACAGTAGCAGTAGTTCGCCGTGGCAGGGCCCATTACTTTACATGGCAACGAGCTCAGGAGAGGGGACACCCAGGGTATTCATACCCCAATAGGGTCGTTCATCAGCTGGAGGCTGAGCGGGACGAGTACCTACAGGATAGCTTGAGATTGAGAGAGGTTCGGCTGGAGGCTATTCGTTACCATGATTTGGTATCGTAGCACCGGACTGACCGGGATATTGCCCAGGAGCATGCCAGAGAGATGGAGGCTCGATTGACAGAGGAGCGCCAGGCCGGAGCCCAGCAGGCTTCCCGTATGGCACAGTTAGAGGCAGACTTGGCATATATGACTACTGATAGGGATTTTGCTATGGAGATGCACCATCGTTATCAGAGCCGGATTAGGGCCAGACTTTGTGAGACTTTCTACCTTACTGATGAGCAGGCGGCTTTGGAGTACGATGGACCAGTACACAGTGAGCCAACTGCTCCAGAGGACCCTATGAATGCACATGCAGGAGAGGATCAGGAGACGGAGGGATCATCTGAGGAGGAGAGCCCATCTCCAGCACGACAGGGAGATTATGTTGTTGTGTCTGATGATAGCGATGGAGCCAGTCATAGCCAGCAGTAAAGGAGCTGAGTCCGGATCGTTGGGGCTTGTATATAGAGGCAGATAGCAGTAGCATATATACTCAGCAGGTATGCATCATATTATGACAGATAGGACGACTTCCGACAGGTGCAGAGGGGATTATATATACTCCAGGGATCCCCGCTTTTTGGCAGATTAAGACAGTTGACAGATGATATCTGGAGAGCTTAGGCTGTACGGGAGTAACTCGACTTAGCATCGGGTCCTCCCCCTTTTTGTCTTTTTGGTCAGATATAGCCTTTGTATAAAAGCTTTTCCAAAATTTTGCATATATGACATCATCTTTTGCGGCTTTACTCATATCATTTCATGTTACTGTTTTCTATACCTATCATGTCATAAGTCTTAGAAGTGCTTCAAGATACCATTAGGGCCGTGCATGGATCATACCATTTCATTTTGTGCATCTATATATGTGACTGTTTTCTGTTACTTGTGAATAATGATTGCTTAATGGATTAAATTGTGACACTTTGAATTGACGACTATGTGCCTAAGTGTAAATTTTGATGATTGATTGTTATTTTACTGATATGGAACATTGAGTATATGGACCATTCTTATCGCCATGCGTTATATCTGTTTGGGTGATATTATGAATACAGTGACAATATGCCCCCGAGAAGAGCTCCACGTGAACGCATTCCACCGCCACCACCTGAGGAATTTCCCCGTCCTCCACCGATACCACAAGAACAACCAGAAATTGGGGAGACTTTGAGGCAATTTACTCGGGCTTACAACTCAGTTAATGAAAAGACACTTGAAAAGTTTCTCCGAATGAACCCCTAGAAGTTCTTCGGAGAGCCCAATGATCTTAAAGATGAAAACTGGATTGCGAGCTTAGTGAAGATCTTCGAAGCTATGAACATCTTTCCGGAGGATAGAGAGCGAGTTCAATTTGCGACCTTCCTCCTGGAAGGAGCAGCGCTGAATTGGTGGAATCATACGAAGAATGTGTGGATTGAAAATGGGATAAGGTACGGTTGGACTGAGTTTGAAGGGCATTCGAGGACAAGTTTATTCGGCAAGTCGCTTGAGATGCCCGGGAATCCGAGTTTATGAATCTTACCCAAGGAACGCTATCTGTGGCAGAGTACGAGGCCAAGTTTGTGAGACTGATACAATATGCACCGCATATTCTGTACGATGAGCATAGGAAGACCAAACGCTTCATTAATGGACTCAAGTCAGAGTTACGATGGGCTTTAGCACCTCTGAATCTTGAAGGATACACTCAGGCAGTTGAAACTGCTCTGAATACTGAAGCAGCCCATAGAGAGATCAGGATGACCGCCAACCATGCGAAACCATATCAATCGAAACCACCACAGGGATTCAAACGCTCAGTCAATCAGTCAAATTTTAGATCAAGAAAGAGACCAATGATGGAACCCCGTAAGCACCACTTGCCCCTCAGAACGAGATTGAATGTGAATTCTGCCATAGGCCAGGGCATACCGAAGCAACTGGCAGAAAGAAAACTGGTCAGTGCTTCTATTGTGGAAGTCCTGACCATAAGCTCGGGAATTGTCCAAAAGTAAAAGGTAGGCAAGGACAACAAGGGTATCAAGGCAAGGGTAAGGCGGTGACGGGAAATGCAAACAAGCCAATGGTCAAAGGATGGGCTTATGCTCTGGATGGATGCGATGAGCCAAATCCTAAAGCTGTTGTGGAAGGTACGGTAAATGTTGTTGACATGCCAGTTAAGGTCCTATACGACCCTGGTGCCACGCATTCATTCATTGCATCCAAATTATGTGCGCGTTTACATTTTCCACTTGAACAATTGCCATATCTTTTCGAAGTAAGTTCTCCCTTAGGAACTTGCCTTAAAACGGATGAAGTATGTAAATGCTGCCCTATAAGAATCAATGATCAGTTACCCCTTGGATCTTATTACACTACCGATGACAAAGTATGAGATTATTTTGGGAATGAATTGGCTTTATAAGTACCGAGTCAAGCTGGATTGTTTCAAGAAGGAAGTTATCTTAGGAAAGGATGAAAGTCAGACATCAGATGGACAAGGAGGACAAACACCAATGATCTCGGCAATGGAAGCAAAAAGGATGATTCAGAAGGGAGCTACAGGGTTCGTTGCTTACCTCTTAAATAGACCAAAGGATCAGAGTAAAGTAGAAGAAGTGGAGGTTGTCAACGAGTTTCTAAAAGTGTTTCCTGAACACCTAAACACCTTACCACCAGACCGTGAACTGGATTTTGTGATTGAGATAGTTCCAGGAGCCGAGCCATACTCTAAAGCACCCTACCGGATGGCACCGGCTGAACTTTAGGAGTTGAGGAAACAACTTGATGAATTACTAGAGGCAGGATATATCCGCCCTAGTACTTCTCCTTGGGGAGCACCTTTGTTATTTGTTAAGAAGAAAGATGGGTCGTTACGACTTTGCATCGACTACCGAGAGCTCAACAGGATGACGGTGAGAAATAAGTACCGTCTTCCTCACATCGAGGAGTTATTCGATGTACTTCAAGGATCTCAAATATACTCCAAGCTAGATTTGAGGCAAGGGTAGTATCAATTGAGAATTAGAGAGGAGGATATTCCCAAGACAGCTTTTAATAGTCGTTACGGACATTTTGAGTTCGTAGTAATGCCCTTTGGGCTAACGAACGCCCCAGCTGCATTTATGGATATGATGCATTGGATTTTTTGGCCGTTTCTTGATAAGTTCGTGGTGATCTTTATTGACGACATTTTGTCTTTTCCAAGACACCAGAGGATCATGCCAAACATCTTCGGTCAGTGTTGAGCACTTTGCTGGATCACAAGCTTTATGTAAAATTCAGCAAATGTGAGTTTTGGTTGGAAAAGATCTCATTCTTAGGACATATCATATCTGGTTCAGGAGTTGAAGTGGATCCCTCGAAAATTGAAACGATTTTGGATTTGAAACAACCAAGGAATCCTTCTGAGGTAAGAAGCTTTTTGGGACTCGCAGGATACTATCGAAGATTCGTACAGGATTTTTCAAAGATAGCTGCACCACTTACTCAGTTAACCAAGAAGGAAGGTAAGTTCGTATGGACAGAGAAATACGAACAGAGTTTTCAGGAATTAAAGAAAAGATTAACTACCGCACCTATACTAACATTACCAGAAGGGAAGGAAGGTTACACCGTTTATACCGATGCTTCGAAAGAAGGGTTAGGATGCGTTCTAATGCAGCATGGAAAGGTGATAGCATATGCATCAAGAAAGCTTAAACCACATGAAGCCAACTACCCCACTCATGATTTGGAGATAGCAGCGATCGTCTTTGCCCTTGCAAAATGGAGACATTACCTGTATGGGGTAACCTTTGAAGTGTTCACGGATCATAAAAGTTTGCGGTATTTGTTCACTCAAAAGGAGCTAAACATGAGACAAAGAAGGTGGATGGAATTTCTGGAAGACTATGATTGCACAATTCAATACCATCCTGGAAAGGCTAATGTGGTGGCTGATGCATTGAGTCGAAAGGCTAGTATAGCGCATGTCGAAGGACACCTAACGGAGTGTGGCAGAAAACCAGCTCAAGTGATTCCTAGGGCTAAGTTGGCAAATCTAACAATTTCGTGGCCGCTGAAGGATCGATTGATAAAGACGCAAGCTATAGACGAATGGATTAAGAAGTGTCTCAATTCTAAGGAAAAGGATGATGAGACAAAATTCAGTAAAGATGAAGATGGAATCTTGAGATATAAAAACAGAGTTTGTGTGCCTTCAGCTATCCGAAAGGAAATACTTCATGAAGCACACAAGACACGTTATACAGTACACCCTGGAGGAACAAAGATGTACCAAGATCTCAAGAAGCAGTTTTGGTGGAACGGAATGAAAAGAGACATTGCTGAATATGTCAAGAAATGCTTACCTTGTCAAAAAGTTAAAGCAAAACACCAAAAACCAGCAGGAAAGCTACAACCACTACCAATTCATACATGGAAGTAGGAGCAAATAACCATGGATTTTGTTACCGGGTTACCTAAAGTTAAGGGAGGACAAGACAGCATATGGGTCATAGTTGACAGATTGACAAAATCAGCACACTTCCTACCGGTCAAGACTACGGATAAAGTTAAATCCTTAGCAAAACTGTATCAAGAGGAAATTGTGAGATTACATGGAGTGCCGGTGAGTATAGTGTCTGACAGAGATCCAAAGTTTAAGTCCCAACTTTGGCAAAATGTTCAAAGCTTGATGGGAACCAAATTACATTTCAGCACAGCGGCGCACCCGCAGACAGACGGACAGTCAGAAAGGTTGATTAAATATCTGGAGGATATGTTAAGAGCGTGTACTTTGGAATTTTCAGACAGTTGGAAAGATTGTTTACCCCTCGTGGAGTTTGCATACAATAACAGTTATCAGGCTTCAATTCAAGCAGCTCCATATGAAGCCTTGTATGGGAGAAAATGCAGATCTCCATTATATTGGGATATGGATGAGACAAGGGATACCTTTGAGGGAACTCCGAGGGCCAAAGTACTCGAATGGATTGAAAAGGCTACAGAAAAGATGCAGATAATCAGGCAAAGAATGAAAGCCGGCCAGGACCGACAGAAGAGCTATGCCGACAAAAGAAGAAGGGATTTAGAGTTTGATGTGGGTGAGAAAGTGTTCTGAAAGCATCGCCAAGGAAAGGGTTCACAAGGATCGGAAAAGGTGGAAAATTGAACCCTAGATACATAGGACCTTTTGAGATACTGGAACGTGTGGGTCCAACAACGTATCGCCTAGATCTACCAGCAAGCTTAACAGGAATCCATAATGTATTTCATGTATCCCAACTTCGCAAATACTTTGCCGATGAGGCACAGGTGGTGCCAGTAGAGGAAGTTCCGTTAGAATCTAATCTGACCTACGAGTTGAAGGCGGTTAAGATCCTAGATAAGAAATTCCAAGAGTTAAGAAATAAAAAGATTCCATTGGTTAAGGTTTTATGGAAAAGGAATGGTACTGAGGAGGTTACCTAGGAAACTGAAGAAAAGTTGCAAAAGCACTATCCCAAATTGTTCAGAGATCACGAGGAGAATCTGAGGACAGATTCTTCTTAAGGAGGGGAGGTTATGACAGCCCGGTTCGGGACCGGATCATTAAAGGTAAGTTAAGGGCAACGTAAGGGCATTTATAGAACTTGATCCATATTTAAAATAATTTATATCATGCATCCCTACTTGAAATGAGTGCTCATATGTGATATTAGGTGACCAAAAGGGGGAAAACTATCTTTAAATAAACCCTAAGTGCACTATTTAATTCCGAACCAGCACTATACCATTTTATTCAAGAGACCTTAAAGAACCTATAACTATCTTCATAGAATTTTTCAACTCTCTTTTCAATGCTTTGAGGTTTTGTTTATGTGTCCAGAGCAATTTAAGAATTTATTTTCAAATAAGAACTTCCGTCGGTAAGAAATATTTCCTTCGTTAGAATGATTTAGCCCTTGAGATCATCACCATAAAGTTCCTCAATTTTTTCTACATTTTTGGAAAGCCTTTCGGACCTTCAAATTTTACCCTAGTATTTATTTCATAATTTAATTAATTTTCGAAATTCAAGAAAATCAAATCTTCCAAACTTTTAAACCGTACGTCCGATTTTGACCCGTGAGTAACCGTTTCGAAGCTAATTTTATTTCCTAGCTCTTGGGCACTTTTCCAACTTCAAAAATACGCAGGAGAAAGGTGGAATTACCAGAATAGCCCTGTTGTGACAATTATGTAAAGAAGGAAACCTATTTTTGGAAATTTCACAAAATACCCCACCTGAAGTCCATAAAATAAATATTATTTGCACTCTAGTCCTTCCCTAAAACTATAAATAAGTGGCTTGGGGTCTCATTTGCTCCCTTACTCCAGCCATTTCTCACGCCACTCTCTCTCCCCCTTAAGGTTAGTTTTCTTATTTTTTTTTATGTTTTAATTAGTTTAATTTATGTTTTATTTTATGTTTTAATTTATTTATTAATTATGCTAGGTTTAGGATTTAATTTGTGTTTTATTTTATGCATGAATTATGTGATTTAATTTATGTTTTTAAATATTCATGAATTTATGGATTATATTCTTATAGTATAGTTTATTATGAAATGTGTTACATAATTTAATTTTGTGACAAATTAATTATGTGACAATTATGCTAGCATGTTATATGTTACATTTTAATTATTTTATGATCATACTAAGGTAATTTAATTTATTTGATGATTTAATTAAATGTTACATGTTATTTAATGTTACATAATTAAAGTATAACCTATAGTTTTAAATGTTACATGTTTAATTAATTGTTACATAATTACTTGACCAATTGATATATGTTATGGTATACATGTATAATATACGTATACGTATTTGATTCCAATATGTATAAATACGTGTATACTTTCGTATAAATACTATGTGTATTTCCCTAATAAATACGTATGTATTTCTATATAAATACCGTATGTATTCTAGTATAAATACCGCATGTATTCTTGTATAAATACTGTATGTACCTTGTATAAATACTGTATAAATACGGTAGGTATCCCCGTATACATGCCGTATACATACAGTATAAATACTGTATACTTACAATATAAATACACGTAAACATACAGTATAAGTACAGTATACATACAGTATATATACCGTATACTTGAATAGTGACCCTTGACCTTTGACCTTGACCTTTGACCCTTGACCTTTGACTTTGACCTTGACCAAGAATTTTCACTTTTAACCTAATTGATCATTTCAAAGAGACGAATTCAACGGTCAAAGCCTTTTTCGAAAATTCTCAAAAACAAGGGATCAAAGTAGGTTTCAAAGTTCACATTAGGGTTGTTCTAAGACCCTAAGAACATACCCCTAAGCTTTTGACATGATCTTTCTCATGAGACTAATCGTTTGCTCGAATTCTTTCTTCGAGATAGATTATTCCTTGTTTAAGTGTGCCGTATTCTTTTCAATCTTATACTTCAATACTTGACTATCCGCACTCAATCATGCATCATTAATCATGTGTGGGACTTAGATCCTTAAGCTCATGGTAGTCTGTCACTTACAGGACATAATACCAAGTTCTGGGATCCACAGGGTACTGTGTGAACCCTGTCTTCTACCAACTATCAACTTATCTAAATAAATAGGTGAGGTTTAAACTATTTCAACTGCAACCATGAATATTCTTATGTATTCAAATGATTTCAAAATCAATGCCTTCGGGTGCAAAGGTTCCTACCTTTCAAGTTAAACGTTTTCCCGCTTTGGGAAAATGCTTCAAGTTAAAGCCAATGATCTCTGATATACGTTCTGTTCACCGTTATACCACTTTGAATAAAGGTTCAGTCTCCTGAACTATGTGTGCTTATGCACTTTTATTATTCTGAATGCAAGCTTTGGAAATTTTGTTATGTTGGGCCCTGGCGGTATGGTTAGTAGTAGACCGGGTGGCGTGCGCCAATGGCTACTATGATACTGGCCGCCGTACTGACCTTGGTGATGGTTTAATCGGAGGTTAGTTACTCCACATCGAAGGTCGGGAGAGGTGGTAAATTCCTCCCGTTTTGCACGTCACCGCGGGGTAGCTCCCTAGGCGCGACAATAAGGGGAGAAGGGGTGGTGCATGTGTATTTGGGTGTTGGGGTCCTAATGGATCTCAATACCAACTTTGTAAATGTTTTTGAGGAGTAAAGAATGGAAATGGCCTAGCTTGCGGGCAAACTTTGGTTTTAAAGTCTAGTTCATATTTTTGAAAATATCCCGTATCCTGTTCCCCGTTTATAAAGTATGTATGAACCAGAACCTCTGATGTGTGTGCTTGTGTGTGCTTGTGAAAAATCCCATTTCAAGATAAAAGAGTTATCTTTCCGGTTTGAGAAAAGTTAGTAAGAAAACCATTCAAAACCCCACAAGTTCAACTATTCTTTCTTACTACGAATTATGTCACTTAGTCCCTTTCACTAATACCTCCACTCTGTTTTCTGACCTCATGGTTTCAGGTAGGCAGCCCGGCACTTCCTAGAGGTATCTTGAAGCTGCAGGAGGTCTTGTGTTAAGTCAAGATTGTTAATTACTCTTCTTTTGTCCTGTGCAGTTGTGGTTACCTCTACCTTTTGCAGCATGTTTTTATATGAGAACTTGTTCAGGCTACGACCTGAATTACTTGGACTCAGTTTTATTATGTTCCTTTGTTTTTCTATTGGACTAATGTGGTATGTTATACTATGGCTACTTGTTTCTGTGCTTATGCATGTTTTCAAAAGTTTAAATTATTTTGAAATTCCTCTGCTTTGACAACACTGGTTACTCTAATCTATGTTATGTTCTGTCCGTTTGCCGAAGTATCTCTCGAGTGATAAGGCTTCCTAGTTACTTGGGTGATACAACGGTGCGGGGTTGTGCCGTTGGGCGCTACAGCCAAGGCAGTAGATCAAGACATCAAGAAAAGGGTTTCTTGGATTGAGATCAAATGGATATGAAATGCACTCAGCTTTAAGACCAGATTATTGGGGTTCTGATTATTCCCTTACCCTAGATCTTGGTTGAGAGATATTAAGTAGGAGGATTGTATCTCACATAAATCAATGACTTAAAGGTTCTGTCGAATCGAGACATTCCAATTCAGCTAGGGGTTAAACACCTGTTGCTAGACTATGGTCGTTTAATCTGTGAACTGATTAATTAATAAGTGAATTAATTAATTAAGGTCCCTGCTAATTGAATTGAGAACCTAGAGGGTCACACACAACAACTGGGTTACATGAGTTGAGGCTTTGAAATGATTAAACGAGTTAATCGAGCCAAGAGGTTTCCACACGTGTCAATCACACGTGTGGGTCACGTGAGTGACACGTCTCCTTGGGGACACGTGTGTCACACGTGCATATATATGTATATGTGATTAAATAATTAATGTGTTAATTATTTAATAGTCTTTGGTTTAATTTTTGAATTAAAAAGAAAGTCTTATTTTGGAGAAAAATAATCTATTTAATTAATTACGAATTAATTAATTAGATAAAATAAGTTATTTATTTATTAATAAATAAAGTATAAAATTATCCAAAAGGGGTTTGGATATTTTAGCTCTCTTAAAAGTTGATTTGAATTAGAATTCAAAAGTCAAAGTTGGGAATTACTTGATGATCAAGTAATAAGAGAGAGAGGGACCAAATCCTTAGTCCAATAGGACTAGGTTCGGCCGCCCCTCTCCTTCCTATATATAGGGGAGCTCGAGGTCCCCTTAGACGGTAATAAACAATTCTTTTGGTTCATGTGTTGAACACCATCCTTTCTCCAAGATCACATAAACCCTAGGTTAAGCCTAAACACTAACTAGAGAACTAGAATCCTTACTAGTTAGATTGTAGTCAAGTTGGTGGACTATCTCTAGAGAGCTTCAAGTTAGAAGTTTTGAAGATTCGAGCTTTACCAAGGAGAGGGGATCAAGCCACAAGAAGAGCGTTCTTGGGTGGCTTGAAACGCTTCAAGAAAGATTATCGAAAAGTAAGTTTCTAATCTCCACGAATTCGGATTCACGATTACGAGTTTCGATCCTTTTGTTGGAAAATTTTTAAATTTCCGCTGCTTTCTGATTCCGTTTTCCAACAAGAAGAGCTGGTGATAGATTGCGGTTGTCGTAGAGATTGGCCGTGGTTTGATAACCTGTAAATCATAACTCATTTCAAAATAAATGCATGCGATTAGTGCACTCACATGCTACATAGTTACCACCAAAGGCACGGACTCGATGCAAGATGCAACATATAAATCAACAGAGTTGAAGGAAGCACATTTCAATGTTTAAAAACGAGGCAATGCACATGTTAGCACGTTGTTCCTACGCCGTACGACCTATACTTGACAGAACACGATGCTAGAACCCTGGTTTAGCAACCCAGAGCTCTGATACCACTTTAAGATGTAGCGCCCGGAGCGGCGAGCCAGCACATCCCCCGTACCTAGCCCCGAACCCACATATGAAATAGAAATCCATACATGAGCCCAAGACTAAGCGAACGGGAACCTACACAAACTCGCTAAGCCAGGCGGAGCTAAGACCAAACCAGAGTGCTCAAAACAATAAGAAAGCAGAAGCATACAATAAAATTCAAAAGATAAATCCACAAAAATGGGTTCAACTATCCCTAGAAGCCTGTCCCGAATAACGAAAATAAGAATTCATAAGGTTCATACATAATCCAATAATTTATACAAATCATATACAAAAGTGTATCCGAATGCAAATGAAAATGCAACTCAAACTAGGTGACTCGAACCCGACCGACTCACGACTCCGCCTAGCACGAACCAAAATCTGCAAACTGAAAAGTTGAAAGGAGAGGGTCAGTCCATCGACTGAGTGAGGGGGCTAACGCACACCCACACATGTATACATATAAAGGAAAGCACTTATTAAACAAAAGACTATGAACCGGGATAGGGTTTTACACACTAAATCCATTTTCAAAACAAATTTATACTTATACTTATATTTATAAAAAACATAACAAACTTAACATAATCGTATCGTAACGTAACGGAAAGCTCCTATCCTGTTTCATAATCAACATAACATATAAAAAGCACGGCGAGTACAAGCAGAACTCCCATCCCAGGCTCCTTAAAACATACATTACACATTAAAACAAAAGTGACGTTAAAGAACAAACCTCCTTCTCCGGCGATGGAAGGGTTGCGCGAGCCTAACCATCCATTACGTTTTGTATAGGTCGTGAGTTTCATGACGCTCACGACCGAGGATTCCGTCCCCCACCAAACCTTCTAGTGGGTTCCGGGTTGATCCTATCCAACAGGAGAACCTGCACAAGGGTCATAACCGGTGACCCCATGGTCATCCCGGGTCTCCCTTACTCACACCTCGGGGCCCAACATTACCGTTACCTTACATTCTCGCTCATTACGAATCATTAATATTACAAAACTTACGTACCTTATCGAAGTATACCTTACCTTGCAACTTAGCATATGCTATAGAAGTACCTCTTCGTGTCATCCTAATCCGTAGCTAGCATGAAGACACACGGTTTGGAGCATAGCCTCATTGCAAAACATTTCACGCTGACGTACGATATATATATAGTTCGAAAACCTTTAGTCATTTCACAAAGTCATAAACGTATCGTATAAACACATATCTATTATATAAATATAATAGTGTATTCGCATGTGGGCTTGAAAACGATCACAGAGGGTTGTAGGTCGCATTAACTAAAAAGAAACAAACCTAAACCTTACCTTTTACCAAAAGTGCTCACGGAGGAGCGACGACGACCAAGAAGAAGCTGAATGGTGGATCCGACACCTCCCGAACCCAAAACTGAGACAAACAAACACATACTCAAGACTTAGACTCGATTATGAACCAATTAGACGCACGGCGATGCATAAGAATGTAACAAGATGGCATACGATGTCACATAAGCGTTTGTATCACTTTTAGCATATAGATTCCATAGTATAAAATCATTAAACATATCATAATACAACATATAACAACTAATGGACATCTTGGAATCAAGTTAGAGATGAAAGAAATGCAATAGAATACATAAAGAGACGCATTAGAAACAAAGGAACATCATATGTAGCATTTAAACATTAAAGTCACATTCGCACCACGAAACAAATACAATAAAATTAAAATAAACATCAAGACATGTCATATAACAAGTTATTAGCAAGTTAGGATCATTATAGGGGCAGAAGAACACAAGAAAAATGAAAGAGAAGCGTTAAAAGGAGCTCCGAGCAAAATTAGGCAAAAGCTGACAGATTATCAAAATACGCAAGCTGTACCAAAATAGAGATATCTTAAGTTATAGATGTTGGAATTGGGTTTTGTTTGTTAGAGATTAGAAGTTTCCAATGGTATATGGCTCGCGTTCTAGTTCACAGGGAGCCGAAAATGGTGGAGGTTTAAGGTTGTACGGGGTGTAGAATTTCGGCGAAGTGGCGACACCAAAATAAAACGGTTATATCTCACAATCTAGAATGAATTTTGAGGTGATTCTAATTGGATAATGTTCCAGACTTCAAAAAGTTTTAGTGGTCCAAAAATCATGTCAATGGGAGCACGTTTGAGAGGGCCACGGCCGCGACAAAGCTACACTAGAAAACAGTCGCGGCCGCGGAGGCAAGACAGTAGCTCCAAAAGTGGATGGTTGCGGTCGTGACACTTTTAAGAGTAAGAACGGGCGCGGCTGTGACCCTATACCAGGCGAGAAAGTTCACAAATCGAAGGAAAAATGCTGGGGGGCTCGTCTCGGGCTTCGATATGATCCGGCTACACCACAAATCACACAAAACAGCCAAATACAACATATATATACATATATCACCCATCAATTCATGAATTAATCCATCAAATTACATAAACCCACATAATATACACATACACATATATACGTATATACTTTTATTCACACATTATAACTTAGAAGGAGAAAGGAGAAGAGAAGGATTGGAGCTTGATTCTTGTCTTAAAGCTTGATGGAATTTCCTTGCTTCCTTGTCTATTGCTTGGGCTCGATTTTGGGGAAAGAAAGAGAAGGGCTTGGGAGTCTCTTGGGAGAAAAAGGAGAAGAAGAAGAATGAATGAAGGAGGGAGGGGGAAGGGATATCGTGTAATACATGAGGGACAAGAGGGAAAATTACACTTTGGTCCCTCAACAATTTAAGTGCTCAATTAGGGACCCACGGTTTGGTAGGTGAGCAATTGGGGTCCAAATCAAAATTCGATTGAGTCCAAGGATTTCATATAGGGGAAGCAAGGGGGAAACAAGAAGCAGCAGTTGGGCAATAAAAACGGCACAAAAATGCAGCAAGATCCTTCACACTAAGCATACATCAAAGGCAAGGCAACAAGTTCAACATATCTCCACAAAAGCTCCAAAAATCTCAAGAGTTCTTCAATGGTGGAATGTCATACACAACATGTAAATAAGTACAAGGCCAAGAATAGATCAAGGATGCATCAAGGATCACATAGCACTTCAGAGATCAAGAAACGGGGCAAGGAAGCACAAGTTATTCACACATTTCACAAAACCCAAAACTATTCACATAGATGTTCAAACCATGCCCAAATCATGCTCACAACCAGAGATTCAAGGCTTGAAAGATGCACCATGAAGTTAAGGACAAGAAAATGTGCTTACCTCTCGGATTTGACGAAGAATGGAGGTCGAACGAGCTCAAAATCGCCCATGGGTAAATAGTGTCAAATCCCTTCTCTTTTCTCCCTTTTTCTCCTTCTCTATCTCGGTTCTTGAGCTGGAGCTGAAATTAATGGATTATGGGAGGGTAGGGTTAGGTATTAGGGAGATATAGGTTCAAGAATTGGGTCAAACGGAGTTAAAACGAGTCAATTACGGCCAAAACAATAAAGGGTGGTAAATCTCCATGAGGTTCATGTTTTGGGAAAAGTTCGGAGGTTCAAACGGGCTTAGAAAAATACAAGGATAGGTTGAAAATCTCCCAATTTTTGTTGTTGGTCCACCGTTACTTCCAGAATTCAAATCCGAATTCCTGAGCTCAAGTCACGCCTTCCGGAACCCAAGGTGCGTGTTAGGCCTCGAGTCCCTAACAAACAAAAAGGTTTAAGAAACGTATCAAATGAACTCAAAAATCAAGAAACAAGCATATAAATGAGTTCATAATACACGTATTTCATGCATATCATGTAGTAAAAAAATCGGGAGCAAGTACGGGGTCAAACGGGGCAAAACATTCAAGTTCATAATAAACTTAACAATTAATTCATATAAATATTCAAATAAGCACATAAATGATTTAATAAAAATATAATATCATAAATAAATAAATTAAGTGCACTTAACACTCTTGTTACGATGTACCTGTATGGCCAAAAAATCGGAGCGTCACAACCTCTCCCTCTTTAAAAGGACCTGTCCTCAAGTCCTAATTCAGGGTCATAAACAACTCCGGAACGAAGCTCAACTCCATGTTTCCATTGTGCCACTCTGATCCAAACAAATAGTGGACACCTCGGGATATTGCTTTCTTAATTAAAGAATAGGAAAGACTTCTCATATCCCGGTAACTCGGTGGCGAAACAACTAGAGAGCTACTTCCCTTACTCATTCTTCCAAGAATCTCAAGGGTCTAAGTAGCATGGGTTAAACTTCCCATTCGTACCCAACTTACTGAATTCTTCGTAAGAGATGCTTCCAAAAAGTCTCGATCTCGTACTTCACTTCTAGGGATCTTTAACACCAAACCATGGAGCTCTCGTGTTGGAAAACACGAATCAGAAAGCAGCGAAAATTTAAAAATTTTCCCAACAAAAGGATCTAGGACTCGCAATCGTGTAACCAAATTCGTAGGGATTAGAAACTTACTTTCTTAATTGTCTTTCTTGAAGCGTTTCAAGCCACCCAAGAACGCTCTTCTCGCGGCTTGATCCCCTCTCCTTGGTAAAGCTCGAATCTTCAAACTTCTAACTTGAAGCTGTAGCACCCGGAATGCTAGGCGCCACATCCCCCGCACTATAGGCTCAATCCACATATGAAACGGGCAATTCATACATGAACCGAAACTATAGCGAACGGGAGACAACAGAAAACACAAGGCTAGGCGGGTACCCTCAAATAAAACCAAAACAACTCAGAGCAATAAAATAGCGGAAGCAAAAGCGTTCAATACATATAGATACCATATTTACATATTTACTTATAGGTACCGACAAATCATACCATTACAATATCCAACTAATTAAACTTCAAGATTTACTACAAGACAACAAGTATCAACACAAGTACAATGTATGAAGGTGCAGTGCTAGACCCGAATAAAAGACACGAGACCCTAATTCCCGCCTAGCACGAAACCTACAAAAACTGAAAAGTTGAGGTGTCAGTCCAAACGGACTGAGCGAGGGGTATAAATAAATATATGCGCACGTACATGCAAGTTATAATCTCGGGTAATAATTTTTGGAAATCAAACACAATTATTAGAGTAGAAGGTACTATCGCCCGAGGTTACAACTAATTCCATTTACCAATTAGTTCAGTTCAATACAATCAATATGTGGCCCGGCGAGTGAGGGCAATTCTCCAACCTTGCTCCGACCGTGTACAATCAATCAATTTGTTAGGTGATTAGGCGATCAAGCAATTATTTACTGTGCACAATTAGCAGTTTCAGTCCATCCTTCTTCCTCCGGGTGATGGTGGGATTGCAAGGCCCCACCATCCAATCAGTCTGGGCAGAGGGTACATGAATCCCTAAGCCCGGAACTCCTTCCTCCCCTAATCTCCTAGGGGGTTCAGGGGTCATCCCAAATGGTGAGGATAGCACTCGAGTTACCCGTCAGCCCATGCTTTCCCGGTTGGCTCGAGCCACTATCCTCGGGCCCACAGTGCAATTCAATACTCGCCCAATACGATCAATCCGTCAATCAATCAATTTTATCAATCATTTGAAAGTCATAAAGTTCGCAAACTATAGATATATATATATATACATTTTGGCCGAAATAGTCACATAGGGGTTGTAAGGGTTCTATTTATCTAGAATTTAAACCTCACCTTGACAGCCAACCAGAAAGAAGCAAGAGAGCACCCTACTGAGCGGGCTCCTCGAAACCGGGACCGTGATCTGTGCAACAAGGCCAAGTGTGAAGTAAGACTCGACTCGAATGAACCAATTATGACGAACGGCAAAGTCATGCACCAATATGTTATGCAATAACGATTTATTGAATGTTAAATACGAGCATGATTGTCAATAAACCAAGTATATAACACATACACGCACATCCAAGCATGCGAAACAATATGCATGAAACAGAGGGTGACACGCCCGTGTCACCAAAATACACTAAGCCGTAACACCCCCGTGTCACGATACAGCGGACCAAATACGTGAAAAGGGAGGTGACACGCCCGTGTCACCAAGACAAGGCAAACCGTGACACCCCCGTGTCACGGTACAGAAAAACAAAACCCAACAGCATGCACCCCCGTGTCACCCAAAACAAAGCAAAGGTGACACGCCCGTGTCACCTGTGCGTGACAGAAAAACAGGGGAGAAAACAGGGGTTTCCATGCAAAACCAACTCCAAACCAAATAAATCCCAAACTCCAACCATAACAATTGTTAAAACACCTCATACATGCATCATACTTCAAGTATTCATCAATCCAACCAAGAAATAAACATCCAAGCATCAAGAATTCCTCATGAAAACCCCAATAATATACATGCTTCTCGACCTTCACATAACTTCGTGCTTTATGCAAGTCTTGAAGGGAAAAAGGACCTAAACATGCTTCTATACAAGAATAACCATGAAAGCATCAAGCTAACATCAAGCCCTACTCATATAGTCACTCAAGAAATTCAAATAATCTCCAATATCTACCTTGAAATGAAAGAAGAGAAATGATGAGGTGAAGAGATGAAGATGTTGATGCTTCTAGCTTCAAAGTTCCTCAAAGTAGCTTGGGATTATGAGATGAATTCTTCTCCTTCTCTTGAGGTGTAAAAATCGATCCTCACTAGGTGTGTGTGTGTGTGTGTTCTCTTGTGTGTATGTAATGTATGAGAGTGAGGGGGATGAATGCATATATGATATATTATATCATCCACTACAAACTCTAATACCCACCTAATTGCATATTAGTCCCTCATGCATTTAAGTGAATGCAATCAAGTAATATCCCTACATAAAAGATCAATTAACTCCAATCCAAGTTATGCAATTAAGTCCATAACTTCATGAAACGATCAATTAAAGTCACATAGTACAATTAAACACATTGTCACTTAATTCACGAATTTCATATTAAAAGTTAATTCGTATAAATATAGAGAAATGTATAATGCACACAATATTATAAAGAAATCATAATAAGCAAGTAAATGTATAAACTTAAACTCCCAACACCCGAAGACCCGCACGTGGCGTGCTTACCTGAACTTCCGGAATTTGGGGCGTTACAACTCTCCCCCCCCTTAGAAGAATCTGGTCCCCAAATTCATTGATCGGAGTTGAACAACTCGGGGTGGAACCTTTTCATCTTCTCTTCCGGTTCCCAGGTCATCTCCTCTGATTTGTCACTTCGCCATAACACCTTCACCATAGAAATATTCCGATTCCTCAACTCTTGATACTTTCTGTCCAATATTCTGACCGGCTTCTACACAAAAGATAAATTCGGTTCCAACTCCACTTCTTCAATGGGGAGAATTTCGGTTTCATCCGGGTAATACTTCCTGAGTTGAGATACATGAAAAACATTGTGAATTCCGGTAAGATTAGGAGGTAGGTCCACTCAATAAGCTACTTCTCCAATTCTCTCAATAATTTCAAACGGACCTAGATAACGGGGATTCAACTTTCCTCCCTTTCCAATTCTAGAAAATCCCTTTCGAGGAGATACCTTCAAGAAAACCCGGTCCCCCACTTCAAATTTGAGATCCCTCCGGCGAATATCGGCATAACTCTTCTGTCTATCTTGTGCAGCTTTCATCCGTTGTTGTATAATCCGAACTTTCTCAATCATGGCTTCCACAGCCTTCGAGGATTTCTCAAGCTTTCTCCCTCTCTTGACTCCTTCCTGTTTTGACCATTTCCACTCTTCCAAATCAAAGAATAAAGGCGATCTACATTTTCGCCCATATAACAATTCATACGGAGCCATACCAATCGTTGCCTGAAAGCTATTATTGTAAGCGAACTCTACCAAAGGAAGTTGATCGTGCCACGAGTTTTGAAAATCCAAGGCACAAGCTCGAAGTAGATCTTCCAAGTACCTAATAACCCTCTCCGATTGCCCATCAGTTTGTGGATGAAACGCCGTACTGAACTGAAGCTTTGTACCCAACAACTCTTGTAACTCTTGCCATAGCTTCGAAGTAAAACGGGGATCTCGATCCGAAACAATACTCACCGGAATACCATGAAGCCGTACAATCTCCCGGTTGTAAATCTCAGCCAACTTTCGAATCTTAAAAGACATTCTGACCGGTAGAAAATGAGCAGATTTTGTCAGACGATCCACAATCACCCAAATACCATCGAATCCACCCTTCACTCTAGGTAGCCCGGATATAAAATCCATCATCACCTGTTCCCACTTCCACTCAGGAATAGGTAACGGCTGAAGAAGACCTCCCGGCTTCTGGTGTTCGGCTTTTACTTTCTGACAAGTGAGACAACGCTTCACAAACTCTGCTACATCCTTCTTCAATCCACGCCACCAATAAAACTGCTTGAGATCTCTGTACATCTTATTCCCTCCAGGGTGAATTGAGTAAGCCGACTTGTGAGCTTCCTCGAGCAATACCCTTTTCAAATCATCGGGTACCACTACTCGGTTCTTGAAACGAAGAAGACCGGTTTCATCGAACCCAAACGGACTCTTCGGATCCTCTCTAACCTTAGAGACCAATCTCTGAACTCCCGGATCCTTTCCTTGAGCCTCAAACATTCTGTACTTTAAGTCCGGATAAATGGAGATATTGGAAACTCGAGCTCTAACCACAATAGGCTCAACTCCCTTACTTGTACCTATTTCCAAGTTCGAAACACCCACTTTCCTACTTAGAGCATCAGCAACTACATTAGCTTTCCCAGGATGATATTTGATAACACAATCATAATCTTCTAGTCGCTCCATCCATCTCCGTTGCCTCATATTGAGCTCCTTTTGGGTGAAAAGATATTGGAGGCTCTTATGATCAGTGAAAATCTCGAAAGACACTCCATACAAATAATGTCTCCACTTCCCGAGTGCGAAAATCACGGCAGCAAGCTCTAAATCATGTGTCGGGTAGTTCTTCTCATGATCCTTCAACTTCCGTGAGGCATAAGCGACAACCTTGCCCTTCTGAGTTAATACACTTCCCAAACCTTCCTTCGACACGTCAGTGTACACAGCATACCCTTCTGAACCCTCTGGAAGAGATAACACTGGAGCAGAAACCAATCTTTCTCTCAAAACATCGAAGCTTCTCTCACATTTCTCATCCCAGTCGTATTTCACCTCCTTCTTAGTTAACCGAGTCAAAGGAGCAGCGATCTTAGAGAAATCTTGCACGAATCTTCTATAGTAACCCGCCAGTCCCAAGCAACTTCTGATTTCGGAGGCGTTCTTTGGTTTCTCCCACTTCAACACCGCTTCAATCTTCGAGGGGTCAACCTCTACTCCATTCCCCGAAATAATATGACCCAAGAAGGACACTCGGTCGATCCAAAACTCACACTTGCTGAACTTCGCAAACAATTGATGCTCTTTCAATGTTCTTAACACCAATTTGAGATGCCCTGCATGTTCCTCGGCTGATTTAGAAAAAACCAAAATATCATCAATGAAGATTACCACGAACTTGTCAAGAAACGGCTGGAAAATTCTATGCATCATGTCCATAAAAGCGGCGGGAGCATTTGTCAATCCAAAAGGTATGACCACGAATTCATAATGCCCATATCTTGTGTTAAAACCCGTCTTCGGAATATCCTCCGCTCGAATTCGTAATTGGTAATACCCTTGTCTTAAATCAAGCTTCGAATATACTTTAGACCCTTGGAGTATATCAAACAACTCTTCAATATGGGTAAGAGGATATTTATTCTTAACGGTCATCCGATTAAGCTCCCGATAATCAATACACATTCTTAAAGTACCGTCCTTCTTCTTCACGAATAAAACTGGAGCACCCCATGGTGACGAGCTCGGTCTCACATACCCAACTTCCAAAAGACCATCCAGTTGTACTTTTAATTCCTTCAATTCTGCCGGTGCCATCCTGTATGGAGTCTTAGAATAAGGTTCGGCATCCGGATACAAATCAATCATAAACTCTATCTCCCTTTCCGGCGGTAACGAATCCAACCTCTCGGGAAACACTTCGGGAAACTCTTTAACTACCTCGGTTTCCTCCAACTTCACTTGATCCTTTGGTTGATTAAGAAAATAGGCTATAAACCCCGTAGCCCCATCACGAACCAAATTCTGAGCTTCTGAAAAAGATAATAAAGGCACCGTCTTCGAACTTTGACCCGTAACCAATTCAGAACCCAAACTAACTTTCTTGGTCCGACAATCAACAGTGGCGTAGTGCTTGTACAACCAATCCATACCCAAGATAGAACCATACCGAGACATAGGCTACTCAATGAAATCCGTTGAGAAAACCCGACCCTCTATACTCACCGGTACCTCTCGAAAAACCCGGTTAGTTTCTATACTACCACCAAAAGGAGTACTAACCACGTAGCATGCATCAGAATAAGTAACACACAAGGGCAATTTAATAGCAACATCACAAGAAATGAAGGAGTGAGTGGCTCCCGGATCAAATAAAGTGTGTATGTTGATGCCATGAATGCAAATGGTACCTTCAACAACGGCAGCCGGGTCCACATCTGCATCATGTTCCTCGCCTTCCAAGGCATAAGCACGGGCCCGAATCATCGGCCTCTGTCCTCCAGGCGGCGGATTACGTCGATCCGGACAAGTTTCCACCATATGATCGGCAGCCCCGCAGATAAGGCATAACCCTAGACGCCTTCGGCAATTATCATAGTGATGTGTAGGTTGCCCGTAAAAAGTACACTTAGGTTTCTCCGGTGGTGACGGCATAACCGGTGGCTGAGGAGCCTTCTGGACCGGCCCTTGTGGTTTAAACTTCTTCATAGGGCCCTTAAACTGAGGAGGAGCGGTATCATAAACCATCGGCCTCTTGCCGGCATTGTAACCCGATCTTGACCCGGAACCTGAACCCTGTCCCGTCCTAAAGGAAGACCTCCGTGCAACAACCGAGTCTTCAACCTTAAGAGCTTTGGTAGTGGCCTTCTTCCAAGTGCTTGTGTTAACCGCTTCAATCGCCGCTTGAATATCCGGCCTCAAACCTTGTATGAATTGCATAGCCTTGTGGAAGTCGTCGCTAGAAATGTTAGGGGCGTATTTAGACAACCTCTCGAACTCGGCTATATACTCTGAAACTGATCTTCCTCCTTGTTTAAGCTCAGTAAACTTCTTAAGTCTTCTAGTGCGCGAAGATGGCGGAATAAACTTATTCTTGAATTCTCTTTCGAATACCTCCCATGTAATTTGCTCCTCGGCGGCATCCAAGACAATTTTGGTACTCTCCCACCATGAATATGCTTCTCCCTGGATGAGGGTAAGAGTACACCGGTCCTTTTCCCGAGACTCACATGGAATAAGTTCCCAAACTCGTTCAACTTCTTTAAGCCATTGCTCGGCTTGAATATCATTCCCCTTTTGGAATCTCGGAGGATGTTGATTCTGAAATTCCCTTAAAATAACGAAAATAGGTGCTTGTTGTGGCAGTGGAGGAGCTGGCGGTGCTGGAGGCACATAATCCCTTAGCCTCTGATCCATGAGTTGCACCATTGAATTCAAGAAATCTTGGGGTTGAGCTGGAGGTGGTGGAGGAGGGGTTCGATCACGCCGGTGATGACGTCGATGTCGAGGAGAACGATCCCGGTGATGTCGGTCACGAGCCATCCTGAAATTCGAACACTTTACATGCATGTTTGATTAACGAGTGCAATGAGTGTAATTACAACACACAATGTAATCCAACCACATAGTCACATAATCCAAGCACTTCAAATAAAATCAAATAGGTTGCAAGACTCTCAAATAATCAATTAAACCTATGTCGTACGACTTAGACTCACAAGACACGACACTAGAGACCTGGTTTTGCAACCGGGCTCTGATACCACCTTGGGATGTAGCACCCGGAACGCTAGGCGCCACATCCCCCGCACTATAGGCTCAATCCACATATGAAACGGGCAATTCATACATGAACCGAAACTATAGCGAACGGGAGACAATAGAAAACACAAGGCTAGGCGGGTACCCTCAAATAAAACCAAAACAACTCAGAGCAATAAAATAGCGGAAGCAAAAGCGTTCAATACATATAGATACCATATTTACATATTTACTTATAGGTACCGACAAATCATACCATTACAATATCCAACTAATTAAACTTCAAGATTTACTACAAGACAACAAGTATCAACACAAGTACAATGTATGAAGGTGCAGTGCTAGACCCGAATAAAAGACACGAGACCCTAATTCCCGCCTAGCACGAAACCTGCAAAAACTGAAAAGTTGAGGTGTCAGTCCAAACAGACTGAGCGAGGGGTATAAATAAATATATGCGCACGTACATGCAAGTTATAATCTCGGGTAATAATTTTTGGAAATCAAACACAATTATTAGAGTAGAAGGTACTATCGCCCGAGGTTACAACTAATTCCATTTACCAATTAGTTCAGTTCAATACAATCAATATGTGGCCCGGCGAGTGAGGGCAATTCTCTAACCTTGCTCCGACCGTGTACAATCAATCAATTTGTTAGGTGATTAGGCGATCAAGCAATTATTTACTGTGCACAATTAGCAGTTTCAGTCCATCCTTCTTCCTCCGGGTGATGGTGGGATTGCAAGGCCCCACCATCCAATCAGTCTGGGCAGAGGGTACATGAATCCCTAAGCCCGGAACTCCTTCCTCCCCTAATCTCCTAGGGGGTTCAGGGGTCATCCCAAATGGTGAGGATAGCACTCGAGTTACCCGTCAGCCCATGCTTTCCCGGTTGGCTCGAGCCACTATCCTCGGGCCCACAGTGCAATTCAATACTCGCCCAATACGATCAATCCGTCAATCAATCAATTTTATCAATCATTTGAAAGTCATAAAGTTCGCAAACTATAGATATATATATATATACATTTTGGCCGAAATAGTCACATAGGGGTTGTAAGGGTTCTATTTATCTAGAATTTAAACCTCACCTTGACAGCCAACCAGAAAGAAGCAAGAGAGCACCCTACTGAGAGGGCTCCTCGAAACCGGGACCGTGATCTGTGTAACAAGGCCAAGGGTGAAGTAAGACTCGACTCGAATGAACCAATTATGACGAACGACAAAGTCATGCACCAATATGTTATGCAATAACGATTTATTGAATGTTAAATACGAGCATGATTGTCAATAAACCAAGTATATAACACATACATGCACATCCAAGCATGCGAAACAATATGCATGAAACAGAGGGTGACACGCCCCTGTCACCAAAATACACTAAGCCGTGACACCCCCGTGTCACGGTACAGCGGACCAAATACGTGAAAAGGGAGGTGACACGCCCGTGTCACCAAGACAAGCGTGTCACGGTACAGAAAAACAAAACCCAACAGCATGCACCCCCGTGTCACCCAAAACAAAGCAAAGGTGACACGCCCGTGTCACCTGTGCGTGATAGAAAAACAGGGGAGAAAACAGGGGTTTCCATGCAAAACCAACTCCAAACCAAATAAATCCCAAACTCCAACCATAACAATTGTTAAAACACCTCATAGATTCCTCAGCCAATCAGAATAGTTGGGACCAGTCAACTTGTTTGACTCGAGGATCGATACAAGAGGGTTTTTGGTTGCCATTACAAAACATGTAGAGAATCACAGAATCTACGACCTAAATGGTAAAACAGAGAACTAGTGAGCATGCTGAATTATAACGATATACAAAAGATAAGGTCCTTAATCTAATGTAGCTCCCACTGTTTTTCAAAGATCTATAATTCCCAAAGATCTAAGAGGAACACGTTTCCCAATGGGTACTAAGATCCTAGGCATTTTACCTCGAACCCACGACTCGCGGACATTCTAATTAAACCCTAGGTAGGTACAACTTACCAATTCTAACACCTTTAGAACTCTTAGTAATTGTTTTTGCATCACCTATCTTTCAATATGGACCCACGACTCGTGTGACATCCATATTTACTTAGGCGTTAAGCTAGACCCATCAATCATAAGATCATGACCAAAACTTAGTTCGAACGACCCACGACTCGCAGACATCGCCCTTGCCAAAATTGACCACGAAATATTGACCATTTAAAAGGATCAATTAGGTAACTAAGAACTAATAAGCTCCACTAGCTATCCCACGACTCGTGGACAATAACTAGTTTCACTTACTAAACTTAAAACCTATTGATGGAATGCTAGGAATTCAATTCAAAATTTGCATCTCGAACTAAATACCTATTTGTTCGAAATTAGCTTAATATTTAATGGGAATTTTCGAATCAACCGGAGAGTTGTCCGGTTTGACCTCACCAACATATATGTTATCCAATTTTATTAGTCTTGATTAATGCAAGTACACTTAAATGCATTTCAAACAAGCACATAAACAGATAACAAGTCCTTGCATGATACTAACATGTAATGATCATGGGTTCTACCTATCTTATGCGTGATATGTGGGAGCCACTCCACAATCACAAGTTCTAACATACATGCCACATAAACAGTTTAAATCATATAAGGGAAAGCGATAACAAAATACGAGCCCTATCTCTATTACATTTTACAATTGAGATTCCCCTCCCTAACATTTTGAGGGGTCTTCACTTATGGCCTCCTTGTTACTTGAATGTGGTCCATCTTACTCCATGGGTGCATTGTCTCCAAAATGAAAATAAAACCTCACCACCTATCTCTACTCTCAAATTACAATAAAAAGAAAAAGACATAAAGTAATAAGGCTCAATCTTCATATTGGCCTTAGACAATTACACGGGGCATACCCCGGCCTCAAAACAGTAATATGGAAAGCCACATAATAAATCACATAACAGTACGCACATAAGTGAGGCTCCAACCTCAATTGAAAAACGCAACTATAGGGCTCCAACCCCAATTTAAACCATCCATGTGCATAAATTAAAACCATACATAAGTCTAAACCCATGATCACCTAACATGCTTTTGCGAGAATTTAAATTTAACCAATAAATTAAAATTCCCGTTTCAAGTCCTAATGACCTAAAACACGACTTGATGCGAGTCTTATTTATACAAGTTTTCAATAAATCCCAAATTAGCAAAACAAATAAAATTCCAATTAATTTCTGAAAATTAATAATTTTATCAAAGATGTATTTTCCCAAAATATAAACCGTTTCTATTTCTCAAAAATCCTAATTTTAAGTTTTATTCAGAAATTAAAATAAATATTCAAAAAATAAAATTTTAAAATTAAAATAAAAATTGGGACTGGATTGCACGAAATACGAAAGGCCGGATCACGAAAACGGGCCCCGTGCAGGGAAAAAAGCTACACGTCGTAGGTGAGCGCGCGCGCGTGAGTGCGGGCGGCCTTTCTAGGCAGCAAGGCGGGCGACGGGCGGCCAGTCTCGGCCGCCCTGGGCGGGCGCGCCTAGCTCTCGTACAGGCGTACAGGAGGTGCTGGGCGGCTTCCCTACGCACGCCTAGGCCAGGCGGGCGGTGGCGCGCGAAGCCCGCTTCCACGACGCCTTCGCGCGCGGGGTTTCGCGTGGCCGTAGTTGTGACGCCCTGTATTCTCGAAGGGCGTCCTGACGATATCAACAAGTAAGTCTTTACACTTGTGTGTGTTTAATTTAATAGTTCTTGAATCATGTGATTAAATGTAAATCCAATTTAATATGTGATCATTCGAATTATTCTAAGATTAATTGTAAACTTGATTAATTACGCGCATATTTAACCCTAACTGTCTAATTTGATTTAATTCAAATTTATTCCCTGAAATAATTGTCAAGTTGATTTTAAATCCATCATGTTACTTAACTTGTTTAATTTTGGTTTACTTGAATTCCTTGAGATTAATTGTCAATCATGCGTTTACGAAGTGTCATTAAATTGTACGAAAGGTTTCTAAAATTAAATTGAATTAAACTCTAATTGGTAAATCTCTCTCTTTCATTTTAATTTATAAAATTAATTCGGAGCTTGAATGTTTATTCGTAACTTTACCAATTTCATTTACGATTATTTGTACGCGATATTACTCTTTGCTACGCGATAAGGATACCCGGTTGTATATAGCTTGTGCACAAGACACATTTCTCCCAAATCTCCTTTCTCTCTCTCTCTCTTCTCCCACTCACTCTCCAGCGGGTAACTATGCACGGCTTCGGTTACGAGCCCATAACTCGATCGTTTCTCAACGGAATTCAACAAACGAATAGTCCATTTCGATTATCTCGGCGAGACCGACGCAAGAGTACCAATTTCATAGCCTAACAATGAACAGTGGTGGAGTTATGGCCGGATTTCAGTAGCCACGGTGGAGCGGTCAGACTGCCGCCACTTCGCCGGCCTTCGCGATGGTTTCCGGCCATCTTCTTGATGCACGCGCCCCATGCCCAGAAAGTAAACTTCCAGGCGCTTCGTTTGACGTAGGTGGCACGGCCATCGGAGCAGCGACGGCGCCGCACGCGCCGCCCAAAGCTCACGGCAGCGGCTCGAGTTACTGTAGCGGCGGATTTCGCCGCCTTCCGGCGGTGGTTTTCGACGGGGCTTGATGGTTTCCAAGGTTTTTCGACCCCCTGAGTTCATTTACGGCATCAATTTCACCAGATCTTGGCCGTAGGTGGTGGTTCCGGCGACGTGGGCGGCGGCAGAAACTTCGGCGGCCAACGGGGGCCTTTTCCGGCTAGCTTTTAGTCTCGGGCTCTTCACGAAAGTTGTTCGGAATGACGAGAACTAGTGGCCTGTGATCACGCGACTCTAGATTCGGTAGTTTGGCGGCGGATCGCGGCGGCATAGTGGCGGTGCAACGGCGGCGCTAGCTCTGAGGATTTTTCCGGCGAGCTACCTTAGGGCTTTCGAAGAGCTCGTCACGGGTAAGACAATGCCTTTTACGGATCGCATTTTGGTTCACCGGTTTGGAAGTAATTTGAGTTTGAAGATTTAGGGTTTTCGTGTTCTTAGATTTCAGATCTAGGACAATCAGCTTGGAATTTCCAGAAATTGATCGACGATTCGGAACGGGCACAAAGACTTCATTCAGGACTGATTTTTTGGGATTTTTCCGGCGACTTTCGACAGCGGCCCGGTGGCGGCCCGGCGACTTTCCTGTGGCTCCGGTGGCGGCACTCCGGCGACTTTCGGACATAATATCGGTCTCGACGCGGTGAGTCCAACGCCGCTTTCTGTTCATTAATCGGACAGTTAATCTATTTATTACGAATTATTTTGCATAATTGTGATTATTTTAATTAATTGTTTTAAGTGCAAATAAATTGGTTATTGTTGGTTTGTTGATCGAGATGTATTCTAATCATATACGAAAATATGTGTTGAATGGATTGTGATATGCATGAATGTTTCGATTTACAATTTGAATCCGATGTGATGAATTTACGCTATTTGTTAAGTACGAAGGGGTGTTAGTGTAATATTTAGAAACTAATCTCTTATGTGACTAAATGAACTTGAATAATATTTTAGAGGAACGAACATGTTGTGATTTCTCTATATGAATTTGAGACGTTCTCAATGTTGTGTTTATTGTAAATTGTGTTTCAAATATAAAATTGAGATACATGAAAGATGCTTGAACAACTTGAGACTTGATGCATGATAGGAGTTTGAATCGTAATATCTTGATTTACTCTTACTACTCGAAAATGGTATATTATGAATTATGATAAATTGATAATTGTCATGTTTGTAAGTAATTAATTCTTAGTTGAATAATTGTATAAACACTTTAAACGAACATTTATGCTTAGTAATCAACTAAGGGGATGTATGTGTAATAATTCTAAACTTTTATAAATAACTTAGGGGATGTAAGTGTAATATTTATGAAACTATGAATGTGACTTGAGCTTGTGTACCAAACATGTTGTGAAGTTGTAAAGTATGATCTTAAATGAATTAAATGCACTCTTTATTTGTATCAAGCATGCCATCTACGTACAACAACTTTGTATGTTTATATGACCAAGTTGCTCTTACTTATGCACTTTACAAGTCGACATGAACTTGATGCTTAATTCTAACATTATAATTGAACCCTGTGACATTGGATGATTTAATATGCATTTTGTGAATACATTGACTTCCTAAATTGATCTTGCATCTTTGGATATGGAATTGTATGATGGTTGCTTGTAAATATGACCTTGTTGAGCATTGATTTGCCTTGAATGACCACGACACCTCATCCAAGCACAACATGAACACTTATGCATAACCACGATCACGTTGAGCAACGCCGTGCGTCTTGTTTGGTTCATATAGAGTCTAAGTCTGGGCTTTTGTATGTCTTGTCACAGAGTTTGGTGGTGCCGGTGGGCCCGAGGTTTAGAGTGTTTGGCCCTTCACACTCTCAGACTCTACTTGCATAAGGTGAGGTTTAGGATTTTGTATAGTAAAGCAACCTATGGCCTTAATATGATGATTTCAATCCTTGCATGCGGTTATATACTATGTAAGATTAAATATGTGTTGGATATGATATGATTATGACCTTGTGGATCATCCTTGGTTTTGAAGAAAAATTAAGTATTAAGGCATATGTAAGCTATTTTGAAAAACTCTGATATGTTATGATTCTGTAGCGAGTTGCCATGAAATATTGGTATCTGTATGTATGTATGTTTGTGGATCCGAGGCACTATGGGTAAGGAGCCCCCGGGACGGTTAGGGCCGTCGGGGATATACCTGTGCGTAGTTCCATTTAAGATATCATTGCGCGACCTTAGGGCGATGAGGGAGGCGTGATATCTTGAGCCTTCGGTGTACAGCCGGGGAGGACTCTTGTGGGTTCGCTACCCCTTGAGGGTTTGTATGTATGTTATTGATGGTTAGGGCTAACGCATGGCTCTTCCATCATTGGAGTAGAGGATGGATTGATTCTGCTTTATGTTCTGTTCAGTTATGAGGAGTAAAGGTTGGAAGCCCGTACTCGCCGGGTAAATTTTATGAATGTATGGGATTTGTGAAACGGGATAGGCTTCTCTAAATGGTTTTCCAAACTTATACTATTTTGGATATTTCAACTGTTTTGGGGTGTAAAACCCTAATCCCGGTTCATGAATCCACCCTTATGATATGTGATGTGCTCTATATATATATTGTGGGTGTGCGTTAGCCCCCTCACTCAATCAGTTGACTGACACCTCATTTTATCTTTTAGTTGCAGGTTCTTTTGGCTTGAGCTAGGCGGAAGTGAGACTTCTGAGTCACACTTGTCAGTCCAGTAGGTGTTAGGATGCATTTGTTGCGTACTCTACTTATTTTATGTATTTATGTTTCACATTTGCAGATTATGTTTATGTTCTATTTAGACTTCAACCCGTGTGGGGTTAGTAAGCTAGTATTTGGTTGTTACTAGATATTGATGATATTTATGTTGTTTATCATGTTGGATTATGTATGTCGATATTCGGGATTAGGTATCTATGCTTGTTGAACCCGTCACCTGCTATGTATGTTGATATTCGGGATTAGGTATCTATGCTGCTATGTATGTTGATATTCGGGATTAGGTATCTATGCTAGTTGAACCCGTCACCTGCTTTGCATGTTTTGTTTTAAATGCTTCCGCTATCTATTGTTGTTGGTTTTAATTGCTTCCGCACTCTAAGTTTGTCAAGTTAGACCCGCCTAGCCTAGTGTGTGAGTTGGTCTCCCGTTCGCTATGATTCGGATTCGGGCATGGACTTTCCATTTCGTGACTGGGTCTGGGTCTTAGTGCTGGGGATGTGGCATCCTCCGTTTGGGGTGTTACATCATTAAGTGGTATCAGAGCTCTAGGTTGCAAAACCGAGCTCTTGAGTCGTGTTGAGTTTGTCTAGGTCATACGGCATAGGAATAACTGTGCATTGCGTTTATTTGACTTGATATTTTGACCCTTCGGCATGAATTATTTCGTGATTATATGATTGTGTGCACATTATGACTTTGATTATGCAACATCTTATTTTATGTGCTTTATAAATTACAACTAATTGTTGCATTTACGTGATATACTTGTTACATTTCATTTGCATCCTAATTCGCATACATCGAATTTAGTGTTTGAATTTCAGGGTGCCCTATGAGTCAACACTAAGATTTCCCTCCGTCAACACTACCTATTGGTACTACAACGAAAACACACCATAATTCGAAGATGAAAGGATTCTTTACCAAGATTAATGTTCATGAAAAGGTTCAGAGTTGAAGGAATAAGATTTGCTATATTGACTTACTACCTTAAAGTCAATTGAAAGATGAAGTTTGACGAATTTTAACCTTAAGGATTCGTTCATATGAAAGTAGTCACCTTGTTGAGAAAATGAGTCAATGGAGGAGAATCTGACCAAGTAGAACCGTTTTGAAGGAGTTTGATGAGCTTTCGCCTTGATGATTCATTTATTTGGAAGTAGTCACTTTGTTGATGGAAACGAGTTAATGTAGAAGAATCCGATCAAATAAGATCCGATCAAGTTCAAGGGATGTGGATAGGTAACCATGTTACTTAAGCAACGAGCTACAAACCATCGGTGAGTGTTGAAGGTTTTGGTGTCGTTTAGAGTTAACGAACGATAAGACAAGATTGGTTGTTAGCTCTTTGGGTGTTTCTCTAAGATGAGATGGAAGACATTGTTGATGCGGGAATATAACACTTAGAGCTGAAAGACTTTATCAAAGTTTCAGAATCATATACCATGGATTGCTTTGGCAAGTGCTTAGCACCACGATCATCCAACGAAACTCTGAGGTAAATATCTAATTGACAAACGAATCATGGACAACTCCTTGAAGATGAGCAGACTAAGATTTAACACATAAATGAGAATTCTTGGGAGAAACTGAAGATGATTCTAGTTGAGCAAGGATTACGGTCTAGTAAGGGGTTTGGTGATAAACGAGCTTTGCTGAGTTACCACTTTATGAAAAGACTCAAGACAAAGAGATTCAGATGACGAGGGTTGCATCATTGTCGGCTTAAACAACTCCTACTGCTTCATCTCGACTTTCCTATCAAGATTTTTACACGTTGGTTAACGGTACGCCAAACATTCATGGCATTTGCATACATGCATCGTTTAAATACTCTTACCTCGTTTTGTTTGATCTGGGTGATGACTATTGCTATTTTAATTGTGATAACTTGGATACCTGATCTAGTATTTGTAACTTGAAATTTCTACTTGTTATGAACCGTTGCTGAGATGATGAATGAGTTATGTACTTATGTGAACTATTCATGCCTATGTGATTTAAAACTCTCTTGATTGCTCACTAACTTCTCATATAACATACATACATATTGTAACCTTGTTTTATAGGGATTCCATCGCGATATCCCCCTTGAGTTGAGGTATGAGTGTTGAATCTATACTCAAGGGACACCGATATCAGTTGTATAAGGTACACCAAACATGCATCGCATACTTTTGTTCAAGTGTTACTGATGTGCGAATGTATGAATAACTGAACAGTAGATTTATGTGCAAGAGAGACCTTAAGTTCCCTCTTTTTACGTGTTGGAGAGATGTAGGATTCTCTCTATTTATGTGGTCGAAAGATGTTGGAATCTTTCTAAGTTTTGTGCACGAGAGATGTTGGATTCGCTTGTACTTAGATATTCAGGGATGCTGGATTCTCTTGAATCTAGGGGTTTGGGGAATGCTGGATTTTCTCAAACTAGAATGTTAGGAGATGTTGGAATCTACCCGACTTAGGTTGAGAGATGGGGTTCTCTCAATTATGTGCTTGAGAGACGGGGTTCTCTCATTTATATGTGCTCGAGAGACGGGGTTCTCTCTCTCTTGTGGGTGCTGAGGGACGGGGCTCTCTCACTTACATGCTGAGAGATGAGATTCTCTCTTGTTTGTTGTGGTTGCGTTACGCGTTGTTTTAACTACGGGTTGCAAGTGGCGAGTCTGAGACGACATCGAGGTTGGGTGCAGTTGCAGCTATTCGATCATGGGAATGACCGACCGAGTTCGAAACAACTAACGGATCAAGTACTCGCACGGACCTCGACGATAACAAGACATCCTAAAGGAGGTTCGGTGTAGATGACAGGAGTAAGCCTCAGCATTAGAGTTATGATCTCACGCGAGTTCGGGAGAAGGGTTGGAGCACTACAACTCGAGGATCTACATTTTAGCAGTGGAACCTGGGGACCAGGTTCTCTTAAGGGGGGAAGGTTGTGACGCCCCGTATTCTCGAAGGGCGTCCTGACGATATCAACAAGTAAGTCTCTACACTTGTGTGTGTTTAATTTAAGAGTTCTTGAATTATGTGATTAAATGTAAATCCAATTTAATATGTGATCATTCGAATTATTCTAAGATTAATTGTCAACTTGATTAATTATGCGCATATTTAACCCTAACTGTCTAATTTGATTTAATTCAAATTTATTCCATGAAATAATTGTCAAGTTGATTTTAAATCCAACATGTCACTTAACTTGTTTAATTTTGGTTTACTTGAATTCCTTGAGATTAATTGTCAATCATGCGTTTACGAAGTGTCATTAAATTGTACGAAAGGTTTCTAAAATTAAATTGAATTAAACTCTAATTGGTAAATCTCTCTCTTTCATTTTAATTTATAAAATTAATTCGGAGCTTGAATGTTTATTCGTAACTTTACCAATTTTATTTACGATTATTTGTACACGATATTACTCTTTGCTACGCGATAAGGATACCCGGTTGTATATAGCTTGTGCACAAGACACATTTCTCCCAAATCTCCTTTCTCTCTCTCTCTCTTCTCCCACTCTCTCTCCAGTGTGTAACTATGCGCGGCTTCGGTTACGAGCCCATAACTCGATCGTTTCTCGATGGAATTCAACAAACGAATAGTCCATTTCGATTATCTCGGCGAGACCGACGCAAGAGTATCCATTTCACGACCTAACGATGAACGGTGGTGGAGTTATGGTCGGATTTCAGTAGCCGCGGTGGAGCTGTCAGACAGCCGCCACTTCGCCGGCCATCTTCTTGATGCACCCGCCCCATGCCCAGAAAGTAGACTTCCAGGCGCTTCGTTTGACGTCGGCGGCGTGGCCATCGGAGTAGCGACGGCGCCGCACGCACCGCCCAAAGCTCGCGGCGGCGGTGCGAGTTACTGTAGCGGCGGGTTTCGCCGCCTTTCGGCGGTGGTTTTCGACGAGGCTTGATGGTTTACAAGGTTTTTCGACCCCCTGAGTTCATTTCCGGCGTCAATTTCACCAGATCTTGGCCGTAGGTGGTCGTTCCGGCGATGTGGGCGGTGGCAGAAACTTCGGCGGCCAACGGGGGCCTTTTCCGGCCATCTTTTGGTCTCGGGCTCTTCACGGAAGCTGTTCGGAACGACGAGAACTAGTGGCCTATGATCACGCGACTCCAGATTCGGTGGTTTGGCGGCGGATCGTGGCGGTGCAACGGCGGCGCTAGCTCCGAGGATTTTTCCGGCGAGCTACCTTAGGGCTTTCGAAGAGCTCGTCACGGGTAAGACAATGCCGTTTACGGATCGTATTTTGCTTCACCGGTTTGGAAGTAATTTGAGTTTGAAGATTTAGGGTTTTCGTGTTCTTAGATTTCAGATCTAGGACAATCGGCTTGGAATTTCCAGAAATTGATCGACGATTCGGAACGGGCACGAAGACTTCATTCAGGACTGATTTTTCGGGATTTTTCCGGCGACTTTCAACGGCGGCCCGATGGCGGCGCGGCGACTTTCCGGCGGCTCCGGTGGCGGCACTCTGGCGACTTTCGGACAGAATGTCGGTCTCGACGCGGTGAGTCCAACCCGCTTTCTGTTCATTAATCGGACAGTCGATCTATTTATTACGAATTATTTTGCGTAATTGTGATTATTTTAATTAATTGTTTTAAGTGCAAATAAATTGGTTATTGTTGGTTTGTTGATCGAGATGTATTCCAATCATATACGAAAACATGTATTGAATGGATTGTCATATGCATGAATGTTTCGATTTACAATTTGAATCCGATGTGATGAATTTACGTTATTTGTTAAGTACGAAGGGGTGTTAGTGTAATATTTAGAAACTAATATCTTATGTGACTAAAGAACTTGAATAATATTTTAGAAGAACGAACATGTTGTGATTTCTCTATATGAATTTGAGACGTTCTCAATGTTGTGTTTATTGTAAACTGTGTTTCAAATATGAAATTGAGATACATGAAAGATGCTTGAACAACTTGAGACTTGATGCATGATAGGAGTTAGAATTGTAATATCTTGATTTACTCTTACTATTCGAAAATGGTATATTATGAATTACGATAAATTGATAATTGTCATGTTTGTAAGTAATTAATTCCTAGTTGAATAATTGTATAAACACTTTAAATGAACATTTATGCTTAGTAATCAAGTAAGGGGATGTATGTGTAATAATTCTAAACTTTTATAAATAACTTAGGGGATGTAAGTGTAATATTTATGAAACTATGAATGTGACTTGAGCTTGTGTACCAAACATGTTGTGAAGTTGTAAAGTAAGATCTTAAGTGAATTAAATGCACTCTTTATTTGTATCAGGCATACCATCTATGTACAACAACTTTGTATGTTTATATGACCAAGTTGCTCTTACTTATGCACTTTACAACTCGACATGAACTTGATGCTTAATTCTAACATTATAATTGAACCCTGTGACATTGGATGATTTAATATGCATTTTGTGAATACATTGACTTCCTAAATTGATCTTGCATCTTTGGATATGGAATTGCATGATGGTTGCTTGTAAATATGACCTTGTTGAGCATTGATATGCCTTGAATGACCACGACTGTAACATCCCGTTCATCCGGCCATTTCAGGTACGCCTCTACGGGAGAGATACGTGTGCATTTAATTATTTAATTATGCAATTATGTTCTATTTTAATGCTTATGTGATTATTTGAATTCATTTGATATCATTTGTTTAAGCTATAACCTGAGTTTTAACGTTTATGCATGAGTGCTTTGTAATTTGCTACGTATGTGCCAGATTTTGATTTCGTTTCTTGCATATTTTGATATATGTGAACTACGTGAGTTATGTATGTGATTATGTACTCGTTACATGTTTTAGAGTCTAATTTATGTGGTTCTTGGCTCGTTTTGTAAAAACGGGATTTTTGAGGGACTTGAGGGCCTAACGAGTTTAGCCCGCCTCTTGTTCCGGAAGCCGTAACTTGAGTTCGGGAATTCGGATTTGAATTCCGGAAGATGTTTTGGACTCATGGAGAAGTAAGGAAACCAAGGAACACAAGTTTGTAATTTTCTAAGCCCGTTTGACCCTCCGAATTTCAGCCAGAACGAGCACGTAGCGACAAGAAGCCACCTTTATTGACTAGTCAAGCTTTGTGGGTCCCATTTAACCCTAACCAAACCCTTAACCATGCCCATATGACCTTAGTTAAGCCCTCTATCCCCATTTTCATCTGAATTTCGGACCCCCCTCACCCACCACAAGATGTTTTGCCCAAATTGAAGAAAGAAGAGGAGAAGAGAAGAAGAAGAAGGGTTTGGCCATTTTGCTCAAGTCTTGAACTCAAGCTCCACCATTTCTCAACCAATTGAAGAGGTAAGCTCATATTTGACTCCTCCATGCTTGTGTGCTCATTTTATCTTTGATTTTACAAGATTTGGTCCATGAATTCTTGAGATATGATATATACTATGAATAGTGAAGGGTTTGATGATTTTGTGAATTCTTGCTTGCTCTCTTGCAATTTCTTTGAGTATGAAGCATGTATTTATATCCTAAGACATCATATGTGATATATATGAAGTTGAATTGAGTGCTACTTGAGAATCCTTAACTTTGCCATAGTTAAATTTGGAGTTTTTGCATGATTTGCTTTTATCTCTTCCCTTGCATGAGTGTTGCTTGTTTGGTCTGGTTTTATGGCTTTTCTTGCATGAGTTTTGCTTCCCCAACCTTCCTATATGTGTTTCCTTGATGCTTGTGTGGTTTGGGATGAGTTTTAATATGTTTTGGGGAGCAAACCTTGGATTTTCGCGGCTGGGAGGATCTCCCCGGGCGGGGAGATTTTGGCTTGGAAAGTACTCGGCCGGGTACTTTCTATGCAGAAACTTTCTGCATGTTAAAGTACCCGGGCGGGTACTTTTAAGTTCAAAATTTCCCCGGGCGGGGAGATGGAGTGCAGGGTACGGTCGTACCTTAAGCTCTAGCTTTCGGGAGGATTTCTTTCGTTGATTCCTTTGCTTTTTGTTGGCTTTTCTTATCTCGTTTATAACTTGTATACTTGATTAACTTGTTACTTTATGTCGTGAATCCTTGGCTTGTTTTATACCCTCGTTTGTGGATTATGATCTTATATGCAATGTATGCTCTCGTATGACTTAAGTGTGAATTTATTTTATGTCCTTTTCATCATGAACATCCATATGCATATGCCGAGAGTCCAAGTGGTTCATTTTGAGTCTAAGTGTGTCTTGTGATCTTTGCCTTGCTTTTAGGTGTGCCCCGTGGTTGAAGAGGTGGTTTCTTAGAAGGGTTTGTGTTTGTTTCGTCAGTTTGGTCGGCAAGGTGAGGTTTCTTTCTTTTAGTTATTACGACCTACAACCCTATATGTGAATTCAAGCCCGCATGTGACCTATACGTATATATATATACTTAGATACGTGTTCGATATATAATTTGTGGGAATTGGCCCTTTTGTTATGAAACGTTTGAAAAACGCTTTTATGTATAAGTAAGCTATTTTCGTTCTTTTGTTTTGAAAAGGGTTGGTGTGCGTGTGTGATAAGTTTTGGCGAGATAAGCTTTTGTGATCCGTGTAAGCATGACTTTCGTTTGGGCCCCGGAGTTGTGTGGTTCGGGAGACCCGGGACGACCATCGGGGTCGCCGGTTGCAACCCCAGGACACTTCTCCACAAATAGGATCAACCCGAAACCCACTCGGAGGGAGGTGGGGGACGGAGTCCTTGGGACGTGAGTGTCATGAAACTCACGTCCCTGACATATCAGCGTGGTGGATGCGAAGGGTGGCCACTCTTCCATCCCATGGAGTAAGGAGGTTTGTGTTTATGTCAGTTTTGTATCTTCGCGTGATAAGCTCTGAGTTTTGCATTTTGAAGGAGATTAGTTGGAACTCGTTCTCGCCGAGTTACTAGGTTAAGCTTTGTTTCCGTTATGGATATGTTTCTGTCTAAGATTCGTGAAACGTGTGGGGACTTCTAATTCTTAAAATTGGTTGATTTTGGCCTTGGCCCTAAACCTTCTTTGTATATGTATTATCACGTGTTAAAATGGTTTGGAATGCAAAAACCACACCCGGTTCATGAATACCCTAAACAAGTATATGCTTTGCTCTGTATATTTATGTACGGGTGTGTGTGTTAACCCCCTCACCAGTCTTTAGGACTGACCCCTCTTCGTTGTTTCTTTTTGTTTTCCTTTTGCTTCTTGAGTTTGCAGGTGCAGATTTCGGATGGTGCTAGGCGGTGACTTTTTTCGAGTTTGTTAGTAGTGTCTTTTGCTTCCTTGCATCTTTAATTTCAGTTTTGGTACTACGTATAAATATGTATAAATATTGTACTATGTATAAGCTTCGTATATGTTAGGTTTCGGATATGAGCTTCTGTTATGTGATTCATTTGGCCTTGAATGGGCATAATATGTATAATTTTGTAATATATTGGCATGCATGTTTGTATTTTTGTGATCTTGGTGCTTCCGCATTTTATTTTTGTTTTGTTGCGCGCTCTATTTGAGGGTCTAGACCGCCTAGCTAGAGTGTGGGTTTTTATTTGTCTCCGTTCGCTGTAGCTTGGTGTGGGTGCGGAGTTCCTATTTCGTTACTCACATCGGGCTATGGTGCGGGGGGATGTGGCGCCCTTCGCTCCGGGGTGTTACATCTCTGAAGTGGTATCAGAGCTCTTAGTTCCAAAACCGGAGCTCTACGGTCGTGTGAGTTTGTCTAGTTCGTTCGGCTTAGGATTATGTGATTGTTTGCATTCACGATCTCATTTATCTGACTTATTAGTTATTAATTATGTTAATTGTATACATAAACATGCACCTACTGATCAACATGCACATATATTTCCATTGTAATTTTGAGAATTTCAGGATTTCACGGTGTTGACAAGAACCTTGAACAATTCTCACATCAATACTCCCACCCGAATCAAGAACCATCAACATCAACAGTGTCACCTATGGATCCAATAGCAATCTTGTACCGGGAGTTTGGAACTTTCAATCCTTCGCACTTCCGAGGAGGTAATGATATTGAAGCCGGGGAATAGCTCGCGGAGATAGAGGTAATATTTCGAGTATGGCCATGTGAATCTCAAAATAAGGTTCGCCTAGTCACCCTACTTTTACAAGGACAAGCAAATTTATGGTGGACAAGAATTACTCACCAACTCGAGGCAACGGGAGAAGCATTGATATGGGATGTATTCGTTCGGGAATTTAGACAAAGGTATACGCCTGCCATTCTACAAGAGCGAAGACTTGAAGAATTTCTCACCCTTAAGCAAGAAGAGAGCACCGTTATGGAATATTTGGAAGAATTCGAAAAGTTGGGTGCTTATGTGCCACATATTACAAGTGATGATCGGTTGAAGGCTAAACACTTCATGGAGGGCCTTTGAGACGAGTTTAGAGAAGCTTTGGTCGTAAGGGATACAAGTACGTGGAATCAAGCCGTTGAGAAGGCATTGCGGGTTCAAAATTGGTTGATGACAAGAAAAAGACATGAAGAAGATGCACCGAAACAATCATTTGAGCCCGGATCAGGTTCTAACTTACAAGCGGGAAAGAAGGCGATTCGGAAAAATACATTGACCAAGAAAAGAAGCAACAAGAAGAAATCCAAGCCTCGAAAAGCCCCTTGGTCGAAAAGAGAATTTCCACCGTGTGCTCATTGTGGAGGGACCAACCACACCTATGATGGATGTTGGATCCGGTTGAAGAGATGCCATGCTTGCGGGTCTACGGACCACAAGTTCCCAGATTGTGATCGTTCGAGGGCTAGCAAACAAAGAAGAAAGAATCAAAGGCTCCAAGTTGGAGATCAAATCAAACCCAAGAAGTGAGGTAATTGCATTCATGGCACCACATTCATGCATATTTTTAGTGGGGAAACCCACTTTGTTTTACTTTTCTTCTTTGTTATTTCCTGTTGCTTGTTTATTGCTTTCCTTGAGCTTGTTGTTATTGCTTTCCTTGTTGTTGTGAGTTGAGAGCCCGGGTGTTTGGTGAGTTGTGAGGGCTGAGCTTGCCCGGTGGTTGTTCTTGAAGGTGCCTAGCCCTTGTTGAGGTAACATCGTTGTCGTAGGCGTTGGTGGTTGCTTTTAGGAGGTCCTTTTTGGGCTCAACGATATTTTCGAGTGTTGGATTGAAGGCCAACCCACCTACATCCTTTGTGGAAACAGTTGTTTATTCCGGGACGGTGCAATAAACTTGTGGCTTTCCTTTGGGTTAACCTAGAGGTCGAGCCAAGCTTGGAGAGACGAAGATCGAAGTAAGATACATTGGTGTTTCTTTTAAGGTTGGAATTTGTTTCCACTAGATAAGGACATCGAGGTTGTCGTGGTCTTTATCCCGGAGTCGACCTTGCTTGAAGATTCCCTACCGGATGACTCTAGAGTGGATGTAGAGTTCAAGATGTAGTTGACACGCTCTTAGAAGGTAGTTTCATCAATTCGAATACTTCTTCGTGGAGTGTTCTTATCCTATCTAAGAAGAAGATGGGTCGTTAAGGTGAAAATAACTACCGTGAGCTAAGCGGGCTAACCGTGGTGGAAAGAATACCCTTCATGCTTGCTTCGAGGGGTTGCTCATCCTTCTTCAGCGTTCCGTGGTCTTTGTTAAGGATGGTCTCAACAAGGGTATTATCGACTACGCGTTCTAGTAGAAGAACCGAGAAGTGCCTCCGAGAGTAAGTCTCCAATGTCATCGGGGTTCAACCGGAGATTCGTCTTTGCAGAGGCCGTCATCCCGTAAAATGAAAGACAAGGAAGAGGCATGGTTCAAGTGGATAGGCTTTTGAAGAGAGTTATCTTGATTACACAAGGATACTCAAACTTCTCCGTTACAATCGAGGTACTAAGGAAGACTTCGGTTGTGCGGGGCTAACGGAGAGTTAGAGCCTATGTTTCAAGAAATGCTTGGGCACGAGACTAAGTCCACTCATTGTTCGTGACTTGAAGAGCCGGTAATGGTGTTGTGGCACGAGAAAAGACATTGAAAACTTTGTGTAGCAATGTTTAACATGCTCTCGGTTGAAGATCGAGAACCCTTCCGGTATGGTTCTCCAACTACTTTTGAATCTTAATTGGAAGTGGAAGCAAACTGGACAAGAAGTTTGCTAAGCTAAGGAGAATTACCGGGATATGAGAAGCCTTCTTCATTTCTAATCGAGGAAGTGATATCCCGAGGAGTCTACAGCTTTCGTGGATCAGAGTAGCGCAGCGGAAGCGTGGAGTTGAGTTCGTTCGAGTGTCCTCTAGGTCTCGTCTAGGACCTGAGGACAGGTCCTTTTGAAGGAGGGGAGGTTGTAACATCCCGTTCATCCAGCCATTTCAGGTACGCCTCTACGGGAGAGATACGTGTGCATTTAATTATTTAATTATGCAATTATGTTCTATTTTAATGCTTATGTAATTATTTGAATTTATTTGATATCATTTGTTTAAGCTATAACCTGAGTTTTAACGTTTATGCATGAGTGCTTTGTAATTTGCTACGTATGTACCAGATTTTGATTTCGTTTCTTGCTTATTTTGATATATGTGAACTACGTGAGTTATTTATGTGATTATGTACTCGTTACATGTTTTAGAGTCTAATTTATGTGGTTCTTGGCTCGTTTGGTAAAAACGGGATTTTTGAGGGACTTGAGGGACTAACGAGTTTAGCACGCCTCTTGTTCCGGAAGCCGTAACTTGAGTTCGGGAATTCGGATTTGAATTCCGGAAGATGTGTTGGACTCGTGGAGAAGTAAGGAAACCAAGGAACCCAAGTTTGTAATTTTCTAAGCCCATTTGACCCTCCGAATTTCAGCCGGAACGAGCACATAGCGACAAGAAGCCACCTTTATTGACCAGTCAAGCTTTGTGGGTGACATTTAACCCTAACCAAACCCTTAACCATGCCCATATGACCTTAGTTAAGCCCTCTCTCCCCCTTTTCATCTGAATTTCGGACCTCCCCTCACCCACCACAAGATATTTTGCCCAAATTGAAGAAAGAAGAGGAGAAGAGAAGAAGAAGAAGGGTTTGGCCATTTTGCTCAAGTCTTGAACTCAAGCTCCACCATTTCTCAACCATTTGAAGAGGTAAGCTCATATTTGACTCCTACATGCTTGTGTGCTCATTTTATCTTTGATTTTACAAGATTTGGTCCATGAATTCTTGAGATATGATATATACAATGAATAGTGAAGGGTTTGATGATTTTGTGAATTCTTGCTTGCTCTCTTGCAATTTATTTGAGTATGAAGCATGTATTTATATCCTAAGACATCATATGTGATATATATGAAGTTAAATTGAGTGATACTTGAGAATCCTTAACTTTGCCATAGTTAAATTTGGAGATTTTGCATGATTTGCTTTTATCTCTTCCTTTGCATGAGTGTTGCTAGTTTGGTCCGGTTTTATGGCTTTTCTTGCATGAGTTTTGCTTCCCCAACCTTCCTATATGTGTTTCCTTGATGCTTGTGTGGTTTGGGATGAGTTTTAATGTGTTTTGGGGAGCAAACCTTGGATTTTCGCGGCTGGAAGGATCTCCCCGGGCGGGGAGATTTTGGCTTGGAAAATACCCGGCCGGGTACTTTCTATGCAGAAACTTTCTGCATGTTAAAGTACCCGGGCGGGTACTTTTAAGTTCTAAATTTCCCCGGGCGGGGAGATGGAGTGCAGGGTACGGTCGTACCTTACACTCTAGCTTTCGGGAGGATTTCATTCGTTGATTCCTTTGCTTTTTGTTGGCTTTTCTTGTCTCGTTTATAACTTGTATACTTGATTAACTTGTTACTTTATGTCATGAATCCTTGTCTTGTTTTATACCCTCGTTTGTGGATTATGATCTTATATGCAATGTATGCTCTCGTATGACTTAAGTGTGAATTTATTTTATGTCCTTTTCATCATGAACATCCATATGCATATGCCGAGCGTCCAAGTGGTTCATTTTGAGTCTAAGTGTGTCTTGTGATCTTTGCCTTGCTTTTAGGTGTGCCCCGTGGTTGAAGAGGCGGTTTCTTAGAAGGGTTTGCGTTTGTTTCGTCGGTTTGGTCGGCAAGGTGAGGTTTCTTTCTTTTAGTTATTACGACCTACAACCCTATATGTGAATTCAAGCCCGTATGAGACCTATACGTATATATATATACTTAGATACATGTTCGATATATAATTTGTGGGAATTGGCCCTTTTGTTATGAAACGTTTGAAAAACGCTTTTATGTATAAGTAAGCTATTTTCGTTCTTTTGTTTTGAAAAGGGTTGGTGTGCGTGTGTGATAAGTTTTGGCGAGATAAGCTTTTGTGATCCGTGTAAGCGTGACTTTCGTTTGGGCCCCGGAGTTATGTGGTTCGGGAGACCCGGGACGACCATCGGGGTCGCCGGTTGTAACCCCAGGACACTTCTCCACAAATAGGATCAACCCGAAACCCACTCGGAGGGAGGTGGGGGACGGAGTCCTTGGGACGTGAGTGTCATGAAACTCACGTCCCTGACATATCAGCGTGGTGGATGCGAAGGGTGGCCACTCTTCCATCCCATGGAGTAAGGAGGTTTGTGTTTATGACTGTTTTGTATCTTCGCGTGATAAGCTCTGAGTTTTGCATTTTGAAGGAGATTAGTTGGAACTCGTTCTCGCCGAGGTACTAGGTTAAGCTTTGTTTCCGTTATGGATATGTTTCTGTCTAAGATTTGTGAAACGTGTGGGGACTTCTAATTCTTAAAATTGGTTGATTTTGGCCTTGGCCCTAAACCTTCTTTGTATATGTATTATCACGTGTTAAAATGGTTTGGAATGCAAAAACCACACCCGGTTCATGAATACCCTAAACAAGTATATGCTTTGCTCTGTATATTTATGTACGGGTGTGTGTGTTAACCCCCTCACCAGTCTTTAGGACTGACCCCTCTTAGTTGTTTCTTTTTTTTTCCTTTTGCTTCTTGAGTTTGCAGGTGGCGATTTCGGTTGGTGCTAGGCGGTGACTTTTTTCGAGTTTGTTAGTAGTGTCTTTTGCATCCTTGCATCTTTAATTTCAGTTTTGGTACTACGTATAAATATGTATAAATATTGTACTATGTATAAGCTTCGTATATGTTAGGTTTCGGATTTGAGCTTCTGTTATGTGATTCATTTAGCCTTGGATGGGCATAATATGTGTAATTTTGTAATATATTGGCATGTATGTTTGTATTTTTGTGATCTTGGTGCTTCCGCATTTGATTTTTGTTTTGTTGCGTGCTCTTTTTGAGGGTCTAGACAGCCTAGCTAGCGTGTGGGTTTTTGTTTGTCTCCATTCGCTGTAGCTTGGTGTGGGTGCAGAGTTCCCATTTTGTTACTCACATCGGGCTATGGTGCGGGGGGATGTGGCACCCTTCGCTCCGGGGTGTTACAACGACACCTCATCCAAGCACAACATGAACATTTATGCATAACCACGATCATGTTGAGCAACGCCGTGCGTCTTGTTTGGTTCATATAGAGTCTAAGTCCGGGCTTTTGTATGTCTTGTCACAGAGTTTGGTCGTGCCGGTGGGCCCGAGGTTTAGAGTGTTTGGCCCTTCACACTCTCAGACTCTACTTGCATAAGGTGAGGTTTAGGATTTTGTATAGTTAAGTGACCTATGGCCTTAATATGATGATTTCAATCCTTGCATGCGGTTATATACTATGTAAGATTAAATATGTGTTGGATATGATATGATTATGACCTTGTGGACCATCCTTGGTTTTGAAGAAAAATTAAGTATTAAGGCATATGTAAGCTATTTTGAAAAACTCTGATATGTTATGATTCTGTAGCGAGTTACCATGAAATATTGGTATCTGTATGTATGTATGTTTGTGGATCCGAGGAGCAATGGGTAAGGAGCCCCCGGGACGGTTTGGACCGTCGGGGATATACCTGTGCGTAGTTCCATTTGAGATATCATTGCGCGACCTTAGAGCGATGAGGGAGGCGTGATATCTTGAGCCTTCGGTGTACAGCCGGGGAGGACTCTTGTGGGTTTACTACCCCTTGAGGGTTTGTATGTATGTTATTGATGGTTAGGGCCAACGCGTGGCTCTTCCATCATTGGAGTAGAGGATGGATTGATTCTGCTTTATGTTCTGTTCAGTTATGAGGAGTAAAGGTTGGAAGCCCATACTCGCCAGGTATATGTTATGAATGTATGGGATTTCTGAAACGGGATAGGTTTCTCTAAATGGTTTTCCAAACTTATACTATTTTGGTTATTTCAACTGTTTTGGCGTACAAAACCCTAATCCCGGTTCATGAGTCCACCCTTATGATATGTGTTGTGCTCTATATATATATTGTGGGTGTGCGTTAGCCCCCTCACTCAGTCAGTTGACTGACACCTCATTTTATCTTTTAGTTGCAGGTTCTTTTGGCTTGAGCTAGGCGGAAGTGAGTCTTCTGAGTCACACTTGTCAGTTTAGTAGGTGTTAGGATGCATTTGTCGCATACTCAACTTATTTTATGTATTTATGTTTCACATTTGCAGATTATGTTTATGTTCTATTTAGACTTCAACCCGTGTGGGGTTAGTAAGCTAGTATTTGGTTGTTACTAGATATTGATGATATTTATGTTGTTTATTTTGTTGGATTATGTATGTCGATATTCGGGATTAGGTATCTATGCTAGTTGAACCCGTCACCTGCTATGTATGTTGATATTCGGGATTAGGTATCTATGCTAGTTCAACCCATCACCTGCTATGTATGTTGATATTCGGGATTAGGTATCTATGCTAGTTGAACCCGTCGCCTGCTTTGCATGTTTTGTTTTAAATGCTTCCGCTATCTATTGTTGTTGGTTTTAATTGCTTCCGCACTCTGAGTTTGTCAAGTTAGATCCGCCTAGCCTAGTGTGTGAGTTGGTCTCCCTTTCGCTATGATTCGGATTCGGGCATGGACTTTCCATTTCGTGACCGGGTCTGGGTGTTAGTGCGGGGGATGTGGTATCCTCCGTTTGGGGTGTTACAGTCGTAATCCGGGTTTTCGTTTCGTGTTTTCGTTCAAAAGCAAAACCAATCCAAGAAATCCAAAAACAGTTTATACAGTTTCAAATCTAAAATAGTTTTCAAAATTAAATTTTGTAAAAACTAATTTTTAGAAACTTTCACGAAAAAATACAGTTTTGTAATTCAGGCTTTCTAAAACAATTACAAATACTCAATCGCATCAAGCCTAAGAATTTCTACCAAATTCAGAATAATTGAGACGAATCAGAAACACGATTAACGAGGTGGCTCTGATACCACTTGTTGGAAAACACGAATCAGAAAGCAGCCGAAATTTAAAATTTTTCCCAATAAAAGGATCTAGGACTCGCAATCGTGTAACCAAATTCGTAGGGATTAGAAATTTACTTTCTCAATTGTCTTTCTTGAAGCGTTTCAAGCCACCCAAGAACGCTCTTCTCGCGGCTTGATCCCTTCTCCTTGGTAAAACTCGAATCTTCAAACTTCTAACTTGAAGCTCTCTAGAGATAGTCCACCAACTTGACTACAATCTAACTAGTAAGGATGCTAGTTCTCTAGTTAGTGTTTAGGCTTAACCTAGGGTTTCGTTAATCTTGGAGAAAGGATGGTGTTCAACACATGAACCAAAAGAATTGCCAATTCGGTCTAAGGGGAGCTCGAGCTCCTCTATTTATAATAAGGGAGTGGCCGAAATTCCTAGTCCTTATGGACTAAGGATTTGGTCCCTCTCTCCTATTATTTGATCATCAAGTAATTTTGACTTTGACTTTGAATTCAAATTCAAATCAACTTTCAAGAGAGCTAAAATATCTAAACTATTTTTAGATAATTTTATACTTTATTTATTTAAAATGAATAACTTATTTTATCTAATTAATTAATTCATAATTAATTAACTAGATTATTTTCTCCAAAATTAGACTTTCTTTTTAACTCAAAATTAAACCAAAGTCTATTAAATAATTAAAACATTTAATTATTTAATATATATATATACAATATATATATATTTACACGTGTGCGACACGTGTCACAAGGACACGTGTCACTCACGTGACCCACACGTGTGGAACCCTCTTGGCCCGATTAACTCGTTTAATCATTTTAAAGCATCAACTCATGTAACCAAGTTGTTGTGTGTGACCCTCTAGGTTCTCAATTCAATTAGTAGTGACCCTAATTAATTAATTCACTAATTAATTAATCAGTCCACAGATTAAACGACCATAGTCTAGCAACAGGTGTTTAACCCCTAGCTGACTTGGAATGTTCGGATTCGACAGAACCTTTAAATCATTGATTCATGTGAGATACAATCCTCCTACTTACTATCTCTCAACCGAGATCTAGGGTAAGGGAATAATCAGAACCCTAATAATCCGGTCTTAAAGCTAAGTGCATTTCATATCCATTTGATCTCAATCCAAGAAACCCTTTTCTTGATGTCTTGATCTACTGCATTGGCCAAGGACTCCATATGGCATATGAATGACTTACACAATAAGAGATCACCTTGCATATGCAAGTGTAGGTCCTTTCTTGATTCTCATTCACTTTCATGAATCACTTGTGCAGCCCCAGCATAAGCCTTGAATCAGTTGTCTATGGCGACACCCTTTAAAGCTTACACCTAAGACTACAGAGTTAACTCATAAGGTGACAAGAAACCTCAAGTCTAAGGATCAATTAATCACATCAATGACTCGTGAGATATTTCCTAATCTGGAAGTTTCCATTTCCTGAAATAGAAACTTCCTTTCCTATTTAGGAATGTTCTCACACGGGGCACCTCACTGAACTTACTTATTGAAGTAAGCACCCTCATGTATCACGCACGTATCAACTATACACTTTGCACCTCCATGAAACAAGGTGGTCCTTCTTAAGGGCATGATCCCACAAGCAATCCTTAGAGGAGTCAGGTTGACACTCCCACTGTCGGTAGGACTCATCGCCTTGGAGTATTTTACTAATCATGACTTATGTGATATAGGGCTCGTTTCATGAACCATTTCACCTAAATGGTAGAGTCCTAAAGTCATCAGGATTAGGGGAGTTCTTATATATGCACAGATAAAGTAAACGCATACCAAACAAGAGCATATAAAGAAGTGTTCCCTCAATTCGTTATTTCATTCAAAGATTGTCTGTGATTACAATAAGGAAAAGCACAAAGCGGATATACAATCGGCTTTCTAGGGCACTATTCCTAACATCTCGAACCCTCGTCGAACAAGTAAGCTTCGAGAAAATGGATTAACTCGTTAAAGCGGGCAGTCACTCGAATCTCATAGAATCTCCTTAACTTTAGCAAACCAGACACAAAGTCCACAGCCGTTTGCTCCCACTTCCAAATAAAATTCGTAAGTAGTTAGAGAATAATTCTAGTACTTGATACTCGGTCTTCAACCGATTATGCTTTAGACATTGCTACACGAAGTTTGCAACATCTCTTCTTACGCCGTTACATCATACCGGTTCTTCTAGTCCCCGAACAACCTTGAACCAAGAGGGGTTAAGTCTTGGGATCTTTCACTTCTCGAGGCGTAGGCCACACTCTTCCATTAGCAACACACAACCAAAGCCTTCCTTTATGCCTCGATTGTAAACAAGTAGCCTTAAGTACCTTTAGGTACGCAAAAGCAGATACCGAAGGGAAATTTCTTCAACCACCTCATCCCACTCAAAACAGTGCCTCTTCCTTGTCATTCATGTCAATAGGTCGGTATTCTTAAAGAAGATTCACTTAGTGTACCCCGACTACACAAGAGACTTGTTAATCTGAGGCAATTCTTAGGTATACAACTCGAACACGTAGTAAAAAATACCCTTGTTGTGTTGGGAATAGTACCCTAGAAAGCCGATTAGTTATAATCTGCTTGGGACTTTCCTTATATCATATACAATCCTTGAATAATATACGATTGATTATTATCATAGGTAAACACTTCTTTATGTGCAATACATGTTTTGTGTGTTTCCATTATGTCACGCCCCGGGTCCGCGGGCCCGTTGGACGGGAGTACAAGTCTCCATGGCCACCGAGTATAACCTGAAATTTGGCCTAAACCACTGTCCAAAAGGGATATCCATTTGTTATACTTTGACTCTTTAACTTATAAACTGAACTTAACTCACATACTTTCCAGATGTGGGATAGGGGTATCACAATCACCCCCCCTTCAGAATCGCGATGTCCTCGTCATGGCATGACATATAGCCCATGACCGATATGTCTGGATTGGGACTCTAGAGGTGGCTCCCACACATGTAGCACTTTGCCCCGCAGGCTTAAGAGGTGGCTCCCATGTGCGTAGCACTTTGTCCCGTATAACATTTGGCTCCTGCGGCTGATGAGCGGCTCTGATAACATCTGTCACGCCCCGTGTCCGCAGGCCCGTTGGACGCGAGTACAAGCCTCCAAGCCCACCGAGTATAACCTGAAATTGGGCCTAAACCACTGCCCACAAGGGATATCCATTTGTTATACCTGGACTCTTTAACTTATAAACTGAACTTAACTCACATACTTTCCCGTTGTGGGACAGGGGTATCACACATTATGTGCACATGTATTAGAACTCCCCTAATCCATAAGGCTGTTAGGGACTTTGTCATTAGGTGAATGACACATGAAACAAGCCATAACTCAAGGCCGGATTAGAAACCACTCCAAGTCGAAGAGTCCAACAAACAGTGGTAGTGTTGATTAGGCTCGATTAAGACTTGCTCATGGGATTGTGTCCTTAAGAAGGAGCATCCTGTTTCATGGGGTGTAAAGTGCATAAGTTGATTCGTACGCAATACATGAGAGTGTTCATTATGAGAAATGGTTCACTGAGGTGTCCCGCGTGAGAAGATTCCTAAATGGGAAAGGAAGTTTCCACTTCAGAAAGAGAAAACTTCCAGATTAGGAAATATTTCACAGGTCAATGGCGTGAGTAAAGTAATCCTTTGACTTGACATTTCATTGATGTTTTATGGGTAACTCTGTAGTCTTTGGTATAAGCTTTAAAGGATGTGACAACTGACACAAGTAACACATGGAAGCATATGAGAATCAACAAAGGACCTACACTTGCTTTAATTCAAGAAGATCACTTATTACATAAGTCGTTCATATGTCATCCTAAACCCTCGGCCGAGGTAGTGGATCAAGACATCAAGAAAAGGGTTTCTTGGATTGAGATCAAATGGATATGAAATGAGCTTAGCTTTATAATCGGAATTAATGGGGCTCTCATTATTCCCATGCCCTAGATCTTGATCGAGAGATGGTATAGTAGGAGGATCGTACCTCACAGCTGTCATTGACTGAAAGGTTTTTTCGTATATATATTCATTGTTCGGGTAGGGGTCGCACACATGTTGCTAGACTATGGTCGTGTGATCTGTGAACTAATTAATTAACAAAGTGTATTAATTAATTAGGTTCACTGCTAACTGAAAATGAACCTAGGGGGTCACACATAAATGTCAGGTTCAAAGGGTATTGAAGGAAAGATCAAATAGTTGATTGAAACGAGACCACAAGTGTAAAGTACACGTGTACCACGTGAGCATGGAGTGGGCGTGTGGTCCAATTGTAAAATTAGACCATGTGTTAATTAATTGGAGAATTAATTATAAAGCTCAAATATAATTAATTAGAGAATTAATTATAAATCCCTAATATAATTAATTAGGAGAATTAATTATATAGCCCAAACAAATTAATTAGAGAATTAATTTTAGTCCGTTAGAATTAATTTGAGAATTAATTCTAAAGCCCTTCATGGAATTAATTAGAGAATTAATTCTAAGTATTTAATTATGTAGTTATTCTAACTTGATTAGAATAAATAAATAAATAAATAAATAAAATATGAGATATCTTCTAGGTATTATTCTAATGTGATTAGAATAAATATTAATTAGATAAGATATTTAATAATTAAATATTCCTAATTTTATTAGGAGCTCTTTTTCTGGAAGAATAATATCTTATTTAGATAAAAGGTTATTACTTGGAGAGAAAGAAATAGAAGAAAAGTCAAAGTAGGAATCTTGTTTCTACATAAACTTGAGATTTAAGAAATCCTACATATTTAATGAAGGGCTGCTGGAACGATTTTGAACCCAAAATATTCTAAGTGGAAAAATCGATCCAAACAAGATAGTGAAAATCGTTTGTGCATACGAAGAACTATCAGTTTTTTTACGGGCGTTTTTGGCATGCAGATTTCTGTCTTCGCAAAACTGGGTTTCGAAGGGAGATTTAATTATGCTCTTATTTCTTCTCGTTTCTTGTTTCTTTCTTTACACATGTCATAGTACTAGCATGCTCACTCACATGATTTGAATCTAGGACTGGTGTGGATTATTACTCTAGAGGAGACCTATCGTGGAATCTAGTAGAAAGAATCGTTTTGAGGGACGAAACGCAATTACCGCATGAAGAGCGTTTGAGGACGGCTCAAAACGTGTTAAGAAAGCGTCGATTCTTGTAAGTTCTTGAATCCCTAAGATTGGAAATAGAAATTGCAAGTCCAATCTTGCTTTTTGGGAAAATTTTGAAATTCCGTTGCATTCCTTTTCTTGTTTTTCCCAACAAGTGGTTTCAAAGCCACCTTGCAAGGTCTATTTCTAATCTATCTTTTTGATATGGATTTAGTAGATATTCTTAGATTTAGATGCAATTGAGTATTTTTGAGTTCTTTAGAAATTTGAGAAAAACGAATCTACGATTTTTCTGAAATTTCTGAAAAACGATTTCTGAAAAATTCTGATTCAAAACTGTTTTAAATCAAATTGATTAAATCGTATTTTAATTTTTTTTGATTGAATATTAAGCTTTTGAACTCAATTACGAAACACGATATCGCGTTACGAACAAAAATGCGAGGCTCGCGATGTGCTAAGACGTCGCACGCCGCAGCCCCGTATGGCCAACTCGCTGATGCCGCCCAGCCCACGTTGGGGTCCCCGCATCTTGCCCGCGCTCACGCAAGCCATCCGAGGCCTGTCGGCTAGCATTCTCAGTTCGGCGCACTATGCCTGCCCTCACGCCTAGCTGTTGTGCGCGATGCACACAAGGATACGTGCCATGTGCGGCGCTAGCGCGCGCGTCCCAACATGTGATGTCGTGCGGCGATCAGGCGGGGGCGGGCAACGTACGGGCACGATGAATTGTGTTCGCTCGTTTCGTATTTTGCTAGATCCGATCCCGATTTTAATTTTAAAATTGTGTTTTATTAAAGTTGTTTATTTTTGAAATAAAAGATTAAAATTGGGATTTTATAAAATTAAGACGGATTTAATTTGTAGGAAAATAAAACATGTTATTTTTGAAATAATGAAAAGAATAAAATTATAAATTTTTGGAAATTAATTGGAATTTTATTCGATTTATTTTTCTTGGATTATTTGAAAGAATTCATGAACAAAAATTGCATCTAAGTCGTGTTTTTTTCTTAAGTTATGAGAACTTGAAAGCGAGAATTTTAATTTATTGGTAAATTTAAATTCTTGTATTTTAGAATATTAGGTGATCATGCGTTTAGTCTTATGGATTTTTTAATTTATGCATATGGATGGTTTAAATTTGGGGTTGGAGCCCCATAGTTTCATTTGTCAATTGAGGTCGGTGCCCCACTTATGTGTGTATTATTATGCATTTATTATGTGGCTTTCCATATTACTGTTTTTGGGCCGGGGTATGCCCCGTGTATTTGTCTATGACCAATATGAAGATTGAGCCACATTAATTTCTGTAAAGAGAGTAGAACTTAGGAAGTGAGGTTTTTCGTTTTTAATTTGGAGATTTTGCACCCATAGAGTAAGAAGGACCACACAGCAAGTAACAAGGAGACCATAAGTGAAGACCCCTCAAAATGTTAGGGAGGGTTTCTATTATTGTAATAGATAGGGCATTGTTTTATTTCCAACTCCCTTATGTGATTTAAACTGTTTTATGTGGCATTTATGTTAGAACTTGTGGTTGTGGAGTGGCTCCCACATATCACGCATAAGATAGGAAAACCCATGATCATCTCATATTAGTATCATGCTAGGACATATTATCTGCTAATTGCTTTTGTGTAATGCATTTATGTGAAACTACATTAAACAAGATTACTTAAAATGGATAACTGTACATGTTGGTCAGGTAAAAAACTTGACAACTCTCCAGTATTCGAAAATCCCATAAATATTAAGCAATTTCGAAAAATAGGTATTTTGTATAAAGTGAAAACTTAAAATATAATTCCTAGCATTCCATCAGTAGGATTTAAGTTTAATAGGGGAGCTAGTTGTTGATCACGAGTCGTGGGGTGACTATGTAAAACCTATTAGTTCTAAGTTTCCTGATTGATCACACTCAGTGATCAATATTTCGTGACTAATTTTGGGAGGGCGATGGCCGCGAGTCGTGGGTCGTTCGAACTAAGTTTTGATCATGATCTTATGATTGATGGGTCTTGCTTAACGCCTAATTAATATGGATGTCGCAGGAGTCGTGGGTCCATATTGAAAGATAGGTGATGCAAAAACATTACTAAGAGTTCCACAGAGTTGGAATTGGCAAATCGTACCTACCTAAGGCTTTATTGAGGATAGCCGTGAATTGTAGGTCCAAAATATAGTGTTTGGGATCTTAGTACCCATTGGGAAAATAAGTTTCCTCTAAGATCATTGGGATTTTAAGATCTTCTAAAAACAGTGGGAGCTACATACAATAAAAGACCTAAATCCTATGTATTACGTTATTATTCAACATGCTAACATTTTCTCTGCTTAGCATTTAGGTTGTAGTTCTGTGATTCTCTACAATATGAAATGGAAACCCATTCGTATCCATCCTTAAGTCAAACAAGTTGACTAAGTCCTAACTAACTCTAATTGGCTTCGGATCCTAAAATTCGTTTTAGACTCCGAAAAGAGAAAAGTGTTCTCTATAGGGCGAGATTTTCACATAATTGTGAAAATTCAACCCGGGTCAAAAGAGAAATAATTCAAAGTGAATGGATTCTTCCAACCACTTAAGAGCAATTGTACCTCATTAACATGTTAAAAGGTATAACATTATGGAATTGTTCCATTTTTCAATGAGGGAACAAACGTGCTTGAACGAGGATCTTGCATCCGCAATCAATTATTGAGAAACGAGTTCTCAATGCACTAATTGCTCAAATTGCTTCCACCATCATTTAACCCTTTTATACTCAACCACAATGATGCCATTGTAGCATAGTTAATCATTTAGTTGATCATGGTTGAGAGCATCCTTAAGAAGGAATAAAATATTATGATGATTAATTCTTCTTTTGAACCCATTAATGGTAAAGGCTTGAACGCCTTAAAGAAGAAGCAACCATTTAAACCCGATGGAGGGGTGAATAAAGGACACGCCGAAAAGATACTAGAGATCAGAAGAGGACGTTTGCTTCTATAGTAGAGAACTAGGGACTTTGAAAGGGAACTACAAAGAGTATGGGTACTCTGATGGGTTATCTCGTGTAGTAATTCTAATAGGAATAGAGTTCACAAGTCTTGAGTCAATTTTGCATAATCCATTGTGCAAAACTCAAAGTACTAATGTTTTGAACATACAACGATATAACAAAAGTATGATGATTGTAACACCCGAGCGCAAGGTGCCACATCCCCCGCACCGAGACCCGACCCGCATATGAAATGGATAATCCACACACGAGCTAAGTCAAGGCGAATGGGGACACACACACACACTCTCTAGGCTAGGCGGGACTAACCCTTAAACCATAAATCAGAACAACATCAATAAAGCGGAAGCAATAACGGTCATATATATATGTACCATGAGCATTCAAGCTCCAAAAATAGAATTCATATACAAAATCCAACCAAGTATTTTAAGTTCTATCAACATAACGCTCCAGAACCATATTCATATACAAAAGGAAATCATGAGTGCGAGTGTAACCAAATAAGAGTGCTAAACACTAATGCAAGACCTAGACGACTTGTATTCCCGCCTAGCACTCCTTAACCTGCACAAAAACCACTGAAAACAAAACGGGTTCAGTCCAAAAGGGACCGGTGGGTATAAAACAGGCATAGTATATAAATATGGCAGAATTTAAACATGTACATGCAAGTTATAAACCCATAAGAAGTTTTTAGAAGATCTTCCAAGTGGGTGAGACAAAGAAAGACATCTACGAGTTTACAACGATCATATTCATTCATAATTAATCATAGGGTTTCAAGCTCGGCGAGTGAGCGTGCATAATCTCCAACCAACACCTTGTGTATTCATATTCATAGTTTCATTGATTATCATACATATCATATTTGTGCACAATCATACGATTCATAATCATACATATACACCTTCTCCCTCCAAGTGGTGGATTGGTTTATAAGACCCGACCACCGGTCCATACATAGGCCAGAGGGGGTACATGAATCCCCCAAAGGCACTCAGCTCCCATTCCCCGCTAATCTCCTAGCGAGGTCCGGTATCACCGTAGTTGGTTGGAACTAACACATGGGATCACCATCGCCCCTTGCCTCCCCGGATAACCACATGTATTAAGTTCCAGGGCCCGTGAATTCATAACAATCATATCAATCATATCTCGCTAAAACATAAGGTAGGATTCATATAAAGAAGGGTTATACGTTTGCAATCATTTACTCGAGAAAAGACTCAATTTATATATATAATCATATTACTTTGGCTTAAAACTTTTCACATAGGGAGATATATCGGGTCGTTTTATCTAAATAGAAGAGAAACCCACCTTAAACCGACAAAAGAAGACACGAAAGCCTCACTGACCGGGCTCGTCTCCAACGGGATCAAAATTTATGCAAGAAAGGTGAAGTGAGACTCAAAATAACCAAATAAGACGCTCGGCAATGTAATGATCATGATATGAATGCAGAAAAGATGATATAATGTAATGAACATTCAATTCATTCATTCAATGAAGCGTTCGTATTCTAACGAGTTCATATCTTCACATATCACGTCGAATGAATCCATAAATTTAATAAAATGCTCAAAACACTCCATTTAACATATTAATAAATTATAAATATCATAGAGGGATAAAGAAAATATCAAACGAATCAAATAAACAACATATTAATTCATGCATTGCAATTAAGAGAGCATATGGTCATATTTCACGTAGGTGCATGAAAATTCACATTAAAATTTCAAGGCATGGAGTGTAACATGTGCTGTAGCAATTAAACAACATATATAAGGCATAAAAGGGACTAAAGAATCAAATAAATCACAACAAAGCCAAGGCAAAGATGCAACAGCAGCAGCAGCTCATGAACGGGGTTCAAAAATGCATGAACGGGGTCCTTTGCACAGAACCAAAACTGGGCCAAAAAGGGGACTGAACGGTCGTTCAGTCTCATGCATGAAGAGCCCGAACGGGGGTTCAGGTGTACAGACCAGCAGCCATGGACTTTCACGCAGGCCGACAGCAGTTTGTTCTTCATCTTTGCAGCTGAAAACTGACCCAAAACCATGGCACAACAAGGGATACGTATAGAGAAACATATATACTACAAAGCCATGCCATAATACACAAAAAAGAACACAAAAATCCCATCAATTCAATCCCCAAAACGTGACAGCAGCTGGGCATGGAAGAGCAGATTATATTCTGCACATTTCTTCAAGTTTCCATGAAAATCAACAATGGTAATTCATGTTATGCTCAAGTACCATGAAAGATAAGGCAATTACTGAAGTTAAGAAGTTCAAATGATCAACAAACATGCATCAATTCAGCTCATAAAGCAAGCAACATCATGAATTCAAGAAATGAAGCCAAACCTAACTATTCATCTTCTTATTCCAAAAACTCATGAAACCATGCTCAAAATTGGGGATGAATGGATCAAAATGACTCATACTAAATTTATATTACAACCCTAAGCTTACCTTGTGGATTGGATGAAGGTTGGAGGAGATTTGAGCTTGAATCTCCAAGGATGGCTTGAGTTACGGGATTTTCTTGAATGCAGCGGAAGTTTGGCTGATTTTCTCTAAGTGAGAGGGTGTGGTTCGTTTAATAAGCACAATGATCAGCTAGATGGTTGAGTTAGGGTTCCATAGGTTCAAACCATGGTTAATTTGGTCAAGATTTGAATAAGTTATGGCTATTTTAGTAAAACATGGCAGTTTAGGCGTCCGTTGTGTGTTTCGGTTGAATTTCGGAGGTTCAAATAAATTTGGAAAAATATAATTCTAAGTTCATCAAACTCAAATTTTCGATACGAGTTCATCGAAGTTGACAAAACTCGAATCCGAGTTTCCTAGCTCAAGATATCACATAAGGAACCAATGGTACGCTAATTGCTCGTTAGCCCCCATTTTGGATTCCGAACCAAAATAAATTCCAAAACTCACTCAAACGAATCCGAAAACATAAAACGAGCATATAACCATATTCATAACACATATAAGTCCAACATATTAAATTTCTACCAAATTCCGAATTCATTTCACGTAGAAACGACAAGCAAACAATTCATTCAAGCGCAAATAGTTCAAAGAAAATTCATATAAATTCAAATTCAAATATTTTCAAATAATTAAATATTTCTCAAATTAACATAATATAAAATAAAGAAATGAAATAACGTAATTAAAATAAATTAAACGCCCACTTAATTATCACATAATTCATACCTGAACGATTTGGAAAAATCGGGGCGTTACAACGACAAAGTTTTAAATTACTTTGGCATGTTAAGACATGAAAGGATTAGCGAGTTAACATCTTAAGATCATTTTACGAAAATAGACCTAGAGAGTTGACTTTCTGTGAATCGTATCTTAAAGGAAATGTTCCCAAAACCCTGTTTATATGAAACGTGGAAACGTGCCATAACACTTAATGGATTTCAATCCATACTGATATTTATCTATTGTTCAGTGTAAGCACTAGAAATAATCATCAGTTTAATCATTATGAATGAGTGTACTTGTTGAAGTACAAATTTGAAACTTACATGAAATTATCAGAATTTCAAAAGGAGGTTAAGAACCGAAGTAGTCATAAGTTATAGGCAACTCGATCTAATCGAGATAGCGAATATCTTAGTGGCTAATTCCTTTGTCATCTTAGAGATAATAGGATTATCTCCCCTTAAACTAGTTCGAGAACACCTTAGTGTTTCTGAATGAAGGAACAAAACCTTATAGGATATGGTTTGTTCCATAGCAAGCTTTACTAACTTATATTCATTCTAGGAATAAACCCTTAGAATATGCAATTAGAGATTTCAAATCTAGTACCTTCCAAAATAAGTCCCTTACTTGCACTATGAAATGTGGCATTCTGTAGTTCCCTAATTATTCTTGTTAAAGAATTTAGGATAATCCTCTTAAGTGAAGAGAATAGTGGGAGATAAGCTTGAAACGAGTTCAACTTTACACAACAATATAGGATATTGTTTTTGCAATTCTCTTGAACAAATGTTGTTTGTTTCAAAGGAATGTACCTTTCTTAAGGAATTGTTCCTATAAGACAAGAAAGGCAAGAGGGCAAACCTCAAATAAATTTTGAGGATTAATACCCCACGCCACATATGGAAGAAACGAACCCATCTGATAAAACTTAACCAAATTTTAGAGTAAGTACACATGTGAAACCCTCCTCTTATGATGCGTTCTGAACGGTTCCTAAATAAGCCTTTAAATTCAAGATGAATTCCATATACTCAAACCAAGTTTGGACCTTGGTTGATCCACCTGATAGGATCAGACCCATACGGTGCATATAGATATACAAGCGAAAACTTGGAATAAATGGAAAGCATTTCAACCTTCTTAACGGTTGAAATGCAAAAGTCCAATCGGATTGTGTTTACCATATCTACATATTTTGACTATGAGATATGATAAATGAATGTGAGAACTGTCTTATTCAATAGGAGACTGAAAGAGACTAGAATATGGTATTCCTATGGATATCATATTCAGTGGGAGTATACATAAGGTATGCAAATCCCTAAGTCAATCTGAAGATTAATGAAGACTTCCAGGAGTTCGAGAAATCGATTCCATAGGGTAGTCAAATCATTTAACATAGATGGAAGTCGAATAAGTCTCAAGTGTACGTGTGAAAGTTAGTGACGTTAGCTTCAACTTTTGGTACTTTAGATATGACATCATTCTCATTAAGAATGCGAAGGATGACATGAAAGTTACCAAAATTATGTTTGGGAAACAGTTTGACATGAAAGATCTTTGTGATAAATCCTAAATTCTCAACTTGAGATCTATAGAGGTAGATGTAAGAGAATAAATGGATTGTCACAAACGTGTGCATAACCATCATACTAAAATTAGTTTAGTTTGGACAATGGAGCATCTCTTTCTAAGAAGATGTGTCCTAAAATGACTCTGAGAATGTTAGTATGTCCAGAACCCCTTTAAGTGAAAGGGTGCATAATGTATGAAATGTTATGTACTAGACTTGATATAGCACAACACTAAGCGTAGTGGGCTGAATCTTATATGACCTTAGAGAAGGTCACAGGATTGCTATAAAATATACCCTCAGAGTACTTTAAAAGAAATGAGGATATCTTTATAGAGCCAAGAAAGATCTCATCATTAAAAGGATATTTTGATGTAATCATTGCATCAAACATAGATGATTGTAATCATTGAAAGGATACAACTTCTACCTAAATGATAATGCAACGAGTTGGAAAGGTGTTCCAAACGCGAACGTTGCAAAATTCAGCTATTGTAGTTGAATACTTAGTTGTATTGAGTACCGTTAAGATTAAGTGTTTGGATAAGAAACTGAATCTAACAAGTTAGGTGAAGTTCCTAGCATAAAACAACTCCATTATCATATTGTATGATTAAATGGATGGTTGCTCAACTAAAAGAAACAAGACCTCACCAAGAGACTGAACACGTGACTACGAATCACTTTATAAGGAAAACGTGTTTCCTAAGAGATGTGTAAATAAGAGGGTCACATCAGCTGAGAACATAGCAGATCCACTTTGGAAATGCCCAAAGTCAATAGGCTCTCAAAGTACATCTTTGAATAGTGCCCTAGAAAGCCGATTAGTTATAATCTGCTTTGGGACTTTCCTTATATCACATACAATCTTTGAATAATATACGATTGATTATTATCATAGGCAAACACTTCTTTATGTGCAATACATGTTTTGTGTGTTTCCATTATGTGTGCATGTATTAGAACTCCCCTAATCCATAAGGCTGTTAGGGACTTTGTCATTAGGTGAATGACATATGAAACAAGCCCTAACGCAAGGCCGGATTAGAAACCACTCCATGTCGAAGAGTCCAACAAACAGTGGGAGTGTTGATTAGGCTCGATTGCGACTTGCTCATGGGATTGTGTCCCTAAGAAGGAGCATCCTGTTTCATAGGGTGTAAAGTACATAAGTTGATGCGTACGTAATATATGAGGGTGTTCGTTATGAGAACGGGTTCACTGAGGTGTCCCGCGTGAGAAGATTCCTAAATGGGAAAGGAAGTTTCCACTTCATGAAGAGGAAAAAAGAGGAAACTTCCAGATTAGGAAATATCTCATAGGTCAATAGCGTGAGTAAATTAATCCTTTGACTTGAGATTCCATTGATGCTTTACGGGCTAACTCTGTAGTCTTTGGTATAAGCTTTAAAGGATGTCTCACGAGACAACTAATTCAAGGCTTATGCGGAGGCTACAAATGTAGCACCTAAGCACAAGGTACCACATCCCCCGCACCGAGACCCGACCCATAAATGAAATGAAAGTCCATACACGTGCCAAATCACGGTGAACGGGGACACACACACTGTAACGCCCCAGTTTTTTGGTTATAATAATGTGGCGTATTTGTTTATAAATTGCGCAATTTAATTATTTAATTATATGATTAATTGTTTATAAATGTTTATATTTGATTTAAACCATAAACTATTGTTACTTTAATTTAATCCATTCTATTTCAACTTGATATTTAGTGTTTAATTTCTTAATTAAGGTTTCGTGTTACCTTAACTATTTCGGTAATTCTATTAATTAATTTCAACATGTTATTAGTTGGTCGTAATTTAATTAAAATGGGATTTAAGTTTTAGTAATTAATTTATAACGTTATGAATTCATTCATGCGCATGAGTGTTCTATTTGTACTTCGTTCTTATATGTAATGATATCGGATTGGTATGGAAATTTAGTATGTCGTAAATATGTGTGTTATGAACATGCCTATATGCTCGGATTATGTTTTCGGATTCATTTGACGTGTTAATGAATTTAATTTTGATTGTGGAACCAAGTCGGGGGCTAACGAGCAATTAGCGCACCCTTGGTTCCGTACGTGATATCTTGAGCTTGGGATTTCGGATTCGAATTCCGTCACCTCCGTTGCCTTCGTATCGACAATTCAGAGACAATGGAACAAGCCTCATGCCTTTTTGAAATCATTAAGACCTTCGAAATCCAACCGTAACGGACAACTCGTGCAAGAAGAGCTTCTTTTGTTGACTAGTCTTCATGGTGGGACCCTTAACACTCCTCTAACCTAACCATACCTTAAACCATGACTTATGTACCTTGAGTTAAGCTCTTTCTTCCCCCTTTACCTCTGAAAACCGAGCCAAATATCTCCCCTCATTGCTGCAACTGATCGAGATAGAGGAAGAGAGAAAGAGGAAGAAAAAAAAAAAAAACCTTGGCCATTCTTGGGATTTTGAGCTCAAATCACCTCCCTTCTTCTTCTAATCTTCAAGGTATGAATATTTATGTCTCCTCTACTCTATTATTCTTGATTTCATCTACTTACATCATGATTTGGATCAGATTTGATTAGGGTTTGGGTGATGAGTTTGGTATGAACTTTGAGGTATTTTTGCTCTTGTGACCTATTTGCTTGTGTAGCTGATTTTCTTGCTTATACATGATCATATGAGCTTGTTTCTTGGCCTATTTCTTTCCTAACTGATAGTATACGATATTAAGAGGATTTTATCTCTTGACCCTTTGATGAAATTATGAGATATGGAGCTCCAAACTTGATGTTCAAACTGCTTCCCCTGTTTTTCGAACTGCTGCTGTTCATTTTGCTTTGTTGCTTGATCAAATGATCTTCTTTTCATGTGAAATTGCATGGATATTATGTACACTCATTGTTCTATATGTTAACATTCATGTTTTAAGTATTTGGATAAATTTTAAGCCTCAAAACCGAAAGACATGGCCTGTTTTTATTCATGCTTCATGACAGACTTGTTGCTATTGTAATTGTGTGGTTGTTGGTCACCCTAATGTGCTTTAATTCATGCCATTTTGCATATATATGATGTATATTAGTTTTTTAGTATGTTATCATGCATTCCCCAAGGTTTCAGATCCAAATTCAACCCCTAAGTACTTGATCATGGCTGATTGATCCAATAGGGTTTTTATGTGCGATTTTGGCGACCCAGTTTTGCTGCATGATTTAGATGATCTTAAAGTGTTATTTAGCCTTTACACTCTAAATGAAAAATGTTCCTAACATGCTAAATATGTTGTATATTAAGTTTCATAGCATTTGGAGTTTATTTGGTATGCTTTTGGATTGATTTGGTATGAGACCAGTTTTGGCGGAAAAACTCTGTGAACGTTTTAAGTTCTGTACCGTGACACCCCCGTGTCTCATTTACACTTAAGTGTGAGACACGGGCGTGTCAAACCTTTTGGGAAAGTCTGTACTGAGCCACGGTCGTGGCTCAGTTTGTCTAAGAAGGGTGACACCCCCGTGTCCCTTCCCTTGCGCAGTCCTTGTTGCTTCCTTTTCGGTTTTTGATTTGTTTCACCTCCTTAATGACTTGATCTCCTTTTGTGATGAACTATGAACTTGTTTTGCTATATGTTGAGAGTATTGTGGTTTAATTTCATGGCATTTGGATGAGTTATTGGCATGCTTTTACTTAATGCCGTTTATGTGTGTTTATATGTCGTTATGAATCGCGTAACTCATTTTCTATATCATATGATTCCTTCTTGTTGTCAAACCTTGGAATTATGATATCTTATGTTATATGAAGTGTGTAGTAGCATTTTGGGAGAGCTTGAATATGTTCTATGCTCCTATTTGAATTCTTGAATTTATTCGATTTGAGATATGAATTGATGAAAATGAATGAATGAGTGAATGACTTGGTTATACGATATAAATGCCTTAATAGTGCACATGAACACTTTCATGACATAATATCATCTTTATGCCTTCATAGCATGCTTGAGCATTACCGTGCGTCATATATGGTTCATTTAGAGTCTTGAGTCTCACAAACACGTCATGTTGTCTTTTGTACAGTTTATCTCCAGGGTGGAGAGATCTTCATCCTTCGGGCACTTGGTAACTCGTATCCTTGTTTCATCTTGTACCAGGTGAGGGTGTTTTTGTTTTAGCTATGTAACAAACCCTACAACCCTTATGTGAGAAGTTTTGGCCAAAACCTTATGGTTATATATATATTACTTTTAAAGTGAAGTCATCGAGTAAATATTGATCGAGTAAACCCTTCTCAAATGATTTATGAATTATGATATGTACTTATGAATTGATATGTTTTGGCGAGACACATTTATGATTTATGATTGTACGGGCCTCGGGACTTAGTATATGTGGCTAAACGAGGAAGCAAGGGCTGACGGGGATCCCATATACTAGTCCCAACCAAACTACGGCGATACCGGCCCTCGCTAGGAGGTTTAGCGAGGAATGGGAGCTGAGTGCCCTTGGGGGATTCATGTACCCCCATTGGCCTATGTATGAACCGGTGGCCAGATCTTGCAAGCCCGTCCACCACCCGGAGGAAGAAGGTTGGAACTGATTTATGATTTATGTTATGTTATGTTATGTTTATGCACCGTGCGAGAAGGCCGGGACACGGATTGCCCAAACGAATATGATTTATGATATATGGTCTGCATGTATTATGATATATCGCATGAACACTTAATTAACATATTAATGATATTTGTCGTACATGGTCGGAGTTTGGTTGTAGATTGTGCACGCTCACTTGCCGAGCCTTATGTATATGTATGATTTATGAAAGTAATGAATTAATATGATTAGTCATAAAATCCGAGCATTGATTAATCATTCACTTGCCCTTTTGGGAACTAAGTTCAAATAAAACCTTGTTCGGAATTTATGACTTGCATGTGCATGTTTTTATATGTATATCGCTCCTGCTCACTCAGTCTTCTAGAGACTGACCCTCTCCCTCCCCAATCTTTTAGTGTGCAGGTTTGACTTTGGAGTTTCGGGCTAGCCGGAGGTGTTTGGAGTCTTTAAGTTGGTCGAGTTAGGTTAGGAGAGTCTTTGCACTCACTCATGTATTGGATTTATGTCTGTATCGATTCTATGATATCATGAACTTGAATATTTATGTAATTGATATTGAATTGACTTTACTGGGTTTGGCTATGATTTAAAAGAGGCCTGAAGAGCCCAAATTCTACTTATGGTTTGTCTGATTGAACTTTGGCTTTGCTATGCATTATATTTTGTTGATTGGTTATCATTGCAGGGTCTAGCTCCGCCTAGCTTAGGAAGGTTTTTATGTTTGTCTCCCGTTCGCTATGGTTTGATATGGGTGCGGATTAGCTGTTTCGTTACTCGTGTTGAGCCATAGTGCGGGGGATGTGGTGCCTCACGTGCGGGGTGCTACACACACACACGCTATGCTAGGCGGGAGCTAACCCTTAAACCATTCAAGATCAAGATAATATAAAAATCAGACCGATAACAAAATGCAAAAGCAAATACTAACATATATTATATACAACGAGCCACCAAACTCCAAAATAGATATACAAGTAATCCTCGGCCCGCGCGACCAACAAAATCATATACACTCCAAATACATATTCATATATAAAAATAATAACATGAGTGTAAGTGAAACTGAAAGGAAGTGCTAAACACTAATGCAAGACCTAGACGACTTGTATTCCAGCCTAGCACTCCTTAAACCTGCACAACACAACTGAAAACAACCCGTATAAATATAGGAGACTCGTGGGTACAAAATGGGGTATAAATATAAATATAGCAGAATTTAAACACATACATACAAGCTATGATCCCGAATGAAGTTTTAGAGTAATTTTCCCAAGTGGGTAAAACAAAAGAAGACATCATCGGAATTACCACTATCATATTTAACCATTAGGGTATTAATGGCCCTGGCCAGTGGGCATGCATTATCTCCAACCAACACCTTGTGTATTCATAAACATTATTCATTTATTATCATACATATATTCTTTTGTGCACATTCATACGATTCATAATCATACATATACACCTTTTGCCTCCGGGTGGTGGACGGGTTTGCAAGACCCGGCCACCGGTCCATACATAGGCCAATAGGGGTACATGAATCCCCCAAGGGCACTCAGCTCACATTCCCCACTAATCTCCTAGCGAGGTCCGGTATCACCGTAGTTTGGTTGGAACTAGTACATGGGATCACCGTCGGCCCTCGCCTCCCCGGATAGCCACATGTACTAAGTCCCTAGGCCCGTGCAATTACAATCATGTCTCGCCAAAATCATAAGGTAAGATTCATAAATGAAACATCATACGTTTGAAATCATTTACCCAAAATGACTCGATATATAAATATACTAATTTGGCTCAAATCTTTCACATAAGGGATATCTTGGATTGTCATAACTATTAGAAGAAAAAACCCACCTTAAAAGAAAAAAGAAAAATAGAAAGAGTCTCAAGAATTGACCTCGTCTCCGACCAAACACGAATCTGTGCAAAAGAGAGTGAAGTGAGACTCAATATGACCATTTAGGATGCACGGCAATGCTATGTACATGATATGAAATGCGTATGAGGTATAAATCATGTCATGATGCCATATAAACGAGTAATTCATTCAAACTCTCAATACATAGAGGTTTCACTTTCAACCATTTCATAACGTTCATAATTCATAGCAATTCTAGTCATGAAATTCATATAACAATTATAACTCAAATATGTCAAGTTTACACTTATGAAATAGACAAGATAAAGGCATAGAAATCAACTAAAGAAGCACGAGAGCCACACCCGCGAAATCGAATCATTAAGATCATATAATGTAAAAAAAAAAAATATATATATATATATATATACATACGTACACTACAGCAACAAATTAATACATATTCATGCATGCCTACATATATAATATTTACACGACATGCACTCATAATATGGTATATTATATATTATACAATATATAAATACGTATACATGCATGCAAAATTTAATATGTATAGTATACACTCACACACACATATATGCAGGCATTAAATATTACTTAATATATCATATTATATATATGTACACAGCAAGATACCCAAACACACATAATCATAACATGCACATACACACAATTAACACAAAATGTATACGTACACCTAGGACAAACCGCAGCAATCACAACACAAACACATTCACACACTACACCATACGACAAGAATTAAAGGAAATAAATGCAACTCAGTTCATGCGCAGCAAGGAATAAAAGCAACAAGTGAAATGCATGAAACAGGGTACCCAGGCTCGGCCGCCACGCCAGCCTTCACAACATTGGCACGACCGCGATGCCATTATAGAAACAAAATGTGCTTGTAGTCGCGGCCGTGACACAAAATCAACACCTAAGCTACGCGGCCGCGACGATGTTCTGTAGCAGGAAATAACGCAGCAACAGCAGTAGTTCGGACAAGAAAAAAGGCAGGGGAGATGCAGCAGCAATTAGGCATGAAATGCATCAAGGAAAGGCACAAAAATAGCAGCAAATAACAGCAAATCCAGTCCCAAAGTAGCAACAGCAGTTCATAAGGTGAGGAAGGAAGGAAAAAGTTCAGTTTCATCCATTTCTCTAAGGTTCATTAATGGAAACTCATTAAATCTTCAACTACCACAAAATACATGTCTATAAATACAATAAGGGAGTTAAGATAATCACTCTCATGCTTCCAATCAATCAAAACCACCAAGGATTCAAAGAGATCAAGAAATTGCTTCATAACCTAGCTACATTCATCTTCTTCAAACTCCATGAATATAAGCTCAAAGTTAGGGATGCATAGCTCAAAATGATAAAAGAATAAATGTATATTACCATCCTAAACTCACCTCTTGAATTAGTTGAAGGTTGGAAGAGATTTGAATCTCAAGGTTTGTAGAGTGGCTAAAATGGAACTGGAATGCAGAAGATTGGCTGAGTTTTTCCTCTTTGGTTGGAGTGTGGTTAGGTATGGTGTGAGTAGGATATGGTAGAGGGTTGAGTTAGGTTTCCAAAAAGTCCAACCATGGCTAATTTGGTTAAGTATGGTAAGAGTTATGATTTAAATGGTAAAATGTGGTAGTTTTACGGCCGATTCGTTTTTCGGTTGAATTTCGGGGGTTCAAATAAGATTAGAAAATACGAGGCTAGGTTTATTAAACCTAAATTGTCGATACGAGTCCATTGAAGTTTACGGAACTCGATTTTGAGTTCCCGAGCTCAAGATGTTACATACGGAACCAAGGGTGCGCTAATTGCCCGTTAACCCCCGATTTGGTTCTAACACTCAAAATAAATTCGTTACCATGCCAAACGAGATCGAAAACATGAAACAAGCATATGGACATGTTCATAACACATAAATCTACATCATGCTAAATTTTCACGAAATTCCGAATTCAACTCATATTGAAACGACACACAAACATGTCACACATGCGCATATAGTTCAAGAATTCAATTAAATTAAAATTGAAATAATTTAAATATTTATAAAATAAAATAATTCAATTAAACGAAATATAATAAATAAATTAATAGCAATTAAAAACTTAATTATAATTAATTATAAAATTAAATAAATAAAATAATTATAAACAATTAATTCGTGCAAATTGGTACACATACGTCATACCTGTACGGCGAAAATATCGGGGCGTTACAATCTCTCCCCCTTAAAAGAATTCATCCTCGGATTCACTGCTCGCCCCGAAATAGCTCGGGGTGAAACTTTATCATTTTATCCTCTGTTTCCCATGTAGCTTCTTCGGTTTTATCACTTCTCCAAAAAACCTTGACAAGTGGGATACGTCGATTTCTTAGCTCTTGAAACTTCCGGTCTAAAATCTTAATCAGCTTCTGAACAATGGTAAGATTTGGCTCTAGTTTCACTTTTTCAACTGGTAAAACCTTGGATTCATCTCGGTAATACTTCCGGTGTTGCGAGACATGAAATACATTATGAATTCCGATTAAACTTGGAGGCAAATCCAAACGGTAGGCGGTATCACCAATTCTCTCCAAAATCTCATACGGTCCCAAATACCGAGGGTTTAGTTTTCCTCCTCGACCAATCCTTGAAAACCCTTTTTGTGGAGAAGCCTTTAAGAAGACTCTATCTCCAACCTCAAATTCAAGATTTTTCCTTCGGAGGTTGGCATAGCTCTTTTGTCGATCTTGAGCTGCTTTCATCCATTGTCTAATTATCTGGACCTTATCTATTGCATCTTGCATGGCCTTAGAGGGTTTTTCTTTCTTCTCCGCTCTTTTCACGCCTTCTTGTTTGGTCCAATTCCATTCCTCCAAGTCAAAGAACAATGGAGACCTACACTTTTGTCCGTAGAGAGCTTCATAAGGTGCTATCTCTATCGAGGATTGATAAGTATTGTTGTAAGCAAACTCGATTAATGGCAACTGCTCATTCCACGAGCTCTGAAAATCCAATGCACATGCTCTCAACATATCCTCCAGGTACTTGATTAACCTCTCTGACTGTCTGTAGGTTTGAGGATGGAAAGTTGTGCTGAATTGAAGCCTGGTTCCCAAATTCTTTTGAAGCTCTTACCAAAATCTCGTCGTAAACCTTGGATCCCGATCCGACACAATACTTATTGGTACTCCAAGAAGTCTTATAATCTCATCCTTGTACTTCTTAGCTTGCTTGCTTACTTTGTCGGACATTCTTATGGCAAGGAAATAAGCCGATTTCGTCAATCTATCCATAATGACCCAGATTCCATCAAGTCCTTCTTTCACTCTTGGCAATCCTAAAACGATATCCATAGATATTTGTTGCCATTTCCACTCCGGGATAGGTAAAGGTTGAAGTAGCCCCGATGGCTTTTGATGTTCCGCTTTCACTACTTGGCATGTCATACAATGCTTTACGAAGTTGATAACATCCCATTTCAAACCATTCCACCAATAAAATTGCTTTAAATCCTTATACATTTTGTTTCCTCCGGGGATGTGTCGAATACCCTAACTGATGAGTTTCTTCAAGAATAATCCATTTCAATTCTTCTGGTACCACAACTCGGTTCTTAAACCTAAGAAGTCCCATACCATCAAATTTGAATGGAAACTCAGGATCAGCTCGAGCTTTCTCTGCTAATTTTTGAACCTCGGAATCAACCCTCTGAGCATCAAACAACCTCTGCTGAAGATCTGGCTGAACCGAAATATTCCGAATACTAGCCCTCAACTTGAAAGACTCATCTTCATCTCCAACTTCCACTTTCACATTGGATACGCTAGCCTTCCTACTAAGCGCATCTACGACACGTTGGCTTTGTCGGGATGGTATTTGATTGTACACTCAAAATCAGCAAGAATTTCCATCCAACGCCGTTGTCTCTTGTTCAACTCCTTCTGAGAGAATAAATACTGGAGACTTTTGTGGTCGGAGAAGATCTCAAAAGAAACTCCATACAGATAGTGTCTCCACTTACCTAAAGCAAAGACCACTGCTGCAATTTCGAGATCGTGAGTGGGGTAATTCTGTTTATGTTCCTTCAATTTCCTTGAGGCATAGGCAATCACCCTTCCATTTTGCGTCAACACACATCCCAAACCCTCATTTGAAGAGTCTGTAAAGACTGTATATCCTTCTGTTCCTTCCGGAAGTGCTAATATCAGTGCAGTTGTCAACTTTTCCTTCAAGAGTTGAAAGCTAGCCTCACACGCCTCGTTCCACTCAAACTTAACTTCTTTCTTAGTTAGTCGGGTCAAAGGGGTAGCAATCTTTGAGAAATCCTGCACAAATCTTTGATTATAGCCCGCCAAACACAAGAAACTCCTTACTTCTGAAGCATTCTTCGAGCTTTTCCACTAAATAACCGTCTCAATTTTTGAGGGATCTACTTCCAGACCTTTCCTTGAGATAATGTGGCCAAGAAATACTACCCGATCAATCCAAAACTCACATTTGCTAAACTTAGCATATAACCGATGCTCTCTTAAAGTATCCAACACAATTCTGAGGTGTCGAGCATGATCTTCCGGAGTCCTCGAATAAACAAGAATATCATCGATGAATATAACCACAAACTTGTCCAGGTAAGGCCGAAATATCCTATGCATCATATCCATAAAAGCAGTCAGAGCATTAGTTAAACCAAAAGGCATCACTACAAACTCATAATTCCCATACCGGGTGTTAAATCCCTTCTTCGGAATGTCCTCTTCCTGGATTTTCAATTGATAGTATCTTTGTCTAAAATCCAATTTCGAATATACCCCCGAACCTTTCAACATGTAAGGCTCTCAAAGTGCTTGTCCCACATCGGAAAAAGAGGAGAACGAAGCCTGCCTTATAAGGGGGTGGATACCTCTTCCCTGTTGAGGCCTTTTCCTGGGTGGGCACCTTCGGGCTTAAATTCCACCAGGAGAAACAAAACCGTAAGGGTGGTGTCGCTTAGCCCACCAAAGCGGACAATATCGACAGGCGGGTTTTTGGGCTGTTACAAATGGTATCAGAGCTGGGACCCGGTCCAGTGTGCCAGCGAGGACGCTGGGCCCTTATTGGGGGGGGGAGGGGTTGGACAGTAAGGCTCAAAGTGTTTGTCCCACATCGGAAGAAGAGGAGAACGAAGCCTGCCTTATAAGGGGGTGGATACCTCTTCTCTGTTGAGGCCTTTTCCTAGGTGGGCGCCTTCGGGCTTAAATTCTACCTGGAGAAACAAAACCGTGAGGGTGGTGTCGCTTAGCCCACCAAAGCGGACAATATCGACAGGTGCGTTTTCGGGCTGTTACATAACATGTCAAATAAATCTTCAATATGGGGCAAAGGATACTTGTTCTTGATTATCATCCGATTAAGCTCCCGGTAATATATACACATTCTTAAAGTTCCATCTTTCTTTTTGACGAAAAGAACCGGTGCACCCCAAGGTGACGAACTTGGCCGGATATACCCAACCTTAAGCAACTCTTCAAGTAGAATCTTTAATTCCTTCAACTCAGTCGGTGCCATTCTATAAGGGGTCTTAGAATATTGTTTGGATCCCGGATATAAGTCTATCACAAATTCAATTTCACGATCCGGTGGTAATGAACCCAAATTTTCCGGAAACACATAGGGAAATCCTCTTACAACGACGGTATCCTCAATTTTAACTTGATCCTTTGGCTTATTAAGAAGGTATGCAATAAATCCCGTAGCTGCTTCTCTCATTAACTTATGGGCTTCCACGAAAGACAAGAGAGATACCGATTTCGATCTACTACCGAACAACAACTCTTCACCCAAAATAAACTTCTTGGCAAAACAATCAACCTTGGCCCGATATCGAAACAACCAGTCCATACCCAATGTAACCCTATATTTCTTCATGGTCATAACGATGAAATCAACCGAATAATCTTTCCCTTCTAACAAAACTGAACAATCTCGAACCATCTGATCTGTCTGCAAACTTCCCCCGAGTGGGGAACTAACCAGGTAACAAGAAGATAAAGAAATAACAGGTAGGCATATAGTAGCAACAAGATCACAAGAAATAAAGGAATACGTGGCACCCGGATCAAAAAGTGCATGAATGTTCATGGTATGAATGCATATAGTACCTTTCACCACGGCGGTAGGGTCAACCTCTGCATCCTGTTCCTCACCCTCCAGGGCATATGCACGTGCTTGGATTAGTGGTTTTGGAACTCCCTTTTGAAATCCTGGAGCCTTATCAGGACAAGTATCCGCCATATGGTCACCCTTCCCATAAATAAGACATAAGCCCAATCTCCTTCGACAATTGTTAAAGGTGTGGGTCGGTCCTCCACAATGCAGACAAGGAGGTACATCTCGGCATGATGTGGTAGATGTTGGTGCCATTTGTAGAGCCCTTGGAGCTTGTGGAGCTTGTCCTCCCATTCGTGGATTCTTAAAAGGAATCTTGGGAGGGGGAGTAGCTTAAACCATCGGTCTTTTTCCCGAACATGATCCGGAACCTCGTCTCATTGGTGCTCTAAAGACCGGATCCATTTTCTTGTACTCTTCCTCCTGAACCAAAGCTCTTTGCACGGTGTCGGCAAAGGACTCAAAGTTATGCCCGGTATGCCCATTCCTTAAGTCCTGTCTTAGTCCCGTAATGAACGTCCTTGCTTTCCTCTTCTCATCCCGAGTGATATGAGGGGCATATCTTCCAAGCCTATTTAACACGGCGAGATATTGAGCCACCGTGCAGTTTCCTTGCTTTAAATCCATAAACTCTTGTTCTTTGCGGTCCCTAACCACCTCGGGTACATAACACTCCCGAAATTCCCTTTTAAACACCTCCCACATGACTTCTTCTCCATCCACTTCCAGTTTTTCTCTTGTTCTTTCCCACCACTCATAAGCGTCACCGTCTAGTTGATATATTGGAAATTGAGCCCTCTCTTGTGTAGTGAACTGTCGAACTCCATAGATCCTCTCTAATCTAGTCAACCATCCCTCTGAAATTGCATCATCGACTGAGCCAGAAAACCGAGGGGGATTATAGCTTAGAAATACCCAATAAGGATCCCGATTGTTTGGTGGAGGAGTCGGTTGCTCTGCTTATTGTGGTGGTGGTGGAGCCTGAGCCCTCCTATGCTCAACATAGTTAAAAACAGCTTTCATGAAATTCCCTATATCCATTGGAGGCGGTTGTGGTTGTTGTGGTTCTTGTTGTTGTGGTAACGGAGATTTGTTACGATGACGGCGTTAATCTGGAGACATATGTCTGTCTCTTCTTGGACGTATCCTATCAAAGAAACATTGAAATATATGCTATTTTAGTCCATGCATGAGAATGCAATTAATTCAAACAAAATCAAGAGTTAGGGCACATAATCACATAAGAAATGCATATGCAACACGTTGACAAGTTGTTCCTAAAGCCATATGACTTAGACAGACTCGACACGACACGACATGAGAGCCCGGGTTTTGCAACCCTAAGCTCTGATACCATATAAGGATGTAGCACCCGAGCGCAAGGTACCGCATCCCCTGCATCGAGACTCGACCCGTATATGAAATGGAAGTTCATACACGTGCTAAATCACGGCGAACGGGGACACACACACGCTATGCTAGGCGGGAGCTAACCCTTAAACCATTCAAGATCAAGATAATAAAAAAATCAGACCGATAACAAAATGCAGAAGCAAATACTAACATATTTTATATACAACGAGCCACCAAACTCCAAAATAGATATACAAGTAATGCTCGGTCCAGGCGGCCAACAAAATCATATACGCTCCAAATACATATTCATATGCAAAAATAATAACATGAGTGTAAGTGAAACTGAAAGGAAGTGCTAAACACTAATTCAAGACCTAGACGACTTGTATTCCCGCCTAGCACTCCTTAAACCTATACAACACAACTGAAAATAATCCGGGTTCAGTCTATAGGAGACTGGTGGGTACAAAACAGGGTATAAATATAAATATTGTGGAATTTAAACACATACATGCAAGCCATAATCCCGAATGAAGTTTTAGAGTAATTTACCCAAGTGGGTAAAACAAAAGAAGACATCATCGGAATTACCACTATCATATTTAAACATTAGGGTATTAATGGCCCTGGCTAGTGGGCGCGCATTATCTCCAACCAACACCTTGTGTATTCATAAACATTATTCATTCATTATCATACATATATGCTTTTGTGCACATTCATACGATTCATAATCATACATATACACCTTTGGACGGGTTTGCAAGACCCGGCCACCGGTCCATACATATGCCAATGGGGGTACATGAATTCCCCAAGGGCACTCAGCTCCCATTCCCCACTAATCTCCTAGCGAGGTCCGGTATCACCGTAGTTTGGTTGGAACTAGTACATGGGATCACCGTCGGCCCTCGCCTCCCCGGTTAGCCACATGTACTAAGTTCCTGGGCCCGTGCAATTACAATCATGTCTCGCCAAAATCATAAGGTAGGATTCATAAATGAAAGGTCATACGTTTGAAATCATTTATCTAAAATGACTTGATATATAAATATACTAATTTGGCTCAAATCTTTCACATAAAGGATATATTAGGTTGTCATAGCTATTAGAAGAAAAACCCACCTTAAAAGACAAAAGAAGAATAGCCAGAGTCTCAAGAATCGCCCTCGTCTCCGACCAAACCCGAATCTATGCAAAAGACAGTGAAGTGAGACTCAATATAACCATTTAGGACGCACGGCAATGCTATGTACATGATATGAAATGCATATGAGGTATAAATCATGTCATGATGCCATATAAACGAGTAATTCATTCAAACTCTCAATACATAGAGGTTTCACGTTCAACCATTTCATAACGTTCATAATTCATAGCAATTCTAGTCATGAATTTCATATAACAATTATAACTCAAAAATGTCAAGTTTACAATTATGAAATAGACAAGATAAAGGCATAGAAATCAACTAAAAAAGCACGAGAGCCATACCCACGTAATTGAATCATTAAGATCATATTATGTAAAAAAAAAACTAAATCAAATATAAATATATATATATATATATACACATACGTACACTACAACAACAAATTAATACATATTCATGCATCCCTACATATATAATATTTACACTACATGCACTCATAATATCGTATATTATATATTATACAATATATATTTATACTATACATGCATGCAAAATTTAATATGTACAGTATACACACACACACACATATATGCAGGCATTAAATATTACTTAATATATCATACTATATATATACACAGCAACACACCCAAGCACACACAATCATAACATGCGCACACACACAATTAACACAAAATGTATACGTACACCCAGGAGAAAACGCACCAATCACAACACAAACACATTAACACACTACACCACACAACAAGAATTAAAGAAAATAAATGCAACTTAGTTCATGTGTAGCAGGGAATCAAAGCAACAGGTGAAATGCATGAAACAGGGTACCCAGGCGTGGCCATGACACCAGCCTTCACAAAATTGGCTTCGCCGCGATGCCATTATAGAAACAAAATGTTCTTACAGTCACGGCCGCGACACAAAATCAACACATAAGCTGCGCGGCCGCGACGATGTTCTGTAGCAGGAAATAACGCAGCAACAGTAGCAGTTCGGACAAGAAAGAAGGCAGGGGAGACGCAGCAGCAATTAGGCATGAAATGCAGCAAAGAAAGGCACAAAAATAGCAGCAAATAACAGCAAATCCAGTCCCAAAGTAGCAGCAGTAGTTCATAACGTGAGGAAGGAAGGAAAAAGTTCAGTTTCATCCATTTCTCCAAGGTTCATTAATGGAAACTCATTAACTCTTCAACTACCACAAAATACATGTCCATAAATGCAATAAGAGAGTTAAGATGATCACTCTCATACTTTCAATCAATCAAAACCACCAAGGATTCAAAGAGATCAAGAAATTGCTTCATAACCTAACTATTCATTCATCTTCTTCAAACTCCATGAATATAAGCTCAAAATTAGGTATGCATGGCTTAAAATGACCACAAATGAATATATATTACCATCCTAAACTCACCTCTTGAATTGGTTGAAGGTTGGAAGAGATTTGAGCTCAAAAATCTCAAGGTTTGTAGAGTGGTGAAAATGGAACTGGAATGCAGAAGATTGGCTGAGTTTTTCCTCTTTGGTTGGAGTGTGGTTCGGTATGGGGTGAGTTGGAGATGATAGAGGGTTGATTTAGGTTTTCAAAAAGTCCAACCATGGTTAATTTGGTTAAGTATCGTAAGAGTTCTGATTTAAATGGTAAAATGTGGCAGTTTTACGGCCGATTCGTTTTTTGGTTCCAATAGGATTAGAAAAGTATGAGGCTAGGTTCATTAAACCTGAATTGTCGATACGAGTCCAGAGAAGTTGACAGAACTCGATTCCGACTTCCCGAGCTCAAGATATCACATACGGAACCAAGGGTGTGCTAATTGACCGTTAACCCCCGATTTGGTTCCAACACTCAAAATAAATTCGTTACCAAGCCAAACGAGATCAAAAACATGAAACGAGCATACGGACATGTTCATAACACATAAATCTACATCATACTAAATTTCCACGAAATTCCGAATTCAACTCATATTGAAACGACGCACAAACATGTCACACATACGCATATAGTTCAAGAATTCAATTAAATTAAAATTCAAATAATTCAATATTTATAAAATAAAATAATTCAATTAAAAGAAATATAATAAATAAATTAATAGGAATTAAAAAATTCATTACAATTAATTATAAAATTAAATATATAAAATACTTATAAACAATTAATTCGCGCAAATTGGTAAACACATACGTCATACCTGTACACCGGAAATATCGGGGCGTTACAACACAAGTGGCACATGGAAGCATATGAGAATCAAGAAAGGACCTATACTTGCTTTAATGCAAGAAGATCTCTTATTACATAAATCGTTCATATGCCATCCTAAACCCTCGACCGAGGTAGTGGATGAAGACATCAAGAAAAGGGTTTCTTGGATCGAGATCAAATGGATATGAAATGAACTTAGCTTTATGATCGGGATTAGTGGGGCTCTCATTATTCCCATTCCCTAGATCTTAATCGAGAGATGGGATGATAGGAGGATCGTACCTCACAGCTGTCATTGATTGAAAGGTTCTTTCGAATATATATTCATTGTTCGGGTAGGGGTCACACACCTGTTGCTAGACTATGGTCGTGTGATCTGTGAACTAATTAATTAACAAAGTGTATTAATTAATTAGGTTTACTGCTAACTGAAAATGAACCTAGGGGGCACACACAAATGCCAGATTTAAAGGGTGTTGAAGGAAAGATCAAATAGTTGATTGAAACGAGACCACACGTGTAAAGTACACGTGTGGCACGTGAGCATGGATTGGGCGCGTGGTCCAATTGTAAAATTAGACCATGTGTTAATTAATTGGAGAATTAATTATAAAGCCCAAATATAATTAATTAGAGAATTAATTATAAATCCCTAATATAACTAATTAGGAGAATTAATTATATAGCCCAAAGAATTAATTAGAGAATTAATTTTAGCCCGTTAGAATTAATTAGATAATTAATTCTAAAGCCCTTCATGGAATTAATTGGAGAATTAATTCTAAGTATTTAATTATGTGGTTATTCTAATTTGATTAGAATAAATAAATAAATAAAATGAGATATCTTATATTTATTATTCTAATAAATATTAATTCTAATGTGATTACAATAAAATATTAATTAGATAAGATATTTAATAATTAAATATTCCTAATTTGATTAGGAGCTCTTTTTCTAGAAGAATAATATCTTACTTAGATAAGAGGTTATTACTTGGAGAGAAAGAAATAGAAGAAAAGTCAAAGTAGGAATCATGTTCCTACACAGACTTAAGATTTAAGAAATCCTATATATTTAATGAAGGGCTGTTGGAACGATTTTGAACCCAAAATATTCTGAGTGAAAAAATCGATCCAAATAAGATGGTGAAAATCGTTCGTGCATATGAAGAACGATCAGTTTTTCGACGAGGGTTTTTGGCGTCTAGATTTCTATCTTCGTAAAACTGGGTTTCGAAGGGAGATTTAATTATGCTCTTATTTCTTCTCGTTTCTTGTTTTTTTTCTTTACACATGTCATAGTACTAGCATGCTCACTCACATGATTTGAATCTAGGATTGGTGTGGATTATTACTCTAGAGGAGACTTATCATGGAATCTAGTAGAAAGAATCATTTCGAGGGATGAGATGCCACTACCGCATGAAGTGCATTTGAGGCGGCTCAAAACGTGTGAAGAAAGCGTCGATTCTTGTAAGTTCTTGAATCCCTAAGATTGGAAATAGAAATTGTGTAGCACCCCGCACAGTGGGTCACCACATCCCCTGCACATAAGCCTAATCCACATATGAGATGGAAACCTGTACATGAATCAAGTAGAGGCGAACGGGGAGACCGACAGACACTCACCTAAGCTAGGCGGAACATAAATCCTGTAAATAAACACAAACCACAAAAAAAATGAATGCGTATACGGAAGCGTACCAAACATTCATAAATTAAAATTTAAGCAATAGGTGACGTGTTCAACTAGCATAGATACCTAATCCAGAATAATGACATAAATCATAAATTCATACGGGTTCAAATCTGTCCCTAGAAGCCTGTCCAGAAATCAAAATGCATAACTTAACAAAGCTTACAGAACAAAATAACATACTTATACAAAACTTAAGTCAAATGAAATGCAAGGGACTCTAAAGGACAAAGGACTCGACAGACTCCAAGGACTCGACACGCCGCCTAGCTCTGATACCACTTAAGGATGTAGCACCCCGAGTGCACCACATCCCCCGCACTATAGCTCGACATGTGTAACGAAACAAGGACTCCGCACACGTATCAAACCATAGCGAACGGGAGACAAATAAAATCAAAACCCTAGGCCAAGCGGTCTAAACCCTAATACAGAGCGCGCAACAAAAAAATCAAAACATAAGCGGAAGCAACAGGATCACAATTATACAAATATACATGTCTGCAATACACTAATATCAATTAAATCAAGTATACATGCCATGCCACTATGGCCAAATTAAATCATAACAAACTCTCCACAATGAAACATGATCATATACGTAAGTTCGAATGCTCAAGGGTACAAAATAAGTTACAAGGGATGCATGAGAATCGAGCTACATGACCTAAAGACCCAAAAGACAGACCGCCGCGTAGCTCGAACCACACCTGAACCTACAACTCAAAAACAAGGGGGAAAAAGAGAGAAACAACGAGGGTCAGTCTTAGAGACTGGTGAGGGGACTAACACACACACACACCTGTATACATATAGAGAAAATCACGTATCAAGATCGTAATAATCCATGAACCGGGGATTTTTGCACGCCAAAATGTTTCCTGTGATAATATATATATATATATATATATATATATATATATATATATATATATATAAAGTAACGGCCGAAGGCCAAAAGAACAAATTTTAAACAATTAAGAATCCATTCCAGTTTCATAGACTCAAGGCAAGGCAAACCACTCGGAGAATACGAGTTTTATCCAAGCTCCTCACGTCTAGACAAGAACAAGTCAAAATAATCCTACCTCAACTCCGGTGATGGAAGGGTCGGCCAACCCTGAACCATCCAAGCAGGCAAGTATGCATGGGTTGTGAGTTTCGTGACACTCACGCCTGAGGAATCCATCCCCCTCCAACCCCCTAGTGGATTCCGGGTTTTTCCTTTCAAGTGGAGATCATGCACAGGAGCTTTGTCCGGCGATCCCTTGGCCGTCCCGGAGTCTCCTTACCCACAATCTCCGGGGCCCAACAAGTCACGTACAAGTCATGTTCAAGGGACCTATCTTTCAAGGTCATTATCACTACAAGTTCAAAACATACCTCAAAGCTTTTCAAAATAAATCAAAACATAGTTTATATACTTATAAAAGCGTTTTCAAGATTCGTCACAAGCGGAACAAGCCCACAAAATACATATCAAGGACGTATCTATCATATAATATACATATTTCAGATGCAGGCTTCAAAACACATAGGATTGTAGGTCTCTTTAACTAAAAGGAAAAAAACTTCACCTTGACGGGTAAACCAATCAAAACGAGACAAACCGAAGTAAACCACGCCTACGGAGCGGCTTCAAGCCAAGAGCTACTCCACACGGATAATCTAAACAAGGGAGACACACTTAGACTTCAAATTAACCATATATATGCTCAGCAAATGCATATGAATGTGAATGATGCAAATGAAATAACAAGGTAGCACATAACATATCCGGGTTCATATCACATATATTTCGCTTCAAACAAATCCACAAAATTATCATGATGGTCATAACACATCATATAAACACTTACCATAACAATTGATATCATATCTCAAGCATATTCATGCTTAGAACGTATAAAAAATGTAACAAGCGCAAGAAGGTACCACACGTAGCACATAAACGGTTACGCATTTACGGTCACTTTTACGCATAGAAGACAAGGCCATAAAATTAAAATAAACACCTAAACACATACTATTACATTTAGGATCATAATCGAGGTGGGAAAAAACAACAAAAAGCAACGAAACACGAAGAAAAACACACACATGGCTGCCACCGGGGTGACATGGTCATGTCAAGTTTGTTCACGGGTAGGACACAGCCGTGTCCACCAATATTATTCAAAAAAAAAAGAACCCCGAAGCTAGGACATGACCTTGTCCAAATCCAGGTATAACAGGACACGGTCGTGTCCCATTTTTGGCTCAAAGTCGAGAGCGCAACACGACCTCGCTTAAAATGAGGTAAAACATGGCGCGATCGTGTTGGGCTTCGTTTTGAAAGAGAAAATACAACAGCAGCCATATTCGAACAGGTTAAACAAGGGGGAAACGAGCAGCAGCAGTTACACAACAAAAAAATAGCAAGATCCCTCACATGAAGCATACATCGAAGGTAAGGCAACAAGTTCAACATATCTCCACAAAAGCTCCAAAAATATCAAGAGTTCTTCAATGGTGAAATCTCATACACAATATATAAATCAAATAAAATGCTAGGAATAGATCAAGGATGCATCAAGGATCACATAGCACTTCACGGATCAAGAAACGGGGCAACGAATCACCAGTTATTGACAAATTTCACAAAACCCACAACTATTCACATATATGTTCAAACCATGCCCAAATCATGCTCAAAATCAGAGATTCAAGGCATGAAAGATGCACCATGAAGTTAAGAACAAGAAAATGTGCTTACCTCTCCGATTTGACGAAGAATGGAGGTCGAACAAGATCAAAATTACCCATGGGTGAATACTGCCAAATCGCTTCTTTTTTCTCCCTTTTTCTCCTTCACTCCCTTGGTTCTTGAGCTGGAGCTGAAATGAATGGAGTATGGGAGGGTAAGGTTAGGTATTAGGGAGATATAGGTTGAAGAATCGGGTCAAATGGAGTTAAAATGAGTCAATTACGGGCAAAACGGTAAAATGTGGCAAATTTGCTTGAGGTTCAAGTTTCGGGCAAAGTTCGGACGTCCAAACGGGCTTAGAAAAATACAAGGATAGGTTCAAAAGCTCCCAAGTTTCGTTTTGAGTCCTGACTTACTTCCGGAATTTGAATCCGAATTCCTGATCTCAAGTTACGCCTTCCGGAACCCAAGGCGCGCTAAAACGTGTTAGGCCCTCGAGTCCCTAAGAAATAAAACGGTTTAAGAACCGTATCAAAAGAACTCAAAAATCAAGAAACAAGCGTATAATGAGTTCATAATACATGTACTTCATGTATATCACGTAGGCACGAAATCGGGAATAGGTACGGGGTCAAACGGGGAAAAACCTTCAAGTTCATAATAAACTTAACAATTAATTAATATAAATATTCAAATAAGCACGTAAACGATTTAATAAACATATAATAGCATAAATATATAAATTAAAAGCGCACTTAACACTCTCATTACGATGTACCTGCACGGCCAAAAAATCGGGGGTTCACAAATAGGACTACCACAATCGATACACATAGATAAAGTACTAAAACGGTTCAGTATGGAAATTTCCAAGAAAGGAAAGCTTCCAATGAGTGTAGGAACATCTTTTTCGAAGAAGATGTGTCCTAAAACTAATCTTGAGAAGAACAGAATGGCTCATATACCTTATGCCTCGGCCATAGGTAGCATAATGTATGTAATGCTATGTACTCGACCGGACGTGGCTTATGCACTTACTGTTACAAGTCGTTTCCTATCTGACCTTGGAGATGGTCACTGGACCGCTGTGAAGAACAACCTAAAGTACTTATGAAGAACTAAGGATATATTCTTAGTTTACGGAGGACAACAAGATCTAATCATCAGAGGATACTGTGATGCAAGTTTTGCATCTGACTTAGATAATTTTAAGTCAATGCCAGGATATATCTTCTGCCTAAATGGCGGAGCAGTGAGTTGGAAGAGTTCCAAGCAAACAACCAATGCAGATTCGACCATTGAGGCTGAATACTTAGCTGCAAACGATGCAGCTAAAGAAGGTGTTTGGATAAGAAACTTCATTCAAGAGTTGAATGTCGTTCCTAGCATGAAAGACCCCATTACTGTGTTTTTTGACAACATTGGGGCTTTTGCTCAAGTAAGAGAACCAAGATCTCACCAACGGACCAAGCACATTATGAGGAAGTATCACCTAATCCGTGATATCATCAAATGAGATGATGTGCAAATAGAGAGGGTCACATCAGCAGAGAACATGGCAGACCTACTAACGAAACCCCTTAGTCAAGAAGCATTCGAAGGTCATCTTGAAAATATGGGACTTAGATTAGCTTATGAGTGGCTTTGACGGGCAAGTGGGAGATTGTTAGGAATAGTGCCCTTAAAGCCGATGTAATAGTCTGCTTTATACTTTTCCTTTTGTAAATCACAAACAATCTTTGAATAATAAACAAGTTGAGGCAACACTTCTTTATATGCTCTTGTCCTGTGCATCATATCCATAAAAGCTGGTGGGGTATTGGTCAAACCAAACGGCATCACAACAAACTCATAATGCCCATACCGAGTGTTAAATCCCATCTTAGAAATATCCCCTGCTCGGATTCGCAGCTGATAGTATCCTTGTCTCAAATCCAACTTCGAGTAGACTTTCGATCCCTGAAGTATGTCAAACAACTCCTCGATATGTGGAAGAGGATACTTGTTCTTGATCGTCATCCGGTTCAACTCCCTATAGTCTATACACATTCTCAAGGTTCCGTCCTTCTTCTTTACAAACAAAACCGGTGCACCCTAGGGAGAAGAACTCGGTCTAATATACCCAATCTCCAACAATGCATCATGTTGAGTCTTCAACTCTTTCAACTCGGCCGAAGCCATACGATACGGAGTCTTGGAGTACGGCTCTGCATTAGGGTATAGATCAATCACAAACTCAATTTCCCGTTCTGGAGGTAAAGAATCTAATTCCTCAGGAAAGACCTCGGGAAACTCCTTCACTACTTCCGTTTCTTCCAGCTTACTTTGATCCTTGGGTTTGTTGAGAATATAAGAAATAAAACCCGTGGCTCCCTCTCGAACCAACTTATGAGCTTCTGAAAAAGAAAGTAGAGGTACAGTCTTGGAACTCCAACCCACTACCAAATCTGATCCCAACTGAACCTTCTTCGCCCTGCAATCAACTGTGGCAGAATGTCTGTACAACCAGTCCATGCCCAAAATGGATCCATAGCAAGTCATCGGCAGCTCAATGAAGTCTGACAAGAAAACTCGGCCCTCGATGCTCACCGGAACCTCTCTAAACACCCGATCAGATTCTAAACTACCACCAAACGGAGTACTAACCACATAACATGCAGAAGAGCGAGTAACAGGCAAAGACAGAGAAATAGATATAGCACTCGAAAGAAAGGAGTGAGTAGCTCCCGGATCAAACAAGGTATGAATGTTCGTGCCATGTATGCAAATGGTACCTTCAACTACCGCGGTTGGATCTACATCAGCATCTTGCTGCTCACCCTCCAAAGCATAAGCACTAGCCCTGATCAGTGCTCTCGGTGCTCCCGGTGGTGGCATCCTGCGATCTGGGCAGCCGTCTACCATATGCTCGTCGCTCCCACAAGGTAGGCATAGACCCAGACGCCTCCTGCAGTTCTCATAAATGTGTGTCCTCTGTCCACAGAAGGTACAAGCAGGCCTCTCGGGTGGTGGTGGCAAAGCTGGAGCAACTGGAGCTCTAATCACTGGTCCTGCTGGTCGAGGCTTCTTCCCTGGGCCCTGTGGAGCTGGTGGTGGAGAAGAATAAACCATCGGCCTCTTGCCTAAAGCAGAACCCGAACGTGAACCCTTATACCCTGATCCGGCACCTCTGAAACCCGATCCAGAACCTTTGAATCCCGATCCTGACCCTGAGCCCGAACCTGAACCTGAACGGTAAGTAGACCGCCTCGCATTCACCGAATCCTCAACTAACAAGGCCTTCTTAGTAGCCTTCACCCACGTGCTCGTGTTAACCGCCTCAATCACTGCCTGAATATCCTGTCTAAGGCCCTGAACAAACTGCATCGCCTTATGGAAATCATCACTCTCTATATTAGGAGCATAGCGGGACAATCTCTCAAACTCGGCGATATACTCTGAGACCGACCTGCTTCCTTGCTTCAGTTCTGTAAATTCCTTCAATCTTCGAGTGCGAGAAGATGGAGGAATGAACTTGTTTCTGAACTCTCTAACAAACACTTCCCAGTTCACTTCCTCGCCTGCCGCCTCTAACGCTATCCGGGCACTCTCCCACCAAGAATAGGCCTCACCCTGAATCAAAGAAATAGTACAACGGGCCTTCTCCTGGGACTCACAAGGAATGAGCTCCCAAACTCTCTCAATCTCCCTGAGCCACTGCTCGGCTTGAATATCATTTCCTTTATAAAACTTGGGAGGATGCTGGTTCTGGAACTCCCTAAAAACAGCTGAAATCTGTGCCCCTGGCTGTGGTGGTGGAACTGGTGGTGCTGGAGGAACATAATCCCGGACTCTCTGATCAATAAGACCCACCACGGCGTTCATAAAATCCTGTGGCTGAGCCTGAGGAGGTGGAGGAGGAGGTGGTGATCTCTCCCGACGATGATGACGATGATGTCGATGTCTAGGAGAACGATCACGATGATGTCTATCGCGAGCCATCCTGAAATCAAGTCACTATTGTACATGTTCGATTAGTAATGCCAATGTGTGCAAATAATTCAAGATTGCACATATGTTATAAAGTTCGAACAATTCACCAAATTCAAGTAAGTCCAAAGAGGTCAAGTAGGTTCAAATATATCAAATAACGATGCAAGACTCTCAAATTGACAATTAGTTCCTATGCCGTGCGACCTAGACTCACAAGACATGTTTTCAATTCATATAATTCACATATATCATGCAATCCAATCATAGAAGCAAGAATTCACCCTTAAAGTTGGCAAAAGATCACTCAAAACCAAGTTTTCATCCATGGAAGCTTCAAGTTTCAACAATGGCACATCATGTAATATATATCCAACATGAGATTTAAAGATATAGAAATGATAAGGGAGTTACAAGCAACACATTCCATGCATCAACTCTTACTTCAAACAAGGGAAATCCATAAAACCAAGAATTCTTAATATTTGTTCATTTCCAAGCTTTCCTTCATAGCACATGATTCTCCAACTCATACTAAGATATAATTGGAAGAAAATAGAGAGGAGGATGAGGGAAAAACAATCCACACGTTACCTTGGAAGAAGATTGGATTAAAGTTGATCTTGAGCTTAGGGTTTGGATGATCAACTATGGAGGGTTTTGAAGCTTCTCTTTTCTCTCTTGGATGATGAATTGATCGATCCAAAGTAGGAGCAAGGAGGAGGAAAAATTCTGATATTTAGTGCTAAAATGGGTAGAATACGGGTCGGTCCAAGTCCGGTTCGATTAGAAAACGGTTCAAACAAGTTATAAGGTCGAGGTTGTGGAAAGGTTCGTTGTCGAAGGTTCAAACGGTATCGAAAAAGTATGAGGTCAAGTTTAATGGTTAGGTAACGTCGAAACAAGTTCAACGCCGGTTACGGATCTCGGTTTCGAGGTCCGGAGCTCAAGATATCACGAAAACCGTTCGGGGTTGCCTAATATTCAATTAGGTCCCTAAACTTTCAAAAAGTGGCAATTAAGCCCAAACTCAATTTCCAATTGAGTCCAAAACATTCAAATAAGGTACAATCAAGTCCACGGATTACACGAAACATATAATTCCATTCAAATAACACCGAATTCATGAAATTTACATTCTCGCAATTTCATTCATATATTCATAGCACATATTGGAATTCATATAAAATGTAAACAATTAAATCAAATTAGAAACGAATTCAATTAATAAAACAAGATATAAAATCAAATAATTAAATGTAAATGCGCACGTAACACTTACCGGCACGTGTGAAAACACGGGGCGTTACAGTTTGGGTTCGGTTAGCAAGGGAAGAAAATGGAGCAAAGATGAAATGTTTATATGAAATGGGAATGTAATACCGGCACGTGTGAAAACACGGGGCGTTACAGTTTGGGTTCGGTTAGCAAGGGAAGAAAATGGAGCAAAGATGAAATGTTTATATGAAATGGGAATGTAATGGTACGTGAATGCTGCTAAGAAAGGGGAAGAGATGGCCAATTTTGCAATTAAATCCTTCCATTTAATAAGTCATGCAATGAAGTCCACTTCCCTATTAATTGATCATTCAAGTCTGATGCAATTTAATCCCAAATTCATGAAAATGAGCAATTAAGGCCATAAAAGAATTATATCACATTCGGGAAAAATAATACACATTGCAATCACGTTCAATTTATGCGATAATTATAATATGATATGAATTTTCAATAAAATACATAGAATATAATTTTATAAAATTATGTCATGCTATGGAAAATTAAAGAAATGAGCAATTAATAATTAAAATCTAACTCTCAAACGCACACGTGTCGATCATACCTGAATTGCCGAAAGCTGGGGCGTTACAATCCTCCCTCCTTAAAAGAATCTGGTCCCCAGATTCACTGATCGGAAGGGAACAACTCTGGATGGAACCGTCTCATCTTGTCTTCGGTCTCCCACGTGGCTTCTTCGGTCTTGTCACTTCTCCAAAGGACCTTAACCATGGGAATCTTCCGGTTTCTTAATTCCTGAAACTTCTTATCCAATATCTTAACCGGTTTCTGAACAAAGGTAAGACTCGATTCCAATTCCACTTCTTCAACGGGAATGATCTCGGTTTCATCGAGGTAGTATTTCCTCAGCTGAGAAACGTGAAATACATTACGAATCCCCGTGAGGCTCGGTGGTAGGTCCAATCTGTAAGCAACTTCTCCAACTCTTTCCAAAATCTCATAAGGACCTAAATAACGAGGTTTAAGCTTACCTCCTTTCCCAATCCGAGCAAACCCTTTTCGTGGAGACGCCTTCAAGAATACACGGTCTCCAACCTCAAACTCGAGATCTCTTCTGTGACGATCGGCGTAGCTTTTCTGTCGGTCGTGAGCTGATTTCATCCGTTGTTTTATTAATTGGACTTTCTCAATCATAGCTTCAACGGCCTTGGAAGGTTTTTCCAACTTCTCACCTTTCTTAACACCTTCCTGTTTAGTCCATCTCCACTCTTCCAGGTCAAAGAACAACGGGGAACGACACTTCCTACCATAAAGTAGCTCATACGGTGCCATTCCAATCGAAGCCTGAAAACTATTGTTGTATGCAAACTCAATCAAAGGTAGCTGATCATGCCAAGAAGACTGAAAATCCAAAGAACAAGCTCGAAGCAAATCCTCGAGATATCTTATTAATCTCTCGGACTGACCATCCGTCTAAGGATGAAAAGCTGTACTAAACTGGAGCTTGGTACCCAAAACCTCTTGCAATTCACGCCACAACTTCGAAGTGAACCGTGGATCTCTGTCTGAAACTATACTAACCGGAATCCCGTGAAGTATAACAATCTCCCGGTTATAAAGCTCGGCTAGCTTGCGAATCTTATACGACATCCGAACCGGCATAAAATGTGCAGACTTCGTCAAACGGTCCACAATCACCCAAATCCCATCGAATCCACCTTTCACTTTAGGTAATCCGGACACGAAATCCATTGTCACCTGTTCCCACTTCCACTCAGGAATAGGTAATGGCTGAAGAAGACCTCCCGGTTTCTGATGCTCAGCTTTCACTTTCTGACAAGTGAGACAATGCTTCACATACTCGGCCACATCCTTCTTCAATCCACGCCACCAATAATATTGCCTTAAGTCCTTATACATCTTGTTTCCTCCGGGGTGGATAGAATAAGCCGATCTGTGAGCTTCCTCAAGCAAAACCCGTTTCAACTCTTTGGGCACAACCACTCGGTTCTTGAAACGAAGAAGACCGGTTTCATCGAACCCGAATGGACACTCCGGATCTGCTCTTGCCTTAGCTACCAATTTCTGAACTTCCACATCCGTACTCTGAGCCTCAAACAACCTGTGCTTCAAATCTGGCTGAACCGAAATATTAGAAACTCGAGCCCTTAAAACAATTGGCTCGATTCCACTACTTTCACCCACTTCCAAGCTCGACACACTAACCTTCCTACTAAGTGCATCGGCGACCACATTGGCTTTGCCTGGATGGTACTTAATCGTGCAATCATAATCTTCCAACCTTTCCATCCAAGGCCGTTGCCTCATATTCAAATCCTTCTGAGTGAATAAATACTGGAGGCTTTTGTGGTCGGTGAAAATCTCAAAAGACACCCCGTACAAATAATGTCTCCACTTTCCATGTGCAAAGACTACGGCGGTGAGCTCAAGATCATGTGTAGGATAATTCTTTTCATGCTCTTTCAACTTTCGGGATGCATAAGCGATTACTTTACCCTTCTGAGTCAACACACATCCCAAACCTTCCTTAGAAGCATTCGTATAAACAGCATAACCTTCAGAACCTTCCGGAAGGGCTAACACTGGAGCAGAAACTAACTTCTCTTTCAAGAAAGTGAAACTCTTCTCACAATCTTCATTCCAATCGAATTTCACATTCTTCTTCGTCAACCGGGTTAAAGGAGCTGCTAACTTGGAGAAATCCTTAACAAACCTCCGGTAATAACCTGCCAATCCTAAGAAACTCCTGATCTCTGAGGCATTCCTAGGTTTCTCCCATTCAAAACCGACTCAATCTTAGAAGGGTCAACCTCCAAACCATTACCTGAAATCACGTGACCCAAGAATGACACCCTGTCAATCCAAAACTCACATTTGCTGAATTCGGCAAATAACTGATGCTCCTTCAAAGTCCTCAATACCAACTGAAGGTGTCTTACATGCTCCTCGGCAGACTTCGAGAAAACCAGGATATCATCAATAAAAATAACCACAAACTTATCTAGAAAAGGCCTGAAGATCCTGTGCATCATATCCATAAAAGTTGCTGGGGCATTGGTCAAACCAAAAGGCATCACAACAAACTCATAATGCCCATACCGAGTGTTAAATCCCGTCTTAGAAATATCCCCTGCTCGGATTCGCAGCTGATAGTATCCTTGTCTCAAATCCAACTTCGAGTAGACTTTCGATCCCTGAAGTATGTCAAACAACTCCTCGATATGTGGAAGAGGATACTTGTTCTTGATCGTCATCCGGTTCAACTCCCTATAGTCTATACACATTCTCAAGGTTCCATCCTTCTTCTTTACAAACAAAACCGGTGCACCCCAGGGAGAAGAACTCGGTCTAATATACCCAATCTCCAACAATGCATCAAGTTGAGTCTTCAACTCTTTCAACTCGACCGGAGCCATACGATACGGAGTCTTGGAGTACGGCTCTGCATTAGGTTACAGATCAATCACAAACTCAATTTCCCGTTCTGGAGGTAAAGAATCCAATTCCTCAGGAAAGACCTCAGGAAACTCCTTCACTACTTCCGTTTCTTCCAGCTTACTTTGATCCTTGGGTTTGTTGAGAATATAAGCAATAAAACCCGTGGTTCCCTATCGAACCAACTTATGAGCTTCTAAAAAAGAAAATAGAGGTACAGTCTTGGAACTCCAACCCACTACCAAATCTGATCCCAACTGAACCTTCTTCGCCCTGCAATCAACTATGGCAGAATGTCAGTACAACCAGTCCATGCCCAAAATGGATCCATAACAAGTCATCGGTAGCTCAATGAAGTCTGACAAGAAAACTCGGCCCTCGATGCTCACCGGAACCTCTCTAAACACCCGATCAGATTCTAAACTACCACCAAACGGAGTACTAACCGCATAACATGCAGAAGAGCGAGTAAAAAGCAAAGACAGAGAAACAGATATAGCACTCGAAAGAAAGGAGTGAGTAGCTCCCGGATCAAACAAGGTATGAATGTTCGTGCCATGTATGCAAATGGTACCTTCAACTACCGCGGCTGGATCAACATCAGCATCCTCCTGCTCACCCTCCAAAGCATAAGCATGAGCCCTGATCAGTGGTCTCGGTGCTCCCGGTGGTGGCATCCTGCGATCTGGGCAGTCGTCTACCATATGCTCGTCGCTCCCACAAAGTAGGCATAGACCCAGACGCCTCCTGCAGTTCTCATAAATGTGTGTCCTCTGTCCACAGAAGGTACAAGCTGGCCTCTCGGGTGGTGGTGGCAAAGCTGGAGCAACTGGAGCTCTAATCACTGCACCTGCTGGTCGGGGCTTCTTCCCTGGGCCCTGTGGAGCTGGTGGTGGAGAAGAATAAACCATCGGCCTCTTGCCTGAAGCAGAACCCGAACCTGAACCCTTATACCCTGATCCGGCACCTCTGAAACCCGATCCAGAACCTTTGAATCCCGATCCTGACCCTGGGTCCGAACCTGAACCTGAACGGTAAGTAGACCGCCTCGCATTCACCGAATTCTCAACTAACAAGGCCTTCTTAGTAGCCTTCACCCACGTGCTCGTGTTAACCGCCTCAATCACTGCCTGAATATCCGTTCTAAGGCCCTGAACAAACTGCATCGCCTTATGGAAATCATCACTCGCTATATTAGGAGCATAGCGGGACAATCTCTCAAGCTCGACGATATACTCTAAGACCGACCTGCTTCCTTGCTTCAGTTCTGTAAATTCCTTCAATCTTCGAGTGCGAGAAGATGGAGGAATGAACTTGTTTCTGAACTCTCTAACAAACACTTCCCAGTTCACTTCCTCGCCTGCCGCCTCTAACACTATCCGGGTACTCTCCCACCAAGAATAGGCCTCACCCTGAATCAAAGAAATAGTACAAGGGGCCTTCTCCTGGGACTCACAAGGAATGAGCTCCCAAACTCTCTCAATCTCCCTGAGCCACTGCTCGGCTTGAATATCATTTCCTTCATAAAACTTGGGAGGATGCTGGTTCTGGAACTCCCTAAAAACAGCTGAAATCTGTGCCCCTGGCTGTGGTGGTGGAACTGGTGGTGCTGGAGGAACATAATCCCGGACTCTCTGATCAATAAGACCCACCACGGCGTTCATAAAATCCTATGGCTGAGCCTAAGGAGGTGGAGGAGGAGGTGGTGATCTCTCCCGGCGATGATGACGATGATGTCGATGTCTAGGAGAACGATCACGATGATGTCTATCGCGAGCCATCCTGAAATCAAGTCACTATTGTGCATGTTCGATTAGTAATGCCAATGTGTGCAAATAATTCAAGATTGCACATAAGTTATAAAGTTCGAACAATTCGCCAAATTCAAGTAAGTCCAAAGAGGTCAAGTAGGTTCAAATATATCAAATAACGATGCAAGACTCTCAAATTGACAATTAGTTCCTATGCCGTGCGACCTAGACTCACAAGACACGACACTAGAGACCCGGTTTTGCAACCGGGATCTGATACCACTGTAGGATGTAGCACCCGGAATGCTAGGCACCACATCCCCCGCACTATAGCCCCTATCCACATATGAAATGGACAATCCATACATGAATCAAAGCTATAGCGAACGGGAGACAATAAAACGACACAAGGCTAGGCGGGTACCCTCAATTAAAACCAACCCAACAATCAGTTCAGAGTAAATAAAAGCGGAAGCAATAATATTCATTCGATATTTATAGGTTCCATATTTATTTATTTACTAATAGGTACCAACAATTACACTATCAATACAATATCGTCTCCAAAATAAATAACAAGGCATGATACAAAATATCCCAAGTAGCTATACATGAACAAAATGTGGGAATGAAGTGTGCTAGACCCAAATTTAAAGACATCTGGACTCTAAATTCCCGCCTAGCACGCCCTGCAAAACAACTGAAAAGTTGAGGTGTCAGTCCAACACAGACTGAGCGAGGGGTATAAATAAATATAAGCGCACAAACATGCAAGTCATAATCTCGGGTAATAATTTTTGGAAAACAATACAATTTAATAGAATAAAAAGGAATACTATCGCCCGAGGTTACAACTTATTCAATTTCAATTTAACCAATTCAATACAATCAATTTGTGGCCCGGCCAGTGGGGCAATTCTCCAACCTTACACCGACTGTGTACAATCAATCAATCAATTAATTATTACGTTATTAAGTGATCAAGCAATTTATTACTGTGCACAATTAGCAGTTTCAATGGCACCTTCTTCCTCCGGGTGATGGTGGGATTGCAAGGCCCCACCATCCAATCAATCTGGGCAGAGGGTACATGAATCCCTAAGCCCCGAATTCCTTCCTCCCCTAATCTCCTAGGGGGTTCAGGGTTCATCCCAATTTGGTGAGGATAGCTCTCGAGTTACCCGTCAGCCCATGCTTTCCCGGTTGGCTCGAGCCACTACCCTCGGGCCCACAGTGCAATACAATACTCGCCAAATCAATCAATCAATTAATCAATAGTTCGATAAATCCTTTGAAACCAATCTCGTTTGAAAATTATAAATATATAGATAGGTTTTGGCTTAAAATTTCACATAGGGTTATACGGGTCCTATGTATCTAAAATTAAACCTCACCTGAACGACCCAAAAACAACCAAGGAAACAGCTCACGGGGCCTGCTCCTCGTCACCAGGAAGCTGGTCTGTGCAAGAAAGACAAACATGACGAACGGCGAAAATGCAACGTGATGACGGGAAAAATACAATGTACCATGAAAATATCGCGTTTTGACATGTATGTAATCATATAATAGCAATTAGGGGTCAAAGAAGTGATTGGATGATGGTGGTGAAAATCGATTTTTATGCAGTAGCTTTTTGCTCTGCAGACGCTATGGGAACGGCCTTTCCGGCCTCTCTTTGAAAATGGGAAGGGCCGTTCCCATGGCCCTCAGAAACGCGCCAGCGTTTTTCAAAAATGGAAGACGTTTTAGCTGGGAACGGCCCTTCCGACACACGGCCAAAATGGGAACGGCCGTTCCCAGTCTCGCTGGCCTGACTCCGAATCATGGGAACGGTCGTTCCAGTTTTAAACTGGGGTTGGGAATGGCCGTTCTCAAAATACGTGAGCAGCTGAAGAAGAACAGAAACATAGCAGCAATGGAGTAACAACAATCAACCACCAAAAATTGCTTCAAGCCAAGATGTAATGCATATATTTGATGCAATAAACGTACTAGCTTACATATAATCAATAACAATTCATTTAAACACTCATTTCCCATGTTAGATCATCCATAATCCATCATTACAAACCCACACACTCATTCATGTTCCAAGTCCATAATTCATAAGATATATGCATCAATCTCAAGCTCAAAGTTCATAAACATATTTCCAACAACAAATACACAATTTACTCAAACCATAACAAAGCCCTATCTATCACATATTTTCAAGAAAATCATCAAAGTCCCAAAATTACCTCAAATACAAGAAATGGAAGCTAGGATGAAGAAGTGATGATGATGATGCCTCAATAATCACAAATCCCACAAAAACTAACTTGAATGGATGAAACCTCCTCTCTTCAAAGTGAGGGTTTGTGTAACACCCGAGCGCGAGACGTCACATCCCCCGCACCATGACCCGCCCCGTATATGAAATGGATTTCCATACACGAGCCAAATCATAGCGAACGAAGACATACACACTCGCTAAGCCAAGCGGGACTAGCCTATAACTTTAAACCCCAACATCAACAACAACATCCAGAGCAATGAAAAGGCGGAAGCAATCATTCAAATACTATATACTGAGCTAGATGCTCTAGGTACCAACATGTATTCCATATATTGAGCTATGTGCTCTAGGTACCATCATCTAAGTCTGAAAGATACATATAGGTATCATATACATGTACGCTCCATACATATACAAAATCCAAAACGATCATTAATGTAAATATAAGCGTGTAAAGGAAAGGCTAGACACTATGCAAGACTCTCCTCCCGACTCGCATCCCGCCCAGCATCCCCTTCCTGCAAAAATAACTGAAACAACTCCGGGTTCAGTCTTAGACAGACTGGTGGGTATAAAAAGATAGGCATAATATCATAATATCGCGGAATTGAAACACGTACATGCAAGTTATAATCCTTATTCGAGGTTTAGAAGCATTTTTCCCAAGTGGGAAATAAAATACAACGAATAGGATTATAATCGTTCCTTTCATTCATTAGGTCATTAGTGGGCCGGCGAGAGGGCGTGCATTATCTCCAACCATCACCTCGTGTAATCCATTATTCATTCATTCATTCATTCATTCATACATTACATTCTTTCGTGCACATACATTCGATCATTCATTCAATCGTTCATATACCACCTTCTTCCTCCGGGTAGGGAACGGGTTTGCAAGGCCCGAACCCTCATTCATTAATGCTAGAGGGGTACATGAATCCCCAAAAGCATGGGTCCCCTTTCAGTCACTAATCTCCTAGTGAAATCCAGGTTGCCGAAATTGTTGGAACTAGTATAAATGGATTCCCGTCAGCCCAAGCTTCCCCGGTTCACCACTACACTAAGTCCCGGGCCCCAATTCATTGTGATCACTCATTGATTACTCGCCAAACTTTTGGTAGGATATTCGAGAAAAAGGCTTTCGTTTAAAACATTTGTTAAGTTGAAAACTCGCTATAAATACATATATAGAGTTTTGGCCAAAATCTTGCACATTGGGTGTTCGTGGTCATATTGTTATCTAATAGAAGAAAAACCCACCTGGTAGACAAAAAGAACCCGACAACGCTCTCACTGCCCGACCTCGTCACCCACTGGATCAAGATCTGTGTGACAAAGGTAGTGTGAGACTCAATCATGACCACATTAGACGCTCGGCTATGCAATATCATCTTAAGGAATGCTTGAAATGCAATAATATGTTCAAATATGGTCATGAATATCATAGAATTCAATTAAACACATAATTCAACGAGTTTCGTTCATTATACGATAAAACCTTATTCCTTCTCGTTCATATCGTTCATACTTTCATATGGTTCTCAATATCATATATCAATCATGAAACATAGCTTAAATAGATCCACGCTGCATACAATTCACAATTACGAGCAATAAATGCAAAACAAGCAATAAAAGAGTTCCCCCAAAGCTGCCATTTCAAATGACACGGCCGTGTTGAGTTTTCAAAGGAAACGGACACGGCCGTGTCCGAGGTTTAAAATCCAAAAATTCAAAGTAGAAGGCTTGAAACGGCCGTGTTGAGTTTTCAAAGCATTTGGACACGGCCGTGTCCGAGGTTAAATTCAAAAAAATTCAAAGTCGAGAGCCCAACACGGCCGTGTCCATTTTCAGTTCAAAGCTGACACGACCTTGTTAGCTCATCGTTTTGCCAAGAAAAACAGAGCAAAAGCTCTGTTTCTCGAGGGAAAAGCTTTGCAAAACAGGGGCAGCAACAAGGAAGCTCTTATACACTCTTAGACATGTTTTCAATTCATATAATTCACATATATCATGCAATCCAATCATAGAAGCAAGAATTCACCCTTAAGGTTGGCAAAAGATCACTCAAAACCAAGTTTTCATCCATGGAAGCTTCAAGTTTCAACAATGGCACATCATGTAATACATATCCAACATGAGATTTAAAGATATAGAAATGATAAGGGAGTTACAAGCAACACATTCCATGCATCAACTCTTACTTCAAACAAGGGAAATCCATAAAACCAAGAATTCATAATATTTGTTCATTTCCAAGCTTTCCTTCATAGCACATGATTCTCCAACTCATACTAAGATATAATTGGAAGAAAATAGAGAGGAGAATGAGGGAAAAACAATCCATACCTTACCTTGGAAGAAGATTGGATGAAAGTTGATCTTGAACTTAGGGTTTGGATGATCAACTATGGAGGGTTTTGAAGCTTCTCTTTTCTCTCTTGGATGATGAATTGATCGATCAAATGTAGGAGCAAGGAGGAGGAAAAATGCTGATATTTAGTGTTAAAATGGGTAGAATACGGGTCGGTCCAAGTCCGGTTCGATTAGAAAACGGTTCAAACAAGTTATAAGGTCGAGGTTGTGGAAAGGTTCGTTGTCGAAGGTTCAAACGGTATCGAAAAAGTATGAGGTCAAGTTTAATGGATAGGTAACGTCGAAACAAGTTCAACGCCGGTTACGGATCTCGGTTTCGAGGTCCGGAGCTCAAGATATCACGAAAACCGTTCGGGGTTGCCTAATATTCAATTAGGTCCCTAAACTTTCAAAAAGTGGCAATTAAGCCCAAACTCAATTTCCAATTGAGTCCAAAACATTCAAATAAGTTACAATCAAGTCCACGGATTACACGAAACATATAATTCCATTCAAATAACACCGAATTCATGAAATTCACATTCTCGCAATTTCATTCATATATTCATAGCACATATTGAAATTCATATAAAATGTAAACAATTAAATCAAATTAGAAACGAATTCAATTAATAAAACAAGATATAAAATCATATAATTAAATGTAAATGCGCACGTAACACTTACCGGCACGTGTGAAAACACGGGGCGTTACAACCTCTCCCCCTTAAAGAGAATCCGTCCTCGGATTCATTGCTTGTTCGGAAACAATTCGGGGTAGAACTTCTTCATTTTCTCTTCCGTCTCCCACGTGACTTCTTCCGTCTTATCACTTCGCCACAACACTTTCACCAAGGGAAACCGTCTGTTCCGAAGTTCTTGAAATTTTCGATCCAGAATCTTAACTGGTTTCTGAACAAAAGTGAGATTCGGTTCGAGCTCAACCTCTTCAACCGGTATGATCACTGATTCATCGGGGTAGTACTTCCGAAGTTGTGATACATGGAAGACATTGTGAATACCCGTTAAACTTGGAGGCAAATCCAATCTATAAGCTCTTTCCCCGATTCTCTCCAAAATCTCATAAGGTCCCAAATATCGGGGATTCAACTTTCCTCCTTTTCCAATTCGGGTAAATCCTTTCCGAGGTGAAGCTTTCAGGAATACCCTATCCCCAACTTCAAATTCAAGATCTTTCCTTCGCTTATCTGCATAACTTTTCTATCGATCTTGGGCTACTTTCATCCGTTGTCGAATAATCTGGACCTTTTCAATAGCATCCTGAATAGCCTTAGAAGGTTTATCTTTCTTTTCACCTCTTTGTACCCCTTCTTGCTTACTCCACTTCCATTCTTCCAAATCAAAAAACAACGGGGATCGACACTTCCTTCCATACAGAAATTCATACGGTGCCATTTCTATAGAAGCTTGATAACTGTTATTGTAGGCAAACTCAATCAAAGGCAGTCGTTCATTCCATGAACTCGAAAAATCCAATGCACACGCCCTTAACATATCCTCAAGATATCTAATTAACCTTTCAGATTGCCCGTCAGTCTGTGGATGAAAAGTTGTACTGAATTGGAGCTTAGTCCCCAGACATTTCTGTAACTCTTGCCAGAACTTGGAAGTGAATCTCGGATCCCTGTCTGAAACAATACTAGCTGGCACTCCATGTAACCGAACAATCTCATCACAATACCTCTTAGCCAACTTACCTATCTTATCTGACATCCGAACTGCAAGAAAATGTGCTGACTTGGTTAACCTGTCCACGATTACCCAAATTCCATCGAATCCACCCTTCACTCTAGGTAAACACGATACAAAATCCATTGCTATCTGCTCCCATTTCCATTCGGGAATAGGTAGTGGCTGTAATAATCCTGACGGCTTCTGATGCTCAGCTTTCACTAACTGACAAGTCAAACATTGCTTCACATAATTCACCACGTCTCTCTTCAGCCCGTTCCACCAATAATACTGTTTCAAGTCCGATACATCTTGTTTCCACCAGGATGTACCGAATAAACAGTTTTATGAGCTTCATCCAAAATAGCACTTCTCAATTCTGTTGGAACTACCACTCTATTCTTGAATCGAAAGATTCTCGTGTCATCGAATCCAAACGGACACTCGGAGTCTGATCGAGCCTTTTCAATCAACTTCTGAATCTCAACATTCGTCCGTTGCGCCTCAAATATCTGTTGCCTTAACTCTGGACGTACTGAGATGTTACCAATACGAGCCTTTATCTTAACCAACTCCATTGGTTATCCAATATTTACTTTCAAATTGGATACACTAGCCTTCCTGCTCAATGCATCCGCGACCACATTAGTTTTACCCGGGTGATACTTAATCACACAATCATAATCCTCGAGAGTCTCCATCCACCTTCGTTGCCTTCTATTCAAATCCTTTTGAGAGAATAAATACTGAAGACTCTTATGATCGGTGAAAATCTCGAAAGAAGTTCCATACAAATAATGTCTCCATTTCCCTAAGGCAAAAATCACCGCTGCAAGTTCAAGATCGTGAGTGGGATAATTCTTCTCATGCTCTTTCAATTTCCTAGAGGCATAAGCAATTACTCTCCCATTCTGCATCAAAACACAACCTAAGCCTTCAAGGGAAGCATCCGTATACACCATAAACCCTTCAATACCATCCGGAAGTGCATGTATCGGTGCAGAAGTTAACTTATCCTTCAAGAGCTGAAAACTAACTTCACACTTCTCATCCCATTTAAACCGAACCTCTTTCTTGGTTAATCGGGTTAACGGAGCCGAAATCTTAGAGAAATCTTTAACAAATCTTCGGTAATAACCGGCTAAACCCAAGAAACTTCGGATCTCAGAAACATTCTAGGACTCTGCCACTGTGAAACTGCCTCTATTTTCAAAGGATCCACTTCTAATCCTTTGCTCGAAATGATATGTCCCAAGAAACTCACCCTGTCAATTCAAAACTCACATTTACTGAACTTGGCATAGAGCTGGTTATCTCTTAAAGTCTCCAATACCAATCTCAAATGCCGAGCATGATCCTCTTCTGACCGTGAGTACGCCAAAATATCATCAATGAAGATAACAACAAACTTATCCAAGTACGGCCGGAAAATCCGATACATCATATCCATAAAAGCTGCCGGCGCGTTAGTTAATCCAAATGGCATCACCACGAATTCATAATGTCCATACCGGGTATTAAATCCTGTCTTAGGAATATCTTCCTCCTTAATCTTTAACTGATAATATCCTTGCCTTAAATCAAGCTTGGAATACACTCTTGAACCTTGTAGCATATCAAACAGATCCTCTATATTAGGCAATGGATACTTATTCTTTACAGTCATCCGATTCAACTCCCGGTAGTCAATACACATCCTTAAAGTTCCATCTTTCTTCTTAACAAAGAGAGTTGGCGCGCCCCACGGGGATGAACTCGGTCGAATATAACCATTCTTAAGAAGATCTTCCAACTGAACTTTTAACTCCTGTAACTCTGTCGGTGCCATCCGGTAAGGAGTCTTAGAATAAGGTTCAGATCCCGGATATAAGTCTATTACAAATTCGATCTCTCTATCCGGAGGCAAAGAACCTAAAACTTCGGGAAACACTTCAAGATACTCCTTTACCACTTCGGTCTCTTCCAACTTTGCCTGATCTTTCGGCTTATTCAAGATATAGGCAATGAATCCCGCAGCTCCGTTCCTTATCAATTTATGAGCCTCAGTAAACGACAAGAGAGGAGCAATCTATGATTCTTTCTTTACTACCACTTCTTCTCCCAACTTAACTGTCTTGGTGAAACAATCAACCGTGGCGTGGTACCGAAACAACCAATCCATTCCCAGAATAACCCCATATCTGCTCATCGGCATTACCACCAAATCTGCTCGATATTCTCTGCCTTCAAACCTAATCACGCAATCTCTGACCACCTGATCCGTCTCAAGAATTCCACCCAACGGCGAACTCACCACATAACAAGCATTCAAACACGTAATAGGCAAACACAGAGTATCAACTAACTTGCAAGAAATAAAAGAATGAGTAGCGCCAGGGTCAAATAATGCATGTATGTTCGTGTTATGGATGCATATCGTACCTTCCACCATAGCATTGGGATTGGCTTCCACATCTTTCTCTTCACCCGCAAGGGCATATGCACGAGCTGGAATCAGCTGCCTCTGAACTCCCGGTTGGTAGCCTGGAGTCTTGTCTGGACAAGTATTGGCCATATGCGTCGTCTTTCCACAAATTAGGCACTGTCCCAACCTCTTTCTGCAGGTGTTGTAGGTGTGAGTATGGCCTCCACAAAATAGACATGGTGACCTATCATGCCGAGGATCAGAATTAGCTGGAGGTGCTTGTGGTTTCGGCGGTGCAGCTCCCGTAGGTCGAAACTTCTTATTTTGACCTTGGAATGGCTGAGGAGGAGATACCATAGGTCTTTTCCCTTTTCCAAATCCCGATCCTTGTCCTATTTGCATACGAGGTAAGGGGTCCTTTTTCTTGTATTCCTCTTCCAACACCAATGCCCTCTGTACCGTGTCAGCAAAAGACTCCAAATTATGGCCTGCGTGCCCGTGCCTTAGATCCTGCCTCAATCCAGCTATAAACCTCTTTCCCTTTCTCTTTTCATCCCTTGTAATGTGAGGTGCATACTTCCCAAGTCTATTGAAAAGAGAAAGATACTGAGCCACCGTCCGAGTCCCTTGCTTCAAATCCATAAATTCTTGTTCTTTCCTTTCTCGAACGACTTCAGGAACAAAGGCTTCTCTAAACTCCCTTACAAACACTTTCCAAGTAACTTCTTCTCCTTCCACTTCGAGCTTCTCTCGGGTGCGTTCCCACCAATCATAGGCCTCTCCGTCCAATTGAAAAATAGCAAACTGGGCCTTTTCTTGAGATGTGAATTGTCGAACATTAAAAATCCTCTCAATCCTTGTGAGTCATCCTTCCGATATAGCATCATCAACAGAACCCGAAAACCTTGGAGGATTATAACTCAAAAACAACCCATGATGATCTCTCGGGTTATTAGGAGGAGGTGTTTGATGTTCAGCCTGCGGTTGTACTGGAGGATCCTGAGCCCTTCTATGCTCCACATAGTTATATACCGCCTCCATAAAGTGCTCCATATTCATAGGCGGCTGTGGAGGATTAGGAGAACGATCTCTATGATGATGAGGATCCGGAGACCTTTCCCGATGTCTTCTAGGAGGCATCCTGTTCACTCAAACACTAACATGCGTGCTAATTTTAGTTCATGCGTGACAATGCATTAAATTCATTCAATCATTCAAGTCAAGAATCCAAGCACATTATCACACAAAAATGCAAATGCTCCACATATATAAGTAATTCCTACAACCGAACGACCTACTGACTCAACACGACACTAGAACCCTGGTTTTGCAACCCTGGGCTCTAATACCACTCAAAGGATGTAACGCCCGAGCGCGAGACGTCACATCCCCCGCACCATGACCCGACCCGTATATGAAATGGATTTCCATACACGAGCCAAATCATAGCGAAAGGAGACATACACACTCGCTAAGCCAGGCAGGATTAGCCTATAACTTTAAACCCCAACATCGACAACAACATCCAGAGCAATGAAAAGGCGGAAGCAATCATTCAAATACTATATACTGAGCTAGATGCTCTAGGTACCAACATGTATTCCATATATTGAGCTATGTGCTCTAGGTACCATCATCTAAGTCTGAAAGATACATATAGGTATCATATGCATGTACGCTCCATACATATATAAAATCCAAAACGATCATTAATGTAAATATATGCGTGTAAAGGAAAGGCTAGACACTATGCAAGACTCTCCTCCCGACTCGCATCCCACCTAGCATCCCCTTCCTGTAAAAATAACTGAAACAACTCCGGGTTCAGTCTTAGACAGACTGGTGGGTATAAAAAGATAGCCATAATATCATAATATCACGGAATTGAAACACATACATGCAAGTTATAATCCTTATTCGAGGTTTAGAAGCATTTTCCCAAGTGGGAAATAAAATACAACGAATAGGATTATAATCGTTCCTTTCATTCATTAGATCATTAGTGGCCCGGCGAGAGGGCGTGCATTATCTCCAACCATCACCTCGTGTAATCCATTATTCATTCATTCATTCATTCATACATTACATTCTTTCGTGCACATACATTCAATCGTTCATATACCACCTTCTTCCTCCGGGTAGGGAACGGGTTTGCAAGGCCCGAACCCTCATTCATTAGTGCTAGAGGGGTACATGAATCCCCAAAAGCGCGGGTCCCCTTTCAGTCACTAATCTCCTAGTGAAATCCAGGTTGCCAAAATTGTTGGAACTAGTATAAATGGATTCCCGTCAGCCCAAGCTTCCCCCGGTTCACCACTACACTAAGTCCCGGGCCCCCATTCATTTTGATCACTCATTCATTACTCGCCAAACTTTTGGTAGGATATTCGAGAAAAAGGCTTTCGGTTAAAACATTTGTTTCGTTGAAAACTCGCTATAAATAAATATATAGAGTTTTGGCCAAAATCTTGCACATTGGGTGTTCGGGGTCATATTGTTATCTAATAGAAGAAAAACCCACCTGGTAGACAAAAGAACCCGACAACGCTCTCACTGCCCAACCTCGTCACCCACTGGATCAAGATCTGTGTGACAAAGGTAGTGTGAGACTCAATCATGACCACATTAGACGCTCGGCTATGCAATATCATGTTAAGGAATGCTTGAAATGCAATAATATGTTCAAATATGGTCATGAATATCATAGAATTCAATTAAACACATAATTCAACGAGTTTCGTTCATTATACGGTAAAACCGTATTCCTTCTCGTTCATATCATTCATACTTTCATATGGTTCTCAATATCATATATCAATCATGAAACATAGCTTAAATAGATCCACGCTGCATACAATTCACAATTACGAGCAATAAACGCAAAACAAGCAATAAAAGAGTTCCCCCGAAGCTGCCATTTCAAATGACACGGCCGTGTTGAGTTTTCAAAGGAAACGGACACGGCCGTATCCGAGGTTTAAAATCCAAAAATTCAAAGTCGAAGGCTTGACACGGCCGTGTTGAGTTTTCAAAGTATTTGGATACGGCCGTGTCCATTTTCAGTTCAAAGCTGACACGGCTATGTCAGCTCATCGTTTTGCCAAGAAAAACAGAGCAAAAGCTCTGTTTCTCGAGGGAAAAGCTTTGCAAAACAGGGGCAGCAACAAGGAAGCTCTTATACACTCTTAGACATGTTTTCAATTCATATAATTCACATATATCATGCAATCCAATCATAGAAGCAAGAATTCACCCTTAACGTTGGCAAAAGATCACTCAAAACCAAGTTTTCATCCATGAAAGCTTCAAGTTTCAACAATGGCACATCATGTAATATATATCCAACATGAGATTTAAAGATATAGAAATGATAAGGGAGTTACAAGCAACACATTCCATGCATCAACTCTTACTTCAAACAAGGGAAATCCATAAAACCAAGAATTCATAATATTTGTTCATTTCCAAGCTTTCCTTCATAGCACATGATTCTCCAACTCATACTAAGATATAATTGGAAGAAAATAGAGAGGAGGATGAGGGAAAAACAATCCACACCTTACCTTGGAAGAAGATTGGATTAAAGTTGATCTTGAGCTTAGGGTTTGGATGATCAACTATGGAGGGTTTTGAAGCTTCTCTTTTCTCTCTTGGATGATGAATTGATCGATCAAAAGTAGGAGCAAGGAGGAGGAAAAATGCTGATATTTTGTGCTAAAATGGGTAGAATACGGGTCGGTCCAAGTCCGGTTCGATTAGAAAACGGTTCAAACAAGTTATAAGGTCGAGGTTGTGGAAAGGTTCGTTGTCGAAGGTTCAAACGGTATTGAAAAAGTATGAGGTCAAGTTTAATGGTTAGGTAACGTCGAAACAAGTTCAACGCCGGTAACGGATCTCGGTTTCGAGGTCTGGAGCTCAAGATATCACGAAAACCGTTCGGGGTTGCCTAATATTCAATTAGGTCCCTAAACTTTCAAAAAGTGGCAATTAAGCCCAAACTCAATTTCCAATTGAGTCCAAAACATTCAAATAAGGTACAATCAAGTCCACGGATTACACGAAACATATAATTCCATTCAAATAACACCGAAGTCATGAAATTCACATTCTCGCAATTTCATTCATATATTCATAGCACATATTGGAATTCATATAAAATGTAAACAATTAAATCAAATTAGCAACGAATTCAATTAATAAAACAAGATATAAAATCAAATAATTAAATGTAAATGCGCACGTAACACTTACCGGCACGTGTGAAAACACGGGGCGTTACAGTTTGGGTTCGGTTAGCAAGGGAAGAAAATGGAGCAAAGATGAAATGTTTATATGAAATGGGAATGTAATACCGGCACGTGTGAAAACACGGGGCGTTACAGTTTGGGTTCGGTTAGCAAGGGAAGAAAATGGAGCAAAGATGAAATGTTTATATGAAATGGGAATGTAATGGTACGTGAATGCTGCTAAGAAAGGGGAAGAGATGGCCAATTTTGCAATTAAATCCTTCCATTTAATAAGTCATGCAATGAAGTCCACTTCCCTATTAATTGATCATTCAAGTCTGATGCAATTTAATCCCAAATTCATGAAAATGAGCAATTAAGGCCATAAAAGAATTATATGACATTCGGGAAAAATAATTCACATTGCAATCACATTCAATTTATGCGATAATTATAATATGATATGAATTTTCAATAAAATACATAGAATATAATTTTATAAAATTATGTCATGCTATGGAAAATTAAAGAAATGAGCAATTAATAATTAAAATCTAACTCTCAAACGCACACGTGTCGATCATACCTGAATTGCCGAAAGCTGGGGCGTTACAATCCTCCCTCCTTAAAAGAATCTGGTCCCCAGATTCACTGATCGGAAGGGAACAACTCTGGATGGAACCGTCTCATCTTGTCTTCGGTCTCCCACGTGGCTTCTTCGGTCTTGTCACTTCTCCAAAGGACCTTAACCATGGGAATCTTCCGGTTTCTTAATTCCTGAAACTTCTTATCCAATATCTTAACCGGTTTCTGAACAAAGGTAAGACTCGGTTCCAATTCCACTTCTTCAACGGGAATGATCTCGGTTTCATCGGGGTAGTATTTCCTCAGCTGAGAAACGTGAAATACATTATGAATCCCCGTGAGGCTCGGTGGTAGGTCCAATCTGTAAGCAACTTCTCCAACTCTTTCCAAAATCTCATAAGGACCTAAATAACGAGGTTTAAGCTTACCTCCTTTCCCAATCCGAGCAAACCCTTTTCGTGGAGACGCCTTCAAGAATACACGGTCTCCAACCTCAAACTCGAGATCTCTTCTGCGACGATCAGCGTAGCTTTTCTGTCAGTCGTGAGCTGATTTCATCCGTTGTTTTATTAATTGGACTTTCTCAATCATAGCTTCAACGGCCTTGGAAGGTTTTTCCAACTTCTCACCTTTCTTAACACCTTCCTGTTTAGTCCATCTCCACTCTTCCAGGTTAAAGAACAACGGAGAACGACACTTCCTACCATAAAGTAGCTCATACGGTGCCATTCCAATCCAAGCCTGAAAACTATTGTTGTACGCAAACTCAATCAAAGGTAGCTGATCATGCCAAGAAGACTGAAAATCCAAAGAACAAGCTCGAACCAAATCCTCGAGATATCTTATTAATCTCTCGGACTGACCATCCGTCTAAGGATGAAAAGTTGTACTAAACTGGAGCTTGGTACCCAAAACCTCTTGCAATTCACGCCACAACTTCGAAGTGAACCGTGGATCTCTGTCTGAAACTATACTAACCGGAATCCCGTGAAGTATAACAATCTCCCGGTTATAAAGCTCGGCTAGCTTGCGAATCTTATACGACATCCGAACCGGCAGAAAATGTGCAGACTTCGTCAAACGGTCCACAATCACCCAAATCCCATCGAATCCACCTTTCACTTTAGGTAATCCGGACACGAAATCCATCGTCACCTGTTCCCACTTCCACTCAGGAATAGGTAATAGCTGAAGAAGACCTCCCGGTTTCTGATGCTCGGCTTTCACTTTCTGACAAGTGAGACAATGCTTCACATACTCGGCCACATCCTTCTTCAATCCATGCCACCAATAATATTGCCTTAAGTCCTTATATATCTTGTTTCCTCCGGGGTGGATAGAATAAGCCGATCTGTGAGCTTCCTCGAGCAAAACCCGTTTCAACTCTTCGGGCACAACCACTCGGTTCTTGAAACGAAGAAGACCGGTTTCATCGAACCCGAATGGACACTCCGGATCAGCTCTTGCCTTAGCTACCAATTTCTGAACTTCCACATCCGTACTCTGAGCCTCAAACAACCTGTGCTTCAAATCTGGCTGAACCGAAATATTAGAAACTCGATCCCTTAAAACAATTGGCTCGATTTCACTACTTTCACCCACTTCCAAGCTCGACACACTAACCTTCCTACTAAGTGCATCGGCGACCACGTTGGCTTTACCGGGATGGTACTTAATCGTGCAATCATAATCTTCCAACCTTTCCATCCAAGGCCATTGCCTCATGTTCAAATCCTTCTGAGTGAATAAATACTGGAGGCTTTTGTGGTCGGTGAAAATCTCAAAAGACACCCCGTACAAATAATGTCTCCACTTACCAAGTGCAAAGACTACGGCAGTGAGCTCAAGATCATGTGTAGGATAATTCTTTTCATGCTCTTTCAACTTTCGGGATGCATAAGCGATTACTTTACCCTTCTGAGTTAACACACATCCCAAACCTTCCTTAGAAGCATCCGTATAAACAGCATAACCTTCAGAACCTTCCGGAAGGGCTAACACTGGAGTAGAAACTAACTTCTCTTTCAAGAAAGTGAAACTCCTCTCATAATCTTCATTCCAATCGAATTTCACATTCTTCTTCGTCAACCGGGTTAAAGGAGCTGCTAACTTGGAGAAATCCTTAACAAACCTCCGGTAATAACCTGCCAATCCTAAGAAACTCCTGATCTCTGAGGCATTCCTAGGTTTCTCCCATTCAAAACCAACTCAATCTTAGAAGGGTCAACCTCCAAACCATTACCTGAAATCACGTGACCCAAGAATGACACCCTGTCAATCCAAAACTCACATTTGCTGAATTCGGCAAATAACTGATGCTCCTTCAAAGTCCTCAATACCAACTGAAGGTGTCTTGCATGCTCCTCGGCAGACTTTGAGAAAACCAGGATATCATCAATAAAAATAACCACAAACTTATCCAGAAAAGGCCTGAAGATCCTGTGCATCATATCCATAAAAGTTGCTGGGGCATTGGTCAAACCAAAAGGCATCACAACAAACTCATAATGCCCATACCGAGTGTTAAATCCCGTCTTAGAAATATCCCCTGCTCGGATTCGCAGCTGATAGTATCCTTGTCTCAAATCCAACTTCGAGTAGACTTTCGATCCCTGAAGTATGTCAAACAACTCCTCGATATGTGGAAGAGGATACTTGTTCTTGATCGTCATCCGGTTCAACTCTCTATAGTCTATACACATTCTCAAGGTTCCATCCTTCTTCTTTACAAACAAAACCGGTGCACCCCAGGGAGAAGAACTCGGTCTAATATACCCAATCTCCAACAATGCATCAAGTTGAGTCTTCAACTCTTTCAACTCGGCCGGAGCCATACGATACGGAGTCTTGGAGTACGGCTCTGCATTAGGGTATAGATCAATCACAAACTCAATTTCCCGTTCTGGAGGTAAAGAATCTAATTCCTCAGGAAAGACCTCGGGAAACCCCTTCACTACTTCCGTTTCTTCCAGCTTACTTTGATCCTTGGGTTTGTTGAGAATATAAGAAATAAAACCCGTGGCTCCCTCTCGAACCAACTTATGAGCTTCTGAAAAAGAAAGTAGAGGTACAGTCTTGGAACTCCAACGCACTACCAAATCTGATCCCAACTGAACCTTCTTCGCCCTGCAATCAACTGTGGCAGAATGTCTGTACAACCAGTCCATGCCCAAAATGGATCCATAGCAAGTCATCGGCAGCTCAATGAAGTCTGACAAGAAAACTCGGCCCTCGATGCTCACCGGAACCTCTCTAAACACCCGATCAGATTCTAAACTACCACCAAACGGAGTACTAACCACATAACATGCAGAAGAGCGAGTAACAGGCAAAGACAGAGAAATAGATATAGCACTCGAAAGAAAGGAGTGAGTAGCTCCCGGATCAAACAAGGTATGAATGTTCGTGCCATGTATGCAAATGGTACCTTCAACTACCGCGGTTGGATCAACATCAGCATCTTGCTGCTCACCCTCCAAAGCATAAGCACGAGCCCTGATCAGTGTTGCCGGTGCTCCCGGTGGTGGCATCCTGCGATCTGGGCAGCCGTCTACCATATGCTCGTCGCTCCCACAAGGTAGGCATAGACCCAGACGCCTCCTGCAGTTCTCATAAATGTGTGTCCTCTATCCACAGAAGGTACAAGCAGGCCTCTCGGGTGGTGGTGGCAAAGCTGGAGCAACAGGAGCTCTAATCACTGCACCTGCTGGTCGGGGCTTCTTCCCTGGGCCCTGTGGAGCTGGTGGTGGAGAAGAATAAACCATCGGCCTCTTGCCTGAAGCAGAAACCGAACCTGAACCCTTATACCCTGATCCGGAACCTCTGAAGCCCGATCCAGAACCTTTGAATCCCGATCCTGACCCTGGGCCCGAACCTGAACCTGAACGGTAAGTAGACCGCCTCGCATTCACCGAATTCTCAACTAACAAGGCCTTCTTAGTAGCCTTCACCCACGTGCTCGTGTTAACCGCCTCAATCACTGCCTGAATATCCGGTCTAAGGCGCTGAACAAACTGCATCGCCTTATGGAAATCATCACTCGCTATATTAGGAGCATAGCGGGACAATCTCTCAAGCTCGGCGATATACTCTGAGACCGACCTGCTTCCTTGCTTCAGTTCTGTAAATTCCTTCAATCTTCGAGTGCGAGAAGATAGAGGAATGAACTTGTTTCTGAACTCTCTAACAAACACTTCCCAGTTCACTTCCTCGCCTGCCGCCTCTAACACTATCCGGGCACTCTCCCACCAAGAATAGGCCTCACCCTGAATCAAAGAAATAGTACAAGGGGCCTTCTCCTGGGACTCACAAGGAATGAGCTCCCAAACTCTCTCAATCTCCCTGAGCCACTGCTCGGCTTGAATATCATTTCCTTTAGGATGCTGGTTCTGGAACTCCCTAAAAACAGCTGAAATCTGTACCCCTGGCTATGGTGGTGGAACTGGTGGTGCTGGAGGAACATAATCCCGGACTCTCTGATCAATAAGACCCACCACGACGTTTATAAAATCCTATGGCTGAGCCTGAGGAGGTGGAGGAGGAGGTGGTGATCTCTCCCGGCGATGATGACGATGATGTCGATGTCTAGGAGAACGATCACGATGATGTCTATCGCGAGCCATCCTGAAATCAAGTCACTATTGTGCATGTTCGATTAGTAATGCCAATGTGTGCAAATAATTCAAGATTGCACATAAGTTATAAAGTTCGAACAATTCACCAAATTCAAGTAAGTCCAAAGAGGTCAAGTAGGTTCAAATATATCAAATAACGATGCAAGACTCTCAAATTGACAATTAGTTCCTATGCCGTGTGACCTAGACTCACAAGACACGACACTAGAGACCCGGTTTTGCAATCGGGCTCTGATACCACCGTAGGATGTAGCACCCGGAATGCTAGGCACCACATCCCCCGCACTATAGCCCCTATCCACATATGAAATGGACAATCCATACATGAATCAAAGCTATAGCGAACGGGAGACAATAAAACAACACAAGGCTAGGCGGGTACCCTCAATTAAAACCAACCCAACAATCAGTTCAGAGTAAATAAAAGCGGAAGCAATAATATTCATTCGATATTTATAGGTACCATATTTATTTATTTACTAATAGGTACCATCAATTACACTATCAATACAATATCGTCTCCAAAATAGATAACAAGGCATGATACAAAATATCCCAAGTAGCTATACATGAACAAAATGTGGGAATGAAGTGTGCTAGACCCAAATTTAAAGACAACTGGAGTCTAAATTCCCGCCTAGCACGCCCTGCAAAACAACTGAAAAGTTGAGGTGTCAGTCCAACACAGACTGAGCGAGGGGTATAAATAAATATAAGCGCACAAACATGCAAGTCATAATCTCGGGTAATAATTTTTGGAAAACAATACAATTTAATAGAATAAAAAGGAATACTATCGCCCGAGTTTACAACTAATTCAATTTCAATTTAACCAATTCAATACAATCAATTTGTGGCCCGGTGAGTGGGGCAATTCTCCTACCTTACACCGACTGTGTACAATCAATCAATCAATTAATTATTACGTTATTAAGTGATCAAGCAATTTATTACTGTGCACAATTAGCAGTTTCAATGGCACCTTCTTCCTCCGGGTGATGGTGGGATTGCAAGGCCCCACCATCCAATCAATCTGGGCAGAGGGTACATGAATCCCTAAGCCCCGAATTCCTTCCTCCCCTAATCTCCTAGGGGGTTCAGGGTTCATCCCAATTTGGTGAGGATAGCTCTCGAGTTACCCGTCAGCCCATGCTTTCCCGGTTGGCTCGAGCCACTACCCTCGGGCCCACAGTGCAATACAATACTCGCCAAATCAATCAATCAATTAATCAATAGTTCGATAAATCCTTTAAAACCAATCTCGTTTGAAAATTATAAATATATAGATAGGTTTTGGCTCAAAATTTCAAATGGGGTTATACGGGTCCTATGTATCTAAAATTAAACCTCACCTGAACGACCCAAAAACAACCAAGGAAACAGCTCACGGGGCCTGCTCCTCGTCACCAGGAAGCTGGTCTGTGCAAGAAAGACAAATGTCCGTGAAACACGACTCAAAATGTACCAAATATGACGAACGGCGGAAATGCAACGTGATGACGGGAAAAATACAATGTACCATGAAAATATCGCGTTTTGACATGTATGCAATCTTATAATAGCAATTAGGGGTCAAAGAAGTGATTGGATGATGGTGGTGAAAATCGATTTTTATGCAGTAGCTTTTTGCTCTGCAGACGCTATGGGAACGGCCGTTCCGGCCTCCCTTTGAAAATGGGAAGGGCCGTTCCCATGGCCTTCAGAAACGCACTAGCGTTTTTTAAAAAGGGAAAACGTTTTAGCTGGGAACGGCCCTTCCGGCACACGGCCAAAATGGGAACGGTCGTTCCCAGTCTCGCTGGCCTGACTCCGAATCATGGGAACGGTCGTTCCAGTTTTAAACTGGGGTTGGGAATGGCCGTTCCCAAAATACGTGAGCAGCTGAAGAAGAACAGAAACAGAGCAGCAATGGAGTAACAACAATCAACCATCAAAAATGGCTTCAAGCCAAGATGTAATGCATATATTTGATGCAATAAACACACTAGCTTACATATAATCAATAACAATTCATTTAAACACTCATTTCCCATGTTAGATCATCCATAATCCATCATTACAAACCCACACACTCATTCATGTTCCAAGTCCATAATTCACAAGATATATGTATCAATCTCAAGCTCAAAGTTCATAAACATATTTCCAACAACAAATACACAATTTACTCAAACCATAACAAAGCCCTATCAATCACATATTTTCAAGAAAATCATCAAAGTCCCAAAATTACCTCAAATACAAGAAATGGAAGCTAGGATGAAGAAGTGATGATGATGATGCCTCAATAATCACAAATCCCACAAAAACTAACTTGAATGGATGAAATCTCCTCTCTTCAAAGTGAGGGTTTGGGTTCGGTTGGCAAGGGAAGAAAATGGAGCAAAGATGAAATGTTTGTATGAAATGGGAATGTAATGGTACGTGAATGCTGCTAAGAAAGGGGAAGAGATGGCCAATTTTGCAATTAAATCCTTCCATTTAATAAGTCATGCAATGAAGTCCACTTCCCTATTAATTGATCATTCAAGTCCGATGCAATTTAATCCCCAATTCATGAAAATGAGCAATTAAGGCCATAAAAGAATTATATCACATTCGGGAAAAATAATACACATTGCAATCACGTTCAATTTATGCGATAATTTTAATATGATATGAATTTTCAATAAAATACATAGAATATAATTTTATAAAATTATGTCATGCTATGGAAAATTAAAGAAATGAGCAATTAATAATTAAAATCTAACTCTCAAACGCACACGTGTCAATCATACCTGAATTGCCGAAAGCTGGGGCGTTACAACACGTGTGGTGTCGTTTCGATCAATCATTTGATCTTTCTAACAATACCCTTTGAACCTGGTATTTGTGTGTGACCCTCTAGGTTTAATTTCAGTTAGCAGTGAGCATAATTAATTAATACACTTTATCAATTAATTATCTCATAGATCACACGACCATAATCTAGCAACAAGTGTGTGACCCCTACCCAAAATGTGAATGTATATTCAAAAGAACCTTTCAGTCAATGACATCATGTGGGATACGATCGTCCTACCATCATATCTCTCGATTAAGATCTAGGGCATGGGAATATAGAGAGCCCTACTAATCTTAATCTTAAAACAAAGTTCCCTTTATATTCCATTTGTTCTCAATCCAAGAAAACCCAATTTTCTTGATGATATAACAACTGTAACACCCGAACGCAAGGTGTCACATCCCCCGCACCGAGACCCGACCCGAATATGAAATGGATGATCCATACCCGAGCCAAACCACGGCGAACGGGGACATACACACACTCTATGCTAGGCGGGACTAACCCTTGAACCATAAAATCAGAATAAACATTAAAGCGGAAGCAATGACTGATCCTAATAAAACAATGGCGTTCAAGCTCCAAAAATAAATCATAACCTCATCCAATTCCAATAGGGCTCAAAACATGTACGCTCCAATAGCAACGTTCATATACAATGATCACAAGTGCAAAATGTGAGTGTAAGACCAATAAACAAAAGGCTAGAAACGAAAACAAGACCTAGGACTCGAAATCCCGCCTAGCTCCCTTGACACCTGCACAAAACAACTGAAAGCCAAACGGGTTCAGTCCAAAAGGGACTGGTGGTTCACATGCAAGCTATAATCCCAAATGAGGTGAACAGAAATCATCAAAAAAGATTATAACGATTCATTTACATTAGATCAAGGTCATTAGTGGCCTGGCGAGTGGGCGTGCATTATCTCCAACCAACTCCTCGTGTAATTCATTAACATTCATTAACATTCATTCATTCTTTCTTTCTTTCTTTCTTTCTTTCTTTTCATGCATATCATTCTTTCGTGCGCATTCAATAACATTTACACCTTCTTCCTCCGGGTTGGTGGCGGGTTTGCAAGGCCCATCCACCCATTCATTGACCAAAAGGGGAACATGACTCCCCAGATGGCACTCAGCATCCATTCCTCGCTAACTCCTAACGAGGTCCGGTTACGCCGTTCATTGGTGGGACTAGTGTGAGGGTTTACCGTCAGCCCTTGCCTCCTCGGGTCCCCACTCACACCAAGCCCCTGGGCCCCATTCAGTGCATAACATTCATTCATTCTCGCCAAAACGTTAGGTAGGGTTCAAGAAATAAGGGTTTTACGTTTGCAATCATTTACTCGATAAAAGACTCAATATATATATCGTATTACTTTGGCTTAAAACTTTTCACATGGGGAGATAAATCGGGTCGTTTTATCTAAGTAGAAAAGAAACCCACCTTAAACGGCAACAAGGAGAACACACGAGCCTCAAAGACCGACCTCGTCTCCAACGGACTCAAAATCTGTGCAAGAGAGGTGAGGTGAGACTCAATATGACCAAATAAGACGCTCGGCTATGAAATGATTATGATATGAATGTATAAGAGACGCTATAATGTAATGAACACGTTCATGTGCACTATTAAAGTCTTAAAGACATATAAACATTAAATTCATTCATTTAATGAAGCATTCGTATTCAAACGAGTTCATATCCTTCATATTTCACGTCAAAGGAAATTTAAATTATATAATCTAGTCGTTCAATCTTTCATTCACTTTCATTCGAATCATAATTTCACATTTCAATTCAAGAATTTCAAATATAACGACCATAACACGTACTATATCACGTTTACAAATAGAGAATAGACAATTAATTACATTCAATTTAAAATTGGAAATTAGAAAGGAACATGAAATAAATAACAATTTAATTGTTAAGAATAGTGCCCTAGAAAGCCGATTAGTCATAATCCGTTTTGGGACTTTCCTGGTATCACAGACAATCTTTGAAAAATATACGATTGATTAATATCATAGGCAAACACTTCTTTATATGCTCTTGTTTGGTATGCGTTTACTTTAGCTGTGCATGTATGAGAACTCCCCTAATCCTGATGACTTTAGGACTCTACCATTTAGGTGAAATGGTTCATGAAACGAGCCCTATATCACATAAGTCATGATTAGTAAAATACTCCAAGCCGATGAGTCCTACAGACAGTGGGAGTGTCAACCTGACTCCTCTAAGGCTTGCTTGTGGGATCACGCCCTTAAGAAGGACCACCTTGTTTCATGGAGGTGTAAAGTGTATAGTTGATACGTGCGTGATACATGAGGGAGCTTACTTCAATAAGTAAGTTCACTGAGGTGCCCCGTGTGAGAAGATTCCTAAATGGGAAAGGAAGTTTCTATTTCAGGAAATGGAAACTTCCAGATTAGGAAATATCTCACGAGTCATTGATGTGATTAATTGATCCTTAGACTTGAGGTTCCATGTCACTTTATGAGTTAACTCTGTAGTCTTTGGTATAAGCTTTAAAGGGTGTCGCCTTAGACAACTGATTCAAGGCTTATGCTGGGGCTGCACAAGTGACTCATGAAAGTGAATGAGAATCAAGAAAGGACCTACACTTGCATATGCAAGGTGATCTCTTACTGTGTAAGTCATTCATATGCCATATGGAGTCCTTGGCCAAGGCAGTAGATCAAGACATCAAGAAAAGAGTTTCTTGGATTGAGATCAAATGGATATGAAATGTACTTAGCTTTAAGACCGGATTATTAGGGTTCTGATTATTCCCTTGCCCTAGATCTTGGTTGAGAGATAGTAAGTAGGAGGATTGTATCTCACATGAATCAATGACTTAAAGGTTCTGTCGAATCCGAACATTCCAATTCAGCTAGGGGTTAAACACCTGTTGCTAGACTATGGTTGTTTAATCTGTGGACTGATTAATTAATTAGTGAATTCTGCTAATTGAATTGAGAACCTAGAGGGTCATACACAACAACTTGGTTACATGAGTTGAGGCTTGAAAATGATTAAACGAGTTAATCGGGCCAAGAGGGTTCCACACTTGTGAACCACACGTGTGGCTCACGTGAGTGACACGTGTCCTTGTGACACGTGTCTCACACGTGTGTAAATATATGCGTATATTTATTCATGTGTTAATTAATTAATGTGATTAATTATTTAATAGACTTTGGTTTAATTTTGAATTAAAAAGAAAGTCTTATTTTGGAGAAAAATAATCTAGTTAATTAATTATGAATTAATTAATTAAATAAAAATAAGTTATTTATTTTAAATAAATAAAGTATAAAATTATCTAAAAATAGTTTGGATATTCTTAGCTCTCTTGAAAGTTGATTTGAATTTGAATTCAAGGTCAAAGTCAAAATTACTTGATGATCAAGTAAGAGGAGAGAGGGACCAAAATCCTAAGCCCATAAGGATTAGGGATTTTCGGCCACTTCCCTCCTATATATAGGGGAGCTCGAGCTCCCCTTAGAGCGAATCGAGAATTCTTTTGGTTCATGTGTTGAACACCATCCTTTCTCCAAGATAAACGAAACCCTAGGTTAAGCCTAAACACTAACTAGAGAACTAGCATCCTTACTAGTTAGATTGTAGCCAAGTTGGTGGACTATCTCTAGAGAGCTTCAAGTTAGAATTTTTGAAGATTCGAGCTTTACCAAAAAGTGGGGATCAAGCAAAACGTTCAGAAGGGATGATGAAACGATTCTGAACCCAACATGAAACGAATGAAAAAATCGAACCAAAGAAGATGGCGAAAACCGTTTGTCCATATCCTGAAGGATGAATTTTTTCACGAGGGTTTTGTGACTGGCAGTTTTCTACTTTCGCAAAACTGGGTTTCGAAGGGAGTTTCAATCATGCTTTTCTCGTTTCATGTTTCTTTCTTTATGTTATATTGTTAAGAACATCCCTAACATGATTTGAATCTAGGATGGTGTGGATTGCTATCCCGACAATGGATTCTGAAGTAGAAAGAGACTTTCGAGGGACGGGTTGTCAAGCCGCGAGAAGAGCGTTCTTGGGTGGCTTGAAACGCTTCAAGAAAGAATAAAAGAAAAGTAAGTTTTCTATCTCTACGAATTTGGTTACACGATTGCGAGTCCAAGGTCCTTTTGTTGGGAAAATTTTTTTAAATTCCGCTGCTTTCTGATTCGTGTTTTCCAACATTAATTTCCATAATTTAATTAAATCAAACAATATTTAATATATCATAAACATATATATAATATACATAATTACTTTATAGATATATATATATATATATATTCACATTTAGATCAAATTGATTCACGAATTTCGAATAACAATCATAACACGTAGCATAATAGGTTCATAATTATGAAATAGGCAATTGGAAACATTCTAGTCATATTCGGAAATTAAATAGCACAAATTAAAATAACACTTAAATTCTAAAATCAATTAATTCAAATAACATTTAAAATATAATAAACATATATATATAAATATATATATATATATACACGTACATTAATTCCCATGCATGCAAAATATATATATATATATATATATATATATATATATATATATCTACATATAATCATGCATGCATTTATTACACTATATATATATATATATATACATAAAGAAAATGCATGCAATTGATACTTATATATATATATAATTATAACTAACGCCATGCATGCAACTGAATTAGGAAGCAAATGAAAACCATGCATAACAGTTTGAAACTGGATTGTTTTGCAGTTCACGCAGGGGTCGCGCCATTTTCTTCATGAAATGGTAGCGGCCGCTACCCTATTTTTAGCCAATTTTCCTTCCAATTTCCGAATACGTGAGCAGCTTATATATGAGTCGCGGGCGCGACTCTAAATACAAGCGAATCGATCGCGGGCGCGACCTTCACAACGCAGCAACAAAAACGCAGACATACCCCTGTTTTCTTCATGAAAAGCAACAGCAAGATGCAACAACAAAAGGCCATATGATGCAGCAACAAAAAGGCAAGAGATGCAACAGTAAACCAACCCTAACATCTCCCATAAAGCCATGAAAACTGGTAGCAACGGCAAGGAAGAAACACAGCAGAAAATCAGTTCAAAAACAGGGCAAGAAATCCTCGAAAAACAGGGCATGACTGATCCTCTTCATCTAAACACATTCAGGTCACTTAAGTCATCCAATACGCAGCAAAACCACACCATTTCAACATATATATCAGTCCTAAAACAGTTCAAACATGAAAGGCAGTCATACGTGGTCATTTTATGAAATTTTCTCAAAGTGTCTTTAACTGATATCTCAAGACTACCTCAACTACCATGCAATTAATGATGATAAATGAGAAGAAGGTATCAAAACAATCATTTTCAGGCTTGGAATCAATCAAATCCATGCAGAAACGAAAGAGATCAACCAAAAGCTCTAAATCCCTTATTTTTTAATTCAGTCAAAATTCTCATGAAACCATGATCAAATTTGGGGATGAATGAATGAAAATGACTCATATTGAATGTACATAACATATCCAAGCTTACCTTGTGGATTAATGGAGGTTTGGAAGGAGATTTGAGCTTGAATCTCTTGGTAGGGCTGGAGCTACGGGAAAACTGGGAAGCAGATGATGTTTGGCCAATTTTGAGCAAGTGGGAAGGGTTATCTCGGTTTGGGGGGTTAATGGCTGAATAAAGGGTTGAGTTAGGGTTCCAAAAAGTCTAACCATGGTTAATTTGGTCAAGGTTTGAGCAAGATATGGTTATTTTAGTACAACAAGGTCAGTTTCGTCGCCGTTTCATTTTTCGGTTGAATATCGGGGGTTCAAATGACATTAGAAAAATATAAGGCTAAGTTTACTAAACTCAAATTTTCGTTACGAGTTTAGCGAAGTTGACGGAACTTGAATCCGAGTTCCCGAGCTCAAGATATTAAATACGGAACCAAGGGTGCGCTAATTGCTCGTTAGCCCCCGACTTGGATTCCAAAATTCAAATTAATTCGAAACACATGCAAATGAATCCGAAAATACGGAACGATCAAATATTCAAATACTAGACACGTATAAGTTCAGCATATTAAATTCGTACAAACATGCGGTATCAATTCATATAGAAACGAAGCACGTAAATGTCACTCATACGCAAAATAACAATAAAAGCCATAACATTAACATTAATAAACATTTAAATTCATATATAATATATTATATATAATAATGCATGCATTCGTATATATATATATGTTATAATACATGCATGCATATATTGTTTATAAACATAAAATGCATGCATACTTATTTCCATGCACACGTACACAAATATATATTTATATAAATATATTTATATTATATAAATATATTTAATATTAATAACATTAAATACAATAATTAACATTTAATACATTTAAAATAAAATTAAATATATAAAACACGTATAAATAATTATTTCGCGTAATTAAGGAGTACACAAGTTATTCACATAAATTAAAAATCAAATATTGCATATATTTCAATTAATCACTTATTTAACAATTAAACAATGAAATTTAATTATAGAAAACACTAAAAACCAATTAATTTGCGCAATAAGGTAAACACATATGTCATGCTATACAAAATAAGAAAAACGGGGCGTTACAACCACCTTGCGCAAGGATTTTAGAATGGAACATGAATGACTTGTGTAAGAAGAGATCATCTTGCTAAAGCAAGTGTAGGTACTTTACTGATTCCAACAATTCTCATATACCACTTGTGTAATCCCAACATAGGCCGTAATTCAGGTGTCTATTTGGCGACACCATTTTGAGCCTATATCAAAGATTATAGACTTAGCTCATATGAGACAATGTGGAATCTCAATTCTAAGGATTAATTCCTCACGTCATTGACAAGTGAGATATTTCATAATTTGGAAGTTCTAGTAAAGTCCTTTCCCATTTAGGAATCTTCTCAAGCAGGGCACCTCAGTGAACTTGTTCTATCAACAAGCACCCTTATGTATCATGAACGCATCATCGTATGCACTTATCACCCCATGAAACCAGGTGATCCTTCTTAAGTGTAGCGCCCAGAACAGTGGGCCACCACATCCCCTACACATAAACCCGAACCCACATATGAAATAGAAGTCCATACATGAGCCCAAGCCTAAGCGAACGGGAACCTACACGCACACACTAGGCTAAGCGGGGCTAAAACTCGAACAGAGTGCGCAAAACAAACGTATAAATATGCGGAAGCATCAAACAGGTTCTAAAAAGCTCGAACATATACGCACATTTATCATATATACATGGCCTCACGGCCTAAAAGAGATCAAGTAAATACATCAAATATCCATAATTCTCCAAAATATACAAGTCAGAATATCAAATACGTAAGAAGAGTATCTAAAAGCAGGAAACATGAATGCAACTCAACCTAGACACACAAGTACAAGACCGAGACTAGCACTTCCCCACCTAGCTCGAAACAACCTGCACTGAAGGTGGGAAAAGAGAGGGGTTAGTCTACAACTCGACTGAGTGAGGGGGCTAAACGTACACCCACACACGTATAATTATAACAGAGCATATAACAAAAGGATAGTTCACGAATCGAGGCTAGGGTTTTTCATACCAAATCATTTTCCAAAAGATAACATATAATACAAAAGCAAACCTGTCTCGATCCATATCCTATCAATACATAACATAAATAAACATACGGCGAGTACAGATTTCCCCTAACTCCTCAAAACATAACATAAAACCGAATTCATAACACAATTCTAACCCCACATCCATGGTGTTTCGGGAATCAAACCCTCTCCACCTACATTACCAACAAATACGGGGTAGCTAACCCACGATATGCCTTCCCCGGTTGTCCACCGAGGGCTCAAAGCACCATGCCTCCTCAACCTCTACGAGTCGCACGTGAGTAATTCAAATGAGAGCGTGCACATGGGTCATAACCGGCGACCCCATGGTCATCCCGGGTCTCCCTTACCTATGTCTCCGGGGCCCAACATACCATAACAAACCAAATTCTCATCTTTCAGGGCTCATCTCGCTCATACATATCATATACGAATAACGAATAAACGAATTCAAATCATAGCTTACATATGCTCATACTTATACCATTTTCACGAGCGTAAAAGTTATTACCAAGATCACAACATAGCTTAAGCACTCGTATTTAATATATAAAACATATATATTCGCATACGGGATGAGAAAGCAACACATATTCGGCCGTAGGTCACTTAACTAGTACAAAAGATCCTAACCTCACCTTGAACAACAATAGGAGAATAAACGGGGCAAAGAACCACCTAAACTTCGGGCTTGATAACGTCCGGAAGAGGCTATGAAACAAAAGAAGGCAAAACCCGAGACTTAGACTTAAATATTAACCATATAGACGCCCGGCGATGCATATGAATGTAATGCATGCACATAAAGTGAAAGAAAGTGCCACTTAAAGCGTTCAAGTTCAAATCACGTAAAACTCGTATCAAATAAATTCAGAAAATTAATTCAAAACATTTAACATATAGTATAACACGTTCACATAGCATATAAGTCATAAATGAATAAAAGAAGGCCTTAGAAATTACAAAACTGAACACGAAAGTCATGCATATAAGGGTTGAATTATGTAAGATCAAGTCATACAAGAACTAAATGAATTAACTCAATAATTAAATACATAACATATTTAATATTATAATATATATATATCACACATAATGGCAATATCATTATTACAATATAATATAGTCTGGATTGTATAAATATACATAAGTCAGACACAACAAGGCCATGCATGCATGCAAATCCATACCACAACCATATATAATATATACATGACCTGCATGCAGTAATAGGAATTGAAAATTAACAATCATATGCATGAAAACAAACAAGGAGCAAATAATGAACAACAAACAAAAGCAATGCATGCAGCAGGAGAGCAAGCACGACCTCGCGGGAACAAAGCTTTAGACATGCATGGCCGTACGTAACGAATTAATTTCAAAACAATTTCAAACCAAAAGTTCAGCACGGCCTTGTAGGTTTTTAGTTTGAAAACTGCACTGCGGTGCAAATAATTTCCCTAAACACCGAGAGTTATGCACGGCCTTGCGCCATGCACGCCTATTTGGTGCGCGGCCGTGCATCCCCTTCTTCTTCAAAATTAAAGTGCAGCAGCAGGCAGTTTCGAAGCAACAAAGGCAAGGCAAAGCAGAGCATAATGAACCAGAAGCAAATACCTGATGTAAGGCAAGGAAACAGCAGCAAAACGTCCCCAGATTCACATACAAGCAACCGGCAATCACAAGATGCGAGGAGAAGGTGCAAAAGCACAACAAAATCCAAGTTTCTTGAAATGAAAACTCAATCACATTAATGGCAACATCCAATTACCTCAACTACCATCAAAATCAAGTTCATACAACATTAAATGAAGCTCATGTGGCCACTTTTCATGCATTAAATCAAAAGAGATTACAAGAGAATGCATAAGAATTCAAAAAATGATCCTAACCCTTTTATTCATTCCCAAGCTTCAAAATCATATAAAACCTAGGTGAAATTCTAAAATTTGTGGATGGAAATGATCACATAAGGATTTAGATATCAAATATGTACTTACCCCTTGAAGTGTTGGAAAACTAGAGCAGAAACGCAGCGAAAATTTAAAATTTTTCCAAAAGATTGATCATGGACTTGGAATTCTCGTATCGTATCTTAGGGTGTTTAGAACCTTACGTAGATTGAAGCTTTCTAGTGATGTAAGTACCGCCTACTGAGCACCCTTCAAGCGGAATGTCCCTTGAACGGTTCTCGATAGATCCCAAAGCAGCAATCCTCTAAAGCGTATCCACACCAGTCCTAGAACACGATCAAGCAAGTGAGAATGTTAGTTCTATAACTTGTGTTAATGGCTAGGGTTTTTCTTTGAAAACTTTTCATTTATTTTTCTCAAAAACTTAACACTTCGTGAGTGTTGGTCTAAAGAATAAGAGAAGCAGCACCACTAGTATTTATACTAGTGTCGATCGAGCCCCTTAGGGTTTCCTAAACCTAATGGGCTTTGTTTTCTTGCTCACTAATTAACTAATTAATTATTTAATTTAATTAGAGAAAATAAGTTCCCAACTTGTTCTCCAAGTCTTACAAGAATAACTTTCTCTCTCCTACAATAGGAAGTTAGACTTTTCAACTTTCCCAAAGCTAAAAGTCAAGATTCAATAAATTAATTAATTATTTATTGGGTTAAGCTTGAGAAATAAAATCTTAATAATTAATTCAAAATTAATTAAAAGACTTAAATTAATTAATTATAATTTAATTAATTAATTCTTGAAAAGAATTCGCGTGTAATAAAATTACACGCTTAAAGACACGTACGTGCCACGTGTGCATGACACGTGGCAGCCACGTAGTGGCTACGTGTGACACGTGGTAGTCACGTGCTTTTGACACGTGGCAATGCCCACGTGTTGCTCGCTCTATTTCGATCAACAATTTGATCCTTCATTAATCATATTAACATCCTACCATAACCCTCGTGTCCTGGCATTTGTGTGTGAGCCTATAGGTTCATTATTCGATTAGCAGTGACAGTAATTAATACTAATTATTAATCACTTCACAGATCACATTATTGTAATCTAGCAATGGATGTGTGACCCCTAGCCGAATAACGAAATGAATCGAAGAACCTTTCAATCAATAACATACAGTGAAATACGATCATCCTACAACTCCATCTCTCAATCAAGAACTAAGGCATGGGAATATTCTCAGAACCTAAATATTCTTGATCTTTAAAGTTAAGTTCGTTTCATATCCATTTAGACCTCAATCCAAGAAAACCCCATTTTCTTGATGTCTTGATCTTTCATCCACCTTGGCCAAGGGTTTAAGTTTAATGGACTACGAACAACTCAATCAGTAAGAGATCATTCTTGTTCTTGCAGCAAGTGTAGGTCCTTTGTTGATTCTACTAATTCTACATATGCCACTTGTGTAATCCCAACATAGGTCGTGGTTCAGGTGTCTATATGGAAACACCCTTTTGAGCTTATATCAAAGATTACAGAGTTAGCTCATATGAGATATTACAGAATCTCAAGTCTAAGGATTAATGAATCACCTTATTGACCTGTGGAATATTTCCTAATCTGGAAGTTTCTAGGAGACTTCCTTTCCCATTTAGGAATGTTCTCACGTGGGACATCTCAGTGATGAAGTTCTAGTAACAATCACCCTCATGTATTATGAACGCAGCATCGTATGCACTTATCACTCCATGAAACTGAGTGATCCTTCAAAAGGACATAATCACATAAGCAAGTCTCAACAGAGTCAAGGTCGACACTCCCACTGTCTGTCGGACTCTCGACTTGGAGAAGTTTCTAATCCTCGCCTATGGAGTTAAGAACTTATTTCATGTGTCATTCCCATAACAAAAAAGTTCTTAACGGCCTCATCGGATTAGAGGAGTTCAATACATGCAAAAACACAGTCAACCCAAATAGACATAAAAAAGCACATAAAGAAGTGAATGCCTATGAACAAAATCATTTCGTTTATTATTCAAAGACTGTTTGTGATATTACAAGGAAATAGTAAAGCCAAAAGCTGCTTTAAGGGCACTATTCCTAACATGAAGATGATGGAGGAAAAATGAGATTAGAGCTCAAAATCTCAAGTTGGTGAATAGTGACGGGATTTGTTCTTGTTCTCCAAAAAGAGCTAGAAATCACTTCCTTTCCTTGTGTGGAACAAAGTGAAAGAGAGAGGGATGGTAGGGTATTGCGTTGGGGTCATGTGGATCTAGGTTTGAGGGTAATTAGTCAAGAATTGAGGGACTTATGTGCAAATTAGTGAAAGAAGGTCTTGTTGGCGCGAGGCTGACTTACGGGATGGTTTCGGGGTACCAAATGATTTTAGAAAAATACAAGGCTTGTTCCATTGCACTTGAATCACCGAAACGAGCACAGCAGTGGTCACGAAATTCGAATCCGAATTCCTGATCTCAAATTACACTACCCGAAACCCAAGGTGCGCTAAGTACATTTTAGCCTCCTTTAGGTTACCCAACAAAACAAATCCCGAAAACCTAACATATAAACCCGAAAACACATAACGAGCATAGCGTCTCATTCATAACTCATAAATCTCCAACATATTAAAGCGGCACAATATTTCGATCTCAAATCGAACACAAACGAAGCAAATTACCACAAAGTAGGTAAAATATTCAAATAATCAAAGAATTAAAATTAAATAATTCAAATAATGAAAATAAACAAGTAAAATAAATATAAAAAGCATAAATAATAATTTTAAATGTGCACATACATCATACCTGTACGGTCGATCAGTCGGGGTGTCACATTAAGGACATAATCACATAAGCAAGTCTCAACGGAATCTAGGTCGACACTCCCACTATCGGTCGGACTCATCGACTTGGAGAAGTTTCTAATCCTCGCTTATAGAGTTAAGAACTTATTTCATATGTCGTTCTCATTATGATAAAGTTCTTAACGGCCTCATCGGATTAGGTTCTAATACATGCGCACGTAATGAAAACATACAAAACACGTAATGGCACATAAAAAGTGTTCGCCTATGATTACAATAATTTGTATAGTACTCAAAGATTGCCTGTGATATAAGGAAAGTCCCAAAGCATACTAGCTTTCTAGGGCACTATTCCCAACATGGGGGTGCTTACTTATTTTATGTAGGTACACTGAGGTGTCCCGTGTGAGAAGATTCCTAAATGGGAAAGGAAGTTTCTATTTCTGGAAATAGAAACTTCCAGATTAGAAAATATCTCACGAGTCATTGATGTGATTCAGTAGTCCTTAGACTTGATATTCCACCAATGCTTTGTGGGCTAACTCTGTAGTCTTAGGCATAAGCTTTGAAGGATGTTGCCCAAGACAGTTGATTCAAGGCTTATGCTGGGGTTGCACAAGTGGCACATGGAAATCACATGAGAATCGATAAAGGACCTACACTTGCTTTAGCAAGTTGATCTCTTATTGTGTAAGTCATTCATATGCCATCTAGGAGTCCTTGGCCAAGGCAGTGGATCGAGATCAAGAAATGAGTTTGTTGGATCAAATGGATATGAAATGCACTTAACATTAAGATCGAGATTATTAGGGTTCTAATTATTCTCTTGCCCTAGATCTTGATTGAGAGATAAGATGTAGGAGGATCTTATTTCACATATGCTAATGACTTAAAGTTTCTTTCGAATTGAAACATTCTTATTCAGCTAGGGGTTATGCACCTGTTTCTCGACTATGGTAGTGTGATCTGTGGACACATTAATTAATACGGTATTAATTAATCGGGGTCACTGCTAATTAAATTATGAACCTAGAGGGTCACACAAAATGCCCGGTCACGAGGTTAAGGCTTGAATTGATTAAACGAGTTGATCAAATCAACGAAGTGCTGGAAAGGGACCACACGTGTGAAGCTCACGTGTAACGTTGTGATTAATTGAATAATTAATATTGGTTAATTATTTAATTTACTTTAATGTAATTGTGAATTATTATTAAGGTTCTAATTTGGAGAAATTGAGTCTAATAAATAATTAATTGTGAATTAATTAATTATTAGCATCAAGTTATTTATTATATATAAATAAATAATTAAATAAAATATCTAAAAGAGTTAGATATTATTTCTTGCAAGATAAATTGGTCAAAATGAAACTTTTGGTCAAAGTAGAGAGTCTTTCTCTCCAAGCAAGAATTCTCTTAGCTAGAAGGTTTAGGAAACCATGTCCTACAAGCAAAAGGGGTTCGAACCCCTTAACCTATTTATGCATGGGGTTCAAACTCCATAAGGGATTGATAGCAAATTCTCCTTCTCCAAATTATATCACACAAACCCTAGGAAGCCTAAACACTAAACATAGAACTAGCATCCTCCCTGTTTAGATCGTGATCGAGGTTGGTGTGGATTATTACTCTAGAGGGCCGCTATCGTGGATTCTTGAAAGATTCAAAAGGAGCTCGTGGGACTTACCGCTTGAAGCGGCCGCTACCCTATTTTCAGCCAATTTTCTTCCAATTTTCGAATACGTGAGCAGCTTATATATGAGTCGCGGGCGCGACTCTAAATACAAGCAAATCGATCGCGGGCGCGACCTTCACAACGCAGCAACAAAAACGCAGACATACCCCTGTTTTCTTCATGAAAAGCAACAGCAAGATGCAACAACAAAAGGCCATATGATGCAGCAACAAAAAGGCAAGAGATGCAATAGTAAACCAACCCTAACATCTCCCACAAAGCCATGAAAACTGATAGCAACGGCAAGGAAGAAACACAGCAGAAAATCAGTTCAAAAACAGGGCAAGAAATTCTCGAAAAACAGGGCATCACTGATCCTCTTCATCTAAACACATTCAGGTCACTTAAGCCATCCAATACGCAGCAAAACCACACCATTTCAACATATATATCAGTCCTAAAACAGTTCAAACATGAAAGCCAGTCATACGTGGTCATTTTATGAAATTTTCTCAAAGTGTCTTTAACTGATATCTCAAGACTACCTCAACTACCATGCAATTAATGATCATAAATGAGAAGAAGGTATCAAAACAATCTTTTTCAGGCTTGGAATCAATCAAATCCATGAAGAAACGAAAGAGATCAACCAAAAGCTCTAAATCCCTTACTTTTGAATTCAGTCAAAATTCTCATGAAACCATGATCAAATTTGGGGATGAATGAATGAAAATGACTCATATTGAATGTACATAACATATCCAAGCTTACCTTGTGGATTAATGGAGGTTTGGAAGGAGATTTGAGCTTGAATCTCTTGGTAGGGCTGGAGCTACGGGAAAACTGGGAAGCAGATGATGTTTGACCAATTTTGAGCAAGTGGGAAGGGTTATCTCGGTTTGGGGGGTTAATGGCTGAATCAAGGGTTGAGTTAGGGTTCCAAAAAGTCTAACCATGGTTAATTTGGTCAAGGTTTGAGCAAGATATGGTTATTTTAGTGCAACAAGGTCAGTTTCATCGCCGTTTCATTTTTCGGTTGAATATCGGGGGTTCAAATGATGTTAGAAAAATATAAGGCTAAGTTTACTAAACTCGAATTTTCGTTACGAGTTCAGCGAAGTTGACGGAACTCGAATCCGAGTTCCCGAGCTCAAGATATTAAATACGGAACCAAGGGTGCGTTAATTGCTGGTTAGCCCCCGACTTGGATTTCAAAATTCAAATTAATTCGAAACACATGCAAATGAATCCGAAAATACGAAATGATCAAATATTCAAATACTAGACACGTATAAGTTCAGCATATTAAATTCGTACAAACTTCCGGTATCAATTCATATAGAAACGAAGCACGTAAATGTCACTCATACGCAAAATAACAATAAAAGCCATAACATTAACATTAATAAACATTTAAATTCATATACAATATATTATATATAATAATGCATGCATTCGTATATATATATATGTTATAATACATGCATGCATATATTGTTTATAAACATAAAATGCATGCATACTTATTTCCATGCACATGTACACAAATATATATTTATATAAATATATTTATATTATATAAATATATTTAATATTAATAACATTAAATACAATAATTAACATTTAATACATTTAAAATAAAATTAAATATATAAAACACGTATAAATAATTATTTCGCGCAATTAAGGAGTACACAAGTTATTCACATAAATTAAAAATCAAATATTGCATATATTTCAATTAATCACTTATTTAACAATTAAACAATGAAATTTAATTATAGAAACACTAAAAACCAATTAATTTGCGCAATAAGGTAAACACATATGTCATGCTATACAAAATAAGAAAAACGGGGCGTTACAACCTCTCCCCCTTAAAAGAATCCGTCCTCGGATTCACTATCTGCTCAAAACAATTAATGAAGGAACCCCGTTCCTTACAAACAACAAGGACAGAATCCCCGTCTCTCCAACAACAATGAGAGAACCCCGTCTCTCAAAAGCAACAAAGAGAGAACACGGTCTCTCGCAAGTAAAGAGAGCACCCCGTCTCTCGAACGAAAATAAGAGAATCCCCGTCTCTTACAAATGACAACAAAGCAAGGAAGTCTCCAGTACTCCCGAGCAACACAACATAAAAAAATAATTAAAATCACGTAAAACGCCTAAAGCAGTTAATAGATATCATCCACGTTGATCAACAATTATTCCAAGTTAACATGATAGGGAATCAAAGCACATAACAGAAAACTATTTGAATTAAATTCGCATGGATGTGTGTATCATGGATGCTTCAGGTACCGTTCACCGTAGTTGCATAATTCAGAATGGTAAGTTTCGTTGCCCAAAGCGTGGTCTGCCCCGAAAGTGAATTCAATGCGCGACTCGTCTTTAAACTCTTCAGGATACCCCAATCAAGCAATGGATAGATCCTCTAGGGATTTCATTCTTTATCCCCTTCTGACTCATCCTGCTTCCAATCTTCTTCGATCTTTCGTCATTTCCCATAATCTTCTTTCAACCAATCAACTCTTTTTAATTAACCGAGCTTGACCTCCCCGAATCCCCTTGACCATCCGTCCCGAATTTCAGATCCATAGTTATTTCCTTCACCCATCTCGAAACCTAACCTACCATTGAAGATAACTACCCTTGGCGCCTCCAAAGGTTCATTCCCGACCTTAAAATACATGCTATACAAATCTCTTTCTTTCTTCCATTCAATTGGCCCCTTTTCACTCTCTTTAACTCTTTAGGGTGAAGTTTAGTATTCAGTCCCTAAAATTCCTTGACCGAAGAGAGGATGTTCTTGATGATTTTTGAAGTTTGATTTGAATCTTCCTAATGTTCATCCTTGTCAGTTTGTTGCTTCTGGAATCTCTTTCCAAATTCATTGAACCAAGCTTTATTAACAACATCTCCTTTCTACGGTAACTTGAATCGATTACCTCTTGCCATCGCAACGTAGGAGTTTCCTTAAACTCCCTCATAACTCCCTTGTCTTCCTAAATATATCTCCGTCATTTCTATTCATTATTTCTTCAACCACAACTTCAAGTTTAAGCTCTCCTCTCGGTCATCCTCTCCCCCTTAACATTTTATCGTTACACTTTGAACCTCATCAATCCTTCTTTCATCGAAATCCTCTCATCTTCTCTTTTAATTCCCTTGGTAATCGAAACCCCCTTCTCTATTCTTGTTCGATCCCAACACCCCCGAGAACAAATCTAATCTCACGTTCCTTCAGAGTTCCTTTTCGCCATCTTATCCTTTACTTGCAGTTCTTTATTTACCGAAAGTCATCTTCCTGGTTAGGTGTTACCCTATTATTTCTTTTTTCTCTTAACTCAGAGGTGGCCAGTCGAAAAGATACTTGATAAGTATGTGAAAGAATTTCCTACCAAGTAAACACTAAAATGGATGTCGGGTTAAAATGACGATGCATGTGACACACTTATGACAATTAAATATGCAGCACATCAGGGCAACGAAGTCAATTAAAAGTGCACGCACGAATATAAGTAAAGAAAAATAAATAATTGATGTGAAGTATGATGTACGTGCTATGAATGTTTTGGAACCTGTCACCAATGTGATAACTTGTTAGGTCGGTAGCTTTACTCGTTCCTCCAGTCACGAGGTTACTTTGACTTGCTGATTATTCCTTGTCTTTCCCACGGTCTTCAAATTTCCATGAATCTTGGTGCTTCACTTGCGTCTTCCATGATCCGAAATTGCAATTTCTTGATCCCTAATTCTTCCATGTTCACGGAGTTAGCATCCAAACTTCTCCTCGAAATTTGACCTTTACTTCTAATCGTCACCCCAATCAAGAATCCCGCGCTTATCCTTTGTGAATTTAATTCACCTCCAATTGCTTATACTTAAGCGCATGATTCCCTTACAAAAAGTCTCTCCCCGAGAATAATCCTTCAACCAGTCTTTGCCTTTCCTTACCGTTTCCATTTGTTGCTCCATATTTTCCAATTCAACCTCACAACATGACAATTCAGTTTGGATTTGGAAAATGAATTCAAATTCTGTCCTTAGCACTATCACCCTCCATGAATTGTAGTTATCCTATTACTTATCTTTCTTTAACTCCTTCTCGACTCGCTTCCCATCTTAGTCTAACTCCCGAGCAGCCGAATCCAACTTCTTCCCGATCTTGACTTCTAAAACTCAATTTCTAATCACTAAGCTTAGTCAAAAATCCTTCTTTGCCAACCCTTGGTTCATAACTCCTATCGAACCCATTTCATCTTGACTCCTCTTAATTATTGATACCTCTTCAACGATCCAAATCCGAAATCAAAATACCTTCGAGGTTTGTTCACTTCATTCATTAGGTTGAAAGATTTCGTTGAATTCAATTAAAGGTACCTTAAGTAATAGAGCAGTGTATATCGATCCTCTAAGTCATAACCATCTCGCGATCAATCCTTATTTCACCAAGTGTGCTTCTACCACCGCATCTTTAAATCCGGACCTTCTATTCCGAATCCTAACCCTTGAACTCTAGCGCCATCTAGAAAGCCCCACATCTCGAATTCTCCACATTCCTCCCGGGTGTATCCTTCCTATCTTCCATGCCTCAGAAAAAGCTTGCAATCGATCGTCTTTGTCATAGAACTTGGCCGTGGTTTGATATTATTATCATAACCTGTAATTCATAACTTATTTCGGAGATATATGCATGCGATTAATACATGCTCATGGCACATATTCAATATAGAATGCAACAAGTAATTTGACTAGATTAAAAGAAAGACAATATCATGTTCAAAATCGATGCAATGTGCACATTATCACATAGTTCCTATGCCGAACGACCTAGACTGACCCACACGACACGAGAGCCTGAGTTTTGCAACCCGTAGCTCTGATACCACTTAAGGATGTAACACCCGAGCGTAAGGTGTCACATCCCCGTACCGAGACCCGACCCGAATATGAAATGGACGATCCATACCCGAGCCAAACCACGGCGAACGGGGATATACACACACTCTATGCTAGGCGGGACTAACCCTTGAACCATAAAATCAGAATAAACATTAAAGCGGAAGCAATGACTGATCCTAATAAAACAATGGCGTTCAAGCTCCAAAAATAAATCATAACCTCATCCAATTCCAATAGGGCTCAAAACATGTACGCTCCAATAGCAACGTTCATATACAATGATCACAAGTGCAAAATGTGAGTGTAAGACCAATAAACAAAAGGCTAGAAACGAAAACAAGACCTAGGACTCGAAATCCCGCCTAGCTCCCCTGACACCTGCACAAAACAACTGAAAGCCAAACGGGTTCAGTCCAAAAGGGACTGGTGGGTATAAAAGCAGGGCATAGTAAATATATGATGGTAATTAAACATTCACATGCAAGCTATAATCCCAAATGAGGTTTTTAAAGAATTACCCAATTGGGTGAATAGAAATCATCAAAAGGGATTATAACGATTCATTTACATTAGATCAAGGTCATTAGTGGCCTGGCGAGTGGGCATGCATTATCTCCAACCAACTCCTCGTGTAATTCATTAACATTCATTAACATTCATTCATTCATTCTTTCTTTCTTTCTTTCTTTCTTTTCATGCATATCATTCTTTCGTGCGCATTCAATAACATTTACACCTTCTTCCTCCGGGTTGGTGGCGGGTTTGCAAGGCCCATCCACCCATTCATTGACCAAAAGGGGAACATGACTCCCCAGATGGCACTCAGCATCCATTCCTCGCTAACTCCTAACGAGGTCCGGTTACGCCGTTCATTGGTGGGACTAGTGTGAGGGTTTACCGTCAGCCCTTGCCTCCTCGGGTCCCCACTCACACCAAGCCCCTGGGCCCCATTCAGTGCATAACATTCATTCATTCTCGCCAAAACGTTAGGTAGGGTTCAAGAAATAAGGGCTTTACGTTTGCAATCATTTACTCGATAAAAGACTCAATATAAATATATCGTATTACTTTGGCTTAAAACATTTCACATGGGGAGATATATCGGGTCATTTTATCTAAGTAGAAGAGAAACCCACCTTAAACGGCAACAAGGAGAACACACGAGCCTCACAGACCGGCCTCGTCTCCAACGGACTCAAAATCTGTGCAAGAGAGGTGAGGTGAGACTCAATATGACCAAATAAGACGCTCGGCTATGAAATGATTATGATATGAATGTATAAGAGACGCTATAATGTAATGAACACGTTCATGTGCACTATTAAATCTTAAAGACATATAAACATTAAATTCATTCATTTAATGAAGCATTCGTATTCAAACGAGTTCATATCCTTCATATTTCACGTCAAAGGAAATTTAAATTATATAATCTAGTCGTTCACTCTTTCATTCACTTTCATTCGAATCATAATTTCACATTTCAATTCAAGAATTTCAAATATAACGACCATAACACGTACTATATCACGTTTACAAATAAAGAATAGACAATTAATTACATTCAATTTAAAATTGGAAATTAGAAAGGAACATGAAATAAATAACAATTTAATTGTTAAGAATAGTGCCCTAGAAAGCCGATTAGTCATAATCCGTTTTGGGACTTTCCTGGTATCACAGACAATCTTTGAATAATATACGATTGATTAATATCATAGGCAAACACTTCTTTATATGCTCTTGTTTGGTATGCGTTTACTTTAGCTGTGCATGTATGAGAACTCCCCTAATCCTGATGACTTTAGGACTCTACCATTTAGGTGAAATGGTTCATGAAACGAGCCCTATATCACATAAGTCATGATTAGTAAAATACTCCAAGCCGATGAGTCCTACAGACAGTGGGAGTGTCAACCTGACTCCTCTAAGGCTTGCTTGTGGGATCACGCCCTTAAGAAGGACCACCTTGTTTCATGGAGGTGCAAAGTGTATAGTTGATACATGCGTGATACATGAGGGAGCTTACTTCAATAAGTAAGTTCACTGAGGTGCCCCGTGTGAGAAGATTCCTAAATGGGAAAGGAAGTTTCTATTTCAGGAAATGGAAACTTCCAGATTAGGAAATATCTCACGAGTCATTGATGTGATTAATTGATCCTTAGACTTGAGGTTCCATGTCACTTTATGAGTTAACTCTGTAGTCTTTGGTATAAGCTTTAAAGGGTGTCGCCTTAGACAACTGATTCAAGGCTTATGCTGGGGCTGCACAAGTGACTCACGAAAGTTAATGAGAATCAAGAAAGGACCTACACTTGCATATGCAAGGTGATCTCTTACTGTGTAAGTCATTCATATGCCATATGGAGTCCTTGGCCAAGGCAGTAGATCAAGACATCAAGAAAAGAGTTTCTTGGATTGAGATCAAATGGATATGAAATGTACTTAGCTTTAAGACAGGATTATTAGGGTTCTGATTATTCCCTTGCCCTAGATCTTGGTTGAGAGATAGTAAGTAGGAGGATTGTATCTCACATGAATCAATGACTTAAAGGTTCTGTCGAATCCGAACATTCCAATTCAGCTAGGGGTTAAACACCTGTTGCAAGACTATGGTCGTTTAATTTGTGGACTGATTAATTAATTAGTGAATTCTGCTAATTGAATTGAGAACCTAGAGGGTTACACACAACAACTTGGTTACATGAGTTGAGGCTTGAAAATGATTAAACGAGTTAATCGGGCCAAGAGGGTTCCACACTTGTGAACCACACGTGTGGCTCACGTGAGTGACACGTGTCCTTGTGACACGTGTCTCACACGTGTGTAAATATATGCGTATATTTATTCATGTGTTAATTAATTAATGTGATTAATTATTTAATAGACTTTGGTTTAATTTTGAATTAAAAAGAAAGTCTTATTTTGGAGAAAAATAATCTAGTTAATTAATTGTGAATTAATTAATTAGATAAAAATAAGTTATTTATTTTAAATAAATAAAGTATAAAATTATCTAAAAATAGTTTGGATATTCTTAGCTCTCTTGAAAGTTGATTTGAATTTGAATTCAAGGTCAAAGTCAAAATTACTTGATGATCAAGTAAGAGGAGAGAGGGACCAAAATCCTAAGCCCATAAGGATTAGGGATTTTCGGCCACTTCCCTCCTATATATAGGGGAGCTCGAGCTCCCCTTAGAGCGAATCGAGAATTCTTTTGGTTCATATGTTGAACACCATCCTTTCTCCAAGATAAACGAAACCCTAGGTTAAGCCTAAACACTAACTAGAGAACTAGCATCCTTACTAGTTAGATTGTAGCCAAGTTGGTGGACTATCTCTAGAGAGCTTCAAGTTAGAATTTTTGAAGATTCGAGCTTTACCGAAAAGTGGGGATCAAGCAAAACGATCAGAAGGGATGATGAAACGATTCTGAACCCAACATGAAACGAATGAAAAAATCTAACCAAAGAAGATGGCGAAAACCGTTCGTCCATATCCTGAAGGATGAATTTTTTCACGAGGGTTTTGTGACTGGCAGTTTTCTACTTTCGCAAAACTGGGTTTCGAAGGGAGTTTCAATCATGCTTTTCTCGTTTCATGTTTCTTTCTTTATGTTATATTGTTAAGAACATCCCTAACATGATTTGAATCTAGGATGGTGTGGATTGCTATCCCGACAATGGATTCTGAAGTAGAAAGAGACTTTCGAGGGACGGGTTGTCAAGCCGCGAGAAGAGCGTTCTTGGGTGGCTTGAAACGCTTCAAGAAAGAATAAAAGAAAAGTAAGTTTTCTATCTTTACGAATTTGGTTACACGATTGCGAGTCCAAGGTCCTTTTGTTGGGAAAATTTTTTTAAATTCCGCTGCTTTCTGATTCGTGTTTTCCAACATTAATTTCCATAATTTAATTAAATCAAACAATATTTAATATATCATAAACATATATATAATATACATAATTACTTTATATATACATGTATTCACATTTAGATCAAATTGATTCACGAATTTCGAATAACAATCATAACACGTAGCATAATAGGTTCATAATTATGAAATAGGCAATTGGAAACATTCGAGTCATATTCGGAAATTAAATAGCACAAATTAAAATAACACTTAAATTCTAAAATCAATTAATTCAAATAACATTTAAAATATAATAAACATATATATATAAATATATATATATATATATACACGTACATGAATTCCCATGCATGCAAAATATCTATATATATATATATATATATATATATATGTATGTATATATATATCTACATATAATCATGCATGCATTTATTACACTATATATATATATATACATAAAGAAAATGCATGCAATTGATACTTATATATATATATAATTATAACTAACGCCATGCATGCAACTGAATTAGGAAGCAAATGAAAACCATGCATAATAGTTTGAAACTGGATTGTTTTGCAGTTCACGCAGGGGTCGCGCCATTTTCTTCATGAAATGGTAGCGGCCGCTACCCTATTTTCAGCCAATTTTCCTTCCAATTTCCGAATACGTGAGCAGCTTATATATGAGTCGCGCGCGCGACTCTAAATACAAGCAAATCGATCGCGGGCGCGACCTTCACAACGCAGCAACAAAAACACAGACATACCCCTGTTTTCTTCATGAAAAGCAACAGCAAGATGCAACAACAAAAGGCCATATGATGCAGCAACAAAAAGGCAAGAGATGCAACAGTAAACCAACCCTAACATCTCCCAGAAAGCCATGAAAACTGGTAGCAACGGCAAGGAAGAAACACAGCAGAAAATCAGTTCAAAAACAGGGCAAGAAATCCTCGAAAAACAGGGCATGACTGATCCTCTTCATCTAAACACATTCAGGTCACTTAAGCCATCCAATACGCAGCAAAACCACACCATTTCAACATATATATCAGTCCTAAAATAGTTCAAACATGACAGGCAGTCATACGTGGTCATTTTATGAAATTTTCTCAAAGTGTCTTTAACTGATATCTCAAGACTACCTCAACTACCATGCAATTAATGATCATAAATGAGAAGAAGGTATCAAAACAATCATTTTCAGTCTTGGAATCAATCAAATCCATGAAGAAACGAAAGAGATCAACCAAAAGCTCTAAATCTCATATTTTTGAATTCAGTCAAAATTCTCATGAAACCATGATCAAATTTGGGGATGAATGAATGAAAATGACTCATATTGAATGTACATAACATATCCAAGTTTACCTTGTGGATTAATGGAGGTTTGGAAGGAGATTTGAGCTTGAATCTCTTGGTAGGGCTGGAGCTACGGGAAAACTGGGAAGCAGATGATGTTTGGCAAATTTTGAGCAAGTGGGAAGGGTTATCTCGGTTTAGGGGGTTAATGGCTGAATAAAGGGTTGAGTTAGGGTTCCAAAAAGTCTAACCATGGTTAATTTGGTCAGGTTTGAGCAAGATATGGTTATTTTAGTGCAACAAGGTCAGTTTCGTCGCCGTTTCATTTTTCGGTTGAATATCGGGGGTTCAAATGACGTTAGAAAAATATAAGGCTAAGTTTACTAAACTCGAATTTTTGTTACGAGTTCAGCGAAGTTGACGGAACTCGAATCCGAGTTCCCGAGCTCAAGATATTAAATACGGAACCAAGGGTGCGCTAATTGCTCGTTAGCCCCCGACTTGGATTCCAAAATTCAAATTAATTCGAAACACATGCAAATGAATCCGAAAATACGAAACGATCAAATATTCAAATACTAGACACGTATAAGTTCAGCATATTAAATTCGCACAAACTTCCGGTATCAATTCATATAGAAACGAAGCACGTAAATGTCACTCATACGCAAAATAACAATAAAAGCCATAACATTAACATTAACAAACATTTAAATTCATATATAATATATTATATATAATAATGCATGCATTCGTATATATATATATGTTATAATACATGCATGCATATATTGTTTATAAACATAAAATGCGCATACTTATTTCCATGCACACGTACACAAATATATATTTATATAAATATATTTATATTATATAAATATATTTAATATTAATAACATTAAATACAATAATTAACATTTAATACATTTAAAATAAAATTAAATATATAAAACACGTATAAATAATTATTTCGCGCAATTAAGGAGTACACAAGTTATTCACATAAATTAAAAATCAAATATTGCATATATTTCAATTAATCACTTATTTAACAATTAAACAATGAAATTTAATTATAGAAAACACTAAAAACCAATTAATTTGCGCAATAAGGTAAACACATATGTCATGCTATACAAAATAAGAAAAACGGGGCGTTACAACCTCTCCCCCTTAAAAGAATCCGTCCTCGGATTCACTATCTGCTCAAAACAATTAATGAAGGAACCCCGTTCCTTACTAACAACAAGGAGAGAATCCCCGTCTCTCAAACAACAATGAGAGAACCCCGTCTCTCAAAAGCAACAAAGAGAGAACCCCGTCTCTCGCAAGTAAAGAGAGCACCCCGTCTCTCGAACGAAAATAAGAGAATCCCCGTCTCTTACAAATGACAACAAAGCAAGGAAGTCTCCAGTACTCCCGAGCAACACAGCACAAAACAATAATTAAAATCACGTAAAACGCCTAAAGCAGGTAATAGATATCATCCACGTTGATCAACAATTATTCCAAGTTAACATGATAGGGAATCAAAGCACATAACAGAAAACTATTTGAATTAAATTCGCATGGATGCGTGTATCATGGATGCTTCAGGTACCGTTCACCGTAGTTGCATAATTCAGAATGGTAAGTTTCGTTGTCCAAAGCGTGGTCTGCCCCGAAAGTGAACTCAATGCGCGACTCGTCTTTAAACTCTTCAGGATACCCTAATCAAGCAATGGATAGATCCTCAAGGGATTTCATTCTTTATCACCTTTTGACTCGTCCTACTTCCAATCTTCTTCGATCTTTCGTCATTTCCCATAATCTTCTTTCAACCAATCAACTCTTTTTAATTAACGTACCTTGACCTCCCCGAATCCCCTTGATCATCCGTCCCAAATTTCAGATCCATAGTTATTTCCTTCACCCATCTCGAAACCTAACCTACCATTGAAGATAACTACCCTTGGCGCCTCCAAAGGTTCATTCCCGACTTTAAAATACATGCTATACAAATCTCTTTCTTTCTTCCATTCAATTGGCCCCTTTTCACTCTCTTTAACTCTTTAGGGTGAAGTTTAGTATTCAGTCCCTAAAATTCCTTGACCGAAGAGAGGATGTTCTTGATGATTTTTGAAGTTTGATTTGAATCTTCCTAATGTTCATCCTTGTCAGTAGTTGCTTCTAGAATCTCTTTCCAAATTCATTGAACCAAGTTTTATTAACAACATCTCCTTTCTACGGTAACTTGAATCGATTACCTCTTGCCATCGCAACGTAGGAGTTTCCTTAAACTCCCTCATAACTCCCTTGTCTTCCTAAATATATCTCCGTCATTTCTATTCATTATTTCTTCAACCACAACTTCAAGTTTAAGCTCTCCTCTCGGTCATCCTCTCCCCCTTAACATTTTATCGTTACACTTTGAACCTCATCAATCCTTCTTTCATCGAAATCCTCTCATCTTCTCTTTTAATTCCCTTGGTAATCGAAACCCCCTTCTCTATTCTTGTTCGATCCCAACACCCCGAGAACAAATCTAATCTCACGTTCCTTCAGAGTTCCTTTTCGCCATCTTATCCTTTACTTGCAGTTCTTTATTTACCGAAAGTCATCTTCCTGGTTAGGTGTTACCCTATTATTTCTTTTTTCTCTTAACTCAGAGGTGGCCAGTCGAAAAGATACTTGATAAGTATGTGAAAGAATTTCCTACCAAGTAAACACTAAAATGCATGTCGGGTTAAAATGACGATGCATGTGGCACACTTATGACAATTAAATATGCAGCACATCAGGGCAACGAAGTCAATTAAAAGTGCACGCACGAATATAAGTAAAGAAAAATAAATAATTGATGTGAAGTATGATGTACGTGCTATGAATGTTTTGGAACCTGTCACCAATGTGATAACTTGTTAGGTCGGTAGCTTTACTCGTTCCTCCAGTCACGAGGTTACTTTGACTTGCTGATTATTCCTTGTCTTTCCCACGGTCTTCAAATTTCCATGAATCTTGGTGCTTCACTTGCGTCTTCCACGATCTGAAATTGCAATTTCTTGATCCCTAATTCTTCCACGTTCACGGAGTTAGCATCCAAACTTCTCCTCGAAATTTGACCTTTACTTCTAATCGTCACCCCAATCAAGAATCCCGCGCTTATCCTTTGTGAATTTAATTCACCTCCAATTGCTTATACTTAAGCGCATGATTCCCTTACAAAAAGTCTCTCCCCGAGAATAATCCTTCAACCAGTCTTTGCCTTTCCTTACCGTTTCCATTTGTTGCTCCATATTTTCCAATTCAACCTCACAACATGACAATTCAGTTTGGATTTGGAAAATGAATTCAAATTCTGTCCTTAGCATTATCACCCTCCATGAATTGTAGTTATCCTATTACTTATCTTTCTTTAACTCCTTCTCGACTCGCTTCCCATCTTAGTCTAACTCCCGAGCAGCCGAATCCAACTTCTTCTCGATCTTGACTTCTAAAACTCAATTTCTAATCACTAAGCTTAGTCAAAAATCCTTCTTTGCCAACCCTTGGTTCATAACTCCTATCGAACCCATTTCATCTTGACTCCTCTTAATTATTGATACCTCTTCAACGATCCAAATCCGGAATCAAAATACCTTCGAGGTTTGTTCACTTCATTCATTAGGTTGAAAGATTCTGTTGAATTCAATTAAAGGTACCTTAAGTAATAGAGCAGTGTATATTGATCCTCTAAGTCATAACCATCTCGCGATCAATCCTTATTTAACCAAGTGTGCTTCTACCACCGCATCTTTAAATCCGGACCTTCTATTCCGAATCCTAACCCTTGAACTCTAGCGCCATCTAGAAAGCCCCACATCTCGAATTCTCCACATTCCTCCCGGGTGTATCCTTCCTATCTTCCATGCCTCAGAAAAAGCTTGCAATCGATCGTCTTTGTCATAGAACTTGGCCGTGGTTTGATATTATTATCATAACCTGTAATTCATAACTTATTTCGGAGATATATGCATGCGATTAATACATGCTCATGGCACATATTCAATATAGAATGCAACAAGTAATTTGACTAGATTAAAAGAAAGACAATATCATGTTCAAAATCGATGCAATGCGCACATTATCACATAGTTCCTATGCCGAACGACCTAGACTGACCCACACGACACGAGAGCCTGAGTTTTGCAACCCGTAGCTCTGATACCACTTAAGGATGTAACACCCGAGCGCAAGGTGTCACATCCCCCGCACCGAGACCCGACCCGAATATGAAATGGACGATCCATACCCGAGCCAAACCACGGCGAATGGGGACATACACACACTCTATGCTAGGCGGGACTAACCCTTGAACCATAAAATCAGAATAAACATTAAAGCGGAAGCAATGACTGATCCTAATAAAACAATGGCGTTCAAGCTCCAAAAATAAATCATAACCTCATCCAATTCCAATAGGGCTCAAAACATGTACGCTCCAATAGCAACGTTAATATACAATGATCACAAGTGCAAAATGTGAGTGTAAGACCAATAAACAAAAGGCTAGAAACGAAAACAAGACCTAGGACTCGAAATCCCGCCTAGCTCCCCTGACACCTGCACAAAACAACTGAAAGCCAAACGGGTTCAGTCCAAAAGGGACTGGTGGGTATAAAAGCAGGGCATAGTAAATATATGACGGTAATTAAACATTCACATGCAAGCTATAATCCCAAATGAGGTTTTTAAAGAATTTCCCAATTGGGTGAATAGAAATCATCAAAAGGGATTATAACGATTCATTTACATTAGATCAAGGTCATTAGTAGCCTGGCGAGTGGGCGTGCATTATCTCCAACCAACTCCTTGTGTAATTCATTAACATTCATTAACATTCATTCATTCATTCTTTCGTTCTTTCTTTCTTTCTTTTCATGCATATCATTCTTTCGTGCGCATTCAATAACATTTACACCTTCTTCCTCCGGGTTGGTGGCGGGTTTGCAAGGCCCATCCACCCATTCATTGACCAAAAGGGGAACATGACTCCCCAGATGGCACTCAGCATCCATTCCTCGCTAACTCCTAATGAGGTCCGGTTACGCCATTCATTGGTGGGACTAGTGTGAGGGTTTACCGTCAGCCCTTGCCTCCTCGGGTCCCCACTCACACCAAGCCCCTGGGCCCCATTCAGTACATAACATTCATTCATTCTCGCCAAAACGTTTAGGTAGGGTTCAAGAAATAAGGGCTTTACGTTTGCAATCATTTACTCGATAAAAGACTCAATATATATATATCGTATTACTTTGGCTTAAAACTTTTCACATGGGGAGATATATCGGGTCGTTTTATCTAAGTAGAAGAGAAACCCATCTTAAACGGCAATAAGGAGAACACTCGAGCCTCACAGACCGGCCTCGTCTCCAACGGACTCAAAATCTGTGCAAGAGAGGTGAGGTGAGACTCAATATGACCAAATAAGATGCTCGGCTATGAAATGATTATGATATGAATGTATAAGAGATGCTATAATGTAATGAACACGTTCATGTGCACTATTAAAGTCTTAAAGACATATAAACATTAAATTCATTCATTTAATGAAGCATTCGTATTCAAACGAGTTCATATCCTTCATATTTCACGTCAAAGGAAATTTAAATTATATAATCTAGTCGTTCAATCTTTCATTCACTTTCATTCGAATCATAATTTCACATTTCAATTCAAGAATTTCAAATATAACGACCATAACACGTACTATATCACGTTTACAAATAAAGAATAGACAATTAATTACATTCAATTTAAAATTGGAAATTAGAAAGGAACATGAAATAAATAACAATTTAATTGTTAAGAATAGTGCCCTAGAAAGCCGATTAGTCATAATCCGTTTTGGGACTTTCCTGGTAACACAGACAATCTTTGAATAATATACGATTGAATAATATCATAGGCAAACACTTCTTTATATGCTCTTGTTTGGTATGCGTTTACTTTAGCTGTGCATGTATGAGAACTCCCCTAATCCTGATGACTTTAGGACTCTACCATTTAGGTGAAATGGTTCATGAAACGAGCCCTATATCACATAAGTCATGATTAGTAAAATACTCCAAGCCGATGAGTCCTACAGACAGTGGGAGTGTCAACCTGACTCCTCTAAGGCTTGCTTGTGGGATCACGCCCTTAAGAAGGACCACCTTGTTTCATGGAGGTGCAAAGTGTATAGTTGATACATGCGTGATACATAAGGGAGCTTACTTCAATAAGTAAGTTCACTGAGGTGCCCCGTGTGAGAAGATTCCTAAATGGGAAAGGAAGTTTCTATTTCAGGAAATGGAAACTTCCAGATTAGGAAATATCTCACGAGTCATTGATGTGATTAATTGATCCTTAGACTTGAGGTTCCTTGTCACTTTATGAATTAACTCTGTAGTCTTTGGTATAAGCTTTAAAGGGTGTCGCCTTAGACAACTGATTCAAGGCTTATGCTGGGGCTGCACAAGTGACTCATGAAAGTGAATGAGAATCAAGAAAGGACCTACACTTGCATATGCAAGGTGATCTCTTACTGTGTAAGTCATTCATATGCCATATGGAGTCCTTGGCCAAGGCAGTAGATCAAGACATCAAGAAAAGAGTTTCTTGGATTGAGATCAAATGGATATGAAATGTACTTAGCTTTAAGACCGGATTATTAGGGTTCTGATTATTCCCTTGCCCTAGATCTTGGTTGAGAGATAGTAAGTAGGAGGATTGTATCTCACATGAATCAATGACTTAAAGGTTCTGTCGAATCCGAACATTCCAATTCAGCTAGGGGTTAAACACCTGTTGCTAGACTATGGTCGTTTAATCTGTGGACTGATTAATTAATTAGTGAATTAATTAATTAGGGTCACTGCTAATTGAATTGAGAACCTAGAGGGTCACACACAACAACTTGGTTACATGAGTTGAGGCTTGAAAATGATTAAACGAGTTAATCGGGCCAAGAGGGTTCCACACTTGTGAACCACACGTGTGGCTCACGTGAGTGACACGTGTCTCACACGTGTGTAAATATATGTGTATATTTATTCATGTGTTAAATAATTAATGTGATTAATTATTTAATAGACTTTGGTTTAATTTTGAATTAAAAAGAAAGTCTTATTTTGGAGAAAAATAATCTAGTTAATTAATTGTGAATTAATTAATTAGATAAAAATAAGTTATTTATTTTAAATAAATAAAGTATAAAATTATCTAAAAATAGTTTGGATATTTTTAGCTCTCTTGAAAGTTGATTTGAATTTGAATTCAAGGTCAAAGTCAAAATTACTTGATGATCAAGTAATAGGAGAGAGGGACCAAAATCCTAAGCCCATAAGGATTAGGGATTTTCGGCCACTTCCCTCCTATATATAGGAGAGCTCGAGCTCCCCTTAGAGCGAATCGAGAATTCTTTTGGTTCATGTGTTGAACACCATCCTTTCTCCAAGATAAACGAAACCCTAGGTTAAGCCTAAACACTAACTAGAGAACTAGCATCCTTACTAGTTAGATTGTAGCCAAGTTGGTGGACTATCTCTAGAGAGCTTCAAGTTACAATTTTTGAAGATTCGAGCTTTACCGAAAAGTGGGGATCAAGCAAAACGATCAGAAGGGATGATGAAACAATTCTGAACCCAACATGAAATGAATGAAAAAATCGAACCAAAGAAGATGGCGAAAACCGTTCGTCCATATCCTGAAGGATGAATTTTTTCACGAGGGTTTTGTGACTGGCAGTTTTCTACTTTCGCAAAACTGGGTTTCGAAGGGAGTTTCAATCATGCTTTTCTCGTTTCATGTTTCTTTCTTTATGTTATATTGTTAAGAACATCCCTAACATGATTTGAATCTAGGATGGTGTGGATTGCTATCCCGACAATGGATTCTGAAGTAGAAAGAGACTTTCGAGGGACGGGTTGTCAAGCCGCGAGAAGAGCGTTCTTGGGTGGCTTGAAACGCTTCAAGAAAGAATAAAAGAAAAGTAAGTTTTCTATCTCTACGAATTTGGTTACACGATTGCGAGTCCAAGGTCCTTTTGTTGGGAAAATTTTTTTAAATTCCGCTGCTTTCTGATTCGTGTTTTCCAACATTAATTTCCATAATTTAATTAAATCAAACAATATTTAATATATCATAAACATATATATAATATACATAATTACTTTATAGATATATATATATATATATATATATATTCACATTTAGATCAAATTGATTCACGAATTTCGAATAACAATCATAACACGTAGCATAATAGGTTCATAATTATGAAATAGGCAATTGGAAACATTCTAGTCATATTCGGAAATTAAATAGCACAAATTAAAATAACACTTAAATTCTAAAATCAATTAATTCAAATAACATTTAAAATATAATAAACATATATATATAAATATATATATATATATACACGTACATTAATTCCCATGCATGCAAAATATATATATATATATATATATATATATCTACATATAATCATGCATGCATTTATTACACTATATATATATATATATATATATATACATAAAGAAAATGCATGCAATTGATACTTATATATATATATAATTATAACTAACGCCATGCATGCAACTGAATTAGGAAGCAAATGAAAACCATGCATAACAGTTTGAAACTGGATTGTTTTGCAGTTCACGCAGGGGTCGCGCCATTTTCTTCATGAAATGGTAGCGGCCGCTACCCTATTTTTAGCCAATTTTCCTTCCAATTTCCGAATACGTGAGCAGCTTATATATGAGTCGCGGGCGCGACTCTAAATACAAGCGAATCGATCGCGGGCGCGACCTTCACAACGCAGCAACAAAAACGCAGACATACCCCTGTTTTCTTCATGAAAAGCAACAGCAAGATGCAACAACAAAAGGCCATATGATGCAGCAACAAAAAGGCAAGAGATGCAACAGTAAACCAACCCTAACATCTCCCATAAAGCCATGAAAACTGGTAGCAACGGCAAGGAAGAAACACAGCAGAAAATCAGTTCAAAAACAGGGCAAGAAATCCTCGAAAAGCAGGGCATGACTGATCCTCTTCATCTAAACACATTCAGGTCACTTAAGTCATCCAATACGCAGCAAAACCACACCATTTCAACATATATATCAGTCCTAAAACAGTTCAAACATGAAAGGCAGTCATACGTGGTCATTTTATGAAATTTTCTCAAAGTGTCTTTAACTGATATCTCAAGACTACCTCAACTACCATGCAATTAATGATGATAAATGAGAAGAAGGTATCAAAACAATCATTTTCAGGCTTGGAATCAATCAAATCCATGCAGAAACGAAAGAGATCAACCAAAAGCTCTAAATCCCTTATTTTTGAATTCAGTCAAAATTCTCATGAAACCATGATCAAATTTGGGGATGAATGAATGAAAATGACTCATATTGAATGTACATAACATATCCAAGCTTACCTTGTGGATTAATGGAGGTTTGGAAGGAGATTTGAGCTTGAATCTCTTGGTAGGGCTGGAGCTACGGGAAAACTGGGAAGCAGATGATGTTTGGCCAATTTTGAGCAAGTGGGAAGGGTTATCTCGGTTTTGGGGGTTAATGGATGAATAAAGGGTTGAGTTAGGGTTCCAAAAAGTCTAACCATGGTTAATTTGGTCAAGGTTTGAGCAAGATATGGTTATTTTAGTGCAACAAGGTCAGTTTCGTCGCCGTTTCATTTTTCGGTTGAATATCGGGGGTTCAAATGACGTTAGAAAAATATAAGGCTAAGTTTACTAAACTCGAATTTTCGTTACGAGTTTAGCGAAGTTGACGGAACTCGAATCAGAGTTCCCGAGCTCAAGATATTAAATACGGAACCAAGGGTGCGCTAATTGCTCGTTAGCCCCCGACTTGGATTCCAAAATTCAAATTAATTCGAAACACATGCAAATGAATCCAAAAATACGAAACGATCAAATATTCAAATACTAGACACGTATAAGTTCAGCATATTAAATTCGCACAAACATGCGGTATCAATTCATATAGAAACGAAGCACGTAAATGTCACTCATACGCAAAATAACAATAAAAGCCATAACATTAACATTAATAAACATTTAAATTCATATATAATATATTATATATAATAATGCATGCATTCGTATATATATATATGTTATAATACATGCATGCATATATTGTTTATAAACATAAAATGCATGCATACTTATTTCCATGCACACGTACACAAATATATATTTATATAAATATATTTATATTATATAAATATATTTAATATTAATAACATTAAATACAATAATTAACATTTAATACATTTAAAATAAAATTAAATATATAAAACACGTATAAATAATTATTTCGCGTAATTAAGGAGTACACAAGTTATTCACATAAATTAAAAATCAAATATTGCATATATTTCAATTAATCACTTATTTAACAATTAAACAATGAAATTTAATTATAGAAAACACTAAAAACCAATTAATTTGCGCAATAAGGTAAACACATATGTCATGCTATACAAAATAAGAAAAACGGGGCGTTACAACCACCTTGCGCAAGGATTTTAGAATGGAACATGAATGACTTGTGTAAGAAGAGATCATCTTGCTAAAGCAAGTGTAGGTACTTTACTGATTCCAACAATTCTCATATACCACTTGTGTAATCCCAACATAGGCCGTAATTCAGGTGTCTATTTGGCGACACCATTTTTAGCCTATATCAAAGATTATAGACTTAGCTCATATGAGACAATGTGGAATCTCAATTCTAAGGATTAATTCCTCACGTCATTGACAAGTGAGATATTTCATAATTTGGAAGTTCTAGTAAAGTCCTTTCCCATTTAGGAATCTTCTCAAGCAGGGCACCTCAGTGAACTTGTTCTATCAACAAGCACCCTTATGTATCATGAACGCATCATCGTATGCACTTATCACCCCATGAAACCAGGTGATCCTTCTTAAGTGTAGCGCCCGGAACAGTGGGCCACCACATCCCCTACACATAAACCCGAACCCACATATGAAATAGAAGTCCGTACATGAGCCCAAGCCTAAGCGAACGGGAACCTACACGCACACACTAGGCTAAGCGGGGCTAAAACTCGAACAGAGTGCGTAAAACAAACGTATAAATATGCGGAAGCATCAAACAGGTTCTAAAAAGCTCGAACATATACGCACATTTATCATATATACATGGCCTCACGGCCTAAAAGAGATCAAGTAAATACATCAAATATCCATAATTCTCCAAAATATACAAGTCAGAATATCAAATACGTAAGAAGAGTATCTAAAAGCAGGAAATATGAATGCAACTCAACCTAGACACACAAGTACAAGACCGAGACTAGCACTTCCCCACCTAGCTCGAAACAACCTGCACTGAAGGTGGGAAAAGAGAGGGGTTAGTCTACAACTCGACTGAGTGAGGGGGCTAAACGTACACCCACACACGTATAATTATAACAGAGCATATAACAAAAGGATAGTTCACGAATCAAGGCTAGGGTTTTTCATACCAAATCATTTTCCAAAAGATAACATATAATACAAAAGCAAACCTGTCTCGATCCATATCCTATCAATACATAACATAAATAAACATACGGCGAGTACAGATTTCCCCTAACTCCTCAAAACATAACATAAAACCGAATTCATAACACAATTCTAACCCCACATCCATGGTGTTTCGGGAATCAAACCCTCTCCACCTACATTACCAACACATACGGGGTAGCTAACCCACGATATGCCTTTCCCGGTTGTCCACCGAGGGCTCAAAGCACCATGCCTCCTCAACCTCCACGAGTCGCACGTGAGTAATTCAAATGAGAGCGTGCACATGGGTCATAACCGGCGACCCCATGGTCATCCCGGGTCTCCCTTACCTACGTCTCCGGGGCCCAACATACCATAACAAACCAAATTCTCATCTTTCAGGGCTCATCTCGCTCATACATATCATATACGAATAACGAATAAACGAATTCAAATCATAGCTTACATATGCTCATACTTATACCATTTTCACGAGCGTAAAAGTTATTACCAAGATCACAACATAGCTTAAGCACTCGTATTTAATATATAAAACATATATATTCGCATACGGGATGAGAAAGCAACACATATTCGGCCGTAGGTCACTTAACTAGTACAAAAGATCCTAACCTCACCTTGAACAACAATAGGAGAATAAACGGGGCAAAGAACCACCTAAACTTCGGGCTTGATAACGTCCGGAAGAGGCTATGAAACAAAAGAAGGCAAGACCCGAGACTTAGACTTAAATATTAACCATATAGACGCCCGGCGATGCATATGAATGTAATGCATGCACATAAAGTGAAAGAAAGTGCCACTTAAAGCGTTCAAGTTCAAATCACGTAAAACTCGTATCAAATAAATTCAGAAAATTAATTCAAAACATTTAACATATAGTATAACACGTTCACATAGCATATAAGTCATAAATGAATAAAAGAAGGCCTTAGAAATTACAAAACTGAACACGAAAGTCATGCATATAAGGGTTGAATTATGTAAGATCAAGTCATACAAGAACTAAATGAATTAACTCAATAATTAAATACATAACATATTTAATATTATAATATATATATATCACACATAATGGCAATATCATTATTACAATATAATATAGTCTGGATTGTATAAATATACATAAGTCAGACACAACAAGGCCATGCATGCATGCAAATCCATACCACAACCATATATAATATATACATGACCTGCATGCAGTAATAGGAATTGAAAATTAACAATCATATGCATGAAAACAAACAAGGAGCAAATAATGAACAACAAACAAAAGCAATGCATGCAGCAGGAGAGCAAGCACGACCTCGCGGGAACAAAGCTTTAGACATGCATGGCCGTACGTAACGAATTAATTTCAAAACAATTTCAAACCAAAAGTTCAGCACGGCCTTGTAGGTTTTTAGTTTGAAAACTGCACGGCGGTGCAAATAATTTCCCTAAACACCGAGAGTTATGCACGGCCTTGCGCCATGCACGCCTATTTGGTGCGCGGCCGTGCATCCCCTTCTTCTTCAAAATTAAAGTGCAGCAGCAGGCAGTTTCGAAGCAACAAAGGCAAGGCAAAGCAGAGCATAATGAACCAGAAGCAAATACCTGATTTAAGGCAAGGAAACAGCAGCAAAACGTCCCCAGATTCACATACAAGCAACCGGCAATCACAAGATGCGAGGAGAAGGTGCAAAAGCACAACAAAATCCAAGTTTCTTGAAATGAAAACTCAATCACATTAATGGCAACATCCAATTACCTCAACTACCATCAAAATCAAGTTCATACAACATTAAATGAAGCTCATGTGGTCACTTTTCATGCATTAAATCAAAAGAGATTACAAGAGAATGCGTAAGAATTCAAAAAATGATCCTAACCCTTTTATTCATTCCCAAGCTTCAAAATCATATAAAACCTAGGTGAAAATCTAAAATTTGTGGATGGAAATGATCACATAAGGATTTAGATATCAAATATGTACTTACCCCTTGAAGTGTTGGAAAACTAGAGCAGAAACGCAGCGAAAATTTAAAATTTTTCCAAAAGATTGATCATGGACTTGGAATTCTCGTATCGTATCTTAGGGTGTTTAGAACCTTACGTAGATTGAAGCTTTCTAGTGATGTAAGTACCGCCTACTGAACACCCTTCAAGCGGAATGTCCCTTGAACGGTTCTCGATAGATCCCAAAGCAGCAATCCTCTAAAGCGTATCCACACCAGTCCTAGAACACGATCAAGCAAGTGAGAATGTTAGTTCTATAACTTGTGTTAATGGCTAGGGTTTTTCTTTGAAAACTTTTCATTTATTTTTCTCAAAAACTTAACACTTCGTGAGTGTTGGTCTAAAGAATAAGAGAAGCAGCACCACTAGTATTTATACTAGTGTCGATCGAGCCCCTTAGGGTTTCCTAAACCTAATGGGCTTTGTTTTCTTGCTCACTAATTAACTAATTAATTATTTAATTTAATTAGAGAAAATAAGTTCCCAACTTGTTCTCCAAGTCTTGCAAGAATAACTTTCTCTCTCCTACAATAGGAAGTTAGACTTTTCAACTTTCCCAAAGCTAAAAGTCAAGATTCAATAAATTAATTAATTATTTATTGGGTTAAGCTTGAGAAATAAAATCTTAATAATTAATTCAAAATTAATTAAAAGACTTAAATTAATTAATTATAATTTAATTAATTAATTCTTGAAAAGAATTCGCGTGTAATAAAATTACACGCTTAAAGACACGTACGTGCCACGTGTGCATGACACGTGGCAGCCACGTAGTGGCTACGTGTGACACGTGGTAGTCACGTGCTTTTGACACGTGGCAATGCCCACGTGTTGCTCGCTCTATTTCGATCAACAATTTGATCCTTCATTAATCATATTAACATCCTACCATAACCCTCGTGTCCTGGCATTTGTGTGTGAGCCTATAGGTTCATTATTCGATTAGCAGTGACAGTAATTAATACTAATTATTAATCACTTCACAGATCACATTATTGTAATCTAGCAATGGATGTGTGACCCCTAGCCGAATAACGAAATGAATCGAAGAACCTTTCAATCAATAACATACAGTGAAATACGATCATCCTACAACTCCATCTCTCAATCAAGAACTAAGGCATGGGAATATTCTCAGAACCTAAATATTCTTGATCTTTAAAGTTAAGTTCGTTTCATATCCATTTAGACCTCAATCCAAGAAAACCCCATTTTCTTGATGTCTTGATCTTTCATCCACCTTGGCCAAGGGTTTAAGTTTAATGGACTACGAACAACTCAATCAGTAAGAGATCATTCTTGTTCTTGCAGCAAGTGTAGGTCCTTTGTTGATTCTACTAATTCTACATATGCCACTTGTGTAATCCCAACATAGGTCGTGGTTCAGGTGTCTATATGGAAACACCCTTTTGAGCTTATATCAAAGATTACAGAGTTAGCTCATATGAGATATTACAGAATCTCAAGTCTAAGGATTAATGAATCACCTTATTGACCTGTGGAATATTTCCTAATCTGGAAGTTTCTAGGAGACTTCCTTTCCCATTTAGGAATGTTCTCACGTGGGACATCTCAGTGATGAAGTTCTAGTAACAATCACCCTCATGTATTATGAACGCAGCATCGTATGCACTTATCACTCCATGAAACTGAGTGATCCTTCAAAAGGACATAATCACATAAGCAAGTCTCAACAGAGTCAAGGTCGACACTCCCACTGTCTGTCGGACTCTCGACTTGGAGAAGTTTCTAATCCTCGCCTATGGAGTTAAGAACTTATTTCATGTGTCATTCCCATAACAAAAAAGTTCTTAACGGCCTCATCGGATTAGAGGAGTTCAATACATGCAAAAACACAGTCAACCCAAATAGACATAAAAAAGCACATAAAGAAGTGAATGCCTATGAACAAAATCATTTCGTTTATTATTCAAAGACTGTTTGTGATATTACAAGGAAATAGTAAAGCCAAAAGCTGCTTTAAGGGCACTATTCCTAACATGAAGATGATGGAGGAAAAATGAGATTAGAGCTCAAAATCTCAAGTTGGTGAATAGTGACGGGATTTGTTCTTGTTCTCCAAAAAGAGCTAGAAATCACTTCCTTTCCTTGTGTGGAACAAAGTGAAAGAGAGAGGGATGGTAGGGTATTGCGTTGGGGTCATGTGGATCTAGGTTTGAGGGTAATTAGTCAAGAATTGAGGGACTTATGTGCAAATTAGTGAAAGAAGGTCTTGTTGGCGCGAGGCTGACTTACGGGATGGTTTCGGGGTACCAAATGATTTTAGAAAAATACAAGGCTTGTTCCATTGCACTTGAATCACCGAAACGAGCACAGCAGTGGTCACGAAATTCGAATCCGAATTCCTGATCTCAAATTACACTACCCGAAACCCAAGGTGCGCTAAGTACATTTTAGCCTCCTTTAGGTTACCCAACAAAAACGAAGCAAATTACCACAAAGTAGGTAAAATATTCAAATAATCAAAGAATTAAAATTAAATAATTCAAATAATGAAAATAAACAAGTAAAATAAATATAAAAAGCATAAATAATAATTTTAAATGTGCACATACATCATACCTGTACGGTCGATCAGTCGGGGTGTCACATTAAGGACATAATCACATAAGCAAGTCTCAACGGAATCTAGGTCGACACTCCCACTATCGGTCGGACTCATCGACTTGGAGAAGTTTCTAATCCTCTCTTATAGAGTTAAGAACTTATTTCATATGTCGTTCTCATTATGATAAAGTTCTTAACGGCCTCATCGGATTAGGGGAGTTCTAATACATGCGCACGTAATGAAAACATACAAAACACGTAATGGCACATAAAAAGTGTTCGCCTATAATTACAATAATTTGTATAGTACTCAAAGATTGCCTGTGATATAAGGAAAGTCCCAAAGCATACTAGCTTTCTAGGGCACTATTCCCAACATGGGGGTGCTTACTTATTTTATGTAGGTACACTGAGGTGTCCCGTGTGAGAAGATTCCTAAATGGGAAAGGAAGTTTCTATTTCTGGAAATAGAAACTTCCAGATTAGAAAATATCTCACGAGTCATTGATGTGATTCAGTAGTCCTTAGACTTGATATTCCACCAATGCTTTGTGGGCTAACTCTGTAGTCTTAGGCATAAGCTTTGAAGGATGTTGCCCAAGACAGTTGATTCAAGGCTTATGCTGGGGTTGCACAAGTGGCACATGGAAATCACATGAGAATCGATAAAGGACCTACACTTGCTTTAGCAAGTTGATCTCTTATTGTGTAAGTCATTCATATGCCATCTAGGAGTCCTTGGCCAAGGCAGTGGATCGAGATCAAGAAATGAGTTTGTTGGATCAAATGGATATGAAATGCACTTAACATTAAGATCGAGATTATTAGGGTTCTAATTATTCTCTTGCCCTAGATCTTGATTGAGAGATAAGATGTAGGAGGATCTTATTTCACATATGCTAATGACTTAAAGTTTCTTTCGAATTGAAACATTCTTATTCAGCTAGGGGTTATGCACCTGTTTCTCGACTATGGTAGTGTGATCTGTGGACACATTAATTAATACGGTATTAATTAATCGGGGTCACTGCTAATTAAATTAAGAACCTAGAGGGTCACACAAAATGCCCGGTCACGAGGTTAAGGCTTGAATTGATTAAACGAGTTGATCAAATCAACGAAGTGCTGGAAAGGGACCACACGTGTGAAGCTCACGTGTGGGACACGTGTCCCTGCGTGACACGTGTAACGTTGTGATTAATTGAATAATTAATATTGGTTAATTATTTAATTTACTTTAATGTAATTGTGAATTATTATTAAGGTTCTAATTTGGAGAAATTGAGTCTAATAAATAATTAATTGTGAATTAATTAATTATTAGCATCAAGTTATTTATTATATATAAATAAATAATTAAATAAAATATCTAAAAGAGTTAGACATTATTTCTTGCAAGATAAATTGGTCAAAATGAAACTTTTGGTCAAAGTAGAGAGTCTTTCTCTCCAAGCAAGAATTCTCTTAGCTAGAAGGTTTAGGAAACCATGTCCTACAAGCAAAAGGGGTTCGAACCCCTTAACCTATTTATGCATGGGGTTCAAACTCCATAAGGGATTGATAGCAAATTCTCCTTCTCCAAATTATATCACACAAACCCTAGGAAGCCTAAACACTAAACATAGAACTAGCATCCTCCCTGTTTAGATCGTGATCGAGGTTGGTGTGGATTATTACTCTAGAGGGCCGCTATCGTGGATTCTTGAAAGATTCGAAAGGAGCTCGTGGGACTTACCGCTTGAAGCGCGTTTGAGGGCGTCTTAAAACGTGTCAAGAAAGCGTCGATCTAAGTAAGTTTCTTGAATCTCTACGAATCGAGAATAGGAATTGCAATTCTAGATCTTGTTTTTGGGAAAAAAAAATTTAAATTCCGCTGCGTTACTGTTTCGTATTTCCCAACACACTAACACCATTTTACATGCATTTTCATATACTAACACTTTTTTTACACTAAGATAATTTTAAACGTATTTTCACACACGAATATGATTTTGGACCCATTTAACCTATTTTTCAACACGCTCTATCTATTTCAGACCCGTTTGACCCTTTTTGGATCAATTTCGCCCGTTTTTCAACGTGTTTGATCTATTTTAAACTCGTTTGGCCTGTTTTAGATCAACTTTATTTATTTTTCAACCTGTTCGATCGATTTTAGACTCATTTGACCCGTTTCACCCTTTTCTCGACATGTTCAACCTATATTGGACTCATTTGACCCGATTTGCACTCTTTTTACCCATTTTTCGACCTATTTGACCTATTTTTGACTCGTTTAACCGATTTTGGGCCTGTTTCACCCATTTTTCGACCTATCTGATCTATTTTGGACTCATTTGACCCATTTTGGACCTATTTCACCCAATTTTTGATATGTTCGACCTATTTTAGACCCCATTTGATCCAATTTGTTTTTTGCTTATTCAACTAATTTTGGAGTTGTTTGACCCATTTTGAACTTGTTTCACCTATTTTTCAATCTATTCTGTAACGCCCCGAGTTTTCGGCCATACAGGTATGACGTTATGTGTTTATTAATTGAGTATTTAAATTAATTAATTATGCAATAAATGTTTAATATTAATTTTATTTAAATTCATTGAAAATTATTTTATGAAATTTGAAAATGGAATTTTTTTGTTATTGAATTTATGAATGAAATATTCCTACGATTATGAAATGCGTGTCGTTCTTATTCGAATTCAATTCCCATTTTTGTGAAAACTTGGTATGCATGAATTATGTGAGTTATGATTACGCTTGTATGCTCGACGCTCGTTTTTGGGCTCGTTTGATAAGGTTTCGGATTTATTTTGTTTGAACGGGACCAAAATGGGGCTAAAGAGCATTTAGTGCACCTTTGGTTCTGGACGGCGTATCTCGAGCTCGGGAATTCGGATTCAAATTCCATCACCAAAGTTGGACTCGAATCGATGATTCGGAGCCAATGGAACAAGCGTTATATTTTTCTAAGCCCCTTTGAACCTCCGAAATTTCACCGATAAGAGCTACTCGCGATATATGACTACCCTGGAGTATTTTTGACATAACTCCGTCAATATTCAACTTTTTTACCCAATTCTTAGCCCCACATTTCACCAACACATTAAAATACCACCTATCATTCTCTCATAATCGGCTAAGGCAAGAAAATGAGGAGAAAAAGCAGCAAACTTGGAGCTTTTACACTATTCCCATCACTATTCACATAGAAGAGATTTTGAGTTCAAATCTCAACCAAACTCCATCATATTCAAGAGGTAAATTTGTGATCATTTTCTCCATCCTTTTGTGGTCGTTTTCATCCAATTATTTCAGATTTTGACCCATATTTGATAGAGTTATGATTATGGAAGTGAATAATAAGGGTTTATGTATATATGTGAATTCATATGATCTTTCATGTGTTTTTCTTGAATTAATGCATGAAATATGACCATATGAGCTTCATTTAATGTTATATGATCTTGATTTTGTTGGTATTTGAGGTGGTTAGAAGTTACCATTAATGTTTTGAAGGTTTTGAAGTCATATGTGCATGATCATGCTTCCATTTTATTCCTTGTGATTTACTGTTGCTGTGTGATGGTTTTGGACTGAGATTTACATCTGTTTTGGTTGCTGTTTCTTGCTAATCTTCATGTTTTTTGTTGTTGCACACACCTCTGCATCATTCTTGCATTTTCCCCTACACATACAGCTACTGTTGCGTTTTAAAATTTGGAAGAGAAGCAGCTGCACGGTTGCGCAGCTTCCAGGCCTTTTCAGCGCACAGTCGTACGCTAACTCTTGACTTAGCTGGAATGATGCCACACGGACTCGTGGGTTTTAAGCTAAAAACTACATGGTCGTGCGTTGTTGTTCGGAGTTATGAAATTTTCGAAAAATGGCCGCGAGGCCGTGCATGGCTGATGTGTTTGGTTCGCGTAGCCGTGCATGTGTTGGGTGCTGTATACATGATTTGATTTCATTCTTTTGCTGCTGTGCATGGGTTGGTTTTGTTTTTTTGTTTTTTTTTCCTAATTCTTGTTGTTGTGGTACAGTACGTATATATATATATATATATATGTGTGTGTGTGTGTGTGTGTGTACTATATGTAATGTGTGCATGTGATGTGTATATATTATATATTGCATGCATGTGTGGTAAGTTGTGTTGTGATTTTAATGCATGTATGCAGTGTACGTGAGTATATTAAGTGCTTAAATTGTTTATTCTAATTTATATATAAGATAATAGATTGATAAATATTAAGTGTTGGAATTAATTGTGCACATGAACATCTTCATGACATATTATCATCCTTATGCATTTCATATCAAATTCATTGCATTGTTGTGCATCGCATGTGATCATATTGAGTATCACACTACCTCTTTTGTACAGATTTGTGTCCAGTCGGAGACGAGGCCGATCCTTGAGGCTCTTGTGCCATTTTCTTTGCTTTTAAAGGTAGGTTTCTCTACTATTAGATAAATTGACCCGATATATCCTTAATGTGTAAAGTTTTGAGCCAACTTATTATATTAATATATCAAGTCTCTTTAGAGTAAATGATTTCCAACGTAAAGCCTTTTTCAATAAATCCCTACCTAATGTTTTTGGCGAGTTGAATGAATGTACTGAATGGGGGCCCTGGGACTTAGTGTACGTAGCTATCCGGGGAAGCTTGAGCTGACGGTGATCCCCGTATACTAGTTTTGTAACGCCCCGACTTTTCGGCCGTATAGGTATGATGTCTTAATTGCTAAGTGAACGTTTGAATTAATTAATTTTGTGAATTAATTGCTATTATGTGAGCTATATGACTTAATTGATTTTGTTACTTAACTCGTTTTAATATGTTTACATGGAAATTAATTGTTTTATTTTGATTATGCACTTATTTGATCTTATATGAAATCCTTGGACTCAACCGAACTTTCAATTGAACCCTGATTGCACACCTACCAAACCTTGGGACCCTAATGGGATACTTAAATTATAGAAGGACTAAAGTGCAATTTCTCCTTTTTCCTCCCCTTTATTTCACGATATATCCCCTCCCCTCTTCTCTCATTCTTCCTCTTCCATTTTCCTTCAAGAGACAAGCTTCAACCCTTCATATCTTCTCTTCCAAAATTGAGTCAAAGCAAGAGACAAGGAAGCAAGGAAATTTCATCAAGGTTTAAGACAAGAATCGAGCTCCAATCTTTCTCTTATCCCTCTCTCTTCCAAGGTATATATGAATATATGTATATGTAACACCCCAATTTTCAGACAGTCAGGTACGCTCGACACGTGTGGGATTCGAGCATTAGGATTTTATTTTATTTATTTCGTTTAATTAATTTAAACGTGTTATATTAATTCTTATAAATTGTTTTCAACATGATTACATGGAAATTATATGAAATTCATTTCATTTTGAGAATTCATGTATAAATGGAATTTAATTGTTACATGAATTAATTGTCTAATTTGTATTAATTGCATAATTGTTCAATTACATAAAATAGAGGACCAAATTGCAAGAAAATTCTTGGGGACTAAATTGATCAATTTGTAAACCTTAGATCCTCAATTGCATAACTTATAGAACTTTAAGGATTTGATCATAAATATTGCATATTTTCCCCAAATATAACGATATATGCATCTCTTCCTTGCTCTTCATTTCATTTCATCAAGAATCATCATCCATTCTCTCTTCTCTCTACCGAGTCAACATATTAAAAAGGCAAAGGAAGATTTCATCAAATTCATCAACTCTTTCCAAGGAAATTAGGAGTTTTGGAGCTTGATCATCTTCCTCATCTCTTTTCTCCATTTCTTTAGCTCAAGGTTGGTATTTGCATGAATTCATGATTCTTGATCATATTTGAAATAGCTAGGGTTTGAGAATTATGTACTAGATGGGTTAATTGGAGATGGAAGCATGATTATGTGATCATATCTTGAATTATGGCATGAATTGGAGCATGAATTCTTTAGTATTTGGCTTGAATGATCAAGTTTGATCATGAACTTGGAAGCTTGGATTCTTGATAATATTTCATGATTTATATGTCTAAGTGTTATATTATCATCTTTTGAACATGTATGCATCATATTTCCAGAAATTAATAGCTTTGTTGATCAAATTGGAATTCTTGTTGCTTTGTTGATCATTCCCGAGAGCCTCCCCTGTTTTGCTCTGTTTTGATAAGTTGCAGAAACAGGGAACGGCCGTTCCCAGCCTCAAGGCATTGTGGGAACGGGCGTTCCCACCTTTTCAAATAAAATAGGCGACCGAGACTGGGAACGGCCGTTCCCAGCTTCAGCGCGTTTTAAAATTGGAAAATCGTTGGCACGTTTTGGGGATTTATGGGAATGACCGTTCCCATTTACAAAGGGGGTCCGGAACGGCCGTTCCCACCTGACTTGCAGAACAAAAGTTTCTGCATAAAATTACGAAAATAACCCCTCGATCCGACGACTTCCTTGACCCCGAATTGCTATTATTTGATCCAATATGTACTGAAACAACATGTTATCATGCTACATTGTTTATTGCTCGATGTCTCGTACTTGATCACGCCGTGCGTCCTTATATGGAATAATATGCTTGAATTGTGGTCTCACGCACGTACATTATCCCGTCTCTTGTCCAGTTATTCTCCAGGGCGGAGATTGTGGATCATGAGCACGTTCACGCATTCACGAGTCGTGTGTCGCCTGTCAGGTGAGGTTTGATTTCTAGTTATATAGAACTTGTATAACCTTTACGTGATTTTGGCCAAAGGTATTTATATTTATAATTGCATGAAATCACTTACATTTCAAGTTATGTTATTGTTTATGAATCAAGCAAGTAAGTTAGGTTAGTGTTCATGACTCAAGAAAGTCATGTTCATGAAAGCAAGTAAACGCGTTCTCCTGGCCAGGTCCTCCTTAGTGAGGGCGCTGGGCTGGTCTTCAGGCTGGTGGTTGTCCGTCCAACCACAGGAAGAACAAAGCCCTATCGTGTACATGCGTTCTCCTGGCCAGGTTCTCCTTAGAGAGGGCGCTGGGCTGGTCTTAGAGCTGGTGGTTGTCCGTCCAACCACAGGAGGAACAAAACCCTATCTTGAGCCGAAGGAGACTGGGGATGAATCCGGCACCAGGGGTTGTCCTCGGGTTATTGCATGATTTTCATTCCATGAACGTGTTACATGATTACACTATCGCACAGTTGAACGATAATTGAATTGCATGATCATCTAATGATTAACAAGCAAGCAAGCATGTTCATGTTCAATTGGAGTTAGGTTGGAGACCGGCCTCACTCGCCGGAGCCATGTATCGATTATATTAAAAGAACAAGTATTTAATATTGATAGTTGTATTCTCGGGCGAAGCTATATTATTATTGAACTTGTATATTTATCTTTTATAAATCTTTACCCGAGAATATGACTTGCATGTTATCTGTGCTAATATGTATATAAGTCCCTCACTCGGTCTTCACAGACTGACGCCTCCACCTTTCAGGTTATTGCAGGTGCACGCTAGGCGGGAGTTGAGTCGAGTCGAGTCCAGTTCATGTAGTCATGTCATCCGTGGTTCGTGTATTTAATTATTATTGTTAATTATGGAATTGTAGTTATTGTTATTGTTTAATTGAAGATGATAATGTATGGATATGTAACTTTAGAATATATCTTATTTGGAAAATGAGAAATGTCATGATTAGATAAATGGAAATATTTGATAGAAACTAGTTTATGCTTCCGCTTTATTTTGTTGCATGTATTAGTAATCCCGCCTAGCTTGTCGAGTATTGCATTGTCACCCGTTCGCTATAGGTTGGTTCATGTACGGATTGGCCGTTTCGTGTGTAGATTGACCTATAGTGCGGGGGTGTGGCATCTCCACGTGTCCGGGGTGCTACAGTATATATGTGTATATATGTGGTAGATTTGTGTAACTTTGAAGTTTTGGATGAAACTTGGGATAATTGGAGAATTAAGTGTTGTAGTTGTTGTCTTGGGCTTTAATCCTTCCTTTTTCCTCCTCTCTTGCAAGGTTTGTGTATATATATGTATATATGTGTATTTGTGTATATATATGTATATATATAGAATTTTGTATGGTGGATTGAATGATGATTTGGTGATGATATATGCATGTGACACCCCGACTTTCAGATCGTACAGGTATGATGTATGTGCGCGATTTAAATTATTTAAATTCATATTCCTTATTCTTTTAATTCGTATTTTACTATTTCTTATGAATTCGAATAATTTTTTTTATGTGGATATATATGCTAATTGTTGAAACTTGCTTCGTTTATGTTCGAATTGTATTCAAAACTTTGTATCTTTATAACCTGTTGGAGAATTATGTGTTATGGACTCGGAAATGCTCTCGTTCTACGTTTTCGGATTTGCTGTTGAGCTTTGATTTATTTGTTTCGTTCGGAACCTAAAGGAGGCTAAAACGCTTTTAGCATACCTTGTGTTCCAACGTGTGCATTTTGAGCTCGGGAATTCGAATTCGAATTCCGTCACTACCGTTGAACTCGTTTCGACGATTCGGGTTCGATGGACTAAGCCTCATAACCTTTTAAGCCCATTTGATAACCCGAAATTTGATCGGAAACTTACCGCGCCCCTATATGATTACTTTTCACGTAATTGCACTTTAGTCCCTCAATTCTTGACCTATTTTGGGCCGTCAGGCCGTTGTATATGATGTATATGTTAATATAGAGCTCCTCTTCGATCCCTATGTGTTTCTTCCGCATTCTTATTTGTTGGTTTGCGCGCTTTGTTCGAGTTTTAGCCCCGCTTAGCCTAGTGTGTGAGTATAGGTTCCCGTTCGCTTAGACTTGGGCTCATGTATGGAAATCCATTTCATATGTGGGTTCGGGTTTAGGTGCGGGGGATGTGGTGGCCCACCGTTCAGGGCGCTACAATGCATATATGTATGATATGTGGTGTATTTTGATGTATATTAGTGCTTGTTTTGGTCCGGATATGTCTTGGGGTGGTTTTGGAACATTTCTACTCGAACCCTTGCTTCTTGGCCATGGATTTTCGGAGAAGATGACCCAACACGGCCGTGTCCAACTTTAGTTCATTTCCAACACGGCCGTGTCAGGGCTTCGAGTTGGAATTTTTATTTCCGACACGGCCGTGTCAGCTTCCAGGCCAAACTTGACACGGTCGTGCTGACCTCATTTGAACTCCGTTTGACCTCGGTTTTGAACCCACGGAAACCTCTTGAAGTCTAGAACATTATACAATTGGAATCACCTCTTTATCTTTTCTAATTTATGAGATACGATGATTTTAAAATTGTGTCGCCACTTCGCCGAACTTCTGCATTGGTCCAACTTCAAACCTACGCCATTTTCACCTCACTTTGAACCACGATTCGAGCCACCTACCATTTTAAAGGCCTATTTATCTAATTTCATATCCAACAAACAAAACTCAATTTACACTTCTACAACTCAAGATATAATCAGTTTTCTACAGCTTGTGCATTTTCGTAAAACTGTCAACTTTCACCAAATCTTGTTTTCTTGTGTTCCTTTCACCCTCTTGACTTCTGTATGTGTTTTAATTGATTCATATGCTTATTTAACATGTTATATTATGTGTTAGGTTGTATATTTCAAATTTATGGCCTAATTGGAATGCCTATTATTGAATTATGAACTCTTATGCTTTTATGTGTTACCTTGTATCGCTTCCTTTGTATTCGTTGCCCTTATACGAAATTTAACTTAAGGAATTCCCAATGTATGCTATTATATACATTGTAAACATGTTTAAATATGTGTTATGAATACTATATGAAGTTTAGGGCCTGATTTGATATGAATCTTGAAAGATACGAAACGCATGAACATGAAATCGCCATGTCTTGAACGTTTTGAATGAATTACTTGATTACATGACCTCATAACATTATTCATGCTTTTTATGCATCTCATATCATGTGTATAGCATGCCGTGCGTCTTATATGGTTCACTTAGAGTCTTGAGTCTCACAAACACCACTACATTGTCTCTTGTACAGTTTCTCCATGGCGGAGACGTGTCGGGTTCATAGGCTACCTCAAGTCTTCTTTCCTTTTGGTATTGTTCGGTAAGAGGTGTAACAGGTGGGTTTCTCTTCTATTAGCTATGATGAACCGATATATCCTTATGTGAAGTTTTAAGCCAAAATATTATATATATGTATATACCTCGAGTCTTTGCAAAAGAGTCTATGATTTTCAACGTAAAGCCCTTTTTTCCTTTCATGAATTCCCTACCTTATGCTTGGGCGAGATCAGTGATCACATTGTTTATAGGGGCCCGAAACTTAGTGTATTGTGGCTAACCGGGGAGGCAAGGGCCGACGGTGATCCCATGCACTAGTTCCAACAACTATTAACGACGGAACGGATCTCGTTAGGAGTTTTGACGAGAAAACGCTAGTCGGGCAATGAGGACTCATGAACCTCATTGCCACTATGTATTAGGTGCCAGGTCTTGCAAGCCCGTTCACCACCCGGAGGAAGAAAGTGTAAGTGTTTATGATTATGAATGATATGATTATGATTATGATTATGAACGAATATGTATGAATGTGTATGATCACTAATGAAAAGAATGAATTAATATGCACACACGAGGAGAAGGTTGGAGATTTTGCCCTCTCGTCGGGCTCACATAATGACCACATGATTGAATGAATGAATGAAGTTGATTGTTGTAATCCCGAGTGTTGTTTTACTTTGTTTTAACTCACTTGGGAAATATTTAAACAAACCTCACACGGGATTATAGCTTGCATGTGTGAGTGTTTAAATTCTGCAATATTATTTATGTTATGCCCTGTTTTATACCCACCACTCTCTTATAGACTGAACCTGGCTTTGTTTTCAGTTCTTTTGCAGGTTTTGGAGTGCTAGGCGGGGTTCTTAGTTTGTTGAGTCCTGTGGTCATGTCGAAGTCATTTCCCACGCATATTGTATATTGCATAAGTTAAGAAGTATGTATGAATTGCTATGATTATGTTTTATTAATTTCGGGACTAGGTATCTATGTTAGTTGAACCCGTCATCTGCTGTTTATATTGTGTTTGACATTATGTTTTGCTTCCGCACATGCCTTTACCTTGTGAGATTGTTTTCTTGGTTTCGAGGTTCTAGCTCCCGCCTAGCATAGTGTGTGAGTGGTCTCCCGTTTGCTATGATTTAGATTCGGGTACGGACTTCCCATTTTGTAACCGGGTTTGGATCATAGTGCGGGGGATGTGGTGCCTCTCGTATGGGGTGCTACAAGTTCCACCAAAACTACGGTGATACCGGCCCTCGCCATGAGATTAGCGAGGAATGGGAACCGAGATCTTGGGGATTCATATACCCTACTAGCCATAATGATTAGTGTAACATCCCGCTCATCCGGCCGTACAGGTACGCTTTCACGAGTGAGCAAAATGCACTTTTAAATTATTTATTTACATAATTTATGTGTTTATTTTATTATTTACGTGACTTATTTGAATTATATGAAATTATATTTGAATTTACTTGAACTTTATATGAACTATGTGAACTTTTATGTCTTATGTGTCGCGTTTTTAATCCGTTTGAACTCGTTTTCGATACTAACTTTTGTGACTACGTGATATGCATGAATTTTATATGTTATGAACTTGTTTTCGTGTTCGTTTATGTTTTTAAGTTCGATTGTTACAGTTTTATTTTTTAGGGACTTAAGGGCCTAACTTGTTTTAGCGCACCTTGGGTTCCGGAAGGCATATCTTGAGATCGAGAATTCGGATTCGAATTCCGGAAGCAACGACGAACTCGTAACGAAGAAAGAAAGTCAAGGAATCTAACTTATTTTTCTAAGACCGTTTGATCCCTCAAATTTTTCCCAAAACGTTACCCGTGTGACAGATTTGCGACCCTCGCCCGTTTTGCTCATAACCGACCCGTTTCTTATCCGAATTGACTAGTTTTTTTAACCCATTTAATCTTCTCTTAACCCTCTATCTCTAAATCCAGCCCTCATCTCGGTTCATGTAACACCCCGAATTTTTTGGCCGTACAGGTATGATGTCACGAGTGGGTTTAGATCGAGAGTTATGTAACTTATATGTGTTTTAATTGCTAAGTGATTATTTAATTTAATAATTTCATGAATTAATTGTTATTATGTGACATATATGACCAATATGATTTAAGTGATTATGTTATTTAAAATCGTTTTTAATATGTTTACATGTTAATTAATTATTTTATTTCAATTATGTACATATTTGATCTTATATGAAATCCTTGGACTCAATTGAACTTTGAATTGGACCGTAATTGCTCATCTATGAAACCTTGGGACCCAAATTGAATACTTAAATTGTTGAAGGACCAAAATGCAATTTCCCTTCTTTTTCCTCTTGTTCTACATGATATATGCACACACTTGCACCATTCCTCTTCATTTCTTTATCTTTCAAGATCAAGCACAAGAGACACACCCACCTCTTCTCTCTCTCTCTCTCTCTCTCTCGATCAACAAGGAGCAAGAATACAAGGTTTTAATCCATTTTTCCTCTAAGAATCAAGCTCAAGTCACTCTCTTCTTCAACCCCTTCACCTCTTTTCTTCTCCAAGGTATATATATATATATGTTGGGTAATAACTAGGGTTGTATGATTCTTGCTTAATAACTTGAATTTTGGTTTGTATATGCATGGATACATGAAAATTTATGAATTTTATATTTGATTGTTTGAATTCTTGGAGCAAGAATGTGTATATATGTTGTATGTATATATATGTGTATATGAATGTGGGTTTATGAAATTTGATGGTTTAATTCATGAATTGATGAGTGATATGTGTATATATGTTGTATTTGGTTGTTGTTGTTTGATTTTGGGTGAACTTGGAGCTCCATTGGCCTTCTTGAAGCCTTTTTCCATCACTTCCTTGTTTTCGGAAGCCATTTTTGTCGCCTGGACTTGAAGGTCGCGCCCGCGACCGTTTCGTGACCATTTTTGGTCGCGCCCGCGACCAACAGGTCGAAACTTAGCTAATTTTCCTTCGCGGCCGCGATAGATTTTCAGTGCAATTTTGTCACATCTGCGACTCCCTCGTCCGAATTCTGATTGACCTGATTTTTGAACCCCACGGAAACTTCTTGAAATCTAGAATATTCTCCAATTGGAATCACCTCATTATCTTTTCTAGTTTGTGAGATATGATCAATTCTTTTTGGTGTCGCCACTTTTCCGACAATCTGCGATCAACCCAACTTCGGGCCTACGCCATTTTCACCTCGTTTTGAACCATGATTCGTGCCATATATCCTTGGAAAGCTCTATGTGTCTAGTTTAATTCCCAACAAACAAAACTCCATTCCAACTTCTAGAACTTAAGATATATTCAATTCTTTACAGCTTGTGTATTGCAAAAAACTGTCAGCTCTCACCAAAACTTGTTCAAATCTGTTTTCTTGCTTTCCCCCACTTCCTCGGAATCCATATGTGGTTTTAATGAATTGTATGCTTACCTAATTGATTATATGTGTTATATCTTGATATGATTATGAATTTTATGCTATGAATTCAATATATAAACCTAAAATGACAACATGAACGTTTATGTGCTACTTTTATGCATGCATGAATGGTTTGCTTCGTTTAATTGTTTTGTATGTTGTGTATAGCTTCTTCCATGACTTATATATTTTGTTAATATGTTATATTATGTGTTAACTTGTATATTATGAAATCATAATGTGATTTTGTTAATACATTTTGTGAATTATGATCCAATATGCCTTAAAATACTCTCTAGCTTGCATGCATGAATTGTTCCTCCGGTTATTGGCCGCATATGATAACTTCTCGCTTCATTTTGACTCCCATGAATTGTAAACCTGTTATAGTATGAGTTATGATTATTGTATAAAGCTTATGGCTCGATTTGATACAAAATATGAAAGATATGAAACACATGAATATGAAACCACCATGTATTGAACGTTTTGAATGAATTACTTGATTATATGACCTCATCAGCATGCGCATAACATGCCGTGCGTCTATGTGGTTTCATATTGGGTCAATTCTCACGAGTACACATCGTTTCTAAGACGGAGACTTCTGAATTGAATAAGCACCCGTATTACTCATGCTTTATGTTAGGAATAGTGCCCTAGAAAGCCGATTGTATATCCGCTTTGTGCTTTTCCTTATTGTAATCACATACAATCTTTGAATAAAATAACGAATTGAGGCAACACTTCTTTATATGCTCTTGTTTGGTATGCGTTTACTTTAGCTGTGCATGTATGAGAACTCCCCTAATCCTGATGACTTTAGGACTATACCATTTAGGTGAAATGGTTCATGAAACGAGCCCTATATCACATAAGTCATGATTAGTAAAATACTCCAAGCCGATGAGTCCTACAGACAGTGGGAGTGTCAACCTGACTCCTCTAAGGCTTGCTTATGGGATCACGCCCTTAAGAAGGACCACCTTGTTTCATGGAGGTGCAAAGTGTATAGTTGATACGTGCGTAATACATGAGGGTGCTTACTTTAATAAGTAAGTTCACTGAGGTGCCCCGTGTGAGAACATTCCTAAATGGGAAAGGAAGTTTCTATTTCAGGAAATGGAAACTTCCAGATTAGGAAATATCTCACGAGTCATTGATGTGATTAATTGATCCTTAGACTTGAGGTTCCTTCTCACTTTATGAGTTAACTCTGTAGTCTTAGGTATAAGCTTTAAAGGGTGTCGCCTTAGACAACTGATTCAAGGCTTATGCTGGGGCTGCACAAGTGATTCATGAAAGTGAATGAGAATCAAGAAAGGACCTACACTTGCATTTGCAAGGTGATCTCTTATTGTGTAAGTCATTCATATGCCATATGGAGTCCTTGGCCAAGGCAGTAGATCAAGACATCAAGAAAAGGGTTTCTTGGATTGAGATCAAATGGATATGAAATGCACTTAGCTTTAAGACCGGATTATTAGGGTTCTGATTATTCCCTTGCCCTAGATCTTGGTTGAGAGATAGTAAGTAGGAGGATTGTATCTCACATGAATCAATGACTTAAAGGTTCTGTCGAATCCGAACATTCCAATTCAGCTAGGGGTTAAACACCTGTTGCTAGACTATGGTCGTTTAATCTGTGGACTGATTAATTAATTAGTGAATTAATTAATTGGGGTCACTGCTAATTGAATTGAGAACCTAGAGGGTCACACACAACAACTTGGTTACATGAGTTGAGGCTTGAAAATGATTAAACGAGTTAATCGGGCCAAGAGGGTTCCACACGTGTGAAATCACACGCGTGGCTCACGTGATTGACACGTGTCACTTTGACACGTGTCACACACGTGTGTATATATATATTATATATATATATATATATTAAATAATTAATTAGTTAATTATTTAATAGACTTTGGTTTAATTTTGAATTAAAAAGAAAGTCTAATTTTGGAGAAAATAATCTAGTTAATTAATTATGAATTAATTAATTAGATAAAAATAAGTTATTTATTTTATAATAAATAAAGTATAAAATTATCCAAAAATAGTTTGGATATTTTTAGCTCTCTTAAAAGTTGACTAGAATTAGAATTCAAAGTCAAAGTTGGAAAATACTTGATGATCAAGTAATAGGAGAGAGAGGAACCAAATCCTTTCCCAACTAGGATTTGGATCGGCACCCTCTCTCTATAAATAGGGGAGCTCGAGCTCCTTATGGAGCGAATTGACAATTCTTGGTTCATGTGTTGAACACCATCCTTTCTCCAAGATTAAATTAAACCCTAGGTTAAGCCTAAACACTAACTAGAGAACTAGCATCCTTACTAGTTAGATTGTGATCAAGTTGGTGGACTTTCTCTAGAGACTTCAAGTTAGAAGTTTGAAGATTCGAGCTTTACCAAGGAGAGGGGATCAAGCCGCGAGAAGAGCGTTCTTGGGTGGCTTGAAACGCTTCAAGAAAGAATAAAAGAAAAGTAAGTTTTCTATCTTTACGAATTTGGTTACACGATTGCGAGTTCAAGGTCCTTTTGTTGGGAAAATTTTTTAAATTCCGCTGCTTTCTGATTCGTGTTTTCCAACACTTTATGTCTCGTGGTATTCCAGGTGAGGGTGTTCTCGTTCTAGTTACGTATCAAACCCTACACCCTTATGTGATAAGTTTTGGTCAAAAGCCTTATATATATATATATATATATATATATATATATATATATATATATATATATATACCATTTTCAAAGTGGAGTCATCGAGTAAATTATTATCGAGTAAACCTTTTCTTATGAAATGTATTATGTTTCTCATGATTGAAAATGTTTTGGCAAGAACATGATTATGAACATGATTGATTGCACGGGCCCAGGGACTTAGTACATGTGGCTATCCGGGGAGGCAAGGGCCGACGGTGATCCCGTGTGCTAGTCCCACATCGTAGCGGTGATACCGGCCCTCGCTAGGAGTTTTAGCGGGGAATGGGAGCTGAGTGCCAATTGGGGAATTCATGTAACCCCATTGGTCAATGATTGGGTGGCCGGGTCTTGCTAACCCGTCCACCACCCGGAGGAAGAAGGTTGGAACTTATTTTATGATTATGATGATGTTATGATTGTTATGCACCGTGCGGGAAGGTCGGGACACGGATTGCCCAAACGACTATGTCTTATGTTATGTTTTATGGCTTGCATGTATTATAATGTATTGTGTGATCGCGTATCCAATATAATAATGATATTTATCGTACACAGTCGGAGTTTGGTTGGAGATTATGCACGCTCACTCGCCGAGCCTTATTGATTATGTATGAATTATGAACTTAATGAATTTAATATGATTAGTCGTAAAGTTCGAGCATTGCTTAGTTATTCTCTTGCCCTCTTGGGAACTAACTTTAAATAAAACTTTGCTCGGGATTTATGACTTGCATGTGCATGTTTCTATATATATATATCGCTCCTACTCACTCAGTCTTCTAGAGACTGACCCCTCTTTCCCACTTTTCCAGTTTCTTGCAGGTTTTGCTAGGCGGGAGTCGAGTCTTAGTTTTCATGTCCGAGTCACTTGTACACTTGAGTCACATTTACATTATTATGATTTAATTGTATCTCTTTATGTATTCGGGCCCGAGTGCCATTTATGATTCTTGATTATGAATTCGGGACAGATTGCATACGTAGTTGAACCCATTATTAGGATGCAGGTTGGAATTTTAATTATGTTATGAAATTATTGGGCTTGTAGCGACTATTGGAATGCATGCATGGTATTATTGCTTCCGTATTGCATTCTGGGTATTGTTGATTTATTGGTACAGGGTTAGATTCCGCTTAGCTAGGATATCTTTTATTTTGTCTATCGTTCGCTATGAGTCCGGTTCATGCTTGGATTATCCATTTCACGTGTGGACTAGACTTGTAGTGCAGGGGATGTGGCGCCTATCGTCCCGGACGCTACAGTTCAACCCAAGGAAAAAAGAAGAAAGGAGAAGAAAACGAAGCAGCAAGAGAGAAAGGAATGAAGAGAGCAGTCACTATTCACTCTTGGGCATTTCTTGCTCGTTCGACCTCCAATCTTCGTTAAATTCGAAAGGTAAGCTCAGAATTCAAACCTCCATCTCCCTAACCTTTTAAACCTAATTTTGTTCATTTTTATGGAGATTAGGGCCTAATTTGCTTGGTTGAATGAATAGTTAGGTTAAATGCTCATTTGTTGATGAAATCATGCCAAACTTGCTTTATAATTTGAATTGATGAATGATATATGACCTCTTAAACTTCTTTTTATGTAAATATGATCTGAAATTTCATGGAAATTGGCTAAAAATTGGACCACCATTGTTGAACATATATGAAACTTGAAGAAGAAGATGGAATATGATCTCTTGCATTTAACCTTGTTTCCTACTTGTTTGCTGCAAGTTTGGTTGTTGTTTTGTACTTCTTTTGTCGCCTTTTCTTTTGCCTTTTGATTCCTAGAGCTGCTACTGGTGTTGGAATCTTTAAAGATGAAGAACAACCCCTACTTCTGCATTTCCCGCTGCTGCTCGCCCGTGGTCGCGGCCGCGGCCAATTTTTACCCCAACTTCGAGATGTGGATGCTTCGAAAGCTGGAGGAGAGGGTGTTTGCAACTGCGACCACCTTTGGGCAGGTGGCCGCGACCCCATTTGGAGCCACTTTCGAACTGTTGCTGCTGTAACGTTTCGTTTGTGGTTTTGTTCGTGTTTTCCTTGTTTTTCTTGCTTCTTTCTTACCTCTTTTGTTTTATTAATTTGTTATATTATGTGTTACATGTCATATTATGAATTTATTGCATGAATTTGATGCTTTTATACGTAATATTTGACCTAATATTCTATATATGTCCTTCAACGTGCGTGCATGGATCAATATGACGTTTATTTGCCCCTTATGATATTTTCTTGGTTCTTTTCTTATATGCATGGATGCCTAACGTGTTATGTGATGTGCTATGAGTGTTGCATGAATTTTATGGATTCGTTTAAGGTGAAATGCATGCTATATGATTTAATATTAACTTATATGGCCTAAATGACATCTCATTGCATTCTTTATGCATCATTAGCATCCATACGCATTTGCCGAGCGTCTAATTGGTACATTTTAACTCTAAGGTTATCTTTTGCCCTTTGTTTTGTCCTTAGGTTCATTCCGTGGGTGAGAAGAGGTCTCTTAGAGGTGTTTGTGTTGGGAAAACGAGACAAAAACGTAGCGAAAATTTAAAATTTTTCCCAATAAGTTAGAATCGAATCTTGTAATTCCTACTCCCAAATTCGTAGAGATCAAGAAACTCACTTAAATAGTATCTTTCTTGACACGTTCTAGCCGCCCAGGAACACTCTTCATGCGGCTTGATCCCCAAAAGCTCCTTCGAATCTTTCAAGACTTCACGATAGTAGCCCTCTAGAGAATTAGTCCACCAACCGCGACCATGATCCGAATAGGGAGGATGCTAGTTCTATATTCGGTGTTTAGGCTCTAGGGTTTAGTGTATAATATTTGGAGAAGGAGAAATTGTGCATCATTATCCTATGGGGTTCGAACCCCCTTTCCTTGTTGGACAAGAATTCAAAACTCTTTCGGAAAGCGATTTCTTGCTTGGAGAGTAAGTCCCTTACTTTGACCAAAAGTCTCCTTTTGACCAACTTGTCAAGCAAGAATAATATCTGACTCTCTTAGATATTTTATTTTACTTTATTTATTAAATAATAAATAACTCGAAGACTAATAATTAATTAATTCATAATTAATTATGTATTAGACTTTATTTCTCCAAATCAGGACTTTAATATTAATTTAAAAATTAAATCAAAGTCCATTAAATAATTAGCACATTAATTATTTAATATATACACATATATACACGTGATTACACGTGTCCCCAAGGACACGTGTCATACATGTGTTCCACACGTGTGCTTCACACGTGTGGGCCCCACTATTCTCCTAATGGTTTGATCAACTCATTTAATCGATTCAAGCCTTAACCCACGTGGCCGGGTTGTTGTGTGTGACCCTCTAGGTTCTTAATTCAATTAACAGTGACCCTAATTAATTAATCAGTCCACAGATCAAATGACCATAGTCTAGCAAGAAGTGTTTGTGTTGGAAAACACGAATCAGAAAGCAGCGAAAATTTAAAAAATTTTCCAACAAAAGGATCTAGGACTCGCAATCGTGTAACCAAATTCGTAGGGATTAGAAACTTACTTTTTTAATTGTCCTTCTTGAAGCGTTTCAAGCCACCCAAGAACGCTGTTCTCGCGACTTGATCCCCTCTCCTCGGTAAAGCTCGAATTTTCAAACTTCTAACTTGAAGCTCTCTAGAGATAGTCCACCAACTTGACTACAATCTAACTAGTAAGGATGCTAGTTCTCTAGTTAGTGTTTGGGCTTAACCTAGGGTTTCGTTTATCTTGGAGAAAGGATGGTGTTCAACGCATGAACCAAAAGAATTGCCAATTCGCTCTAAGGGGAGCTCGAGCTCCCCTATTTATATTAAGGGGAGGACCGAAAATCCCTAGTCCTTATGGGCTAAGGATTTTGGTCCCTCTCTCCTATTACTTGATCATCAAGTAATTTTGACTTTGACTTTGAATTCAAATTCAAATCAACTTTCAAGAGAGCTAAAATATCCAAACTATTTTTAGATAATTTTACACTTTATTTATTTAAAATAAATAACTTATTTTATCTAATTAATTAATTCATAATTAATTAACTAGATTATTTTCTCCAAAATTAGACTTTCTTTTTAATTCAAAATTAAACCAAAGTCTATTAAATAATTAACACATTTAATTATTTAATATATATATTTACATGTGTGGGACACGTGTCCCACAAGGACACGTGTCACTCACGTGACCCACACATGTGGTTTCACACGTGTGGAACCCTCTTGGCCCGATTAACTCGTTTAATCATTTTAAAGCCTCAACTCATGTAACCAAGTTGTTGTGTGTGACCCTCTAGGTTCTCAATTCAATTAGCAGTGACCCTAATTAATTAATTCACTAATTAATTAATCAGTCCACAGATTAAACGACCATAGTCTAGCAACAGGTGTTTAACCCCTAGCTGAATTGGAATGTTCGGATTCGACAGAACCTTTAAGTCATTGATTAATGTGAGATACAATCCTCCTACTTACTATCTCTCAACCAAGATCTAGGGTAAGGGAATAATCAGAACCCTAATAATCCGGTCTTAAAGCTAAGTGCATTTCATATCCATTTGATCTCAATCCAAGAAACCCTTTTCTTGATGTCTTGATCTACTGCATTGGCCAAGGACTCCATATGGCATATGAATGACTTACACAATAAGAGATCACCTTGCAAATGCAAGTGTAGGTCCTTTCTTGATTCTCATTCACTTTCATGAATCACTTGTGCAGCCCCAGCATAAGCCTTGAATCAGTTGTCTAAGGCGACACCCTTTAAAGCTTATACCTAAGACTACAGAGTTAACTCATAAAGTGACAAGGAACCTCAAGTCTTAAGGATCAATTAATCACATCAATGACTCGTGAGATATTTCCTAATCTGGAAGTTTCCATTTCCTGAAATAGAAACTTCCTTTCCCATTTAGGAATGTTCTCACACGGGGCACTTCATTGAACTTACTTATTAAAGTAAGCACCCTCATGTATCACGCACGTATCAACTATACACTTTGTACCTCCATGAAACAAGGTGGTCCTTCTTATGGGCGTGATCCCACAAGCAAGCCTTAGAGGAGTCAGGTTGACACTCCCACTGTCGGTAGGACTCATCGGCTTGGAGTATTTTACTAATCATGACTTATGTGATATAGAGCTCGTTTCATGAACCATTTCACCTAAATGGTAGAGTCCTAAAGTCATCAGGATTAGGGGAGTTCTCATACATGCACAGATAACATAAACGCATACCAAACAAGAGCATATAAAGAAGTGTTGGCTCAATTCGTTATTTCATTCAAAGATTGTCTGTGATTACAATAAGGAAAAGCACAAAGCGGATATACAATCGGCTTTCTAGGGCACTATTCCTAATAGTTTGACCCCTAGCTGAATAAGAATGTCTCAATTCGACAGAACCTTAAAGCCATTGATTCATGTGAGATACAATCCTCCTACATCCCATCTCTTAATCAAGATCTAGGGTAAGGGAATAATTAGAACCCTAATAATCTCGATCTTAATGTTAAGTGCATTTCATATCCATTTGATCTCAATCCAATAAACTATTTTCTTTATGTCTTGATCCACTTCCTTGGCCAAGGACTCCTAGATGGTATATGAACGACTTACACAATAAGAGATCAACTTGCTCATGCAAGTGCAGGTCTTCTATCGATTCTCATATACTTTCATGTGCCACTTGTGCAGCCCCAGCATATGCCTTGAATCAGTTGTCTAAGGCGACACCCTTTAAAGCTTACACCTAAGACAACAGAGTTAGCTCATAAAGTATCAATGGAACCTCAAGTCTAAGGATCACTTAATCACATCAATGACTCGTGAGATAATTCCTAATCTGGAAGTTTCTATTTCGAGATATAGTAACTTCCTTTCCCATTTAGGAATCTTCTCATACGGGACACCTTAGTGTACTTACTTAGAATAAGTAAGCACCCCCATGTATCACACACGTATCAACTATACACTTTGCACCCCATGAAACAAGGTGGTCCTTCTTAAGGGCGTGATCACATGAGCAAGCCTCGAACGAGTCAGGTTGACACTCCCACTGTCTGTAGGACTCATCGTCTTGGAGTGATTTCTAATCATGACTTATGTGATATAGGGCTCGTCTTATGAACCACTTCACCTAAATGATTGAGTCCTATAAGTCGTATTGATTAGGGGAGTTCTTATACATGCGCAGTTAAAAGTAAACACACAATCAAACAAGAGCATATAAAGAAGTGTTACCTTAATTCGTATTATTCAAAGACTGTCTGTGATTTACAAAAGGAAAGTACTAAAACTGACTATTATATCGGTTTTCAGGGCACTATTCCTAACAGTTTGAGTTTGTTTCGTTCGGTTTGGTTGACAAGGTGAGGTTTTTTTCCTTTTAGTTAAAACGACCTACAACCCTACCTGTATTTTGAGCCCGCATGTGACTTAGGTATATTTATATATACTTAGATACGTGTGTGATACGTATTTTGAGGGAATTATCCCCGTTTTGTTAAGAATCAATTGAAAACCGCTTTTATATACATACGCAACCTATTTTAACATTTGTTTGATTTGAAGGGGTTGGTGTGTGTGAATGTTTTGAATAGCAAGATTACGACTTTGAAATATAAGTCGAAAAAATTATGAAATTTCGAAAATTGTAAAATTATGACTAATGAATTATGAAATGGGCCCGGGAAGTCCTATATGAACTCGGGTCGGCCGTGGGGTCGCCGAGCTCTCTTATCAACCCGACTCCATTTATGTAGAGAGATTTGCCCAACCTCAGGAGGTCAAAGGGAAGGCGGTTTCTTAAGAACCGGCGGTTAACCCCCATCGAGGAGCGGGTAGGATCCCCCGACTCAATCTTTATGACGAGAGTACGGGGTTGAGGATGCGCATCCTCATCCCCAACCGGAGAAGGTGGATTGATTATGAACTTTGTTTGTATTGTGTTTTGATTATGAATTTGAAAGGAGTTAGGTGGGTTTGAAACTCGTTCTCGCTGATTTTTTTTTTTATTGTGATTATGAATATGGTTCGTGAAATGGGAGTGGACTTCTAATTATAAAATTGGTTGATTTTGGCCTTCGGTCTTAAACCCCCTTTTTCCTTATATATAGTATCACGGGCTAAAATGATTTAGAATGCAAAAACCACGGCCCGGTTCATGAAATCTTTAATTTGAATATCTTATGCTCTTACGTTTATGTACTTGTGCGTGTGTTAGGCCCCTCACCAGTCTTTAGGACTGACCCCTCCTCGTTGTTTTCTTTTTCCCCTTTTGTTTTTGAGTTGCAGGTACTCTTTTGGAGAGTTTGTGCTAGGCGGCGGTCTTCTGTTAGGTCTTGGGTTGTTTAGCGAGTTTCATGCAATATTTGATTTAGTTTAATGTTGTACTTTTGAGCTTTTGAAGCATGTATAAGAACTTAAATTCGAAACTTGAGATATTTGTATAATTTGACTCACTTGGATTTTGTATATACATGTTTTAATTCGAGCATGTTTATTTATATGTTTGAATCTTGGAGATTTTGCATGTGGTATTTGATTTGATTGCGCATTCTGATTTAGGGTCTAGACCGCCTAGCATAGGAGAGATTTTGTTTGTCTCTCGTTCATCGTAGTTTGACACGTGTGCGGAGTTCCCATTTCGTCAAACGTGTTGGGCTGTGGTGCGGGAGATATAGTACTCTGCGCTCTGGGGTGCTACAATTAGGTGGCCGGGCCTTGCAAACCCGCCCACCACCCTGAGGAAAAAGGTGTATATGAACGATTATGAATGATCGAATGAATGCGCACAAAAGATTATGTGTGTGATAACCTAATGAATAATGTTAATGATTACACAAGGTGAAGGTTGGAGACTTAGCCCTCTCGCAGGGCTCACGAATAACCTAATGAATGAATGAATATGTTGTTATAATCTCGTTGATACTTTTCTTTTTCTTACCCACTTATGAATTGTTATAAAAACTTCATACGGTATTATGACTTGCATGTATGTGTTTAAATTCCGCGATATTTATGTATTATGCCCTGTTTTATACCCACCAGTCTCCTTTAGACTAAACCCGCCTTGTTTTCAGTTTCTTCTTGCAGGTTTTTAGGAGTGCTAGGCGGGAACTCGAGTCTTGTAGGTCTTGTGTTTGAGTCTAGCATTCTTTTGTTGCACTTACACTCATACTTTTATTCTGTAGTATGTTTATAAACGCTTTGGGTAGGCCGTGAGGGCCATGAATACTTGGATATTTGTATATATATATTTTGGTATTTGGAGCTTGAAAGCTCAATGTACATGTTATCGTTTACGAAATGCTTCCGCTTTAATGTTTATACTCTGATTTTACTATCTCTTGTTACTCTATGGTTTAAGGGTTAGCTTCCACCTAGCATAGAGAGTGTGTTGTGTCCCCGTTCGCCTTGACTTGGCACGTGCATGGACTTCCCATTTCATATACGGGTCGGGTCTCGGTGCGGGGGATGTTGTGTCTCTCGCTCGGGCGCTACATATTCGATTTATTTTCGACACTTTAGATCGATATCGGAACTCTTTCACCCGATTTTAGACTTGTTCGACCTATTTTTAACATGTTTAACCTATTTTTCGACTTGTTAAACCTGTTAAATCCGTTTTGGATCCAAAATAGGTAAAATGGATTCAATAAGATTAAATGGATCCAAATGAGTTGAATTGATCCGAAATGGGTAAAATGGATCCAACTAGTACTAATGGATCCAAAATGGATAAAATAAATTCAAACGAGTTAAATAAATCCAAAATGTGTCAAATGGATCCAAATGGAGTAAAATCGATCTAAACGGGTCAAATGTATCCAAATGAGTTCAATGGATCCAAACGACAAAGTTGAATCCAAAATGGGTCAAATAGATCCAAATTAGGTAAAATCGATCCAAACGAGTCAAATATATCCAAATGAGTTCAATGGAACCAAATGACTAAATTGAATCCAAAATGGGTAAATTTGATCCAAACTGATTAAATGGATCCAAAATGGATAAAATGGATCCAAACGGGTAAAATAAATCCAAAATGGGTAAAATAAATCTGAATGGATCTAATGAATTCAATCTAGGTGAAATGGATCTTAATGAGTCGAATATATCCAAAATGAGTAAAATAAGTCCAATGAATCCAATCGAATCATGGATCCATAATGGGTAAAATGGATTAAAATGGGTCGAATGTATCCAAAATGGATAATATGGATCCATACGGTCAAATTGATCCAAAATGTTGCATCCAAAATGAGTAAAATGGATTCAAACGTGTCAAATTGATACAAAATGGATAAAATGAATCCAAACGAGTCAAATGAATCCAAAATGAATAAAATGAATTCAAAATGGATATTCAGCCTAATATCCTACAAGATTTAATATAATAAAATAATATTTTTAAAAATATAATAAATAATACCAACGGAATTTAATATAATAAAATAATATTTTTGAAAATACCTCCAAACAAATTCTCATCGGACCAAACCACCTCAAAAAACTTGAGCGGCCTTCACTATGATTAACTTTTAAATTGACTGAAATATTAATTTTTTTCCTGAGATGCTATAAGAAAGGGCACACAACAAAAAGGATATCCCCTTTTCATCAAATTACACCAAGCTCCCACAATCATACCCTCTCTCTCTCCTGCGTTCGGGTGTGTCGAAAAGATCTGAGATAGAAAAAGGGTTGCAAGAAAAGATGGAGAAAATAGATTCTCTCAAACAACTGTAATCCAACCAATTGAACACCAGTCCTCTCTTTGACTATCGTTCTTTTCGATTATAAAATTGAAATCCGAGCAGATTAATTGGCATTAATTGCATCTTGTCAACAAAGGGAGGAAGAGAAAACGAGGGAGAAATGACAACAAACTCATTCAGGTTGATTCGGTCGCCTCTTCTGAATCTCGATAGTTTCAGACCCGCCGCCGCCGCCGCCGCGGCAACTGCTGCTGGGTGCGGCGGCTCGACCCACTTCTATTCTGTTTCTGTATCGTCGAAGAGTAACGGAAGATTTGCCTCTTCGTCCTTCTCTTCCCGAAAAAACAAGGTAGTTCTTTTTTCCTTCACACGGTTGATTTTGTTAAATTTTTTCCAGTGATTTTGATGGGTTTCGGTGGTTCATTATGATGTGTTGTGGGGTTTAGGGAAATGGATTTATTTTTCCTTGGATTTTGGGATATGAGTTGCTGTTTATTTTCAGAGAATTTGGTCCTTTTTGACCTCGGAGATTTCGTTTAAGCTTTTGCCATGAACACAATCTTGGGGAGAAATGAAAATTTTCTGGACTGATTTGAACTTTTACTAGCTTTTCTATGGCAAATATTTGATTGATTAAACGCTTTATCTTCATCTGTTAAAGAAATGATCATTTTTGCTTTGTTTTTGGTGTCAACTGGGGACTTTTTATAATTAGATTTGCAGTGTTTGGACAAGCGAAGAGGATAAGTTTGTACTACAGTGGGTTTCTTGTTTAAACGGCTCAGATGTATGGCATAAATTTGGCAAGAGGAGAAGTTCTTCTGTAAGATGAAATCGAAAGGGTTTTCTGGGAGAAACATAAGTTTTGTCTGAAACTGATTTTAGCTTATAATCCTCGAAGAGGAACTTCAAATTCAGAAACTTAGTTTCTTTGATATATGTTCTGTTTTTTGTAATATCATTTCAGATTAAAGTTGTGGCTTCATATATAATTGAAATATTTAGGCATCTTAAGCATATCTTCCAAGTGATAATTAATGTTATCATAGATTAAGATTTATCAACTGTAAGAAGAACTGATGCATTTTTTAGCTTTTGGGTTGTAAAATATAATCTTTGCAAGATTTACCGACGACTTTTGCATAAATTTGAATACATGATCCATTAGTTGGCTTTCTTTCACAGATTCTCTTTTATATCCCATATATGGAAGTTCAATTTGCTGAAGATGTGTAATGTTCTTCTCGTTAATTTGAATAGTATTGTTTAACCTGCACATAATTACATGTGTTATGGTATTTTGACAGCTTTAGTCAAGTTTAGTAAAGGGTAAGTGATTACCTTGCACGCGATTTGTCTTATGCGGTTATCATGTTAGTGGTTATATCTTTTAGATTTCAATAATAGAAACCATGCGCCACTAAGAAATTTCATATTATATTACAAAAACAAGATTTTAGTCTTCAAGTTTTGATTTATAAGGATAAATTTTCTTGTCGAAGTTGTGATCTTCCCTATTCCTTCCCGAAGATTTTCATAACCATACCCAGATACTAATTCTTTACTGTGTTTTAGAAAATTTCATAAATTTTCTGTCTATTTGCACCTGAAAACTAGCTAATCATATAGTCTCTATTCTTGCAAAATCTTTATGTTTTGAATCATATATTTCTGCGCGTCAGTTGGTTTTCACTAATGATTTACTACCAGGGGCCTCTGTTTTGTATGTGCTGGTGTAGTGCCTTTGTGGATATAAGAGAACACACGAAAGCTTCAACAATTTAGGAGATGGGGAGAAGCATGAGTTTCAGATGTTTGGTTCTGATGAAGGAGCCTCTGTTCAAATTCCAACCCAAGCACAAACTGTTGCTGAAGGGTCTGGATCAGTTGTGGTATCTGAGTATAAGCCTTCCCCAGATGTCGACTATCTACAGGTTTTTTCATCTTTTGCCTCTTAAAGCAAATTATTATGTGTAATTACAGAAACCTCCTATCTTATTTTCAAAATTACAACTAGCCCCTGTTTCCAATTGTTGAGCCAATTGAAAATTGAAAATTTTATTGATAACATCATCCATACATGTAAAAATAATTTGAAAAGTCGAGTAATAATCAGATAAGGGGTTACCTGTAAGATGGAAATAAGGTACAAGGGAGGTATGTGATAGTATGAAACAAAGGGAGTTTTGTGTAATTGGATATAATTACTGGATTATTTCCATATACAAATAAGTCATTGTAATGTTTGATGTCTTTACAGGAGTTACTAGCTATTCAACAACAAGGGCCTCGATCAATTGGTTTTTTTGGGACCCGTAATATGGGGTTCATGCACCAAGAACTTATTGAGATTCTAAGCTATGCATTGGTCATAACTGTATCACATCTGATCTTTTTTGTTCTTTTTCAATTTTCATTGCAAAATTCTGTGTGATTTCCTGAAATTGAAGTTTATGTGAGATCAATCTTTTTGCAGAAAAACCATATCTTTACTTCAGGAGCATCAGGCACTAATGCTGCTGTTATAAGAGGAGCCCTTCGTGCTGAAAAACCTGAGCTGCTTACTGTGATATTGCCACAAAGTTTGCAAAAGCAACCTCCTGAAAGTCAAGAATTGCTCTCTAAAGTAAGAAAAAATTGTAGGATAATTATTCAACCTCCGCAAAGTCTGTGGTTTTATTGATTTTGCTTTTTTTTTTGCGGCAGGTAAAAAACGTAATAGAGAAGCCTGAAAATGATCATCTTCCATTGATTGAAGCCAGCAGGTATGTTAATCATGCCCCTGCAAATTTTATTTAAGGGATAATTACAACGGCATACATTGAGGTCTGCCTATACAAACTTCCTATGATTGTAAAATTACAAAAAACTTCCCCTGGCATACCTTGGATTTTGGCATATCTCGCACTATTATAGTCATGAACTTAAAATTAAATATTGACTAGCAAGTGTGTCGGGTAAAATAAGGGTTCATTAAAACTTAGAGATGACTTCAATTCTTTAGTGGTTTCTTTGAGATTATGTCCGATATTCGCAATTGCAGGTTGTGCAACATGAATATTATCTCACAGGTGCAGCAAGTGATTTGTTTCGCATTCCATGATAGTCGATTGCTCATGGAAACATGCCAAGAAGCAAAGCAAATGCGCAAGATTGTTACTCTCTTTTACCTGGATTGATGCCGGCAACACAAGGTTCTATTTGTTAATTTGTCCATACATTTTCTGGGAAAAAAGAGAGTAAAATGAGACGGCACAGGTTTGACGCTTCTTTTGTCGTGTCTGGTTGTAGCATTGTTAAACTTGGGCCTCGTCACGAGCCTGAAAGATAATTATTTTGCTCAGCAATTTAGGAAATTTCAGAATGTTCTTCAGTATAAGAGAATTGTTGAATTAATTTCTGGTTCCTTTACTGCAGTTCCTCAGAAATTATCTCCATGATTTGCTTTGATTTGTGCATGCTTGTGTGTGTGCATTATTAATCTTGAAAATGGCTGCCGATTAAGGGGTCCTTGAATACAATTGGCCAACAATCTCTATTGATATTTTTATACGTTTTATTATGATTTGACTAATCGAGCCAAATTTGGAACTTGGGTATTTTTTGTAGCTGCTATTTTGTTGATTGAACAAATCTTATCATTCACGGATGCAAGAATACAAATACGAGGTGTAGTTTTTTAAAAAAAAAAATCATGTGAAAAGTTTCTAATGAATATCTAACATTATATGATAAATTTTTTATAAATTTTCATATAAAAAGTGTTCAAAATAGTGTCGAGATGATGTACGAAAAGAATATTTGGTACAATAAAATAAATTGATTCACATTTTTTTTAAAAATTTATTTTTAGAAGTATCCAACACGAAAAAGTAAAAGTCTATTATATTAGAAGCGTCAGCATTAGAGTATAAATTTATCCTAATCTTGTTTTTCAAGCATCCATATATGTTTCTTGCATATTGTCTTTATTGATTTATTTCAGATAAGCTATAAATAAAGATAGTTCCTCAAAAATCCCCAAGTATAAACTGAATTTCCTTTTCACTCCCCAATTTTGAAAAAGTTCCTTGTCACTCCCCAATTGAAAAACAAAATTCCTTTTCACTCCCCAAGGTTGTATAATAATTCAGGAATTGCGTACATTTTTTAGGGAATTGCGTATAAAAATCCCGGAATGTCGTATATACGAGATTCCGGGATTTTTATATGCAATTCCCTAAAAAATGTACGCAATTCCTAAAGACAATTTACGAACATTTACTGTTTGTGGGGACCTAAAAGGAATTTTGTTTTTCAATTAGGGGATTGAATGAGAACTTTTTCAAAACTGGAGACCTAAAATGAATTTTTTCAACTTTTTGGTACTATTCAAAGATTTTCCCTATCATCATTGCCTTCATTGTTAGTAAACCTCCAAATTTCATATTCATTCTATTCTATGTTTGTACAAACATGAATAAGACAACTACTATAGGTCAAGACGATTCAAATTTTTAAAAATTATATGATATGACACAATTTGAAAGAGTTTTTTGCATGGTGACCCCTGTGATATACCTAATTAGCACTCCAAATCCTGTGATTTGAAAATTCTCAAAGAGAACCCTGTGATTATATAACTTAGCACTCAAAACCCTGTGATTGTATTAAAGTTAGCACTTAAAACTCTACAACTACGGCTGTAGGGTTTGAAATGCTAATTGAATGCTAATTTATTACAATCATAGGGTTCTCTTTGAAAATTTTCAAATAACAGGGTTCGTAGTACTAATTAGGTATATCACAGGGTTTTTGGTGCAATAAATTTCAATTTGAAAAAAGTTTCAATATAACTGATTAATATAAAACTTAAATACAAAATTAGAAGTACATACATCGTGGACTTTGACAACTAATAAAAGAAATGTAAACTATTGAAGTATGATATAATTATGACTAATATTAAACTGTTTTATGTTTAATGCGTTGGAAGAACATTAATAGAATTTGTGGAATGTAATATTACGAGGAAAAATATCCAAAAAGAGTAAGAAAGTAAATTAAAATTTGGATAATTATTCAACACTCCCCACCATACATCAATATTTTTCCTAAACCCCCTAATTCATTTTTTTTTATGTTTTAAGTACCAATTATAATTCAAACTTTTTCTAAACCCCCCTAAATCGTGTAAAAATACTAAAATGCCCTTAAAAAAACATAAGAAATTACCCAAATGCCCTCATTTCCTTTTCCCCTATTTTTCCTTTTTTTTTCTTCCCTTTTTTCTTTTTCTTTTTCCTTTTCTTTTTCCTTTCTTCTTCCTTTTTTTCTGTTGAAGACGCAACAGCACATTACATATTTTAACTCATTTCGATGACGCGACTTCATTGGTACCAACCACGTCTATTGAAAATGGCCGGAGAAGGTGTCGGGAGTTCCGCCGGAAACCTGCAAATTTCAATAGAAAATGGATTTTCCCTCCGGTGATATTTTCCGATGAAAATGGTATGGATCTTGAAGTTCTCGACATGATAAACATATTGCACGGAACAAATTCGATTTTCGTCAATCGGTTTGTGAGTTATCGTCATTTCTTTTTTAGATCTAAAATTTTTAGATTTGAAATTTGGGACAAATGGATTCGAATTTTGAAAAACTAATCGAATATATGGAACGAGGACGAGAAGTACGTGCCCGGTGAATTTTTTGGGAATTTTTGGACTACCTCCGGTGGTGGTGCGGCGGCGCTCCGCCAGCTTCAAGGTTGAAGATGATGATGAAGAAGATGAGATATGGAGGAAGAAAAAAGGGTGTGGAAAAAGTAAAAAAATAGAGATAAAATAGACTTTTTAAGTGATTAGGGGGTTTAAAAAAAATGTATTGTGTATTAGGGATTGTAAATGTATAAAATTTGAAATGGGGGGTTTTGGATAAATAATAGGGATTGTTGGTCCTTTAAAAAAATTGGCCCATTAAAATTACTATAATACACTTTTCTATAAATATATAAGTCTTTTTTCTAAAAACAAAGGTATACAATTCTAAAATTTTTAGAAAAAGAAGAAGAAAAATAAATTTAGCATGTCCTTTCACGATCGAAGTTATGTCCATTCCGTGTCAGTGTGTTGTCTACTTTTTTTGGACACTTTTTTTTTGTGTGTCAGACACTCGTCTCTGTCATATCCGTATATACATCAAAAAAATCAAAAAAGTATAAAATGATTTACAATATGAATTGATTCAAATATATTAGAAATACTTTCTATTTATGGGTACAAATATCATTGAAAATTTAACGGTAAATGATGATTCAAAACTTTTTATTTTTCTTCTTTTTTTTTTAATACACGCATCTCTAATAGTTAGAGAAATTCGAATTTAAAGTTATTGTTTTGGAGAAAGAACCTTTAACCACCGGGCCAACCACCCTTGGCTTCTGTTTTTCTTTTTCTAATAATTAAGTTATTATGAAAAAGGATTGGTTTTATTTGATGTTAATTTATTATAACGTTGTGCAAACCATTTGATTGTTTCTTCAATATAATTATATAACTAATTCGGATATGATTGATCAATTAGTTTTATAGGAGATATCTCGAGCTGTCAGTTGGCGCCACGTGTGGCAACGTGGCCATGATCTTGAAGCTGCGATGGACATCGACTCTACCTCGAATGTTTCGTCCCCCAGCACTGTTCTTGACCCAATACTTATAGTGTGGGATGTTTCATTAAGGCTACTAGTTTGATCAAGCCTCCCTCGAGCTAGGTGGTTTCTCGATCGACTGATCCTTGAGCGGATGGTTGATTTGACCTAGAGTGTCAGGTATATAAATAACATTTAATGTAGGACATCCCTCTGCACCTGCATTAAATGGGGTCCAACCCCCTGTTTCCCCTGTTTTGGCATTTGAGTTCATGTTTGTTCTTACTTACAACTATCCAAAGATCTAAATCTTCCCAAATATACAAATCTTAGGTGATTTGGAGTCCAAGTCAACGTTTACCGCAACCAACTGGATGTGGGCACCATCATCTTGGCACCATCTATAGAAAATCTGAACTAAAAGATATTACCAACATTAAGATGGTGCAGACACGTCATGACCACCACGTTTATGGAGAAAATGTGGGAAGAGAGCTTCCCAGATACCAACATAGCCGGAGCAAGCTATGCTCCTCCTCCTGCCAAAGATGTGCGCTCAGTCGCACAACAAAGAGTGGTGCTACGAGAGGCGGAGCTTTCCGCCTACTTTGAACAATGTAAAACTGAGGCCCTCGCCGCTACAAGGGAGAATAGGGAAGCCAATATGTTGGAAAGGCCCAGAGAAAGTGTAGCAACCGGAACGATGGATACCACATCCCCCGTACCTAGACCCGACCCGCATACGAGATAAGCAACCAAGCACACGAACACAAATCTGATCAAGCTGAAAGGGTGACAATAAAAAAACAAACTTGGGCTAGGCGGGACTAGACTCTGTACCAACAAAGTAACAAAAGCAAAGGTGCGGATGCAATGCAACCATACAGTCACAACCATAATGTAAACATAAATCCAAAACACGAATATAAAAATGGGTTCCACTTGAAGTTCTAGAAACCTGTCCCGAAACGAATAATTCATAACAATAATTTAAATACGGGTTCAACTAGTGGCCCTAGAAACCTGTCGCGAGTTTGATCAAGCAATAAAATACAAAAGGCCGACAAGGCTTAATACAATACATAAAGTGGGTATGCAATACAATACAACTCGAATAAGAACGAGACTCAAAATAAAGGACATCAATCGACTCCCGCCTAACGACCACTGAACCTGCAAGGCAACAACTAGAAACAACGAGAGGGAGGGGTCAGTCAACTGACTGAGTGAAGGGGCTACACATGCATATATATAGGTACAAGCAATCAAGCAAGCGTAATTCCACCGTATGATATTTGTCAAATAAACAATTGCCAAGAATCAAGAATTGATCAATATGTGTGGGTGCAATTATGTTCTTACAATCAATCTAATGAATAAGATAAATAATGTATGTGTCGATATCCATAGACCCTCTGTTGATGTCCGTTTTACCTTAACGATCCACGAGCTCCGGTGCTGAATAGGGACTGGGGGCATGCCAGGGGTTTACGGATATCTATGAATTACATTTTAGGGGACCCGACGAGAATGAGTATTTATTCTGTCCTGGACTCCTCATTCCCTTATTACATGATAGGAACAAGGCAAGTACACGACAAGCAAGCAAGAGCAAGATTTATTACAATATTAATAGCGAGAATACATCCTCAGGCAGTTGATGGTCCGGGTAGCTAGCCCTCGCCATCCAAGTCAAGGTGATCTGCGGGTTCATGACTCCCCAGACCGGAATCCTATCTTCCACCAAACCTGCTGGTGGATATCCGGGCTGCTCCAACTAGGTGGGACTATGCCAGAGGTCACTGTCTGTCCAATACCTCCCTGGTTCACTCAATACACAAGCCCCTGGGCCCCCAAGAACAAGGCAAGAATCCACACCGGCTAGCCCAACGCTGGGAGAGTCGGGGGCAATAACAAGATCTCGCAAAAGGCTAAGGTTAACACAGTTTCATGAATCATTTTCGGTACTTATCCGGTATAAAAAGTAGGGGTAGTTTTATTTAAAACACTTTGGCTAGTCTTAGATCATGCAAGGTTATAGGTCAAATATAAAAGTAAAACCCTCACTTGGAAGTGGCAGTGCAAGAAGGACCAAGAAAGGAACCATGAGTCCCGGTTATCTCCACCCTAGAGATTAACTGTGAAAGAAGAACCAAGACAACATACATGTGAGATAAGACTCAATCATGAAACCACATAGACGCACGACAAATGATCATGAAGTGGTGTGACATGTTATGAGATGATTAGATATAAAATGAGATCATAAAAGGCATGGAAATATTGTGATCATGTTCATGTACACAATTAATGCTCCTAAGCAATAGACAATTGATAAAATTCATAGCATAATTAAAGGCAAGTCAAGGAAGTGAAAGGGAGAGTGTTCTACAATCGAAGAAGTAAAAGGGAGAGTGTCGTTGCGGGTGCGACGCTGCTACTTTGGTAGTAGAAATGCGTCGGGAAAACAGGGACATCTGCTTAATTTGTCTGGGGCACACAAACGACACACCGAAATCACCCGAAATCATAAAATAACAACGACCAACAACATACAAACAAGTATTAACCACCGAAACACGAATTAATCCACAAAATCACATAAATTCAAGAATTATACAATATACATACATATATACATATATATGCAAGAGTATGAGGCAAGAGCTTACCGGGACGAAGGGGAAAGAACGAGTGACGGTCGGTGGTTGTAACGCCCCGACTTTTTGGCCGTACAGGTATGACGTCACGAGTGGGTTTAGACCGAGAGTTATGTGACTTATATGTGTTTTAATTGCTAAGTGATTATTTAATTTATTAATTTGTTGAATTAATTGCTACTATGTGATCTTTATTTGCTTTAAGTGCCGCTTGGATATTCTTGAATTAATTACCATTACGTGATCTACATGAATTATGTGATCTGTGACTATGTTATTTAAATTTAGTTGTTACTTATATACTCGCTAATTAATATTTTGTTTTGATTATGTACTTATTGGATATTGTATGAAATCCTTGGACTCAATTGAACTTTTAATTGGACTCCATTTGAGCACCAACTAAACCAAGGTACCCTTATTGAAGCACTTAAATTCTCAAGGGACCAAAGTGCAATTTCCCCTCTTTCCTCTTTCCATTTACACGATATATACATACATGTATACACCTACATTCTTATCTTTTTCATTTCTCACACAAGAACAAGAGATATACACCCCCTTCTCTTCTTCTTCCATTTCGATCCTAACAAGGAAGCTCAAGACAAGGACTCAAGTTCTTTTCCTTCAAGAATTCAAGCCAAGATCTCTTTTTCTTCATCCCCTTCTTTTCTTCCATCCAAGGTAAGATATGTATAAATGTGTATGTGATGAATTCTTGAGAAATTATTAGGGTTTGTGAACCATATGAATTCCATGACTTGAGTTGAAATCTATGTGTTGATATGAGCTAATATGATGAATAATTGTTGGATTTTGGATTTTTGGTTAAAGCATGAGTGTTCCACCATTTTTGGAGCTTCAATGTGTGAAATGGTAACTTGTATTATGCTTGAGTTCATGCCTTAAGATTGAGATATGTGATAGATTATGTATATATGAATTTATGCCTTCAATTTGGAGTGTTTTAGTTGAGTTTTGAAGTGGTTGCTGCTTCCTTTTCTTCCCTCCATGCATAACCCCCTGTTTTTCTTCTTCTTCTCAGCCAGGAGGACTACCCGGGCGGGTAGTTTTATGCAGAAGGGTTTCTGCACTCCTTTCTCCCCGGCCGGGTAAATTTCAGCCTTGTTTTTCCCCGGCCGGGTACTCCCTCATCCGAACTCCGAATGACCTGATTTTTGAGCCGTTGGAAACCTCATGAAGTCTACTAACACCTCAAATTGGAATCACCTTAATATATTTTCTCATTTATGAGTTATGATCGTTTGAAAATTGTGTCGCTGCTTCGCCGAAACACTGCACTCACCCAACTTCGGACCTTCGCCATTTCCACATCGCTTTGAACCACGATTCGGGCCATATATCATTTGAAAGGCCTGTGTGTCTAGTTTCATTCCAAACAAACAAAGCTCTATTCCAAATTCTAGAACTCAAGATATGTTCAATTCTTTACAGCTTGTGCATTACTAAAAACTGTCAGCTCTCACTAAAAGCTTGCCCAATCCGTTTTCTTGCTTTCCCTCCACTCCTCGGACTCCATATGTGGTTTGAATGTATTTTATGCTTGCTTAATTGATTATATGTGATATATCTTGATATTTTTATGAATTTTATGCTATGAATTCAATGCATATACATGAAATGACAACATGAACGTTATGTGCTACTCTTAAGCATGCATGAATGGTTTGCTCCGTTTAATTGTTTTGTATGTTGTGTTTAGCTTCTTCCATGACTTGTATATTTTGTTAATATGTTATGTTATGTGATAACTTGTATATTATGAGATCATAATGTAATTTTGTTAATACATTTTGTAAAATAGGATCCAGTATGCCTTCAAATGCTCTCTAGCTTGCATGCATGAATTGTTCCTCCATTTATTGGCCTCATATGATAACTTCCCGCTTCATTTATAACTCGCATGCATTATAAATATGTTATAGTATGAGTTATGATTAATGTATGAAGCTTATGGCTCGATTTGATACAAAATATGAAAGATATGAAACACATGAATTGAAACCACTATGTATTGAATACTTGGAATAAATCACTTGATTATATGACCTCATCACATGATTCATGCTTTTTATACATCTCATATCATGCGCATAACATGCCGTGCGTATATGTGGTTTCATTTTGGGGTTAATTCTCACGAGTACACATTGTTCCTTCTCTTATACAGTTCGTTTCCAGGACGGAGACTTCTGAATTGATTAGGCACCCGTATTACTCATGCTTTATGTCTCGTGGTATTCTAGGTGAGGGTGTTTTTGTTTTAGCTATGTAACAAACCCTACAACCCTTATGTGGCAAGTTTTGGCCAAAACCTTATATATATATATATATATATATATATATATATATGATATTTTCAAAGTAGAGTCATCGAGTAAATATTGATCGAGTAAACCCTTTTCTAATGAATTATGAAATATGTTATGTTTCTTATGAATCAAATGTTTTGGCGAGGTTATGTATGTATGTTATGATTGCACGGGCCCAGGGACTTAGTGCAAGTGGCTATCCAGGGAGGCAAGGGCCGACGGTGATCCCTTGTACTAGTCCCACCACATTTACGGTGATACCGGCCCTCGCTAGGAGGTTTAGCGGGGAATGGGAGCTGAGTGCCCTTGGGGGAGTCATGAAACCCCATTGGCCTATGTATGAGGTGGTCGGGTCTTGCTAACGCGTCCACCACCCGGAGGAAGAAGGTTGGAACTTATTTTATGATTATGTTTATGTTATGATATGATTGTTATGCACCGTGCGGGAAGAGCGGGACACAGATTGCCCAAACGAATATGTCTTATGATATGATATATGACCTGTGTGTATTATGATATATTGCATGATCACCTATTTAATGTATTAAGGATATTTGTCGTAAACGGTCGGAGTTTGGTTGGAGATAATGCACGCTCACTCGCCGAGCCTTAAGGTTTATGTATGAGTTATGAATTTAATAAATTTAATATCGTTAGTCATAAAGTTCGAGCATTGCTTAGTTATTCTCTTGCCCTTTTTGGGAACTAATTTTAAATAAAACCTTGCTCGGGATTTATGACTTGCATGTGCATGTTTTTATATATCCGTATATCAATCCTGCTCACTCAGTCTTCTAGAGACTGACCCCTCTTCCCCACTTTTCAGTTCTTGCAGGTTTGGGCTAGGCGGAGGTCATGTTTTAAGTCTCATGTCGAGTCACACGTGTACACTCGAGTCCCATTATATATTGTTATGCTTAATTACATCAGCTTATGTATTCGGGGCTGTGTGCCATTTCTGATTCTTGATTATGGATTCGGGACAGGTTGCCTGCCTAGTTGAACCCGTTGTTAGGACTTGTGTTGGAACTTAATTATGTTATGAATTGTTTGAAGTTTGGAGCTATTATTGGAATTCATGTATGGGTTTATTACTTCAGTACTATGTTGGACGTTATGATTTATTTGGTTCAGGGTTAGATTCCGCCTAGCTAGGATTTTTTTTTATTTTATCTCCCGTTCGCTATGAGTCCGGTTCATGCTTGGATTACCCATTTCACGTGTGGATTAGACTTGCAGTGTGGGGGATGTGGCGCTATCGTCGCGGGTGCTACAGTGGTGGCCGGAATCGGGCTTGCTGGAAGTGGGGTCTTGGAATGGGATTTGCCCTCCTTTAGCTCTTGGCTTGGGTGAATGGAGGAGAGACAAAAAAATAGAGGAGTTGATGGAGCTTGGTGGCCGGAAAGGAGTCACCGGTGTTGGAAAACCCGAATCAGAAAGCAGCGGAATTTAAAAAATTTTCCAACAAAAGGATCTTGGACTCGCAATCGTGTAACCAAATTCGTAGAGATAGAAAACTTACTTTTCTTTTATTCTTTCTTGAAGCGTTTCAAGCCACCCAAGAACGCTCTTCTCACGGCTTGACAACCCGTCCCTCGAAAGTCTCTTTCTACTTCAGAATCCATTGTCGGGATAACAATCCACACCAACCTAGATTCAAATCATGCTAGGGAAGTTCTTAACAATATAACATAAAGAAAGAAACATGAAGCGAGAAAGGCATGATTGAAACTCCCTTCGAAAACCAGTTTTGCGAAAGTAGAAATCTGCCAGCCATAAAACCCTCGTGAAAAAACTCATCTTTCAGGATATGGACGAACGGTTTTCGCCATCTTCTTTGGTTCGATTTTTTCACTCGTTTTCTGTTGGGTTCAGAATCGTTTCATCATCCCTTCTGATCGTTTTGCTTAATCCCCACTTTTGGTAAAGCTCGAATCTTCAAAACTTCTAACTTGAAGTCTCTAGAGATAGTCCACCAACTTGGCTACAATCTAACTAGTAAGGATGCTAGTTCTCTAGTTAGTGTTTAGGCTTAACCTAGGGTTTTATTTAATCTTGGAGAATGGAAGGTGTTCAACACATGAACCAAGAATTGTCTATTTTCTCTAAAGGGGAGCATGAGCTCCCCTATATATAGGAAAGGGGAGGGGCGGCCGAACCTAGTCCTAATGGACAAAGGATTTGGTCCCTCTCTCTCCTATTACTTGATCATCAAGTATTTTCCAACTTTGACTTTGAATTCTAATTCAAGTCAACTTTTAAGAGAGCTAAAAATATCCAAACTATTTTTGGATAATTTTATACTTTATTTATAATAAAATAAATAACTTATTTTTATCTAATTAATTAATTCATAATTAATTAACTAGATTATTTTCTCCAAAATTAGACTTTCTTTTTAATTCAAAATTAAACCAAAGTCTATTAAATAATTAACAAATTAATTATTTAATATATTATTAAACAATCACGTGTGGCACACGTGTCACAATGACACGTGACCCACACGTGTGGTTTCACACGTGTGGAACCCTCTAGGCTTGATTAACTCGTTTAATCATTTTCAAGCCTCAACTCATGTAACCAAGTTGTTGTGTGTGACCCTCTAGGTTCTCAATTCAATTAGCAGTGACCCCAATTAATTAATTCACTAATTAATTAATCAGTCCACAGATTAAACGACCATAGTCTAGCAACAGGTGTTTAACCCCTAGCTGAATTGGAATGTTCGGATTCGACAGAACCTTTAAGTCATTGATTCATGTGAGATACAATCCTCCTACTTACTATCTCTCAACCAAGATCTAGGGTAAGGGAATAATTAGAACCCTAATAATCCGGTCTTAAAGCTAAGTGCATTTCATATCCATTTGATCTCAATCCAAGAAACCCTTTTCTTGATGTCTTGATCTACTGCCTTGGCCAAGGACTCCATATGGCATATGAATGACTTACACAATAAGAGATCACCTTGCAAATGCAAGTGTAGGTCCTATCTTGATTCTCATTCACTTTCATGAGTCACTTGTGCAGCCCCAGCATAAGCCTTGAATCAGTTGTCTAAGGCGACACCCTTTAAAGCTTATACCTAAGACTACAGAGTTAACTCATAAAGTGAGAAGGAACCTCAAGTCTAAGGATCAATTAATCACATCAATGACTCGTGAGATATTTCCTAATCTGGAAGTTTCCATTTCCTGAAATAGAAACTTCCTTTCCCATTTAGGAATGTTCTCACACGGGGCACCTCAGTGAACTTACTTATTAAAGTAAGCACCCTCATGTATCACGCACGTATCAACTATACACTTTGCACCTCCATGAAACAAGGTGGTCCTTCTTAAGGGCGTGATCCCACAAGCAAGCCTTAGAGGAGTCAGGTTGACACTCCCACTGTCTGTAGGACTCATCGGCTTGGAGTATTTTACTAATCATGACTTATGTGCTATAGGGCTCGTTTCATGAACCATTTCACCTAAATGGTAGAGTCCTAAAGTCATCAGGATTAGGGGAGTTCTCATACATGCACACATTGTAGCACCCGGAACGCTAGGCGCCACATCCCCCGCACTATAGGCTCAATCCACATATGAAACGGGCAATTCATACATGAACCGAAACTATAGCGAACGGGAGACAATAAAAAAAAACACAAAGCTAGGCGGGTACCCTCAAAAAAACCAGAACAACTCAGAGCAATAAAATAGCGGAAGCAAAAGCATTCAATACCTATAGATACCATATTTACATATTTACTTATAGGTACCGACAAATCATACCAATACAATCTCCATTCAAGTATAATGTAAGATTTCATACAAAATAACAAGTACAAAGTATGAAGGTGCAGTGCTAGACCCGAATAAAAGACACGAGACTCTAATCCCCGCCTAGCACGAACCTGCAAAACTGAAAAGTTGAGGTGTCAGTCCAAACGGACTGAGCGAGGGGTATAAATAAATATATGCGCACTTACATGCAAGTTATAATCTCGGGTAATAATTTTAGAAAAACACAACACCAATAGTAAGAGAAAAAGGTATTATCGCCCGAGATTACCACTAATTCAGTTTATCAATTCAATCAGTTCAATACAATCAATATGTGGCCCGGCGAGTGAGGGCAATTCTCCAACCTTGCTCCGACCGTGTACAATCAATCAATTCGTTAGGTGATTAGGTGATCAAGCAATTATTTACTGTGCACAATTAGCAGTTTCAGTCCATCCTTCTTCCTCCGGGTGATGGTGGGATTGCAAGGCCCCACCATCCAATCAGTCTGGGCAGAGGGTACATGAATCCCTAAGCCCGGAACTCCTTCCTCCCCTAATCTCCTAGGGGGTTCAGGGGTCATCCCATTTGGTGAGGATAGCACTCGAGTTACCCGTCAGCCCATGCTTTCCCGGTTGGCTCGAGCCACTATCCTCGGGCCCACAGTGCAATTCAATACTCGCCCAATACAATCAATCCGTCAATCAATCAATCAATTTTATCGGATCATTTGAAAGTCATCAGGTTCGCAAACTATAGATATATATATACATTTTGGCCGAAATAGTCACATAGAGGTTGTAAGGGTTCTATTTATCTAGAATTTAAACCTCACCTGACCAGACGACCAAAAGAAAGCAAGAGAGCACCCTACTGAGCGGGTTCCTCAAAACCGGGACCGTGATCTGTGCAACAAGTACAAGTGTGAAGTAAGACTCGACTCGAATGAACCAAGTATGACGAACGACAAAATCATGCACCAATATGTTATGCAATAATTATTTAATGAATGTCAAATACGAGCATGATGTCAATAACCCAAGTATATAACACATACACGTACATCCAAGCATGCAAAACAATATGCAAGAAAACAGGGAGTGACACGCCCGTGTCACAAAATTACACTAAGCCGTGACACCCCCGTGTCACGGTACAGCGGGCCAAAAGCTTGCAAAACAAGGTGACACGCCCGTGTCACCAAAACAAGGCAAACCGTGACACCCCCGTGTCACGGTACAGAAAAACTGCCCCAGCCAACCCGGACCCCCGTGTCACGCAAAACAAAGCAAAGGTGACACGCCCGTGTCACCTGTGCGTGATAGAAAAACAGGGGAGAAAACAGGGGTTTCCATGCAAAACCAACTCCAAACCAAATAACTCCCAAACACCAACCAAAACAATTGTTAAAACACCTCATACATGCTTCATACTTCAAGTATTCAACAATCAAACCAATAAATATGCATCAAATCTCCAAGAATCAAGCCCCAAAACCCCATAATTATTCATATACACCAACCATCACATAACCTCATGCTTCATGCAAGAAATGAAGGGAAAAAGGACCTAAACATGCTTCTATACAAGAATAACCAAGAAAGCATCAAGCTAACATCAAACCCTACTCATATACCCAATCAAGAAATTCAATCCATGCTTCCATATATACCTTGAAATGAATGAAGAATGAGATGAGATGAAGAGATGAAGATGTTGATGCTTCTAGCTCCAAAGTTCTTCAAAGTAACTTGAGATTAGTTGAAATCTTCCTTCTTCTCTCTTGAATGTGTAAGAACCGATCCTTAGGGTGTGTATGTGTGATGTTCTTGTGTGTATGTGATGTATGAGAGTGTTGGAAGAGATGCATATACTAGATATATATTATATCATCCACTATCTAAACATATGTCCCCAATTTGCAAACAAGTCCCTAGGTTATTTAAATGAATGCAAGCAAGTATTATCCCTACCTAAAAGATCCATTAGCTCCAAACCAAGTTATGCAATTGAGTCCATCAATTCATGAAATGATCAATTAAAGTCACATAATACAATTAAGTACACTATCACTTAATTCATGAATTTCTCATTAAAATTAATTCATATAAATATAGAGAATTGTATAATGCCCACAATATTATAATGAAATCATAATAAGCAAGTAAATGTATAAACTTAAACTCCCAACTCCCGAAGACCCGCACGTGGCGTGCTTACCTGAACTTCCGGAATTTGGGGCGTTACAACTCTCCCCTCCTTAGAAGAATCTGGTCCCCAGATTCACTGATCGGAAGAAAATAACTCCGGGTGAAATTTCTTCATCTTCTCTTCCGGTTCCCAAGTCATCTCCTCAGATTTGTCACTTCGCCATAACACCTTCACCATAGAAATATTCCGATTCCTCAACTCTTGATACTTTCTGTCCAATATTCTGACCGGCTTCTGCACAAAAGATAAATTCGGTTCCAACTCCACTTCTTCCACAGGGAGAATTTCGGTTTCATCTGGGTAATACTTCCTGAGTTGAGATACATGAAAAACATTGTGAATTCCAGTAAGATTAGGAGGTAGGTCCACTCGATAAGCTACTTCTCCGATTCTCTCAATAACTTCAAACGGACCTAGGTAACGGGGATTCAACTTCCCTCCCTTTCCAATTCTAGAAAATCCCTTTCGAGGAGATACCTTCAAGAAAACCCGATCTCCAACTTCAAACTTAAGATCCCTTCTACGGATATCGGCGTAGCTTTTCTGTCTATCTTGTGCAGCTTTCATCCGTTGTTGTATAATCCGAACTTTCTCAATCATGGCTTCCATAGCCTTCGAAGATTTCTCCAGCTTTTTCCCCTTCTTGACTCCTTCCTGTTTTGACCATTTCCACTCTTCCAAATCAAAGAATAATGGCGATCTACATTTCCGCCCATATAACAATTCATACGGAGCCATATCAATCGTTGCCTGAAAGCTATTATTGTAAGCGAACTCTACCAAAGGAAGTTGATCGTGCCACGAGGTTTGGAAATCCAAGGCACAAGCTCGAAGTAGATCTTCCAAATACCGAATAACCCTCTCCGATTGCCCATCAGTTTGTGGATGAAACGCCGTACTGAACTGAAGCTTTGTACCCAACAACTCTTGTAACTCTTGCCATAACTTCGAAGTGAAACGGGGATCTCGATCCGAAACAATACTCACCGGAATACCATGAAGTCTTACAATCTCCCGGTTGTAAATCTCAGCCAACTTCCGAATCTTGAAAGACATTCTGACCGGTAGAAAATGAGCAGATTTTGTCAGACGATCCACAATCACCCAAATACCATCGAATCCACCCTTCACTCTAGGTAACCCGGATATAAAATCCATCGTCACATGTTCCCACTTCCACTCAGGAATAGGTAACGGCTGAAGAAGACCTCCCGGTTTCTGGTGCTCGGCTTTTACTTTCTGACAAGTGAGGCAGTGCTTCACAAACTCTGCTACATCCTTTTTCAATCCACGCCACCAGTAAAACTGCTTGAGATCTCTGTACATCTTATTCCCTCCAGGGTGAATTGAATAAGCCGACTTGTGAGCTTCCTCGAGCAATACCCTTTTCAAATCATCGGGTACTACTACTCGGTTCTTGAAACGAAGAAGACCGGTTTCATCGAACCCAAATGGACTCTCCGGATCCTCTCTAACCTTAGAGACCAACCTCTGAACTCCCGGATCCTTTCCTTGAGCCTCGAACATTCTGTATTTCAAATTCGGATAAATGGAGATATTGGAAACTCGAGCTCTAATCACAATAGGCTCAACTACCTTACTTGTACCTATTTTCAAGTTCGAAACACCCACTTTCCTACTTAAAGCGTCGGCAACTACATTAGCTTTCCCGGGATGATATTTGATAACACAATCATAATCTTCTAGTCGCTCCATCCATCTCCGTTGCCTCATATTGAGTTCCTTTTGGGTGAAAAGATATTGGAGACTCTTATGATCGGTGAAAATCTCAAACGACACTCCATACAAGTAATGTCTCCACTTCCCGAGTGCGAAAATCACGGCAGCAAGCTCTAGATCATGTGTCGGGTAGTTCTTCTCATGATCCTTCAACTTCCGTGAGGCATAAGCGACAACCTTGCCCTTCTGGGTTAATACACTTCCCAAACCCTCCTTCGACGCGTCAGTGTACACAGCATATCCCTCTGAACCCTCTGGAAGAGTTAACACTGGAGCAGAAACTAATCTCTCTCTCAAAACATTGAAGCTTCTCTCGCATTTCTCATCCCAATCGTATTTCACATCCTTCTTAGTTAACCGAGTCAAAGGAGCAGCGATCTTAGAGAAATCTTGCACGAATCTTCTATAATAACCCGCCAATCCCAAGAAACTTCTGATCTCGGAGGCGTTCTTTGGCTTCTCCCACTTCAACACCGCTTCAATCTTTGATGGGTCAACCTCTAATCCATTCCCCGAAATAATATGACCCAAGAATGAAACCCGATCGATCCAAAACTCACACTTGCTAAACTTCGCAAATAATTGATGTTCTTTCAACGTCCTTAAAACCAATCTGAGATGTCTTGCATGTTCCTCGGCTGATTTAGAGAAAACCAGTATATCATCAATGAAGATTACAACGAACTGGTCAAGAAACGGCTGGAAAATTCTATGCATCATGTCCATAAAAGCTGCGGGGACATTTGTCAATCCAAAAGGCATGACCACGAATTCATAATGCCCATATCTGGTGTTAAAACCCGTCTTTGGAATATCCTCGGCTCGGATCCGTAGTTGATAATACCTTTGTCTTAAATCAAGCTTCGAATATACCTTAGACCCTTGGAGTATATCAAACAGCTCTTCAATATGTGGAAGAGGGTATTTATTCTTAACGGTCATCCGATTAAGCTCCCGGTAATCAATACACATTCTTAAAGTACCGTCCTTCTTCTTCACGAATAAAACTGGAGCACCCCATGGTGACGAGCTCGGTCTCACATACCCAACTTCCAAAAGACCATCCAGTTGTACTTTTAATTCCTTCAATTCCGCCGGTGCCATCCTATATGGAGTCTTAGAATAAGGTTCGGCATCCGGATACAAATCAATCATAAACTCTATCTCCCTTTCCGGCGGTAACGAATCCAACCTCTCGGGAAACACTTCGGGAAACTCTTTAACTACCTCGGTTTCCTCTAACTTCACTTGATCCTTTGGTTGATTAAGAATATAGGCTATAAACCCCTTAGCCCCATCACGAACCAATCTCTGAGCTTCTGAAAAAGATAATAAAGGCACCGTCTTCGAACTTTGACCCGTAACCAATTCAGAACCCAAACTAACTCTCTTGGTCCGACAATCAACAGTGGCGTAGTGCTTGTACAACCAATCCATACCCAAGATAGAACCATACCGAGACATAGGCAACTCAATGAAATCCGTTGAGAAGACTCGACCCTCAATACTCACCGGCACCTCTCGAAAAACCCGGTTAGTTTCTATACTATCACCAAAAGGAGTACTAACCACGTAGCATGCATCAGAATAAGTAACACACAAGGGCAATTTAATAGAAACATCACAAGAAATGAAGGAGTGAGTGGCTCCCGGATCAAATAAAGTGTGTATGTTGATGCCATGAATGCAAATGATACCTTCAACAACGGCAGCCGGGTCCACGTCTGCATCATGTTCCTCGCCTTCCAAGGCATAAGCACGGGCCCGAATCATCGGCCTCTGTCCTCCAGGCGGCGGATTACGTCGATCCGGACAAGTATCCACCAGGTGATCGGCAGCCCCACAAATTAGGCATAACCCTAGACGCCTTCGACAATTATCATAATGATGTGTAGGTTGCCCGCAAAAAGTGCACTTAGGCTTCTCCGATGGTGGCGGCATAACTGTTGGCTGAGGAGCCTTCTGGACTGGCCCTTGTGGTTTAAACTTCTTCATAGGGCCCTTAAACTGAGGAGGAGCGGTATCATAAACCATCGGCCTCTTGCCGGCATTGTAACCCGATCTTGACCCGGAACCTGAACCCTGTCCCGTCCTAAAGGAAGACCTCCATGCAACAACCGAGTCTTCAACCTTAAGAGCTTTGGTGGTGGCCTTCTTCCAAGTGCTTGTGTTAACCGCTTCAATCGCCGCTTGAATATCCGGCCTCAAACCTTGTACGAATTGCATAGCCTTGTGGAAGTCGTCGCTAGCAATGTTAGGGGCGTATTTGGACAACCTCTCGAACTCGGCTATATACTCTGAAACTGATCTTCCTCCTTGTTTAAGCTCAGTAAACTCTTTAAGTCTTCTAGTGCGCGAAGATGGCGGAATAAACTTATTCTTGAACTCTCTTTCGAATACCTCCCATGTAATTTGCTCCTCGGTGGCATCCAAGACAATTTTGGTACTCTCCCACCATGAATATGCTTCTCCCTGGATGAGGGTAAGAGTACACCGGGCCTTTTCCCGAGACTCACATGGAATAAGTTCCCACACCCGTTCAACTTCTTTAAGCCATTGCTCGGCTTGAATATCGTTCCCTTTTTGGAATCTCGGCGGATGTTGATTCTGGAATTCCCTTAAAATAACGGAAATAGGGGCTTGTTGTGGCGGTGGAGGAGCTGGCGGTGCTGGAGGCACATAATCCCTTAGCCTCTGATCCATAAGTTGCACCATTGAATTTAAGAAATCTTGGGGTTGAGCTGGAGGTGGAGGAGGAGGGGTTCGATCACGCCGGTGACGACGTCGATGTCGAGGAGATCGATCCCGGTGATGTCGGTCACGAGCCATCCTGAAACTCGAACACTTTACATGCATGTTTGATTAATAAGTGCAATGAGTGTAATTACAACACACAATGTAATCCAACCACATAGTCACATAATCCAAGCACTTCAAATAGAATCAAATAAGTTCAAATAGGTTGCAAGACTCTCAAATAATCAATTAATCCTATGCCGTGCGACTTAGACTTACCAGACACGACACTAGAGCCGCGGTTTTGCAACCAGGCTCTGATACCACCTTGGGATGTAGCACCCGGAACGCTAGGCGCCACATCCCCCGCACTATAGGCTCAATCCACATATGAAACGGGCAATTCATACATGAACCGAAACTATAGCGAACGGGAGACAATAAAAAAAAACACAAAGCTAGGCGGGTACCCTCAAAAAAACCAGAACAACTCAGAGCAATAAAATAGCGGAAGCAAAAGCATTCAATACCTATAGATACCATATTTACATATTTACTTATAGGTACCGACAAATCATACCAATACAATCTCCATTCAAGTATAATGTAAGATTTCATACAAAATAACAAGTACAAAGTATGAAGGTGCAGTGCTAGACCCGAATAAAAGACACGAGACTCTAATCCCCGCCTAGCACGAACCTGCAAAACTGAAAAGTTGAGGTGTCAGTCCAAACGGACTGAGCGAGGGGTATAAATAAATATATGCGCACTTACATGCAAGTTATAATCTCGGGTAATAATTTTAGAAAAACACAACACCAATAGTAAGAGAAAAAGGTATTATCGCCCGAGATTACCACTAATTCAGTTTATCAATTCAATCAGTTCAATACAATCAATATGTGGCCCGGCGAGTGAGGGCAATTCTCCAACCTTGCTCCGACCGTGTACAATCAATCAATTCGTTAGGTGATTAGGTGATCAAGCAATTATTTACTGTGCACAATTAGCAGTTTCAGTCCATCCTTCTTCCTCCGGGTGATGGTGGGATTGCAAGGCCCCACCATCCAATCAGTCTGGGCAGAGGGTACATGAATCCCTAAGCCCGGAACTCCTTCCTCCCCTAATCTCCTAGGGGGTTCAGGGGTCATCCCATTTGGTGAGGATAGCACTCGAGTTACCCGTCAGCCCATGCTTTCCCGGTTGGCTCGAGCCACTATCCTCGGGCCCACAGTGCAATTCAATACTCGCCCAATACAATCAATCCGTCAATCAATCAATCAATTTTATCGGATCATTTGAAAGTCATCAGGTTCGCAAACTATAGATATATATATACATTTTGGCCGAAATAGTCACATAGAGGTTGTAAGGGTTCTATTTATCTAGAATTTAAACCTCACCTGACCAGACGACCAAAAGAAAGCAAGAGAGCACCCTACTGAGCGGGTTCCTCAAAACCGGGACCGTGATCTGTGCAACAAGTACAAGTGTGAAGTAAGACTCGACTCGAATGAACCAAGTATGACGAACGACAAAATCATGCACCAATATGTTATGCAATAATTATTTAATGAATGTCAAATACGAGCATGATGTCAATAACCCAAGTATATAACACATACACGTACATCCAAGCATGCAAAACAATATGCAAGAAAACAGGGAGTGACACGCCCGTGTCACAAAATTACACTAAGCCGTGACACCCCCGTGTCACGGTACAGCGGGCCAAAAGCTTGCAAAACAAGGTGACACGCCCGTGTCACCAAAACAAGGCAAACCGTGACACCCCCGTGTCACGGTACAGAAAAACTGCCCCAGCCAACCCGGACCCCCGTGTCACGCAAAACAAAGCAAAGGTGACACGCCCGTGTCACCTGTGCGTGATAGAAAAACAGGGGAGAAAACAGGGGTTTCCATGCAAAACCAACTCCAAACCAAATAACTCCCAAACACCAACCAAAACAATTGTTAAAACACCTCATACATGCTTCATACTTCAAGTATTCAACAATCAAACCAATAAATATGCATCAAATCTCCAAGAATCAAGCCCCAAAACCCCATAATTATTCATATACACCAACCATCACATAACCTCATGCTTCATGCAAGAAATGAAGGGAAAAAGGACCTAAACATGCTTCTATACAAGAATAACCAAGAAAGCATCAAGCTAACATCAAACCCTACTCATATACCCAATCAAGAAATTCAATCCATGCTTCCATATATACCTTGAAATGAATGAAGAATGAGATGAGATGAAGAGATGAAGATGTTGATGCTTCTAGCTCCAAAGTTCTTCAAAGTAACTTGAGATTAGTTGAAATCTTCCTTCTTCTCTCTTGAATGTGTAAGAACCGATCCTTAGGGTGTGTATGTGTGATGTTCTTGTGTGTATGTGATGTATGAGAGTGTTGGAAGAGATGCATATACTAGATATATATTATATCATCCACTATCTAAACATATGTCCCCAATTTGCAAACAAGTCCCTAGGTTATTTAAATGAATGCAAGCAAGTATTATCCCTACCTAAAAGATCCATTAGCTCCAAACCAAGTTATGCAATTGAGTCCATCAATTCATGAAATGATCAATTAAAGTCACATAATACAATTAAGTACACTATCACTTAATTCATGAATTTCTCATTAAAATTAATTCATATAAATATAGAGAATTGTATAATGCCCACAATATTATAATGAAATCATAATAAGCAAGTAAATGTATAAACTTAAACTCCCAACTCCCGAAGACCCGCACGTGGCGTGCTTACCTGAACTTCCGGAATTTGGGGCGTTACAACTCTCCCCTCCTTAGAAGAATCTGGTCCCCAGATTCACTGATCGGAAGAAAATAACTCCGGGTGAAATTTCTTCATCTTCTCTTCCGGTTCCCAAGTCATCTCCTCAGATTTGTCACTTCGCCATAACACCTTCACCATAGAAATATTCCGATTCCTCAACTCTTGATACTTTCTGTCCAATATTCTGACCGGCTTCTGCACAAAAGATAAATTCGGTTCCAACTCCACTTCTTCCACAGGGAGAATTTCGGTTTCATCTGGGTAATACTTCCTGAGTTGAGATACATGAAAAACATTGTGAATTCCAGTAAGATTAGGAGGTAGGTCCACTCGATAAGCTACTTCTCCGATTCTCTCAATAACTTCAAACGGACCTAGGTAACGGGGATTCAACTTCCCTCCCTTTCCAATTCTAGAAAATCCCTTTCGAGGAGATACCTTCAAGAAAACCCGATCTCCAACTTCAAACTTAAGATCCCTTCTACGGATATCGGCGTAGCTTTTCTGTCTATCTTGTGCAGCTTTCATCCGTTGTTGTATAATCCGAACTTTCTCAATCATGGCTTCCATAGCCTTCGAAGATTTCTCCAGCTTTTTCCCCTTCTTGACTCCTTCCTGTTTTGACCATTTCCACTCTTCCAAATCAAAGAATAATGGCGATCTACATTTCCGCCCATATAACAATTCATACGGAGCCATATCAATCGTTGCCTGAAAGCTATTATTGTAAGCGAACTCTACCAAAGGAAGTTGATCGTGCCACGAGGTTTGGAAATCCAAGGCACAAGCTCGAAGTAGATCTTCCAAATACCGAATAACCCTCTCCGATTGCCCATCAGTTTGTGGATGAAACGCCGTACTGAACTGAAGCTTTGTACCCAACAACTCTTGTAACTCTTGCCATAACTTCGAAGTGAAACGGGGATCTCGATCCGAAACAATACTCACCGGAATACCATGAAGTCTTACAATCTCCCGGTTGTAAATCTCAGCCAACTTCCGAATCTTGAAAGACATTCTGACCGGTAGAAAATGAGCAGATTTTGTCAGACGATCCACAATCACCCAAATACCATCGAATCCACCCTTCACTCTAGGTAACCCGGATATAAAATCCATCGTCACATGTTCCCACTTCCACTCAGGAATAGGTAACGGCTGAAGAAGACCTCCCGGTTTCTGGTGCTCGGCTTTTACTTTCTGACAAGTGAGGCAGTGCTTCACAAACTCTGCTACATCCTTTTTCAATCCACGCCACCAGTAAAACTGCTTGAGATCTCTGTACATCTTATTCCCTCCAGGGTGAATTGAATAAGCCGACTTGTGAGCTTCCTCGAGCAATACCCTTTTCAAATCATCGGGTACTACTACTCGGTTCTTGAAACGAAGAAGACCGGTTTCATCGAACCCAAATGGACTCTCCGGATCCTCTCTAACCTTAGAGACCAACCTCTGAACTCCCGGATCCTTTCCTTGAGCCTCGAACATTCTGTATTTCAAATTCGGATAAATGGAGATATTGGAAACTCGAGCTCTAATCACAATAGGCTCAACTACCTTACTTGTACCTATTTTCAAGTTCGAAACACCCACTTTCCTACTTAAAGCGTCGGCAACTACATTAGCTTTCCCGGGATGATATTTGATAACACAATCATAATCTTCTAGTCGCTCCATCCATCTCCGTTGCCTCATATTGAGTTCCTTTTGGGTGAAAAGATATTGGAGACTCTTATGATCGGTGAAAATCTCAAACGACACTCCATACAAGTAATGTCTCCACTTCCCGAGTGCGAAAATCACGGCAGCAAGCTCTAGATCATGTGTCGGGTAGTTCTTCTCATGATCCTTCAACTTCCGTGAGGCATAAGCGACAACCTTGCCCTTCTGGGTTAATACACTTCCCAAACCCTCCTTCGACGCGTCAGTGTACACAGCATATCCCTCTGAACCCTCTGGAAGAGTTAACACTGGAGCAGAAACTAATCTCTCTCTCAAAACATTGAAGCTTCTCTCGCATTTCTCATCCCAATCGTATTTCACATCCTTCTTAGTTAACCGAGTCAAAGGAGCAGCGATCTTAGAGAAATCTTGCACGAATCTTCTATAATAACCCGCCAATCCCAAGAAACTTCTGATCTCGGAGGCGTTCTTTGGCTTCTCCCACTTCAACACCGCTTCAATCTTTGATGGGTCAACCTCTAATCCATTCCCCGAAATAATATGACCCAAGAATGAAACCCGATCGATCCAAAACTCACACTTGCTAAACTTCGCAAATAATTGATGTTCTTTCAACGTCCTTAAAACCAATCTGAGATGTCTTGCATGTTCCTCGGCTGATTTAGAGAAAACCAGTATATCATCAATGAAGATTACAACGAACTGGTCAAGAAACGGCTGGAAAATTCTATGCATCATGTCCATAAAAGCTGCGGGGACATTTGTCAATCCAAAAGGCATGACCACGAATTCATAATGCCCATATCTGGTGTTAGAACCCGTCTTTGGAATATCCTCGGCTCGGATCCGTAGTTGATAATACCCTTGTCTTAAATCAAGCTTCGAATATACCTTAGACCCTTGGAGTATATCAAACAGCTCTTCAATATGTGGAAGAGGGTATTTATTCTTAACGGTCATCCGATTAAGCTCCCGGTAATCAATACACATTCTTAAAGTACCGTCCTTCTTCTTCACGAATAAAACTGGAGCACCCCATGGTGACGAGCTCGGTCTCACATACCCAACTTCCAAAAGACCATCCAGTTGTACTTTTAATTCCTTCAATTCCGCCGGTGCCATCCTATATGGAGTCTTAGAATAAGGTTCGGCATCCGGATACAAATCAATCATAAACTCTATCTCCCTTTCCGGCGGTAACGAATCCAACCTCTCGGGAAACACTTCGGGAAACTCTTTAACTACCTCGGTTTCCTCTAACTTCACTTGATCCTTTGGTTGATTAAGAATATAGGCTATAAACCCCTTAGCCCCATCACGAACCAATCTCTGAGCTTCTGAAAAAGATAATAAAGGCACCGTCTTCGAACTTTGACCCGTAACCAATTCAGAACCCAAACTAACTCTCTTGGTCCGACAATCAACAGTGGCGTAGTGCTTGTACAACCAATCCATACCCAAGATAGAACCATACCGAGACATAGGCAACTCAATGAAATCCGTTGAGAAGACTCGACCCTCAATACTCACCGGCACCTCTCGAAAAACCCGGTTAGTTTCTATACTATCACCAAAAGGAGTACTAACCACGTAGCATGCATCAGAATAAGTAACACACAAGGGCAATTTAATAGAAACATCACAAGAAATGAAGGAGTGAGTGGCTCCCGGATCAAATAAAGTGTGTATGTTGATGCCATGAATGCAAATGATACCTTCAACAACGGCAGCCGGGTCCACGTCTGCATCATGTTCCTCGCCTTCCAAGGCATAAGCACGGGCCCGAATCATCGGCCTCTGTCCTCCAGGCGGCGGATTACGTCGATCCGGACAAGTATCCACCAGGTGATCGGCAGCCCCACAAATTAGGCATAACCCTAGACGCCTTCGACAATTATCATAATGATGTGTAGGTTGCCCGCAAAAAGTGCACTTAGGCTTCTCCGATGGTGGCGGCATAACTGTTGGCTGAGGAGCCTTCTGGACTGGCCCTTGTGGTTTAAACTTCTTCATAGGGCCCTTAAACTGAGGAGGAGCGGTATCATAAACCATCGGCCTCTTGCCGGCATTGTAACCCGATCTTGACCCGGAACCTGAACCCTGTCCCGTCCTAAAGGAAGACCTCCATGCAACAACCGAGTCTTCAACCTTAAGAGCTTTGGTGGTGGCCTTCTTCCAAGTGCTTGTGTTAACCGCTTCAATCGCCGCTTGAATATCCGGCCTCAAACCTTGTACGAATTGCATAGCCTTGTGGAAGTCGTCGCTAGCAATGTTAGGGGCGTATTTGGACAACCTCTCGAACTCGGCTATATACTCTGAAACTGATCTTCCTCCTTGTTTAAGCTCAGTAAACTCTTTAAGTCTTCTAGTGCGCGAAGATGGCGGAATAAACTTATTCTTGAACTCTCTTTCGAATACCTCCCATGTAATTTGCTCCTCGGTGGCATCCAAGACAATTTTGGTACTCTCCCACCATGAATATGCTTCTCCCTGGATGAGGGTAAGAGTACACCGGGCCTTTTCCCGAGACTCACATGGAATAAGTTCCCACACCCGTTCAACTTCTTTAAGCCATTGCTCGGCTTGAATATCGTTCCCTTTTTGGAATCTCGGCGGATGTTGATTCTGGAATTCCCTTAAAATAACGGAAATAGGGGCTTGTTGTGGCGGTGGAGGAGCTGGCGGTGCTGGAGGCACATAATCCCTTAGCCTCTGATCCATAAGTTGCACCATTGAATTTAAGAAATCTTGGGGTTGAGCTGGAGGTGGAGGAGGAGGGGTTCGATCACGCCGGTGACGACGTCGATGTCGAGGAGATCGATCCCGGTGATGTCGGTCACGAGCCATCCTGAAACTCGAACACTTTACATGCATGTTTGATTAATAAGTGCAATGAGTGTAATTACAACACACAATGTAATCCAACCACATAGTCACATAATCCAAGCACTTCAAATAGAATCAAATAAGTTCAAATAGGTTGCAAGACTCTCAAATAATCAATTAATCCTATGCCGTGCGACTTAGACTTACCAGACACGACACTAGAGCCGCGGTTTTGCAACCGGGCTCTGATACCACCTTGGGATGTAGCACCCGGAACGCTAGGCGCCACATCCCCCGCACTATAGGCTCAATCCACATATGAAACGGGCAATTCATACATGAACCGAAACTATAGCGAACGGGAGACAATAAAAAAAAACACAAAGCTAGGCGGGTACCCTAAAAAAAACCAGAACAACTCAGAGCAATAAAATAGCGGAAGCAAAAGCATTCAATACCTATAGATACCATATTTACATATTTACTTATAGGTACCGACAAATCATACCAATACAATCTCCATTCAAGTATAATGTAAGATTTCATACAAAATAACAAGTACAAAGTATGAAGGTGCAGTGCTAGACCCGAATAAAAGACACGAGACTCTAATCCCCGCCTAGCACGAACCTGCAAAACTGAAAAGTTGAGGTGTCAGTCCAAACGGACTGAGCGAGGGGTATAAATAAATATATGCGCACTTACATGCAAGTTATAATCTCGGGTAATAATTTTAGAAAAACACAACACCAATAGTAAGAGAAAAAGGTATTATCGCCCGAGATTACCACTAATTCAGTTTATCAATTCAATCAGTTCAATACAATCAATATGTGGCCCGGCGAGTGAGGGCAATTCTCCAACCTTGCTCCGACCGTGTACAATCAATCAATTCGTTAGGTGATTAGGTGATCAAGCAATTATTTACTGTGCACAATTAGCAGTTTCAGTCCATCCTTCTTCCTCCGGGTGATGGTGGGATTGCAAGGCCCCACCATCCAATCAGTCTGGGCAGAGGGTACATGAATCCCTAAGCCCGGAACTCCTTCCTCCCCTAATCTCCTAGGGGGTTCAGGGGTCATCCCATTTGGTGAGGATAGCACTCGAGTTACCCGTCAGCCCATGCTTTCCCGGTTGGCTCGAGCCACTATCCTCGGGCCCACAGTGCAATTCAATACTCGCCCAATACAATCAATCCGTCAATCAATCAATCAATTTTATCGGATCATTTGAAAGTCATCAGGTTCGCAAACTATAGATATATATATACATTTTGGCCGAAATAGTCACATAGAGGTTGTAAGGGTTCTATTTATCTAGAATTTAAACCTCACCTGACCAGACGACCAAAAGAAAGCAAGAGAGCACCCTACTGAGCGGGTTCCTCAAAACCGGGACCGTGATCTGTGCAACAAGTACAAGTGTGAAGTAAGACTCGACTCGAATGAACCAAGTATGACGAACGGCAAAATCATGCACCAATATGTTATGCAATAATTATTTAATGAATGTCAAATACGAGCATGATGTCAATAACCCAAGTATATAACACATACACGTACATCCAAGCATGCAAAACAATATGCAAGAAAACAGGGAGTGACACGCCCGTGTCACAAAATTACACTAAGCCGTGACACCCCCGTGTCACGGTACAGCGGGCCAAAAGCTTTCAAAACAAGGTGACACGCCCGTGTCACCAAAACAAGGCAAACCGTGACACCCCCGTGTCACGGTACAGAAAAACCGCCCCAGCCAACCCGCACCCCCGTGTCACGCAAAACAAAGCAAAGGTGACACGCCCGTGTCACCTGTGCGTGATAGAAAAACAGGGGAGAAAACAGGGGTTTCCATGCAAAACCAACTCCAAACCAAATAACTCCCAAACACCAACCAAAACAATTGTTAAAACACCTCATACATGCTTCATACTTCAAGTATTCAACAATCAAACCAATAAATATGCATCAAATCTCCAAGAATCAAGCCCCAAAACCCCATAATTATTCATATACACCAACCATCACATAACCTCATGCTTCATGCAAGAAATGAAGGGAAAAAGGACCTAAACATGCTTCTATACAAGAATAACCAAGAAAGCATCAAGCTAACATCAAACCCTACTCATATACCCAATCAAGAAATTCAATCCATGCTTCCATATATACCTTGAAATGAATGAAGAATGAGATGAGATGAAGAGATGAAGATGTTGATGCTTCTAGCTCCAAAGTTCTTCAAAGTAACTTGAGATTAGTTGAAATCTTCCTTCTTCTCTCTTGAATGTGTAAGAACCGATCCTTAGGGTGTGTATGTGTGATGTTCTTGTGTGTATGTGATGTATGAGAGTGTTGGAAGAGATGCATATACTAGATATATATTATATCATCCACTATCTAAACATATGTCCCCAATTTGCAAACAAGTCCCTAGGTTATTTAAATGAATGCAAGCAAGTATTATCCCTACCTAAAAGATCCATTAGCTCCAAACCAAGTTATGCAATTGAGTCCATCAATTCATGAAATGATCAATTAAAGTCACATAATACAATTAAGTACACTATCACTTAATTCATGAATTTCTCATTAAAATTAATTCATATAAATATAGAGAATTGTATAATGCCCACAATATTATAATGAAATCATAATAAGCAAGTAAATGTATAAACTTAAACTCCCAACTCCCGAAGACCCGCACGTGGCGTGCTTACCTGAACTTCCGGAATTTGGGGCGTTACACACATAATGGAAACACTCAAAACACGTATTGGCATATAAAGAAGTGTTTGCCTATGATCAATCGTATATTATTCAAAGATTGTCTGTGATACAAGAAAAGTCCCAAAGCAGATTACGTCGAATCGGCTTTCTAGGGCACTATTCCTAACAATCTCCCACTTGCCCGTAAAAGCCATTTAGGTACTCTAAGTCCCATCTTCTCAAGATGCACTTAGAGACCCTATTGACTTTGAGTGTTTCCAAAGTGGATCTGCTATATTCTCTGCTGATGTGACCCTCTTGTTTACACATCTCTTAGGAAACACCTTTTCCTTATAAAGTGATTCGTAATCACGTGTTCAGTCTCTTGGTGAGGTCTTGGTTCTCTTACTTGAGCAACCATCCTTTTTATCATACAATATGATCAAGGAGTTGTTTTCATGCTAGGAACTTCATCTAACAAGTTAGATGGAGTTTCTTACCCAAACACTTAACTTAGTATTATATAATACGACTAAGTTCTCAACTACGACAGTTGAGTTTTGCAATGTCCGTCCTTGGAACCCCTTTCCAACACATTGCATTACCATTCTGGTAGAAGTTGTATCCTTTCAATGATTTCATAATCATTTATGTTTGATGAACGGTTACATCAAATATCCTTCTAACAACAAGATCTTTTGGGCTCTGTAAACTAATACATATCCTCATTTCTTCTCAAGTACTCTGAGGACATCCTTTACAGAGATCTAATGACCTTCTCTGAGGTCATATTAGATTCGGCCTACTACGTTTAGTGTTGCGCCATATCTAATTTAGTACATAACTTTTCATACATTATGCACCCTTTCACTTAAAGGGATTTTGGACATTCTAACTTTCTCAAAGTTATCTTAGGACACATACTCTTCAAAAGAGATGTTCCATTGTCCATACTAAACTCCTTTTAGTACCGTGGTTATGTACTCATTTTGTGATAATCCTTTTATTCTCTTAGATCTATCTTCTATAGATCTGAATGTCGAGAATATAGGATAATCACTAAGATCTTTCATGTCAAATTGTTTCTTAAACAAGAATTGGTAACTTTCACGTCGTCCTTGACATTCCTAATGAGAAGGATGTCGTTTTCTAAAGAACCAAAAATTGACTCTTACATCACTAACTTTCCTACGTACACTTTGAGACTTATTCGACTTCCATCTGTGTCAAACGATTTGACTATCCTATGGAATCGAATTGTCTAATCCTAGAAGCCTTCATCAATCCACAGATTGACTTTAGGGATTTGCATACCTTATGCATACTCCCACTGAATATGAGATTTATAGAAATACCTTATTTCAGTCTCTTTCAATCTCATATTGAACAAGATAGTTCTCATATTCATTTATCATATCTCATAGTCAGAATATGAGGATATGGTAAACACAACCCAAATGGACTTTTGCATTTCAACCGTCAAGAAGGTTGTAATGCTTTCCATTTACTCGAAGCTCTAGGAGCTTGATCCTATCAGGTGGATCAACCAAGGTCAAAACTCGGTTTAAGTATATGGAATCCATATTGGATTTCAAGGCTTGCTTACACTACTCATATTCCAAATCTGACAGTGTCTCTTCTTCAAGTAATTCCTTGGCTATCTAGGAACGCGTTCTAAACGCATCTTAAGAGAAGGGTTTCACACGTGTACATACTCTAAAATTTGGCTAAGTTTTATCAGATGGGCCCGTTTCTTCTATATGTGGCATGGATATTTTTCCTTCAAATTTCTTTGAGGTCTGCTTGCTTGCCTTTCTTCTTATATAGGAACGATTCCTTAAGAAAGGTACATTCCTTTGAGACAAACAACCTTTGTGCAAGGGAATCGCAAAACTGATATCCAATATCATTGTATAAACTTGAACTCATTTCAAGCTTATCTCCCACTATCCTCTTCACTTAAGAGGATTCCATTAAATTCTTGGATAAGAATAATTAGGGAATTTAGTATGCCACATTGTATAGTGCAACTGAAGGACTGATTTTGGAAGGTACTAAATTCAAAATCTCTAACTGCATATTCTAGGAGTTTATTCCTAGAATGATTATAAGTCAGTAAAGCTTACTATGGAATGGACCATATCCTATTAGGTTTCATTCCATCATTCGGAAACACTAAGGTGTCTCGAATTAGTTTACTGAGAGATAATCCTATTATCTCTAAGATGAGTAAGGAATTAGTTGCTAAGATATTGGCTATCTCGATCATATCGATTTACCTATAACTTATGACTACTTCGGTTCCTAACCTCCTTTTGAAATTCTAAGAATTTCATATAAGTTTCGAATTTGTACTTTAACAAGTACATTCATTCATAATGATTAAACTGACGATTGTATCTAGTGCTTACATTAAGCATCTTATACTTATCAGCATGGATCGAAATCCACTAGAATTTTGGAAAGTTCCATGTTTCACCTAAACAATGTTCCGGGAACGTTTTCCCTTTGAGATAGGATTCACAGGAAGTCAACTCTATAGGTCCATTTTCATAGAATGATCCTAAGGTGTCTGACTTGCTAATCCTTTCATATCTCAACGTTCCAAAGTAATTCGAAGCTTTGTCATCTCACTTACTTTTGTTATCTCGTTGTATGTTCAGAACATTAGTGCCTTGAGTCTTTGCACAACGGATTATGCAGAATTGACTTAAGACTAGTGAATTCTATTCCTAGTAGAATTACTAAACGAGGTAACATTTCAGAGTACTCATACTCTTTGCAGTTCCCTTTCAAAGTCCTTATTTGCTAACATAGAAGCAAACGTCCTATTTGATCTCTAGTGCCTTTTGGGCGCACCCCTTACATGCCCCTCCATTGGGCTCTTAAGGGTTTCTTCTTCTTTAGGCGTTCAAGCCTTTAACTTAGGGAGTTTTAGAAGAAGAATTAACCATCTCAACCTTTTATTCCTTCTTAAGGATGCTCTCAACCATTATCAACTTAAATGATTAACTATGCTACATTAGCATCATTCTAGTTGAGCATAAAGGGTTTGATTGATAGTCGAAGCAATGTAAGCAATCAGTGCATTGAGAACTCTTTTCTCAGTTGATGACCGAGACCATAAGATCTTCAAATAAGATCTTTAGACCTTGTTCGTGTGCACTTGTTTCCTCATTTGGAATATTGAATAATTCCATAATGTTATACCTTGTAACGTTTTTATGAGGTGGTTCAATTGCTTTTAAGTGGTTTGGAGAAATCCACTCACCTCAGATCGCTTCTCTTTTGGCCCGGGTCGAATTTTCACAATTGAAAACTTCGCCCTTTAGAGAACGCCTTTCTCTAGTCGGATTCTAAAATGAATTTTAGGACCCGAAACCATCTAGAGTTAGTCAGGACTTAGTCAACTTATTTGACTTAAGTATGGATACGAATGGGTTTGCATTTCATATTGTAGAGAATCACAGAACTACAACCTAAATGCTAAGCAGAGAAAATGTGGGCATGCTGAATTATAACGATATACAAAAGATAAGGTCTTTAATCTAATGTAGCTCCCACTGTTGTTCAAAGATCTATAATTCCCAAAGATCTAAGAGGAACACGTTTCCCAGCGGGTACTAAGATCCTAAGCATTTTACCTCGAACCCACGACTCGCGGACATTCTAAGTAAAATCCTAGGTAGGTACAACTTACCAATTATAACACCTTTAGAACTCTTAGTAATTGTTTTTGCATCACCCATCTTTCAATATTGACCCACGACTCGTGCGACATCCATATTTACTTAGGCGTTAAGCTAGACCCATCAATCATAAGATCATGATCAAAACTTAGTTCGAACGACCCACGACTCGCGGACATCGCCCTTGCCAAAATTAACCACGAAATATTGATCATTTAAAATGATCAATTAGGTAACTAAGAACTAATAAGCTCCACTAGCTATCCCACGACTCGCGGACAATAACTAGCTTTACTTACTAAACTTAAAACCTATTGATGGAATGCTAGGAATTTAATTCAAAATTTGCATCTCGAATTAAACACCTATTTGTTCGAAATTAGCTTAATATTTAATGGGAATTTTCGAATCAACCGGAGAGTTGTCCGGTTCGACCTCACCAACATATATGTTATCCAATTTTATTAGTCTTGATTAATGCAAGTACACTTAAATGCATTTCAAACAAGCACATAAACAGATAACATGTCCTAGCATGATACTAACATGTAATGATCATGGGTTCTACCTATCTTATGCGTGATATGTGGGAGCCACTCCACAATCACAAGTTCTAACATACAAGCCACATAAACAGTTTAAATCACATAAAGGAAAGCGGTAACAAAATACGAGTGCGCGCGCTGGGCGTGCACGCCGCGCGCAGCTCTTCTCGGCAAGGATGGCGGGCGACAGCGGGCGGCCTGGGCGAGCTATCCCGCACGCCTTGCGGGATTCTCGCCCAGCATGGGCGATACGGCGGGCGGCCTGTCTCGGCCGCCCTGGGCGGGCGCGCCTAGGCGCGCCCGGGAGGCTCCCGCACAGGCGTCCGGGAGGAGCTGGGCGGCTGGCCGGTTGCCCTTGCGCACGCCTAGCACAGGCGAGTGGCGGCGCGCGAAGCCCGCGCGCGCGACTCCTTCGCGCGTGGGGTTTCGCGTGTTCGTCGTAATCCGGGTTTTCGTTTCGTGTTTTCGTTCAAAAAGCAAAACCAATCCAAGAAATCCAAAAACAGTTTATACAGTTTCAAATCTAAAATAGTTTTCAAAAATTAAATTTTGCAAAAACCAATTTTCAGAAACTTTCAGGAAAAAATACAGTTTCGTAATTCAGGCTTTCTAAAACAATTACAAATACTCAATCGCATCAAGCCTAAGAATTTCTACCAAATTCAGTATAATTGAGACGAATCAGAAACACGATTAACGAGGTGGCTCTGATACCACTTGTTGGAAAACCCGAATCAGAAAGCAGCGGAATTTAAAAAATTTTCCAACAAAAGGATCTTGGACTCGCAATCGTGTAACCAAATTCGTAGAGATAGAAAACTTACTTTTCTTTTATTCTTTCTTGAAACGTTTCAAGCCACCCAAGAACGCTCTTCTCGCGGCTTGACAACCCGTCCCTCGAAAGTCTCTTTCTACTTCAGAATCCATTGTCGGGATAACAATCCACACCAACCTAGATTCAAATCATGTTAGGGAAGTTCTTAACAATATAACATAAAGAAAGAAACATGAAGCGAGAAAGGCATGATTGAAACTCCCTTCGAAAACCAGTTTTGCGAAAGTAGAAATCTGCCAGCCATAAAACCCTCGTGAAAAAACTCATCTTTCAGGATATGGACGAACGGTTTTCGCCATCTTCTTTGGTTCGATTTTTTCACTCGTTTTCTGTTGGGTTCAGAATCGTTTCATCATCCCTTCTGATCGTTTTGCTTAATCCCCACTTTTGGTAAAGCTCGAATCTTCAAAACTTCTAACTTGAAGTCTCTAGAGATAGTCCACCAACTTGGCTACAATCTAACTAGTAAAGATGCTAGTTCTCTAGTTAGTGTTTAGGCTTAACCTAGGGTTTTATTTAATCTTGGAGAATGGAAGGTGTTCAACACATGAACCAAGAATTGTCTATTTTCTCTAAAGGGGAGCATGAGCTCCCCTATATATAGGAAAGGGGAGGGGCGGCCGAACCTAGTCCTAATGGACAAAGGATTTGGTCCCTCTCTCTCCTATTACTTGATCATCAAGTATTTTCCAACTTTGACTTTGAATTCTAATTCAAGTCAACTTTTAAGAGAGCTAAAAATATCCAAACTATTTTTGGATAATTTTATACTTTATTTATAATAAAATAAATAACTTATTTTTATCTAATTAATTAATTCATAATTAATTAACTAGATTATTTTCTCCAAAATTAGACTTTCTTTTTAATTCAAAATTAAACCAAAGTCTATTAAATAATTAACAAATTAATTATTTAATATATTATTAAACAATCACGTGTGGCACACGTGTCACAATGACACGTGTCCAGTCACGTGACCCACACGTGTGGTTTCACACGTGTGGAACCCTCTAGGCTTGATTAACTCGTTTAATCATTTTCAAGCCTCAACTCATGTAACCAAGTTGTTGTGTGTGACCCTCTAGGTTCTCAATTCAATTAGCAGTGACCCCAATTAATTAATTCACTAATTAATTAATCAGTCCACAGATTAAACGACCATAGTCTAGCAACAGGTGTTTAACCCCTAGCTGAATTGGAATGTTCGGATTCGACAGAACCTTTAAGTCATTGATTCATGTGAGATACAATCCTCCTACTTACTATCTCTCAACCAAGATCTAGGGTAAGGGAATAATTAGAACCCTAATAATCCGGTCTTAAAGCTAAGTGCATTTCATATCCATTTGATCTCAATCCAAGAAACCCTTTTCTTGATGTCTTGATCTACTGCCTTGGCCAAGGACTCCATATGGCATATGAATGACTTACACAATAAGAGATCACCTTGCAAATGCAAGTGTAGGTCCTATCTTGATTCTCATTCACTTTCATGAGTCACTTGTGCAGCCCCAGCATAAGCCTTGAATCAGTTGTCTAAGGCGACACCCTTTAAAGCTTATACCTAAGACTACAGAGTTAACTCATAAAGTGAGAAGGAACCTCAAGTCTAAGGATCAATTAATCACATCAATGACTCGTGAGATATTTCCTAATCTGGAAGTTTCCATTTCCTGAAATAGAAACTTCCTTTCCCATTTAGGAATGTTCTCACACGGGGCACCTCAGTGAACTTACTTATTAAAGTAAGCACCCTCATATATCATGCACGTATCAACTATACACTTTGCACCTCCATGAAACAAGGTGGTCCTTCTTAAGGGCGTGATCCCACAAGCAAGCCTTAGAGGAGTCAGGTTGACACTCCCACTGTCTGTAGGACTCATCGGCTTGGAGTATTTTACTAATCATGACTTATGTGCTATAGGGCTCGTTTCATGAACCATTTCACCTAAATGGTAGAGTCCTAAAGTCATCAGGATTAGGGGAGTTCTCATACATGCACACATAATGGAAACACTCAAAACACGTATTGGCATATAAAGAAGTGTTTGCCTATGATCAATCGTATATTATTCAAAGATTGTCTGTGATACAAGAAAAGTCCCAAAGCAGATTACGTCGAATCGGCTTTCTAGGGCACTATTCCTAACAACCGGCAGCGAGGTGGTCGGTGGTATAAGGTGGTGGTATGTGATGGAGTCGGGTGAACCAAGAAAGAAGGGGAAAGAAAGAAAGAAATGGGAGAAGAAAGGAGGAAAGAAAGAATAAGGGGGGAGAGGGCTTGTCTCGTGGAAATGAAGGGAGAGAGTGTATGTAACGCCCTGATTTCCAGACGTTCAGGTACGCGTGTCACATGTGTGATTTTGAGAGTTAGGATTTATTTTAATCCTTTCGTTTATTAAATTCTTACATTTCATGAAAATTATATGGATTATATTTCAATGTGTTCACGTGAAAATACTTGTTACGTGACATAATTACCGGAAGTGATTTAATTGCCAAATTATCCTCAAGTGAACATTCTTTAAATTCAAGGACTAATTTGCATAGACTTTCATGGACCTAATTGACCAATTCTTAAAACCATCCGTCCTTAATTGCATGAATTGAAGAAATGAGGGTTTAAATAGCAATTTATACATTTCATCAAAATCAAGAATGGTGATTCACGTAAGAATGCTTCTTCATGCTTCCAACTTCATTTTTATCTCAATCTTCATCCAACTTTGCTTCCATAAGCTCTCGGTTCATCTAGCAAGAAAGGAAGAAGAGATTTCACCAATTTCAATCAAGTTTTTTTGAAGAAATTTAGGAATTTGAAGCTCAAGCATCTATCTTCATCATCATCTTCCATTTATTTTCTTCAAGGTATATGTGTAAGCTAGCATGGATGATTCTTGTTAATCTTTGAGAAGCTAGGGTTAGTGAATTTATGGAATATATGGATTATATGTTGTTTGAAGTATGAATATGTGATTATAACTTGAAGAGATGAATGAATTGTTGAAGAATTTAAGCTCATATGATGAATTCATATATGAACTTGAAGCTTGTGATCTTTGATAATTTTGTGTGATTCATGTGTTTTTATGGAACTTCATTGTATCTTGAACATATATGCATGCTAATTTCTAGAAAAATGAGATTTTAGAGCTTGGAAATTCATGTTTTGGGTTGGTTTTGAGTTTGGCCGAGACTTTCCCCTGTTTTCTGCTCTGTTTTTCTGCAGAACTTGAAGGTCGCACCCGTGACCAAAAATACACATAAAATCGGTCGCGCCTGCGACCCAATTTTGGCCAACTTTCGAATTTTTGAAAAATTGCATGAAAATTCATGAAAAAATTAGGTCGTGGCCGCGACCAAAAATAGAGTAAAAAAGGTCGCGCCCGCGACCCCTTCGTAATCTGCATTTTGTCCAACTTCGGACCTACGCCATTTTCACTCGTTTTGAACTAGAAAACGAGCCATATATCGTTGGAAAGGTCTACGTGTCTAGTTTCATATCCAATAAGCAAAACTAAATTCCCACTTCTAGAAATTAAGATATTCCAGTTTTCCCTCAGCATGCGCATTTTCGAAAATTGTCGACTTTCGCCCAACTTCACCAAAACCCATCTTATTGCAACCCTTTCATTTCCTTGACTCCCATATGTGATTTATATGATTGAAATACTTGAATAAGTGATGATTATGTGGCTATTTGACATTTTAACCCGTGCTTTACGTAAAATGAAATTGTATGATTATATGCCTTGAATACGTGATCTCCATGAAATTATTTACTTTCTTGTAAATTATTCCATTCCATTTCTAAATATCTATATGATCATTACATGCAAGTATATGTTCATTTCATGCAAGAATATGTTCATGGTTATGCCGTGCGTCACATTTGGTATCATTATCGGGTCGTATCTCATAAGTACACTACGTTTCCTTTCTTGTCCAGTTCTTCTCCAGGACGGAGATTATTGATCGATTGAGCACGTTCATGCATCCTTGAGTCGTAGTGTCGCCTGTCAGGTGAGGATTAATTTCTAGTTATATAGAACCTATACAACCCTTACGTGAGATTTTGGCCAAAAAGGTATTTATATCTATAATTTTCCACGGAATTACTCATGATTTCAAGCAAGCCAAGTTTATTGAAAGCAAGTCATGTTCATTGCAAGAAATCCATGTTATTGTCATGAATCAAGCATGTTTGGTGAGTAATCATGTTCACTTTGGGCCCGAGGGTTAGTGTATGAGCCAACCGGGAAAGCATAGGGCTGACGGGTAACTCTGCACTCCCCTCATCATGTGGGATCACCCCTAAATCCACCAGGAGGTTTGGTGGAGGAAGGAGTTCCGTGCATGGGAGTCATGTTCCTGACGTACACCATGTCGTGGATGGTGAAGGCTAGCTACCTTCCCATCATTGGAGAGAGAAGGAGACTGGGGTCGGGTCCGGCACCAGGGGCTGTCCTCGGGTTACTGCATGGATCTCATTAATTGATTGTATTGACTGAACACACTATCACACTACTACACTGTAACTGAATTGCATGATCACCTGTTAATTGATAAAGCAAGCATGTATTGTTCACTATTGGTGTAAGGTTGGAGATTTGCCCTCACTCGCCGGGCCACGTATTGCATGAAACTGAATTAAATGAATGATTAAATTGGATAGTTATATTCTAGGGCAAAGAATATTCCTTTATCGAACTTATATTATTTTCCTTTCTAAAACTTTACCCGAGTTTATGACTTGCATGATACGTGAGCTAATATTTATTTATGCCCCTCACTCGGTCTTCATAGACTGACGCCTCCACCTTTCAGTTTCTTGCAGGTGCATGCTAGGCGGGATTAGAGTCGTGTCCGGTCTTTCATTCAGGTCTTGCACGATTCATTTTCATTGTTAACATGTGTCGGGAAAATTGATGAAACACTTATGCTAGTGTTGTAATTTAGATATGTTGTATCGAAGCACATGTAAAGAATATTGTATATTCGTGGTGCATGTCGTATGTTCATTAGTATTGCTTATGCTTCCGCTTAAGTTATTGTGAATTGATTACTTGGTTTGGGGTTAGTCCTGCCTAGCTAGTTGTCATTTATTTTTATTGTCTCCCGTTCGCTATAGTTTAGTTCATGTATGGGTCGTCAATCTCATATGTGGCTTGAGCTATAGTGCGGGGATGTGGCATCTTTGTATAGCACCCCGTACGGTGGGTTACCACATTCCCCACACCTAAGCCCAATCCAGATATGAGATGAGAAACCCGTACATGAACCAAGTAGAGGCGAATGGGAGACAGACAAACACACACCTAAGCTAGGCGGAACATAGACCCTGCAACTCGAACAAATGCGTATGTGGAAGCGAACCAAACAATTATAAATTAAAACACAAGCAACAGGTGACGGGTTCAACTAGCATAGATACCTAATCCCAAATATTAGCATAAATCATAAATGCAAACGGGTTCTTATTACATAAATTAACAATGCTTACATTAACATACTAACATACTTATAAAAAATTTGAATCAAATGAAATGCAATAGACCCGGACAAACAAAAGACTCGATAGACTCCAATAACTCAACACACCGCCTAGCTTGAACTCCACATAACACCTGCACACTAAAAACAAAATGAGAGAAGGGTTAGTCTCACGGACTGAGTGAGGGGCTACCCATACACGCTACATATATATAGAGCAAAGCACATACAAGTCACACGGTTCGTGAACACAGGGATAGTTTTTGCACATCAAACTTTTCCCGTGATACATACATATAGGGATTCTTATCAAAATGGAACAAAACATAACTTAACAGATTCATACTTATCAAACATATCAAAACATACCTTATTGTATGAAATCTTATCAAAACATTTCGTATCTTAACTTATACTTTCAAAAGATCCATATTTTAACTTAATTAAGAGTCTATCCCCGTTTCACGAACTTAATAGAGCATACATACATAACTCGGTGTGTACGAGTAACAAATCCAATCCTGGGCTCCTCATACGAATCATACATATCATAACAAATCAAACAGACATATCAAACTTACATATCAAACCTCCTTCTCCGGTGATGAAAGAGTTGCGCGACCCGAACCATCCATACAGGTGAGGGGAGTGCAAGCTACTCCAAACCCTCAGGATCTCCATCCCTCACCAAACCTCCTGGTGAGTTCAGGGGTAATCCGATCAAACTTGGAGACTATGTCCAGGATGAGCCCGACGGCCCGATGTCGTCCCGGGATTCTTGACCCACAACCTCCGAGGCCCATCATACAAGAACATATCATACCATAGCATAATCCCGCTACTTATCATAACTTACATAATATACCTTACCTTGCAACAACTATGCTTTACATACCTCTCCGTGTCAAATCCATAACATATCCATAGCTTGTAGCACTCGGCTAATAAGAGGCACACGGTTTGAAGCATAGTTTAATTATTGCAAACATAACAAATCATATCGAACCAAAACAAGCGTACATAGGCTTGTACATAGCATTTCATACTTGCAAAGGCTAAGCAAAGTCATAAACTTACATATTTCACATGTGTTTACTTATACTTATGGTTATAGTTCGCATGCATAGAAAACAAACACGTTTCATAGGGTTTAACTATAACCTAACCTCACCTTACACCAACGGAACCAAGAACGAGACGATTAATCCACCCCAGAATCAACTCGGCTAACGAAACACCACCCCGGGTGCACCTGAACAAACTAAAGATAAAATACAGAACTTAGACTCAAGGATGAACCATATAAACACACGGCGTATGCATAGGTACTTAAGAGATGCAAATAAGTAGACAAAGTTCATATTCAAACTTATTTCATGCAAAGGAATGCATTTCATAATTTAACGTACGCATAAAAAACTAAGACATGTTCATGTGCAAAATTAATGCAAATAAAGGCAAACGAATTGCATATGGTGGCAATTAGTCGTTTAAGAACACATAACACATTTTAACCCAAAACTGAATCATATAATTACAAAACATATCTTAATGCATAAATTTATATTCTTAACATATCATTAATCAAGTTAGGATCATGTCGGGGAGGGTTAAAAGCGTAAAACGGGCATACTAATCGAAACAGAAAAAAAAGACCACACATAAACACACAAACAGAGGGGAGACACGGGGGTGTCTCTGTTGGGATAAATGCCCTGAAAATCCAATTATATTGTAAATATTTTCGATTAATAAAACTGAAATTATTGCAAGTTATGAGTATTTTACAAATTTAATAATTAATGACGTGTGATGGTATTTTTATATGAAATGTGTTTCATAGGAAAAGACTTTAAATACCAGAAATCACGTGTCATTAAAGTTCTAGTCGGTATGATAAGAAAATGTTCTTATTAAGACTATAATGTGTTATATAAGATGATTAGTCTTTCGTCATAGGGAAATGGAGTTTCGAATTTTAACACATTGATGATTTTCAATGAGATTGGAAACATCGAACTGGACCACTGAGATTGTTCATTTTATACTGCTATCTAAAATGAACAAAATCTCGGAAGCATTAGACTCTTAATCCTGATAGTGTTTTTACTTTAGGCATGTAGTGTTAATCACTGTGATGTACTCAGAAGTGAGGTTTCGGTAACGGGTGGCCAAAATACTTTGTACGTTCGGTGATTGCATGAAATGTGCTAAAGAGAAATATTGATCGAGGAATCTGTAGCCTTGCTGGAAGGTTGAAGATATCCCTGAAATAGATTTGTAAAAGTTCAAATAAAACTTTGGCCAAAGTACTTCGTGTGTTCGTCACCGAAGTTGTATGTTGAATGTGTTTCACATACAGGGAATTTGGACTTAAGGCAAATCAAGAAATTTCAGATTGGAAGTGAAAAATAAATGATAGTAGTATTGATTTATTTTTCATGGATATCTGTACAGAGGAGTAAAATGCAAAATTATTCTAGATCGAGTAATTCGTGAATAATTTAATTAATTTTAGAGTTCAACAATATTTATTTAGTGGAATTAAATATTGTTAAACGGTAATCAATTATTGTCATGGGATGATAATAGATTGACCCGTTTGGAGCTAAGATTAATTAGTCCTGCAGGTCCCCCTGCAAGCCCCAACGAAGATCAATGAGAAAATATTAAAATGAGAGATAGAAATGATTTTTCAAAGTGTTTGAAAATAGCCAAGGTATTTATTTTGAGAAAATAAATTAAATTCCAAAGAGTTGGAAATGCCCGAAATTTTATTTTGGAGAAAAAAAAAAAAGAAACTTATTACTGACGTGGCACACACTGACATGGCAGCTGAGGTGTCACGCCACGTCAGCGGGTCAGCGTCGGGTGGCGCTGACTGGGCACCAAATGGCGAGACACGTGGACGGATGAGATCCGTCCACGTCAGTGCGAAGGAACGGCCTAGATTGGATCTGGCGCGGGTCAGGAAATGGGTCGGATAGTGGTTCGGTTGACCGAATCAACGGGCAGGGCCGGATAGGGTCGGGTCATGGGTTGACCACCCGGACACGTGGACCAATGAAAATTCGCCACGTGGCAATCTGCCAGACTGCCTGAGCCGACCGGTTCACAGCTGAACGGTCAGAACCGTGAACCACTGGTCGGATCGGACCGGTCTGCCACGTGGCAGCTGCTCACGCAGGCGTGCCTCTCACACGCGCCAAACACACAGCCGCTGTAGCGCCCGAGCGTAAGGTACCACATCCCAGCACCGAGACCCGACCCGTATATGAAATGGAAGTCCATACACGTGCCAAATCCATGGCGAACGGGGACACAACACACACGCTATGCTAGGCGGGACTAACCCTTAAACCAATCAACTCAAGACAATATAAAATCAGAGTTATAATTAAACGAGGAAGCAAGATCACCACATAATATATACAACGAGCCACCAAGCTCCAAAAATAGATATACAAAAGCATTCAAGTATTCAACGGCACTCACGGCCTACAAATCATGACGCTCCATGCTATACTATGATCATATACAAAATAGCAATAAGAGTATGAATATATGAGACTGAAAAGAAGTGCTAAACAACAATGCAAAACCTATAAGACTTGTATTCCCGCCTAGCACTTCTATACCTGCACAAAACTGTTGGATTGTGGCGGGCCCGAGACAGAGTGACGGTACAGCGGAATATTTCAAAAAAATTCGCCATAACCTCGTTATCAAAATATTTCAAAAATATTTTAATAAAGCAGCGGAAAAAATCGGGTAGCATAACTCTAATATATACAGACATCGATAACATAATTTTAAATCATCTAACATATGATCACAATATGCAAATAATAATTTGGGCAGCACAACGGTATTACCGTACTGCAAAACTGGCTATCAACGACACTTTTCCAGCACTTCGATATCTTCTCGTGAAACCGGCAGAGCTTCCCCGCAATATCCCCGATTAAGAAATTGGAGTGTGGGCTCCGGCAGTATTTCCCTAAATACTTTGAGAAAATATTTTTCAGAAAAACCCTTTTTTCTAAAACTTGAAAATCCCTATTTTCTAATAATTAAGTGGATTATATATTAATTATATAACCACCTAATTAAGTAATTAATTAATCTAATTAAAGATTAATTAATCAAGTGGGAGAGAGAGAGCCGAGAGGCAGTGAATGGCTGCCAAAACATTTCAAATTGAATTGCAAAAAACTGATTTTGAAAATGAATTCAGCACAGCTATTTATAGGCCAATTTGAGGGGTAAAAAGGTCAATTCGTAGGAAAGAGAGCTGCCGCGTGTCCTTAGCCGCCAAATTCAGCAGATCCGAGGACACCACGTCGTAGCACGTGCCGCCACGAGTCCAACGCCGCGCGGCACGTGCCGAACGGGCCAGCCACGCGCCCACACGCGCCGCCCATGTGGCAGCTGTGTGTTCCCGCGCATGAACCACACGTCGGCACGAGCACGTGCCACGTGTCCGGTTCGGCCGGTCCAACCAGCGGCTCAGCGGTTCAGACGTGAACCGGTCGGCTCAATTCTGGTCCAGCTCTGGGCGACGTGGCACGCTGTGATTCTTCCACGTGTCAGGGTCGGTTCTAACCGAACCCGGCCCTACCCGGTGACCCGAACCGATGACCCGTTTCCACGACCCGTTGACTTTTCAGTCAACACAATCTGGGCCGTTCTTTCTCGATGACTGGCACAATCCTGGCCATCCACGTGTCGCACACGGTGGCGCCCAGTCAGCGCCACTTGGCTCTGACCCGCTGACGTGGTATGCCAAGTCAGCTGCCACGTCAGCAAAAAAAAACTTTTTTTTTTTTGAAAAATTTTATTTTCTCCAAAATAAAATTTCGGGCATTTCCAACTCTTTGGAATTTTAATTTATTTTCTCAAAATAAATTCTTTGGCTATTTTCAAACACTTTGAATAATCATTTCTCTCTCTGATTTTAATATTTTCTCTTTGATCTTCGTTGGGGCTTGCGGGGGGACCTGCAGGACTAATTAATCTTAGCTCCAAACGGGTCAATCTATTATCATCCCATGATAATAATTGATTACCGTTTAACAATATTTAATTCCACTAAATAAATATTGTTGAACTCTAAATTAATTAAATTATTCACGAATTTCTCGATCTAGAATAATTTTACATTTTACTCCTCTGTACAGATATCCATGAAAAATAAATTAATACTACTATCATTTATTTTTCACTTTAAATCTGAAATTTCTTGATTCGCCTTAAGTCCAAATTCCCTGTATGTGAAACACATTCAACATACAACTTCGGTGACGAACACACACGAAGTACTTTGGCCAAAGTTTTATTTGAACTTTTTGCAAATCTATTTCAGGGATATCTTTAACCTTCTAGCAAGGCTACAGATTCCTTGATCAATATTTCTCTCTAGCACATTTCATGCAATCACCGAACGTACAAAGTATTTTGGCCACCCGTTACCGAGACCTCACTTCTGAGTACATCACAGTGATTAACACTACATGCCTAAATTAGAAACACTATCAGGATTAAGAGTCTAATGCTTCCGAGATTTTATTCATTTTAGATAGCAGTATAAAATGAACAATCTCAGTGGTCCAGTTCGATGTTTCCAATCTCATTGAAAATCATCAACGTGTTATAATTGGAAACTCCATTTCCCTATGACGAAAGACTAATCATCTTATATAACACATTATAGTCTCGATAAGAACATCTTCTTATCATACTGACTAGAACTTTAATGACACGTAATTCTTGGTATTTAAAGTCTTTTCCTATGAAACACATTTCATATAAAAATACCATCACACGTCATTAATTATTAAATTTGTAAAATACTCATAACTTGCTGTAATTTCAGTTTTATTAATCCAAAATATTTACAATATAATTGGATTTTCAGGGCATTAATCCCAATAATCTCCCACTTGCCCTAAATCCAATTGGCTACATATCTAAGGCCCATCCCTTCTACATGAGTGTCAAAACTCTTTTGCGCCAAAGTCTTAGTGAAAGGATCTGCTAGATTATTTACTGAGCCAATTTTCACCACTGCCACTTCTCCACGTTCCACATAATCACGTATAATGTGAAACTTCCTCTCGATGTGCTTGGCACGTTTATGACTTCGAGTTTCCTTGGAGTTGGCCACCGCCCCAGCATTGTCACAGTACAATGTGATCGGCATAAGTCCATCCTTGACGACTTCTAGATCCATTAGAAAATTCCGGAACCAATACGCTTCTTTTGCTGCTTCCGAAGCTGCCACGTATTCGGCTTCCATGGTGGAGTCAGCAATGCAAGATTGTTTAATACTCCTCCAACTTACGGCTGCTCCTCCTAGAGTAAACACGTATCCAGACGTCGAACGCCTAGAATCCAAATCAGATTGGAAATCCGAATCTGTGTACCCAATAGGAATGAGCTCATCACTGCGATAGACAAACATATAATCCCGAGTCCTTCTCAAGTACTTCTATATATGCTTTACAGCTATCCAGTGTTGGGGTCCAGGGTTCGATTGATATCTGCTGACTAGACCTACAGCATAACAGATATCTGGCCTTGTACATAACATGGCATACATGAGGCTTCCGACTGCCGAAGCATACGGAACATCTATCATTTCTTCTGTCTCTTCTGGGTTCTTAGGACACTGATCCCGAGACAGATGAACTCCATGTCTGAAAGGTAACGATCCTTTCTTGGAGTTAGCCATATTATATCTTGCCAGCATCTTATCTATATATGCTGCTTGTGATAAACCAATCATCTTATTCTTACGATCACGACAAAGTTTGATCCCTAGAATATAACTGGCTTCACCTAGGTCTTTCATGTCAAACTGGTTTGACAACCAAATCTTAACTGCTGACAATGTTCCTGTGTCATTCCCAATGAGCAGAATATCATCAACGTATAAAACTAAAAATGTTACAACACTATCATGATGTCTCTTGTACACACATGGTTCATCAGGCAATTACATAAATCTAAAAGATTTAATTGCCTAATTAAATCTGATGTTCCATGATCTAGACGCTTGCTTAAGACTATAAATTGATCTATCAAGCTTGCATACCATATGCTCCTGATTGTTGGCTGTAAAGCCTTCAGGCTGAGCCATATATATCTCTTCTTGAAGGTGCCCGTTCAAGAAGTCAGTCTTTACATCCATTTGCCAAATCTCATAATCAAAATGAGCAGCAATGGATAGGAGAATTCTTATAGACTTAAGCATAGCTACAGGCGAGAAGGTTTCGTCATAATCGATACCTTCTTTCTGGGTATAACCCTTTGCCACAAGCCTTGCTTTAAAGGTCTCAACCTTTCCATTTATTCCCCTTTTTCTCTTGTAGACCCATTTGCATCCAATAGGTTTAATGCCCTCAGGCGCTTCTACAAGTTCCCAGACTTTATTGGAATACATTGAATCTAATTCAGATTCCATGGCTCTGACCCAACGGTCAGCGTCTATATCCTTTATGGCTTCATCATATGTGACTTCTTCTTGTTGCTGGATATCTCGTTGCTACACATCTTCTCGTTGTTTCCTGGGCCTCAGGATCAGATACGTCAGATTCAACCACTTGGGTTAATCCTAGGTATCTGTCAGGTGCCCTGACAATCCTCCCACTACGACGAGGCTGTTGTGTACTTGTCCCTACATCATATGTTGTATCTGGTACATCATATGTATCTAACACATTTTCAGTTACTACGGGTTCTTGGAATTCAGAATCTGAAGTTGTCATTTCTTCTAACACAATTTTGCTTCTACCCTTGTGGTCATTTACGAAATCATCTTCAAGATATTTAGCATTAGTGCTCACAAACACTTTGTGATCTCTCGGATCGTAAAATATACCACCTCTTGTTCCTTTAGGATAACCTACGAACAAGCAAACCTCTGTTCTTGATTCCAACTTGTCAGGATCCTTCCTTAACACATGAGCTGGGGTTCCCCATATCCGAAGATAGGAGACACTGGGCTTTCGCCCTCGCCACAGTTTCATTGGTGTTTTAGGAACCGACTTGGATAGAACAAGGTTTAATATGTGTGCCGCCGTTTCGAGTGCAAAGCCCCAAAACGAACTTGGTAGGGTAGCATGACTCATCATAGATCTTACCATTTCCATCAGAGTTCTATTTCTCCTTTCTGCAACACCATTCTGCTGGGGTGTACCCGGTGCAGATAATTGAGATCTAATCCCATTTGCAGTGAGAAATTCTAAAAACTCTGTAGACAGATACTCACCACCACGATCTGATCGAAGTGCCTTGATACGTTTTCCAGTTTGATTTTCAACTTCAGCCTTGAATTCTTTGAACTTTTCAAAAGATTCAGACTTATATCTCATCAAATAAACGTATCCGTATCTGGAGTAATCATCCGTAAAAGTGATGAAATACTCAAAACCTCCTCTTGCTTGAATACTCATAGGACCACACACATCAGTATGATTTAACTCAAGTAATTCTGTGGCTCGATTACCTTTAGATTTAAAAGATCTCTTGGTCATTTTACCTTCCAAGCAGGATTCACAGACTGGTAGTTCTGTTAAGTCCAAGGGACTCAACAATTCATCTGAAATTAGTCTTTGGATCCTTTTTGGATTAATATGACCAAGACGTAAATGCCACTTGTACGCCTCATTAGGCATAGGAGTTTTTCTTTTGGATGGTAAGTCAAGCTTAGTAGTGTTAAGTTCGGAATTAGGGTTTTTATCGGGGTATAATAAGAAAAGACCATCTTTTACCTTGCCAGAGCAAATAAACCTTTTGTTTTGCTTAATGGTAAAATTTTGTTCAAAACAAACATTGAAACCATTATTTATTAAACAACTCACAGAAACCAGATTTCTGCGAACACACGGTATATATAGAATGTCTTTTAGTACCAAAACCCTATCACCAAAATACAAATTTACAGTCCCTACTGCTAATACAGATATACTTGTATTATCCCCGAGCAGTAGCTGCATCTCGCCATCTTCAAGCTTTCTGGTTAGCTTGAACCCCTGCAACGAATTGCAAATATGATTAGTTGAACCCGAGTCCACACACCAGGAGTCTGGTGGACTTCCAACTAAACATAATTCAATTAAACAAGATATCGATATACCTTGTCCAGATGGCTTAGCAGGAAGACTTGCTAAGTATTTTGGACAATTCCTCTTCCAGTGCCCATTCTCTCCGCAGTGGAAACATTTTCCCTTGCTGGGTTTGCCTTTCTTCTTCTGAACCTTTTTCTTGGGATTGGGAACCTTTCCCTTTCCCTTTTTCCACTTGTTGGCCTTTGGAGCCGTGGAAGTCGATGCCTGTGCCAGGAGAACAGTTCCCTTAGCTTTCATTACTCCCTCTGCCACTTTAAGTTCGTTCATCAATTCAGGCAGAGAAAAATCCAATTTGTTCATAGAATAATTTTACCTGAATGTGTCGAACGACTTTGGCAGAGAGCATAGGATCATATCCCGTTTGCTGAGATCATCAAATTTAGCACCAAGGCTTTCAATTTCGTTCAGGCAAGCCATCATGTTCATAACATGATCCTGAACAGGTGATCCCTCAGACATCTTGGTAACTAACAGCCTCCGCATCAATTCGAGCCTCTTGGCTCGATTCTGTCCTCCAAACATTTGATGGAGATGATCCATCATGTTCCTAGCAGTTGGCATCTCATGCATTTGATGCTTGAGAACATTGGAGACAGATGCCAGGATATAAGATCTAGCCAAATCATTGGACTTGATCCAATTGGCGTAAGCATTTCTCATATCCTGATTGGCCGTAGTTTCCGGTACCCCCGGACAAGGTTCAGTGAGCACTTGTTTCAGATTCTCGTGACCAAGCACGATGTCAAGATTCATTTTCCAGTCAGCATAGTTAGACCCTTCAAGCCTATTTTCCCTTAGGATCGATTGAAGCGGGCTAGCGGTCGTCATTGTTTAAAACTGAAATATTTTAAAAAAAATGCAAGTTATGATTCTGTACTTTACTTCTTTTGCGTCTAACCAATAAATGAAATCCACGTAAGCATTTTTGGTTTACACAATGGTGACTTATCTAACCGCAGTTGACTCCCCGGAAGCGGGGTCGAAAACCGCTTAGAAAAGCAAGTATTAATCTTAATTAACATGCCATCTAGGTAACTCTTACCAAACTATGTTAATCCACCACGTTAACCTTTGACCTCTAAGTAAATGTAACATAGCTCCGAAGGGAGGTTAATACATTACTTAGTCAAGCGTATACCATTACCTAGAAATTCGTACGAGTAGATCAGACACTCCACGGAGGCGTGGTCGAGCTGACTTTCCCCGTATTTCATTCTATCCGTAGAAGTCTAATCTTGTATACCGTGAATACATACCTGCCGAAGGGAGTAGTATATATTCACTATACTATAGACGGGTAATGGAGGCCGTGAGAATCCAACTCTTTTCATCTCGCTCCCACTTGAATTTTATAAAATTTGTGGATTATCTTTGATTATTAAATAATCACTTTTGGCGCCTTATTAATTTTGGAAGTAATTAATCTAATTAATAAGCTCCCACTAGGATTATTAAATAATCCTAATAATATTTTAAGGCTTTAATAACTCTTTATTAATTTAGGCCAAAAAATATTAATCCAATTATGCATCGTATTTAATCTCTATTAAACATTATTTATCTAATCATATTAAATAAATCATGCATAATTAAAACAACATAATATCACATATTATCATGCCATTTTTTAAAATTAAAAGCATGTTTGCAAATAATTATCACATAATTATCACGCTTTAAATTTTTAATGGTCCCTTAAATAAATACGTTTTAAATTATCACATAATTTAAATCATATTTACTGATTCGGTAATTAACCAGGAAGATTATTGAAATCAATTCCCAGAAAATTACCATTCCACGTAAACTCCCAGAAACACTGGAGGGGTCACAACGGTCCCACTTAAAACCCAGCCTTCTTAGACAGAATTTACGTGCACAGTATCAGATTTAAAATTATGCATCTTATGCTTTATCAATGCGAGTATATAATCAGAGCCCCGCTCTGATACCAGTTGTTGGATTGTGGCGGGCCCGAGACAGAGTGACGGTACAGCGGAATATTTCAAAAAAAATTCGCCATAACCTCGTTATCAAAATATTTCAAAAATATTTTAATAAAGCAGCGGAAAAAATCGGGCAGCATAACTCTAATATATATAGGCATCGATAACATAATTTTAAATCATCTAGCATATGATCACAATATGCAAATAATAATTTGGGAAGCACAACGGTATTACCGTACTGCAAAACTGGCTATCAACGGCACTTTTCCAGCACTTCGATATCTTCTCGTGAAACCGACAGAGCTTCCCCGCAATATCCCCGATTAAGAAATTGGAGTGTGGGCTCCGGAAGTATTTCCCTAAATACTTTGAGAAAATATTTTTCAGAAAAACCCTTTTTTCTAAAACTTGAAAATCCCTATTTTCTAATAATTAAGTGGATTATATATTAATTATATAACCACCTAATTAAGTAATTAATTAATCTAATTAAAGATTAATTAATCAAGTGGGAGAGAGAGAGCCGAGAGGCAGTGAATGGCTACCAAAACATTTCAAATTGAATTGCAAAAAACTGATTTTGAAAATGAATTCAGCACAGCTATTTATAGGCCAATTTGAGGGGTAAAAAGGTCAATTCGTAGGAAAGAGAGCTGTCGCGTGTCCTTAGCCGCCGAATTCAGCAGATCCGAGGACACCACGTCGTAGCACGTGCCGCCACGAGTCCAACGCCGCGCGGCACGCGCCGAACGGGCCAGCCACGCGCCCACACGCGCCGCCCATGTGGCGGCTGTGTGTTCCCGCGCGTGAACCACACGCCGGCACGAGCACGTGCCACGTGTCCGGTTTGGCCGGTCCAACCAGCGGCTCAGCGGTTCAGACGTGAACCGGTTGGCTCAATCCTGGTCCAGCTCTGGGCAACGTGGCACGCTGTGATTCTGCCACGTGTCAGGGTCGGTTCTAACCGAACCCGGCCCTACCCGGTGACCCGAACCGATGACCCGTTTCCACGACCCGTTGACTTTTCAGTCAACACAATCTGGGCCGTTCTTTCTCGATGACGTGGCACAATCCTGGCCATCCACTTGTCGCACACGGTGGCGCCCAGTCAGCGCCACTTGGCTCTGACCCGCTGACGTGGCGTGCCAAGTCAGCTGCCACGTCAGCAAAAAAAACTTTTTTTTTTTTTTTGAAAAATTTTATTTTCTCCAAAATAAAATTTCGGGCATTTCCAACTCTTTGGAATTTTAATTTATTTTCTCAAAATAAATTCTTTGGCTATTTTCAAACACTTTGAATAATCATTTCTCTCTCTGATTTTAATATTTTCTCTTTGATCTTCGTTGGGGCTTGCGGGGGGACCTGCAGGACTAATTAATCTTAGCTCCAAACGGGTCAATCTATTATCATCCCATGACAATAATTGATTACCGTTTAACAATATTTAATTCCACTAAATAAATATTGTTGAACTCTAAATTAATTAAATTATTCACGAATTTCTCGATCTAGAATAATTTTACATTTTACTCCCTGTACAGATATCCATGAAAAATAAATTAATACTACTATCATTTATTTTTCACTTTAAATCTGAAATTTCTTGATTCGCCTTAAGTCCAAATTCCCTGTATGTGAAACACATTCAACATACAACTTTGGTGACGAACACACACGAAGTACTTTGGCCAAAGTTTTATTTGAACTTTTTGCAAATCTATTTCAGGGATATCTTTAACCTTCCAGCAAGGCTACAGATTCGTTGATCAATATTTCTCTCTAGCACATTTCATGCAATCACCGAACGTACAAAGTATTTTGGCCACCCATTACCGAGACCTCACTTCTGAGTACATCACAGTGATTAACACTACATGCCTAAAGTAGAAACACTATCAGGATTAAGAGTCTAATGCTTCCGAGATTTTATTCATTTTAGATAGCAGTATAAAATGAACAATCTCAGTAGTCCAGTTCGATGTTTCCAATCTCATTGAAAATCATCAACGTGTTATAATTGGAAACTCCATTTCCCTATGACGAAAGACTAATCATCTTATATAACACATTATAGTCTCGATAAGAACATCTTCTTATCATACTGACTAGAACTTTAATGACACGTAATTCTTGGTATTTAAAGTCTTTTCCTATGAAACACATTTCATATAAAAATACCATCACACGTCATTAATTATTAAATTTGTAAAATACTCATAACTTGCTGTAATTTCAGTTTTATTAATCCAAAATATTTACAATATAATTGGATTTTCAGGGCATTAATCCCAACAAAAATAACTGAAAACAAACCGGGTTCAGTCTAAAAGAGACTGGTGGGTATAAACGGGGTATAAGATAAGCCAAATACTCAAGAATTCATGCTCCAATTCATGCCATAATTCAAGATATGATCACATAATCATGCTTCCATCTCCAATTAACCCATCTAGTACATAATTCTCAAACCCTAGCTATTTCAAATATGATCAAGAATCATGAATTCATGCAAATACCAACCTTGAGCTAAAGAAATGGAAAAAAGAGATGAGGAAGATGATCAAGCTCCAAAACTCCTAATTTCCTTGGAAAGAGTTGATGAATTTGATGAAATCTTCCTTTGCCTTTTTAATATGTTGACTCAGTAGAGAGAAGAGAGAATGGATGATGATTCTTGATGAAATGAAATGAAGAGCAAGGAAGAGATGCATATATCGTTATATTTGGGAAAAATATGCAATATTTATGATCAAATCCTTAAAGTTCTATAAGTTATACAATTTAGGATCTAAGGTTTACAAATTGATCAATTTAGTCCCCAAGATTTTTCTTGCAATTTGGTCATCTATTTTATGTAATTGAACAATTATGCAATTAATACAAATTGGACAATTAATTCATGTAACAATTAAATTCCATTTATACATGAATTCTCAAAATGAAATGAATTTCATACAATTTCCACGTAATCATGTTGAAAACAATTTATAAGAATTAATATAACACGTTTAAATTAATTAAACGAAATTAATAAAATAAAATCCTAACGCTCAAAACCCACATGTGTCGAGCGTACCTGACTGTCTGAAAATCGGGGCGTTACATTCTAACCCTAAGCCTTATCAAGGGAACAAGAGACCATCCGGATCTTTTCCCCAAGGAACCGGAAAGAAGCCAATGGTAGCACCACAACATCAGCAGCAGAAGGCCCCACCGAAACAGCAAGCACAGAAGCAGAAAGCGTCACAGCAGTACCAGAGGGCGCCACAACAGCAGAGAGCACCTCAGCCAAGTCCAGAGGATATTGTTTGTCGATATTATCGCCGAACGGGACACACTAAGGAGAATTGTCGCAAGAAAGCTGGACAGTGTTTCGTGTGTGGTTCCCCTGAGCACCAGATGTATAGTTGCCCGCACAAGATCAGGAGATTTGCGGTCCAAGATAAAGGAAAGGGGTGGTGGGTACGACGAATAAACCGGTGGTCAAAGGCAGAGCTTATGCTTTGGATGGTAAGGAGGAGGTTGATCCTTCGTCTGTTGTGGAAGGTATTGTGCACATTTTTAACACGCCAGTTAAGGTCTTGTACGACCCTGGTGCCACGCATTCATTTGCTGCATCTAAATTATGTGCGCATTTATAGTTTCCACTTGAATACTTGCCATATAAATTTGAAGTGAGTTCTCCTTTGGGAACTTGCCTTGTTACGGATCAAGTATATAAACGCTGCCCTATATATATTGGTACCCGTTGTTACCCGACGGATCTTATTGAGTTGCCGATGACAAGATACGACGTTATACTTGGTATGGATTGGTTGTCTAAGTACCGAGCTAAGTTGGATTGTTACAAGAAAGAGATCATCTCGGAAGAAGATCACAGTCGGACATCAGAAAGGAAAGTTGAGAAGTTATCAGTGATTTCTTCGATGGAGGCTAAGAAGTTGATTCAGAAAGGAGCTACCGGATTTGTGGCTTATCTTCTGAATAGACCGAAAGATCAACTTAAGATCGAAGAAGTGGAAGTGGTGAACGAATTCCTAGATGTGTTTCCTGAACATTTGGATTCGTTACCTCCTGACCGAGAGTTGGAGTTTACAATCGAGACGATATCAGGAGCTTAGCCGTACTCTAAGACACCTTACAGAATGGCTCCAGCTGAATTGGAAGAACTAAGGAAGCAATTGGATGAACTGATTAAGTCAGGATATGTTCGACCGAGCACATCGCCGTGGGGAGCGCATGTGCTTTTCGTTAAGAAGAAGGATGGATCATTGCGTTTATGCATTGACTATCGGGAGCTGAACTGGATGACGATCAAGAATAAGTATCCTCTCCCTCATATCGAAGAGTTGTTCGATATACTTCAAGTGTCGAAGGTCTACTCTAAGTTAGATCTAAGACAAGGGTATTATCAATTGAAGATCGGGGAAGTAGATATTCCGAAGACTGCTTTCAACAGTCGATACGGACATTATGAGTTTGTGGTAATGCCGTTTGGTTTGATGAACGCACCAGCTGTATTCATGGATATGATGCACCGTATATTCAAGCTGTTTCTCGACAAGTTTGTAGTGATCTTCATCGACGATATATTGGTGTTTTCGAAGACACCGGAGGAACATGCTGAACATCTTCGAATCGTGTTACGCACTTTGCTAGATCACAAGCTATATGCAAAGTTCAGCAAATGTGAGTTCTGGCTTGAGAGAGTTACGTTTCTCAGACACATCATATCAGGATCTGGAATCGAAGTAGATCCCTCGAAGATCGAAACGATCATGGATTGGAAGTCACCGAAGAATCCTTCAGAAGTGAGGAGTTTTCTGGGATTAGCTATCTACTACCGGAGGTTTGTCAAAGATTTCTTGAAGACAGCTACACCTCTCACTAAGTTGACAAAGAAAGAAGGGAAGTTTGAATGGAAAGAGAAGTGTGAGCAAAGTTTTCAAAGATTGAAGGAGATGCTAACAACTACACCCGTGTTAGCGTTACCAGAAGGAAAAGAAGGATACACTGTCTACACCGATGCTTCGAAAGAAGGACTAGGAGGAGTTTTGATGCAGAATAGAAAGGTGATTGCGTATGCATCAAGGAAACTCAAGACGCATGAAGTTAACTACCCGACACATGATTTGGAGTTAGCAGCGATAATTTTTGCTGTTGGAAAGTGGAGACATTACCTTTGTGGAGTTACATTTGAGATCTTTACTGATCATAAGAGCCTGCGATATCTATTCACTCAGAAGGAGTTGAATATGCGACAGAGAAGGTGGATGGAATTTTTGGAGGACTACGATTGTATTATTCAGTACCATCCAGGAATGGCGAATGTTGTGGCCGATGCTCTGAGCAGGAAAGCTCGTCTGGCACAAATTTCTACCGATCCCGAGATTGATAGAAGAGAGAGAACAGAGGTGATAACTAAAGCTCGAATCACGACTCTTGTGATGATATCACCGTTGCAAGAGCAAGTGTTGGAAGCTCAGAAGAATGACGAGTGGATCAAGAAATGTCTCGAATCTAAGGAGAAAGATGATGAGACCAAGTTCAGGGTTGATGAACATGGAATATTGAGGTACAAAAGTCGAGTATGCATGCCAACTGTTTTGAGGAAAGAGATTCTCGACGAAGCGCACAAGACTAAGTACACAATACATCCCGGAGGCACTAAGATGTATAAAGATGTTAAGACGCATTTTTGGTGGAACGGAATGAAGAGAGACATAGCCAACTATGTTAAGAAGTGCTTAACTTGTCAGAAAGTTAAAGTTGAGCACCAGAAGCCGAGTGGGAAGTTGCAACCATTACCGATTCTGACATGGAAATGGGAGCAAATCACGATGGATTTTGTCACTGGATTACCAAAAGTCAGAGGAGGACAAGATAGTATCTGGGTGATCATTGATCGATTGACAAAGTCAGCACACTTTTTGCCAGTAAAGACGATGGATAAGGCCAGCACTTTGGCAAAGCTGTATCAACAAGAGATTGTCAGATTACATGGAGTTCCAAACAGTATAGTGTCGGACAGAGATCCGAAATTCACGTCGCAATTGTGGAAAGAAATTCAGACCTTGATGGGAACAAAGTTGAACTTCAGTACTGCAGCGCATCCTCAGACGGATGGACAATCAGAAAGGATGATTAAATACTTGGAAGATATGCTAAGGGCTTGCGCTTTGGACTTCCAAGAAAGTTGGAAAGAGTGTTTACCTCTTGTGGAGTTTGCATACAACAATAGTTATCAAGCTTCTATTAAAGCTGCTCCAAATGAAGCCCTGTATAGAAGGAAATGTATAAGAGAAGCGACATAAAAGATTTAGATCATTCGCCAGAGAATGAAAGCTGCCCAGGACCGGCAGAAGAGTTATGCTGATCGACGAAGAAGGGATTTGGAATTCTCAGTGGGCGAAAAGGTATTTCTGAAGGCATCGCCAAGGAAAGGGTTTTCCCGAATTGGGAAAGGTGGAAAGTTAAACCCGAGATATGTTGGACCGTATGAGATACTGGAGAGAGTCGGACCAACTGCTTATAGATTGGATTTGCCTGTAGGTCTAACAGGAATCCACAACATATTTCATGTATCTCAACTTCGCAAGTGTTTCTCGGTAGAGACAGAGGTTGTGCCGGTAGAGGAGATACGGCTGGAACCCGATTTGACTTATGTTTTGAAGCCCGCTAAGATTCTAGATAGGAAGTTTCAAGAGCTGAGGAATAGGAAAATTCCTTATGTTAAAGTCCTTTGGAAGGGACATGGGACAGAAGGGGCAACTTGGGAGACAGAAGAGAAAATGCAGAAGCATCACCCCGAGTTATTTGCAGTTACAGCGGAAGAATCTGAGGACAGATTCTCATTAAGGAGGGGTGATTGTAACAGCCCAAAACAGGGCCTAGATGAAAACGGTAAGTTAAGGGCATTGGTAAAGCGTTTACAGACCGTGATCCAACTCTTTGAACCTTCATGCATCGCATTCTTACATGAACTTTGTGCTCGTATATGATCTGACATGTTTAAGGGGGAATTCTTGACCTTTGATATAATTTACTATTCATAACCCGAGCCTACCTTGTTCATATTGTTACTCGAACCCTAGAGGTTCATTACACATGTTTTCCAATCGTCTGAACTTGTTTCCCAAGCTCAGAGAGTCTTTCTTGAAAGGGTACTTTTGGAACTTACCGGCCAAAGTTACTATTCATCTGAAAATGAGCTTTTGATTCTGATACCTTTCCTACCCAAGTTTACAGTCGAATCGATCCTTGAGTCGAGACGAGTCTTTTGAAATCATTCTTGACTTGGAAATCTATTTTGAGCATTGGTTTTATTGAAAATGTTTACGAAAACCCTAGTTCACTATTCCTGTTACGAACGATTTTCATTCAGAAAATGTTTTCTCTTCGGATTTGCACTACTTGAGCTATTTCAAGATTTTTGAGATGTTTTACAACTCTTGATTCAAACCCTAGCTTGAAATTTTGAAGCGTATGCTTGTACGTAAGAATTCACTATTCATTCTACATTTTCAACTTTTTAACAGTAAAATGTTTTATAGTCGATATTGGATTCAAAATGCTTCTCAATTTATTTCTTGAATTTTGGAAACAATCCGGACTTGAAAATCATTCTAGAAAGTCGTTTTTCACTCGTGTTGAGTTTCGAGCTCAAAACTTTTATTCACTAAAACTAATGTATCTTTCAAACGGTAAATCCGATTTCGACGAATGAATATGCGCTTCGAAGCTCATTTTCGCCCGGACGGAATGGTTATACTTCCAGCCACTTAAATCCACGTTTTGGTAGTGAAATAACCGAAATACCCCCAGCAGTCCCATTTTTAGCTTCATATGCCTAAAGCTTCCAAGAGAAGTTATTCCATTTTTTGCTCTCCTACCCTTCCTTACATTTTATTTCCAAGGTGAGGGGCTTATCTTCAACTATAAATAGAGGCAAGAGGCATTAGAATCCTTGCTCATATGTTGTGTTAACATCTCCCTTTCTTCCTCTCCCTCTCCCCCTTTGAGTTTAGGTTAGTTGTTTTATTTTTTATGCTTTAGTTTATGTTATGTTTTACTTTAGTTTATGTTTTTATGTTATGGTATGTTTATATTATGTTTAGGTTGGGTCTTAGGGTCTTCCCTAAGCCATATAGGATTTATTTTATGCATTTATTATATAGTTTTCATGATATGTTTGAATATATGTTTATATGTTTTAATTGTTTAGTATATGCTTGAATATGTTATGAATTGCTCTAGTATATGCTATGATCATGTGATATGGTTGTTATATTATCAGAATTGATGCATGATTATGGAATTTGAATTATGTTCATGCATGCTAGCTAATGAAATAGTGATTTATAATTTATTATGTCACAACTTGTTACATGTTGGTATTGAATTAAATTGTTACATGTTACATGCCTAAAGGTTCATGATATATGATATGATATGATATGATATATGTTGTGACATGTTGTCACATTGTTATATGATTCTTGAATTATGAATTGAGCTTATGATATGATATGGATTAATGGAATAGTGCCTTGATCATATGTTATACACTTTAATAGTGTCACATGTTATAACCTAAGATAGTATAGTGTTTCATAACTTGATCTTATGCCTTAATTGGATCTCTTAACCATAGGTTATACCTTTAACCTAGATCACACTTGATTATATTAACATGAACTTGGAACTATAGGTTATAATCAAGATCATAATTTAATTAGGGTGTGTGTGTGTGTGTGCATGCCGTGTGTGTGTGTGTGTGTACGTACATGATGTGTGTGTGTACCGTGTGTATGTATAGTAAGGGTTTGACCCGACATGTGAATAGTAACCTGTGAATAGTAATTTTGAATAGTGCTTTTAAATAGTAAAAATGAAATAAAACTTGTGCTTTCTTAACAGACATTTGCACCTAGGGTTTCCATATCCAGGGTCTAAAATGTGTTTTCAAAATGAGTTTTCTTTCGTGAACTTCTTTTATAACTTAAGGTTTGCGATAGGATTCATAATTTGACTAAAGCTTACTCGGTTATAGTAAGATCATAGTCTCACGTTGAGAGTAACTCACTTTAACGTATTCCTTTGTGTGTTACATTTCTTGAATACCTTAAATGGTATTACTCTCTTGTGTTACATGTTCTTTACATGTTCCTTGTTCATTGTTTCATGCATTTAATATGCATCTTGGTTAGTAGTGGGTCTTAGTTCTTAAGCTCACTCTAGTACACCACCCACAGGAGTTAAAGTCGAGCACTGGGATCCCCAGGGCACCGCATAATCTGTCTACCTAGCTTTTGTTACTAATAGGTGAGGTGAAGTTATAAATGTTTTCCAACTGGAACCACGATTATACTATCGTATCATATGTTTTGAAATTCAAAGCTAAACCTCGTTTTGAACTATCCCTTTTATCGGGACATTCTTTTGAAAGGATCATTCATACTTTAATAGTATACCTTGATCAACAGCACTTGTTTTCCAAAGTTCTGCATTCTTGTTCAAAGACAGTTACATGTTCTGCATATGTTTTCAAAGTATAGTTTTACAGACAACATCACATGTTTACAGACAGAATCATATGTTTTACAGACAGAATCATATGTTTTACAGACAACATCATATGTTTACAGACAGTTTCACATGTTGTAGTTAGCATACTGGAGTGGTACTCTGGTCACTGCTAATCTTGAAATGCAAGCATACAGTTTACAGTTTGGGCCCGGCGGTTATGTGTGGAAGTGATGCTCGGGAGGTGAGCGCCAACGACATCACCAATACCGGCCGCCACACTTAGATAATTGACACCGACTTTTAATAGGAGGCTTGTTAAGTCAGGACAATCTGTCTGGGAACGGACAGCAAATCTGTTCCCATTACATGTTTACAGGTCGCCTAGGGCTAGCTACCCGAAGTGACAACCGGTGGAGGATGGTGCATGTTTGTATGTGTTAGTGGGGTATTGTTGACCCTGGTCTGATACTCTACTGTGTGTGGAGTTATTGTTGACCTCGGTCCGATACTCTACGAAATCATGTTTTATGAAGTAAGGATGGAGAAGCCTAGCTTGCGGGCAAAATTCTGTTTCATAAAGGATGGTTCATATTTGGAAAAGTTCACTTTACCCTTATCCCGTTTTATGAAAGAACTATGAACCACCTACAGCATATATGTGCGCGTGTGATAGCATTCATGAAAAGAGTTTTGAAACTCGTATTCTTTTACAGCATTGCATTCAAACAGTTTTATCCATCGAACTTGTTTCAAGTTCTTCTTTAAAGCTTTGCATTAACAGTTTTGAACTACACTTCAGGTTCTTTATCATTCAGTAATTTCTTTTAAGTATTCACTCACTTAGTCCTTTTAACAAATACCTCTCCCGTTTTCTTGCCTCATGGTTTCAGGTCTTGCAGCCGCAGTCTAGAGGTGTCTTGAAGCTCTAGATTGTCATTTTCGTTTCAGTCAGGACTTAGTATTATTTCTCTTTTGTGTCCTGCTTATGTTTTATGGCTGCATCACTTTATATTTCTTAATACTTGAGTATCTTTGTTATACTCTTCCTGCTACTCTGTTACCGATACTTTGAACTCTACTATATCGATACTTATTTGTGAATATGTTATATGTTCTGATATGCCGAGTCTCTCTTACACGATCAATATGTTCTTACTTGTTACATGCCATCACGCACATGTTTTAAAAAGTTTTAAAATACTCTAATTTTCCGCTGCATAGCCACATCGTTATACATGTATAGTTCTGAGATAGACAGCCGTTCGCTGGAGTATTTCATGAGTGATGGCTCACACCATTACTTGAGAGGTGCTTCAGTGCGGGGGTTGAGACGCCGCTCTCCTCTTGTTCCAGTACGGGTGGGGGCGTTACACCATGAACTCCAACCAAGTTTGGACCTTGGTAGTTTGCCTGATGGGGTCAAACCCATAGGTTGCAAATGGATCTTTAAGAGAAATCTTGTAGTTGATGGAAGCATTGCAGCCTACAAAGCAAGACTGGTTGCAAAAGGATTCACTCAAAGAATAGGCGTGGACTTTGATGAAACTTTTTCACCAGTTGCAATGCAAAAGTCTATTCGGATCATGCTTGCCATTGCTGCATATTATGACTATGAGATATGGTAAATGGATGTGAAAACTGCCTTTCTCAATGGTGACATTGATAAAGACATTTATATGGAGCAACCCATAGGTTTCACATTCAGTGGGAGTGAGCAAAAGGTTTGCAAACTCCAAAGGTCAATCTATGGACTAAAACAGACTTCTAGGAATTGGAACATTTGATTTGATGAATCAGTCAAAGCGTTTGGCTTCATTCAGATCTCAAATGAATCATGTGTGTATAGAAAGGAATTGGAGACCTCAGTGCAATTCTTAGTACTTTATGTTGATGACATCCTTCTTATTGGGAATTCAAAGGATGACATGAAAGTAACTAAGTTATGGTTATCGAACCAATTCGAGATGAAAGATCTTGGTGATGCGTCCTACATCCTTGGAATTCAAATCTATCGAGATAGATCTAGAAGGATGATAGGACTATCACAGTCGATGTACATTGACAAAGTATTGAAGAGATTCAATATGGAGTCAGCAAAGGTCAAGAACCTTCCTATGAGTGTAGGAACATGTCTTTCTAAGAAGATGTGTCCTAAGACTAACCATGAGAAGGAAAGAATGACTCATACACCTTATGCATCAGCAATAGGTAGCATAATATATGCAATGTTATGTACTCGACCGGATGTGGCCTATGCACTTAGTGTAACAAGTCGTTTCCAAACTTACCCTAGAGATGGTCACTGGGCTGACGTGAAAAATATTCTTAAGTACTTGAAAAGTACTAAAGATTTATTCTTAGTTTACGGAGGTCAGAAAGATCTTACTGTCGAAGGATACTGCGATGCAAGCTTTGCTTCTGACTTAGATGATTTTAAGTCAATGTCAGGATACATTTTCTGCCTAAACGACGGAGCAGTGAGTTGGAAGAGTTCCAAGCAAACGACCACTGCAGATTCGACCACTGAGGCCGAATACTTAGTTGCAAATGATGGAGCTAAGGAAGGTGTTTGGATTAGAAACTTTATTCAAGAGTTGAATGTTGTTCCTAGCATGAAAGACCCCATTACCATGTTTTGTGACAACCTTGGGGTGGTTTCTCAAGCAAGAGAACCAAGATCTCACCAACGGACCAAGCACATTATGAGGAAGTATCACCTAATCCGTGATATTATCAAAAGAGGAGATGTGCAAATTGAGATGGTCGCATCAGCAGAGAACGTGGCAAATCCATTTACTAAAACCGTTAGTCGAGAAGCTTTCGAAGGTCATCTTCAGAAGATGGCACTTAGAGTAGCTTTAGAATGGCTTTGACGGGCAAGTGGGAGATTGTTAGGAATAGTGCCTTGAAAGCCGATTGTATATCCGCTTTGCACTTTTCCTTATTGTAATCATAGACAATCTTTGAATATAATAACGGATTGAGGCAACACTTCTTTATATGCTCTTGTTTGGTATGCGTTTACTTTAGCTGTGCATATATGAGAACTCCCCTAATCCTGATGACTTTAGGACTCTACCATTTAGGTAAAATGGTTCATGAAACGAGCCCTATATCACATAAGTCATGATTAGTAAAATACTCCAAGCTGATAAGTCCTACAGATAATGGGAGTGTCAACCTGACTCCTTTAAGGCTTGCTCGTGGGATCACGCCCTTAAGAAGGACCACCTTGTTTCATGGAGGTGCAAAGTGTATAGTTGATACGTGTGTTATACATGAGGGTACTTACTTCCATAAGTAAGTTCACTGAGGTGCCCCGTGTGAGAAGATTCCTAAATGGGAAAGGAAGTTTCTATTTCAGGAAATGGAAACTTCCAGATTAGGAAATATCTCACGAGTCATTGATGTGATTAATTGATCCTTAGACTTGAGGTTCCATGTCACTTTATGAGTTAACTCTGTAGTCTTAGGTATATGCTTTAAAGGGTGTCGCCTTAGACAACTGATTCAAGGCTTGTGCTTGGGCTGCACAAGTGATTCATGGAAGTGAATGAGAATCAAGAAAGGACGTACACTTGCATTTTCAAGGTGATCTCTTATTGTGTAAGTCATTCATATGCCATAAGGAGTCCTTGGCCAAGGCAATAGATCAAGATATTAAGAAAAGGGTTTCTTGGATTGAGATCAAATGGATATGAAATGCACTTAGCTTTAAGACCAGATTATTAGGGTTCTGATTATTCCCTTACCCTAGATCGTGGTTGAGAGATAGTAATTTGGAGGATTGTATCTCACATGAATCAATGACTTAAAGGTTCTGTCGAATCGAGACATTCCAATTCAGCTGGGGGTTAAACATCTGTTGCTAGACTATGGTCGTTTAATCTGTGGACTGATTAATTAATTAGTGAATTAATTAATTAGGGTCACTACTAATTGAATTGAGAATCTAGAGGGCCACACACAACAACTTGGTTACATGATTTAAGGCTTTAAAATGATTAAAGGAGTTGATCATACCAAGAGGGTTCCACATGTGTAAAACACACGTGTGGTTCACGTGATTGGCACGTGTTCTTGGGGACATGTGTGACACACGTGTATACTGTTTATGTATTAAATAATTAATGTGTTAATTATTTAATAGACTTTGGTTTAATTTTTGAATTAAAATGAAAGTCTTATTTTGGAGAAATTAATCTATTTAATTAATTATGAATTAATTAATTAGATAAATAAGTTATTTATTTATTAATAAATAAAGTATAATATTATCCAAAAGGGTTTTGGATATTTTAGCTCTCTTAAAAGTTGATTTGAATTAGAACTCAAAATCAAAGTTTGGAATTACTTGATGATCAAGTAATAAGAGAGAGGGACCAAATCCTTAGTCCAAAAGGACTAGGTTCGGCCGCCCCTCTCAAGCTATATATAGGGTAGCTCGAGCTCCTCTTAGAGATTGATCGTGTAGCACCCTAACCCCCAGGGCACTACATCCCCCGCACTATAGCCTCGATCCACGTACGAAATGGAAAATCCATACATAAACCAAAACTATAGTGAACGGGTGACAATAAAAATGACGAGCTAGGCGGGACACTCCCCAACATAAATAAATCAAACATGAGTTCAAAAGCGGAAGCAATAACTCAAATATAGATATAGGTACCATATTTATCGAATAGATACGTATAGGTACCAACTTAACTATCAATACATTATCATCTCTTAATCATATACATACTCAGGTATCCAAAACGTAATAACAAGGACCATATCATAAGATGTCCAAAAGTGCTATACATGAAAGGTACAATACTAGACCCGTGACAGTGCAAGACTTGACCGGACTCCCGCCTAGCACGACCAAGCGCTCAAGTACCTGAAAAGTGAAGTATCAGTCTACCGAAGACTGAGTGAGGGGCAATAAATATATATAACACACATCACATGCAAGTTGTAGCCTCGGGTGAAGACTTTGGAACCAATATAATTATAAAGTTCAAGAAACTCGTTCTTTGCCCGAGATTACAACTAATCATTTTAACAGTTTAACTTGATCATTTCATGAACATGTGACCCCGGCGAGTAAGGGCGATTCTCCAACCTTTACACCAACATGGCAATACGTGCTTGCTTTATCAATTCAATACATGATCATGCAATTCCCTTTTAGTGCTCACATAGACAGTTTCATGCTTGAAATCATGCAATAACCCGAGGATAACCCGACATGCCGGATTAATCCCCAGTCTCCTTCTTCCTCCGGGTGATAGTGAGTTTGCAAGGCTCAGCTATCCACGACATGGTGTGTGTAGGGAACAGGACTCCCTAGACACGGAACTCCTTCCACCACTAATCTCCTAGTGACTTCGGGTGTGATCCCAACAATGTGAGGATAATTCAGGAGTTACCCGTCAGCCCTTGCTTTCCCGGTTGGCTCAAGAATTACCCTCAGGCCCACGTGCAATCATGTACTCGCCAAACTTGCTTGAAAATCATGACAATCATGGCTTGCTTGCTTGAAATGTTTATATTTTGGAAAACGTTTCTATTTATAATACGTTTTGGGCCGAAAGAGCACATAATGGTGGTAGGGTTCTATATACCTAAAGTAAAACCTCACCTTTTCTTACAAAATACAATGAGGATATGCTCTACGGAGCCTGCTCCTCGTCCACAACCTCGTGACCTGTGCAAACACGACGTGTATACGTGAGACATGACCTAAAATGGACCAAATATGACGAACGGCGGAAATGTATCGAGATGGCGAGGAAAATGCAATGTGGCATGATAACATGTTGTTTCAGTACATATTAGCACATACAAGAGCAATTCGGGGTCAAAGAAGTCGTCGGATCGAGGGGCTATTTTCGTAATTTTATGCAGAAACTTTTGTTCTGCAATCCAGGTGGGAACGACCGTTCCGGACCCCTTTGCAAAATGGGAACGGTCGTTCCCGTAATCCCCAAAATTGTGCCAACGTTTTTAGTTTAAAAAATGCGCCTAGCTGGGAACGGCCCTTCCGGCACCAAGGCCAAAATGGGAACGGCCGTTCCCATGGTCGGCCGCCTATTTTTAGTTTAAAAGAGGGGAACACCCGTTCCCACAATGCCTTGAGGTTGGGAACGGCCATTCCCTGTTTCTGCAACTTACAGAAACATTGGAAAAACAGGGGATGGCTACGGGAATAGATGATCAAGCAACAAAATTCCCATTTTCAATCAACAAAGCTATGATTTTTTAGTAATATGATTCATATATGCTCAAGAAACGATAACATAACACTTAAACACTTAAAGCATGAAATATTATCAAAATTCCAAGTTTCCAAACTCATGCTCACCTTGATCAATCAAGCTCAATTTTCAATGATTTCATGAATAAATCATGCCATAATTTAACAAATATTCACCTAATCATACTTCCAACTAGAATTAATCCATCTAAAACATAATCCTCAAACCCTAGCTCCTTCAAATATAATCAAGAACCCTGAATTCATGTAACTCTCACCTTTGAAGTTCAAGAAATGAAGAAAATGGATGAAGATGATGCTCAAGCTTCAATTCTAGCAATATATCTTGACGATTCTTGATGAAAAGAATGAAAACTCTCTTCCCTATTTTTCCTTGAAGAAACCGAGAGCAAGAAGCTGGAGGTGTTGGGAGATTTGATGATAATTGATCAAGGAAGATCATGGAATGCTTATTACGTGATTCACCAACATTGATTTTTGTGAATTATGCTAATTGCCAATTAATCCCCTAAAGATTCAAGTTATGCAATGAAGTATATGAGGTTTTTGAAAAGTGATCAATAAAGTCCTTAAAGGATTAGGCAATTAAGTCTCTAGAATTTTAAGAATTATTTAACTAGGGACAATATGGTAATTTGGAACACTCCCGGTAAATGTTTCATGCAATAAATATTTTCCGTGTCACGAAATAATATTTTCAATGATATGAAATCAAATAATTCACATAAATAATGTTTCATGAATTTTATAAAATGTGAAATGCCACGTAAGAATATTGTGAAATTAAAGAATTAAAAATAAATTCTACGCTCAAAACCCACACGTGGCGTGCTTACCTGATCATCCGGAACCGGGGCGTTACAGATCGATTCTTCTTGGTTCATGTGTTGAACACCATCCTTTCTCCAAGATCAAATAAACCCTAGGTTAAGCCTAAACACTAACTAGAGAACTAACATCCTTACTAGTTAGATTGTAGTCAAGTTGGTGGACTATCTCTAGAGAGCTTCAAGTTAGAAGTTTTTAAAGATTCGAGCTTTACCAAGGAGAGGGGATGAAGCCGCGAGAAGAGAGTTCTTGGGTGGCTTGAAACGCTTCAAGAAAGATTATTGAAAAGTAAGTTTCTTTTCCTTACGAATTTGGATTCATGATTTCGAGTTTCGATCCTTTTGTTGGAAAATTTTAAAATTTCCGCTGCTTTCTGATTCCGTTTTTCCAACACATGGAGCGGCTGATCTTGTTGGTTAAGTTGTGGCATAGTTTCTGCTCTGTCTTCATTGCTTTTTGCTGCTGTAACGTGTCGGTCGCGGCAGCGATCGAACCATGAAGGAAAATGGTAGCGGCCGCGACCTGAATCTTGTTCATTTCCAGTCGCGGCCATCACCTGAAAATTGCCATGTTTCGAGTTCTTGAGTTAATTGATAAAAATTCACACATTTGCATGGGTAGCGGCCGCTACCATTTCATGAAGGAAACGGATCGCAGCCGCGACCCTTCACAAACTGCATGGAATTTTCAGCTTTTCAACGTTAATTGCATGGCTTCTTTAGCTTGATTTGTGACGCCCCGTACTCTCGAAGGGCATCCTGACGATATTAACAAGTAAGTCTCTACACTTGTGTGTGTTTAATTTAACAGTTCTTGAATTATGTGATTTAATGTAAATCCAATTTAATATGTGATCATTCGGATTATTCTAAAATTAATGGTTAAGTTGATTTTAAATCCATCATGTTACTTAACTTGTTTAATTTCGGTTTACTTGAATTCCTTGAGATTAATTATCAATCATATGTTTACGAAGTGTCGTTAAATTGTACGAAAGGTTTCTAAAAAATTAAATTGAATTAAACTCTAATTGGTAAATCTCTATTTCATTTTAATTTATAAAATTAATTCGGGGCTTGAATGTTTATTCGTAACTTTACCAATTTTATTTACGATTATTTGTACGCGCTATTACTCTTTGCTATGCGATAAGGATACCCGGTTGTATATAGTTTGTGCACAAGACACATTTCTCCCAAATCCCCTTTCTCTCTCTCTCTCCTCTCCCACTCTCTCTCCCGAGGGTACTATGCGCGGCTTCGGTTACGAGCCCATAACTCGATCGTTTCTCGACGGAATTCAACAAACGAATAGTCCATTTCGGATATCTCGGCGAGACCGACACAAGAGTACCAATTCCACAGCCTAACAACGAACGGCAGTGGAGATATCGCCGATTTTCAGATGCGCAGGGCGGGTGGCTGCGGACCGCGACTTCGCCGCCCATTTCCGGTGGCTTCCGGCAACACGCGCCCCAGACCCATAAACTAGAATCTCTGGTGCATCTTTCTGTGCAGGCGGCGCCACCATCAGCGCGGCGGTTGGGCCGCACGCGCCGGCCAAAGGTCGCGGCGGCGGCGCGAGTTACTGTAGTGGCGCGATTCCGTCGCTTCCGGCGGTGTTTTTCGACGGGGCTTGATGGTTTCCAAGGTTTTTCGACCCCCTGAGTTCATTTCCGGCATCAATTTCACCAGATTTTGGCCGTAGGTGGTGGTTCCGACGATGTGGGCGGCGGCAGAATATTCAGCGGCCAACGGGGGCCTTTTCCAGCCATCTTTAGGTCTCGGGCTCTTCACAAAAATTGTTCGGAACGACGAGAACTAGTGGCCATTAGTCACGCGACTCCAGATTTGGCGGTTTGGCGACGAATCGTGGCGGCATAGTGGTGGTGCAACGGCGGCGCTAGCTCCGAGGATTTTTCCGGCGAGCTACCTTAGGGCTTTCGAAGAGCTCGTCACGGGTAAGATAATGCCTTTTACGGATCGGATTTTGGTTCACCGGTTTGGAAGTAATTTGAGTTTGAAGATTTTAGGGTTTTCGTGTTCTTAGATCTGAAATTGGAGGAGATTGACTTGGAATTTCCAGAAATTGATCGAGGATTCGGAACGGGCACGAAGACTTCATTCAGGATTGATTTTTCGGGATTTTTCCGATGACTTTCGACGGCAGCCCGGTGGTGGCCCGACGACTTTCAGGCGGCTCCGGTGGCGGCACTCCGGTGACTTTCAGACAGAATGTCGATCTCGACGCAGTGAGTCCAACGCCGCTTTCCGTTCATTAATCGGACACTTGATCTATTTATTACGAATTATTTTACGTAATTGTAATTATTTGAATGAATTGTTTTAAGTGCAAATAAATTGGTTATTGTTGGTTTGTTGATCGAGATGTATTTCAATCGTATACGAAAATATGTATTGAATGGATTGTGATATGCATGAATGTTTCGATTTACAATTTGAATCCCGATGTGATGAATTTACGCTATTTGTTAGGTACGAAGGGGTGTTAGTGTAATATCTAGAAACTAATCTCTTATGTGACTAAATGAACTTGAATGATATTTTAGAAGAACGAACATGTTGTGATTTCTCTATATGAATTTTAGACGTTTTCAATTATAAGATTGTTGTAAATTGTGTTTCAAATATAAAATCGAGATACATGAAGGATGCTTGAACAACTTGAGACTTGATGCATGATAGGAGTTAGAATTGTAATATTTTGATTTACTCTCACTACTCGAAGATGATATATTAGGAATTATGGTGAATTGATAATTGTCATGCTTGTAAGTGATTAATTCCCAGTTGAATAATGGTATAAACACTTTAAATGAACAATTATGCTTTGTAATCAACTAAGGGGATGTATGTGTAATAATTCTAAACTTTTATAAATGACTTAGGGGATGTAAGTGTAATATTTATGAAACTATGAATGTGACTTGAGCTTGTGTACCAAACATGTTGTGAAGTTGTAAAGTATGATCTTAAGTGAATTAAATGCACTCTTTATTTGTATTAAACATGCCATCGACCTACAACAACTTTCTATGTTTATATGATTAAGTTGCTCTTACTTATGCACTTTATAACTCGACATGAACTTGATGCTTAATTCTAATATTATAATTGAACCTTGTAACATTGGATGATTTAATATGCATTTTGTGAATACATTGACTTCCTAAATTGATCTTGCATATTTGGATATGGAATTGCATGATGGTTGCTTGTAAATATGACCTTGTTGAGCATTGATATGCCTTGAATGACCACGACACCTCATCCAAGCACAACATGAACACTTATGCATAACCACGATCATGTTGAGCAATGCCGTGCGTCTTGTTTGATTCATATCGAGTCTAAGTCTGGGCTTCTGTATGTCTTGTCACAGAGTTTGGTGGTGCCGATGGGCCCGAGGTTTAGAGTGTTTGGCCCTTCACACTCTCAGACTCTACTTTCACGAGGTGAGGTTTAGGATTTTATATAGTTATGCGACCTATGGCCTTTACATGCTGATCTCTACCCTTGCATGCGAGTATATCATACTATAAATATGTATGTGTTGGATATGATATGTTTATGACCTTGCGTGCGTTCTGCGTGGATGGGTGCTTACGGGCTTAAATTCCATCGCGTGGGTTCTGCGTGGGTGGGTGTCTACCGGCTTAAATTCCATCGCGTAGGAATATATATAAAAACCAGTTTTTGAAGCATATGTAAGCTATTTTGGAAAAACAGTTGTGTTTTAATTATGTAGCGAGATTGCCATGAAAGATTGGCGTTTGTGATCCGTTGTGATCTGTTCTGTTGTGATCCGTTGTGATCTGTGTGTGGATCTGATCTTGGTGAGCTGCGGGTAATGGATCCCCCAGAACGGTTAGGGCCGTCGGGGTAATTCATTTATTTCGTAGTTCCATTTGAGATATCTTCACACGACCCGTGCTGTAGGGAAGGTGTGGTATCTTGAGCCTTCGGCTAAGGCCGGGGAGGGCTCTTGTGGGTTCGCTACCCCTTGAGGGTGAGTCTATTTTTAGACGGTTTATTATAGATGGTTAGGGCCAACGCGTGGCTCTTCCATCATTGGAGTAGAGGTTGGATTGATTTTGATTTACGTTATGAGGAGTTGAGGTTGGAAGCTCGTACTCGCCGAGCAGTTGATTATGTTATGTTATGGAATTATGAACCGGGATAGAGTCTTTCTGAAAAATGGTTTCTAAATTTATATCTATATTCATTTGGGTTATTCTGAAATGTTTTGGTATGCAACACCTACCCTCGGTTCATGAGTCCATCCTTTTATTCTGAGTTGTGCTCTTTATATATATATATATATATATTGTGGGTGTGCGTTAGCCCCCTCACTCAGTCAGTTGACTGACACCTCATTTTATCTTTTAGTTTGCAGGATTCTTTTGGCTTGAGCTAGGCGGAAGTGAGTCTTCGGAGTCACACTTGTCAGTCTAGTAGGTGTTAGGATGCATTTGTCGCATACTTTACTTATGTTATGTATTTATGTTTCACACTTGCAGATTATGTTTATGTTAAACCCGTGTGGGGTTAGTAAGCTAGTGTTTGGATGTTATTAGATATTGATGATACTTATGTTGTTTATTATGTTGGATTATGAATTGATATTCGGGACTAGGTATCTATGCTAGTTGAACCCGTCACCTGTTATGTATGTTAAACATTCAGGATTAGGTATTTACGCTAGTTGAACCCGTTACCTGCTTTGCATGTTTTGTTTTAAAAGCTTCTTCTATTTATTGTTATTGGTCTTAATTGCTTTCGCACTCTGAGTTTGTCAAGTTAGATCCACCTAACCTAGTGTGTGAGTTGTTCTCCCGTTCGCTATGATTCGGATTCGGGCATGGACCTTCTATTTCATGACCGGGTCGAGGTCCTAGTGCGGGGGATGTGGCATCTTCCGTTTGGGGTGTTACATGATTTCAGTTCTTTCACTTCACTAACATGTTATATATTATATTATCTTATGTGTTGTGAAGTTTTGTGATTTTTCGTTGAATATTTTCCGAGATACGCTTCTATATGTCTTCTTTGATCATAATGTGTGCATGCATGGGATTTTACCCTTAAAGATGAGCTCTAAGTGCTAAGTATTCTTTGTTTTATGCCTTGTATGTTATGTATTCATGCTATACTACGTATTATGATCGTTATTTGAATTCCTTGGACTAATTTGATATGATTTATTGGAGTAATGAACTTAAATGGATTTGATTGATAATTGGAATGAATGGAATGAACGTTTATATGTCTTTAAGATGTTAATCGTGCACATGAACGTGTTCCTTACATAATATATTCTTTTATGCATTCATATCATCATCATTTCATTGTCGAGCGTCTTAATTGGTCATTTTGAGTCTCACTTCACCTTCCTTGCATAGATTTTGATCCTGTTGGAGACGAGGCCGGTCCGTGAGGCTTTTGTGTCTTCTTTTGTCGTTTCAAGGTGGGTTTCTCTTCTATCTAGTTATATGACCCTCTATACCTTCAATGTGAAAAGTTTTCGACAAAAAATTTATATATGTATATAGAGTCGTTTCAAAGAGTAAATGTTTACAACGTAAAACCTTTATTTTATGAATCCTACCAAACGTTTTGGCGAGAAATGAATGAATGCACGAATGGGGCCCAGGGACTTAGTGTGAGTGGCTATCCGGGGAGGCGTGGGCCGATGGTGATCCCTTACATTAATGCCACCATTGAACGGCGTGACCGAACCTCGTTAGGAGCTAGCGAGGAATGGACGCTGAGTGCCATCTGGGGAGTCATGTTACCCCTTTTGGTCAATGAATGGGTGGTCGGGCCTTGCAAACCCACCACCAACCCGGAGGAAGAAGGTGTAAATGTTAATGAATGTGCACGAAAGAATGATATGTATGAAATGAATGAATGAATGAATGTTTAATGAACTACACAAGGTGTTGGTTGGAGATAATGGATGCCCACTCGTCGGGCCAAGAAAGACCTAATGTAAATAAATCGTTATAATCCCATTTGATGATTTCCCTATTTCACCCACTTGGGAAATTCTTTAAAAACCTCACTTGGGATTATAGCTTGCATGTCAATGTTTAAATACCGCCATATATTATATTTATGCCCTGTTTTTATACCCACTGGTCCCTTTTGGACTGAACCCGTTTGGTTTTCAGTTGTTTTATGCAGGTGTCAGGGAGCTAGGCGGGAATTCGAGTCGTTAGGTCTTGCATTCGCTTCTAGCTCTTGTATTTTGGGTCTTACACTTGCATACTCTTACTTTTGATCATTGTATATGAATATTGTTATGGAGCGTACATGTTTTGAGCCGTGATGGCATATTAATGTTGTATATGAATTATTTTTGGAGCTTTGATGTCATGGTATATATATGATATATGTTCCGTTTTTGCTTCCGCTTTAATGTTTATGTAACGCCCCGACTTTTCGGACGTAAAGGTACGACGTATGTGTTTACCAATTTGCGCGAATTAATTATTTTTACGTGTTTTATATTTAATTTTATTATAAATTGTTATTATTTTATTTTATTATATTTTATTTTAATTTAATATTATTTTAAAATAATTCGTATTTTAAGTATATATATATGTATATCTATATATATATATTTCTTTTATTATTATTAATTTAATGATTATGCTAATGAAGTGTTATGTTAATTAATCATGCTTTAATTAATTAATTACGTTGACTTTAATTTTATTTGATATTAGAATTAATTCTTTGGATTTAAATTTTTATGCATGAATTTTAATGTATATGTGCATGAATTGCATGAAATGAGCTTGGTTGTTTATTTTGTGCTTCGTTCTTATATGAAATGATATCGAAATGCCGTGAAATTGTAGTATGTCATATATATATATATATATATATATGTGTGTTATGAACATGCCTATATGCTCGGTTTATGTTTTCGAATTCATTTGATATGTTAACGAATTTAATTTGAATCGTGGAACCAAATCGGGGGCTAACGAGCACTTAGCGTACCCTTGGTTCCAAATTTAATATCTTGAGCTCGGGAACTCGGATTCGAGTTCCGTCAAATCCGCTGAACTCGTCACGAAAATTCGAGTTTAGTAAACTTAGCCTTATATTTTTTCAAAGTCATTTGAACCTCCGAAATCCAACCGAAAAACGAAACGGCGACCAAACTGACCTTGCTATACAAAAATAGCCATATCTTACCCAAACTTTAACCAAATTAACCATGGTTTGATTCTAATGATCCTAACTCAACCCCCTAAACGGATATATCATGCCCTAACCAAACCAACCCTCACACAATCCCCAAATCTCAGCCAAAGTTACTGTTTTTCAGTTCAGTCCCGTAACGTAGCATTCCTTAGAGATTTTGGAGCTCAAATCTCATCCAAACTTCATCCAATCAACAAGTTAAGCTTAGGGTTATAATATATGTTCATTCCTGATCATTTTCATCCTTTTGTTTCCAAATTTGAGCTTGGTTTCATGAGATTGTGGACTGAGTTCGCATATAGCGAGTTTTGGCCAATTTGATGATTTTATTCAATTCTTGATGGTTTTGATTGATTCCAAGCTTGAGAATGATTATTTTGACATCCTCATATCATTTATGATCAATGATTTCATGGTGGTTGAAGTATTAATGAGATATCATTTATGGCACTTTGGGAAAACTTTCATGAAATGTCACGTATGCTTTCTTCTCTTGGTTGAACTCTTTTGGAACTGAATTATGTGTTGAATTTAAGTTGTTTTGCTGAAAATTTGATAGCCTATATGACCTAAACTTGTTGGGATTGTTGGAGATCGTTCTTGCACTGTTTTCGTGACCTTTGCTCTGTTTTTTGGCTTGGATTTCTACTGTCTAAAACTGCTGCGATGAGTCTTGTATGTTGCTGTCATTTTGTGAGTCTTTGTGGCTGGTTGTTGCTGCATTTCATGTCGTTCTGCTACTGCTTTTCATGCTTAGTTTTGCTGCCTTTCTTGCCTGCATTTCATGCGAGAGTTGCTGCCCCTTTTCTGCGTTAGTTGCTATCAAAACAAGGGTTGTTGCAGGCGAGACATGGGGGTGTCATTCTTCCTCTTACCAGCATGTAACGAGGGTGCGAATTGGGCTAGAGTTGCTGTACCGAGACACGGGGGTGTCTCGGTTTGTGCTTTGGAGGTGACACAGGGGTGTCACCCTATTTTTCCCGAACTTTTACCTACGTTGCATGTGTGTGTTTGCTGCTGTATATATATGTGCTGTGTGTGTGTTGTTGTGCATGCATGGCTGTGTATTTGTGTGTGCATGGTTTGTTATCTTAATTGCATGCATATATGTATAAGTATATGTTTCATGCATGATTTAGTTAAATTTAATGAATTACATGCATGTATAATATATATATATATATATATATTTATATATTTGTTTATTATATAGTTTTTATATGATTATTATATATCTATTATATATTTTAAATATTATTTGATTTAATTTAATTTTAGAATTAAATGATTTCTATTTCGCATATTTAAACTACCGATTATTGTTTGAATGTTTCATTTATCCTATTCTAATTGTCAACATGAATATTACTTGCTATGATTATTAAATGGATTCTTGGATTAAATTGATATGAGTTATGAATTATGAATTTATGAATTCATGAAATGAATGAACGAATGGTTTGATTATGTGCTTTAAATTCCTTAATAGTGCACATGAACATTTCCATGATATAATGTGATCTTTTATGCATTCATGTCATATTCACTTCATTGCCGAGCGTCATATGTGGCCGTTGAGTCTCATACCTTTTCTTTTGCATAGATTCGGGTTTGGTCGGAGATGAGGGCGAGCATTGAGACGCTTGTGCTTTTCTTTTGCTTTTAAAAGGTGGGTTTTTCTTCTACTAGTTAAAACAACCCTATATATCCCTTATGTGCAAGATTTAAGCCAAATTAGTATATTATATAAAATCGAGTCATTTCGTGTAAATGATTTCAAACGTATGACCCTTTTACTTATGAAACCCTACCTTATATTTTGGCGAGACATGATTATGATTGCACGGGCCCCGGGACTTAGTATATGTGGCTAACCGAGGAAGCAAGGGCTGACGGGGATCCCATATACTAGTCCCAACCAAACTACGGTGATACCAGCCCTCGCTAGGAGGTTTAGCGAGGAATGGGAGTTGAGTGCCCTTGGGGGATTCATGTACCCCCATTGGCCTATGTATGAACCGATGGCCGGGTCTTGCAAGCCCGTCCACCACCCGGAGGAAGAAGGTGTATATGAATGATTATGATCATAATATGTATGAGCACAAAAGATATGTATGATAATGAATGAATAATTGATTATGATTATACGAGGAGTAGGTTGGAGATTGTGCACGCCCACTCGCCGGGCCATAAACCTTATGAACAATTATGAATGAATATGAACGTCGTAATCCCGTTGATGTTTTCTTTTATTTTAACCACTTGGGAAATTCTTATCAAACTTCACACGGGATTAGGGCTTGCATGTATGTGTTTAATTTCTGGAATATTATATCTTATGCCCCGTTTTATACCCACCAGTCTCTTATAGACTGAACCCAGTTTGTTTTCAGTTGTTTTGTGCAGGTATAGGAGTGCTAGGCGGGAATACAAGTCGTCTAGGTCTTGCATTTATGTTTAGCACTTCTTTTCAGTCTCAAATACTCATACTTTTGTTGCTATTTTGTATATGATCATAGTATAGCATGGAGCGTTATGATTTTGTAGGCCGCGCGTGCTGTTGAACACTTGAATGATTTTGTATATCTATTTTTGGAGCTTGGTGGCTCATTGTATATATTATATGTCGTTCTTGCTTCCGCGTTTTATTTTAACTCTGATTTTATATTGTCTTGAGTTGAATGGTTTAAGGGTTAGTTTCGCCTAACATAGCGTGTGTGTTGTGTCCCCGTTCGCCGTGGATTTGGCACGTGTATGGACTTCCATTTCATATACGGGTTGGGTCTCGGTGCGGGGGATGTGGTACTTTACGCTCGGGTGCTACATCCTTATGTGGTATCAGAGCCTAGGGTTGCAAAACCCGGGCTCTAGTGTCGTGTTGAGTCAGTTAGGTCATTCGGCTTTAGGAACAACTTGTCAATGTGTTGCATATGCATTGTTTACGTGCTTGTGTGCTTTAAATTTTGAATTTTGATCGAATTAATTGCACTTGCTTGCATGGACTAAAAATAGCATGCATTTCAGTGTTTCTTGGACAGGATGCCTCCACGTAGACACCGTGAGAGATCTCCAGGACACCGCCGTCATCATGACCGATCCCCTACATCTCCACCCCAACCACAAGCACCACCAATGGACATGGGGAATTTCATGGAAGCCTTTTTTAATTATGTTGAGCATCGGAGGGCTCAAGCTCCCCCACCACAACAGGCAGAACAACCGGCTCCTCCACCAAACCATAATAATAATAGAGATCCTCATGGGGTGTTTCTGAGCTACAATCCCCCTCGATTTTCCGGTTCTATTGATGATGCGGTCTCGGAGGGTTGGTTGATTCGATTAGAGAGGATATTTGGAGTCCGACAGTTCACTACGCAAGAGAAGGCTCAATTTGCTATATTCCAACTTGATGGAGATGCGTATGAATGGTGGGAAAGAACGAGAGAGAAACTCAAAGTGGATGGAGAGGAAGTTACTTGGGAGGTCTTCAAGAGAGAATTCCGGGAATGTTTTGTACCCGAGGTGGTAAGAGAAAGGAAGGAACAAGAATTCATGGATTTGAAGCAGGGTGGCCGTTCGGTGACTCAATATCTCGCCATATTTAATAGACTTGGGAAATATGCTCCTCACGTCACCCGGGACGAGAAGAGGAAATCAAGAAAGTTTATTGCGGGATTGAGACAAGATTTGAGACATGGCCAGGCGGGTCACAACTTTGTCTCCTTCGCGGATACGGTGCAAAGGGCGTTGGAACAAGAAGAAGAATTCAAGAAGAAGGATCCGATTTTTAGAGCTCCAATGGGAAGAGGTTCCGGATCGAATTCGGGAAAGAGGCTGATGATTCAAGCTACTCCCCCTCCTAAAGGTCTTTTTAAGAAGCCTCGGTTTGGAGGACAAGGTTCTCAGGCCGCACCGACTCGACCAAAGGCTCTACCTATGGCACCGGCATCTACCAACTCACGCCCGGATGTACCTCCATGTACTTATTACGGGTGATCGACCCATACCTACAACAATTGTCGAAGAAGGTTGAATTTGTGCCTCATATGTGAAAAAGGTGACCATATAGCGGATACTTGTCCCGACAAGAACCCCGGATTTCAGAAAGAAGTTCAAAGGCTAATGATCCAGGCTCGTGCTTACGCCCTCGGGGGTGATGAGCAAGATGCAGAGATTGATCCTACAGCTGTAGTGGAAGGTACACTATGCATACATAACATGAACATCATGCACTCTTTGATCCGGGTGCCACGCATTCCTTTATTTCTTGTGACTTAGTTGCTACTCTGTGCTTGCCTGTTATTTATCTCTCTTCTTGTTATTTGGTGAGTTCGCCACTTGGTGGGAGTCTTCAGACAGATCGGTTGGTTCGGGAGTGTTCAGTTTTGATTGAAGGGAAAGAATATCCGGTTGATTTAATTGTTATGCCTATGAAGAGGTATAGAGTTATCTTGGGTATGGACTGGTTATCCAGGCATCGGGCTAATGTTGATTGTTTTGCGAAGAAGGTGATTTTGGGTAATGAATTGGTGATTGGTAGTGGCTCAAGATCGGTACCTCTCTTGTCTTATATGGAAGCTCACAAGTTGATGAGAGAAGGCGCAACGGGATTTATTGCTTACCTTCTTAATAGGCCGAAAGATCAATTCAAGTTGGAGGATACCGCGGTTGTTAAGGATTTTTTCGATGTGTTCCCGGGGAATTTGAGTTCTTTACCACCAGACCGTGAGATCGAATTTGTTATCGACTTATATCCAGGATCCACACCGTATTCTAAGACTCCGTATCGGATGGCACCGGCCGAATTGAAGGAATTAAAGATTCAATTAGAGGAATTGCTCAAAGTTGGGTATATACGACCAAGTTCGTCACCTTGGGGTGCTACGGTTCTCTTCGTTAAGAAAAAGGATGGAACCTTAAGAATGTGTATAGATTACCGGGAGCTTAATCGGATGACTGTAAAGAACAAGTATCCTTTGCCCCATATTGAGGATTTATTCGACATGTTACAAGGTTCGGGAGTGTACTCAAAATTGGACTTGAGACAAGGATATTATCAATTGAAGATCCGGGAAGAGGACATTCCGAAGATGGGATTTAACACCCGGTATGGACACTACGAGTTCGTAGTGATGCCTTTTGGACTGACTAATGCTCCGGCTGCTTTTATGGATATGATGCATCGAATTTTCCGGCCCTATTTGGATAAGTTTGTGGTAATATTCATCGATGACATCTTGGTTTATTCGAGAACTCCGGAAGATCATGCCAGGCACCTCAGAATTGTGTTGGACACCTTAAGAGAACATCGGTTGTATGCTAAGTTTAGCAAATGCGAGTTCTGGATTGATCGGGTAGCATTTCTGGGCCATATTATCTCAAGGAAAGGTTTGGAAGTAGACCCTTCTAAGATTGAGATGGTTATTCAATGGCAAAGCCCGAAAAATGCTTCAGAAGTAAGGAGTTTCTTGGGTTTGGCAGGCTACTATCGAAGATTCGTTCAGGATTTCTCAAAGATTGCGGCTCCTTTAACCCGATTGACTAAGAAGGCGGTTAAGTTTGAGTGGGACGAGGCATGCGAGGCTAGCTTTCAACTTTTAAAGGAAAAGTTGACTACTGCCCCTGTATTAGCGCTTCCCGAAGGTACAGAAGGATATACAGTTTATACGGACACCTCAAAGGAAGGTTTGGGATGTGTGTTGATGCAGAATAGAAGGGTAATCGCCTATGCCTCAAGGAAATTAAAAGAGCATGAACAGAACTACCCCACTCATGATTTGGAGTTAGCGGCAGTGATCTTCGCTTTGGGAAAGTGGAGACACTATCTTTATGGAATTTCATTCGAGGTCTTTTCCGATCACAAGAGTCTCTAATACTTATTTTCACAAAAAGAATTGAACAAGAGACAACGGCTTGGATGGAACTTTGAGCAGATTATGAATGTACAATCCGATACCATCCCGGCAAAGCCAATTTGGTCGCGGATGCGCTTAGTAGGAAAGCTAGTGTGTCCAACGTGAAAGTGGAAATTGGAGATGAGAATGTGTTGTTCAAACTGAGGGCTAGTATCCGGAATATTACGGTTCAACCGGACCTCAGACAGAGATTATTTGATGCTCAGAGGATTGATCCCGAGGTTCAAAAATTAGCTGAGAAAGCCCGAGCTGATTCAGAGTGTCCGTTTGGGTTTGATGATACGGGACTTCTAAGATTCAAGAATAGAGTTGTTGTGCCAGAAGAGTTAAAAAGGATTATTCTTGAGGAAGCCCATCGATCAGGGTATTCGATACATCCCGGAGGGAACAAAATCTATAAGGATTTAAAACAATTTTATTGGTGGAGTGGTTTGAAACGGGATGTGATCAACTTCGTGAAACGTTGTATGACCTGTCAAGTGGTAAAGGCAGAACATCAAAAGCCATCGGGGCTACTTCAACCATTGCCTATCCCGGAGTTGAAATGGGAACAAATAGCCATGGATTTTGTTTTGGGATTACCAAAAGTGAGAGGAGGTTTCGATGGAATTTGGGTTATCGTGGACAGGTTGACAAAATCAGCTCATTTCCTTGCTATTAGAATGTCCGATAAAGTGAGCAAACTGGCTAAGAGGTATAATGATGAGATTGTCAGGCTTCATGGTGTACCTGTTAGTATTGTCTCGGATCGGGATCCCAGATTTACTTCACGGTTATGGCAAGAATTACAGAAGTGTTTGGGAACAAGGCTTCAATTCAGCACAGCTTTCCATCCTCAGACCGACGGACAATCAGAAAGGTAGATTAAGTATCTGGAGGACCTGTTGAGAGCTTGTGCATTGGACTTTCAAAGCTCGTGGAATGAACAGTTGCCGTTAATCGCGTTCGTTTACAACAATAGCTATCAAGCCTCGATTGAAATGGCCCCTTATGAAGCTCTTTACGGATGTAAATGTCGATCACCGTTGTTCTTTGACTTGGAGGAATGGAATTGGACCAAACAGGAAGGTGTTAAAAGAGGGGAGAAGAAGGAAAAACGCTCTAAGGCTGTACAAGAGGCTATTGACAAGGTCCAGATAATTAGACAACGGATGAAGGCCGCTCAGGATCGACAAAAGAGTTATGCAGACCTTCGGAGGAAGAATTTGGAGTTTCAGGTTGGAGATAGGGTTTTCTTAAAGGCATCTCCACGAAAAGGGTTCTCAAGGATTGGACGAGGAGGAAAATTAAACCCTCGGTATATGGGGCCGTATGAGATTCTAGAGAAGGTTGGGGATACGGCTTATCGATTGGACTTGCCTCCGAGTTTGACTGGAATTCATAACGTATTTCATGTTTCACAGCTTCGGAAATATTATCGAGACGAGTCCGAGGTTCTACCGGTTGAAGAAGTGGAATTAGAACCGGATCTCACCTTCGTTCAGAAAGCGATTAGGATATTGGATCGAAAATTTCAGGAACTTCGAAATCGGCGTATTCCACTAGTCAAGGTTCTTTGGAGAAGTGATAAAACCGAAGAGGCTACGTGGGAGACAGAGGAAAAGATGCGAAAGTTTCACCCCGAATTATTTCCGAACGAGCAGTGAATCCGAGATCAGCTCACAACCCCTAGAGACACTCGACAGGATTCAATGAGTCAACAGCATTATGAATTAAGAAAACACTAATCCAAATTAACCAAGTCACGACACGTGCAAGATTCAAATTCGATCATTAACTGCCTTAACAAATCAAATTCGACTTTACGACTTCCTATCGTTAATGCGCCACTAATTATCTATCAAGCACTACGTATACTTCATGCAATCAAGATTGGCTATATGCAATTAAATCTACTTAGATGATCGTGCACTATCACGAAGCAAACAAATCACAATAACACGACATTCGGAGAATTAATAAATACTTGAATTAAAACTGAATTATAAAAACCAATTAGGTCTCACGATGTCAAAAACATAAATTGTAAATTCCTAACTAGGTACTAAAGAATTTAGCTACGTAAGAAATAAAATAAAGAGCAAGGAAAGAATTTGCTCTTGTGTCGTCCTTCAAGTTGCTGCTGTGTCCAACCCCAAGTTGCTGCGTGAAATATTGTATGGAAAGATGTATCTGTTTAATCTGCTCCCAAAGACGGAATTATATAGCCATCACAAGACTTGGCCATCAAGTTGAATATTTCTCCAAATCCTTCTCTAAAAAGGATTATATTCCTTCACGTTAAACTTGGCGTCCAAGACTCATTCTCCAATCTGATTTCCTAAGCAACCCACACGCCTGGGCCCAAGTAATTAATTCCAAGCGCTGGGCCAACATCAGCAACAAGGCCCTTCCACAAGTTAATCCTTAAAGCCAGCATAATTCTCCAACAAGAAGGCCCATCTCTCCAAAATAAATCAGCCCCCAAGGTTAGACCCCAAGTTCAGCCCACTCGAAGCCCAAATAAATTCGGCCCATCTCAAGAACAATTCGGCCTCTATGATTTGACTTTAGATCCAGCGGCTTCTTCCTTTCCTCATGCACGCACGTCATCAAATTGGCTCCAGATTTCCCAAAATTGAATTCTCGTCGTATTTAGCAACAATTAGTCCAAAATTTCCTCCAAGGCCTCCTGCACTTTGAAAACACAGAAACTAATAACGGCATCATATTATATCAATATTAAACACTAATAAGAAGCCATAAGCACACAAAAATATGAGAATAACGCATGCTAACATTTCATGAGATTGTGGACTGAGTTCGTATATAGCGAGTTTTGACCAATTTGATGATTTTATTCAATTCTTGATGGTTTTGAATGATTTCAAGCTTGAGAATGATTATTTTGACATCCTCATATCATTTATGATCAATGATTTCATGGTGGTTGAAGTATTAATGAGATATCATTTATGGCACTTTGGGAAAACTGTCATGAAATGTCACGTATGCTTTCTTCTCTTGGTTCAACTCTTTTGGAATTGAATTATGTGTTGAATTTAAGTTGTTTTACTGAACATTTGATAGCCTATATGACCTGAACTTGTTGGGATTGTTCGAGATCGTTCTTGCCCTGTTTTCGTGACCTTTGCTCTGTTTTTTGGCTTGGATTTCTGCTGTCTAAAACTGCTGCGATGAGTCTTGTATGTTGCTGTCATTTTGTGAGTCTTTGTGGCTTGTTGTTGCTGCATTTCATGCCGTTCTGCTACTGCTTTTCATGCTTACTTTTGCTGCCTTTCTTGCCTGCATTTCATGCGAGAGTTGCTGCCCCTTTTCTGCGTTAGTTGCTGTCAAAACAGGGGTTGTTGCTGGCGAGACACGGGGGTGTCATTCTTCCTCTTACCAGCGTGTAACGGGGGTGCGAATTGGGCTAGAGTTGCTGTATCGAGACCGGGGGTGTCTCGGTTTGTGCTTTGGAGGTGACACGGGGGTGTCACCCTGTTTTTCCCGAACTTTTACCTACGTTGCATGTGTGTGTTTGCTGCTGTATATATATGTGCTGTGTGTGTGTTGTTGTGCATGCATGGATGTGTATTTGTGTGTGCATAGTTTGTTATCTTAATTGCATGCATATATATGTTTCATGCATGATTTAGTTAAATTTAATATATATATATATATATATATATATATATATTTGTTTATTATATAGTTATTATACGATTATTATATATCTATTATATATTTTAAATATTATTTGATTTAATTCAATTTTAGAATTAAATGATTTCTATTTCACGTATTTAAACTACCGATTATTATTTGAATGTTTCATTTATCCTATTCTAATTGTCAACATGAATATTACTTGCTATGATTATTAAATGGATTCTTGGATTAAATTGATATGAGTTATGAAGTATGAATTTATGAATTCATGAAATGAATGAACGAATGGTTTGATTATGTGCTTTAAATTCCTTAATAGTGCACATGAACATTTCGATGATATAATGTGATCTTTTATGCATTCATGTCATATTCACTTCATTGCCGAGCGTCATATGTGGTCATTGAGTCTCATACCTTTTCTTTTGCACAGATTCGGGTTTGGTCTGAGACGAGGGCGAGCATTGAGACGCTTGTGCTTTTCTTTTGCTTTTAAAAGGTGGGTTTTTCTTCTACTAGTTTAAACAACCCTATATATCCCTTATGTGCAAGATTTAAGCCAAATTAGTATATTATATAAAATCGAGTCATTTCGTGTAAATGATTTCAAACGTATGACCCTTTTATTTAAGAAACCTTACCTTATGTTTTGGCGAGACATGATTATGATTGCACGGGCCCCGGGACTTAGTATATGTGGCTAACCGAGGAAGCAAGGGCTGACGGGGATCCCATATACTAGTCCCAACCAAACTACGGTGATACCGGCCCTCGCTAGGAGGTTTAGAGAGGAATGGGAGCTGAGTGCCCTTGGGGGATTCATGTACCCCCATTGGCCTATGTATGAACCGGTGGCCGGGTCTTGCAAGCCCGTCCCCCACCCGGAGGAAGAAGGTGTATATGAATGATTATGATCATGATATGTATGAGCACAAAAGATATGTATGATAATGAATGAATAATTGATTATGATTATACGAGGAGTAGGTTGGAGATTGTGCACGCCCACTCACCGGGCCATAAACCCTTATGAACAATTATGAATGAATATGAACGTCGTAATCCCGTTGATGTTTTCTTTTGTTTTAACCACTTGGGAAATTCTTATCAAACTTCACACGGGATTAGGGCTTGCATGTATGTGTTTAATTTCTGGAATATTATATCTTATGCCCAGTTTTAAACCCACCAGTCTCGTATAGACTAAACCCGGTTTGTTTTCAGTTGTTTTGTGCAGGTATAGGAGTGCTAGGCGGGAATACAAGTCGTCTAGGTCTTGCATTTATGTTTAGCACTTCTTTTCAGTCTCACATACTCATACTTTTGTTGCTATTTTGTATATGATCATAGTATAGCATGGAGCGTTATGATTTTGTAGGCCGCGAGTGCCGTTGAACACTTGAATGATTTTGTATATCTATTTTTGGAGCTTGGTGGCTCATTGTATATATTATATGTCGTTCTTGATTCCGCTTTTTATTTTAACTCTGATTTTATATTGTCTTGAGTTGAATGGTTTAAGGGTTAGTCCCGCCTAGCATAGCGTGTGTGTTGTGTCCCCGTTCGTCGTGGATTTGGCACGTGTATGGACTTCCATTTCATATACGGGTCGGGTCTCGGTACGGGGGATGTGGTACCTTACGCTCGGGTGCTACAGTTTAACTCTTATTCGTTTGGTTTAAGGGTTAGCCTGCCTAGCATAGAGAGTGTGTATGTCCCCGTTCCCAGGGATTTAGCTCGGGTATGGAGTATCCATTTTAGATTCGGGTCGGGTCTCGGTGCGGGGGATGTGCTACCTTGTGCTCGGGTGCTACTGGTTATAAGTGAAATTGGGTTTGTAATTGGGTTAAATTTGGAATTGGGTCACGGTCAACTGATTTGGGTTAAAATGGTTGACTTTCCGTAAAATGGCCATAACTTCTTCATCCGAACTCCAAATCGAGCGATTCAAGAACCCACGAACTCGTAATCGAATTATCTACTTAATTTCATTAAGTTCTATCCAGTTCCAGGCTTAGAAAATAAATTTACCATTTAGGCCCTAAATTATACTTTATTATCCAAATAAGGACATAGTTTCGATTAATCGCAAAGCATGCTATCAAAGCTCAATAAGAACAAGAGGAGCACATAATTAACACAATCAAATAGTCACATACTTCATACAAATCATATATTTCACATAAACATGAAATGGTTATCAATTAAGGCATAAATTCACATAATTCATGCATAAAAAGGTAAATCATTCACTCTCTTAACAAAACTTACCTTGATCGAGAAACGGGGCGTCACAACCCTGATTACCATCGGAAAACAACTCAGGGTGAAAACTCCGCATCTTCTCTTCTGTTTCCCAAGTTACTTCTTCGAACTTAAGATCTTTCCAAAGCACCTTAACTAACGAAATTTGTCGATTCCTCAACTCTTGAACCTTCCTATCCAAGATCTTCACCGATTGTTGCTTAAATGTCAAGTCCGGATCTAATTGTGCCTCTTCAATCGGCATAGTTTCCATCTCATCCCGAAAATACTTCCTCAATTGTGACACATGAAAACACGTGATGAATTCCCGTTAGATTCGGAGGTAGATCCAAGCGATAAGCAACTTCTCCAATACATTCCACAATCTCAAACGGACCAACGAACCTCGAATTTAACTTACCACCCTTTTCAATTCGTGAGAAACCCTTTCTCGGTGTTGCCTTCAAGAAAACCCGATCACCCACTTCGAATTCCAAATCTTTCCTTCTCCGATCGGTATAACTCTTTTGCCGGTCTTGTACTGCTTTCATATGTTGCTTAATTCTTTCCACTTTCTCAATTGCTCCCTTAATTAAATCGGGCTCGGTTCCTCGCTCCAAACCGTTTTCCTCGGTCCATTTCAATTCCTCAAGATCCCAATAGAGAGGAGATCTACATTTACGACCATACAAAGCTTCATACGATGCCATCTTGATCGAAGATTGGTACTACTGTTGTAGGCGAATTCGACCAAAGTCAATTCCTTATCCCACTCATTTGAAAAATCCAATACACAAGCCCTTAGTAAATCTTCGAGAAACTTAATTACTCGTTCGGATTGTCCATCGGTTTGTGGGTGAAATGCGGTACTAAAACTCAACTTCGTTCCCCACAATCTATTAAGAACCTTCCACAACCTTGAAGTGAAACGGGGATCTCTATCCGAAATGATGCTATCGGGTATCCCATGTAATCTCACAATTTCTCGGTGATATAACTCCGCTAATTTCTCCACTTTATCGATCGATCGAATCGATAGAAAGTGTGCAGATTTGGTGAGGCGATCCACTATAACCCAAATTCCATCAAATCCCTTTCGAACCCTCGGAAGTCTGGTCACGAAATCCATGGTGACTTGTTCCCATTTTCACTCGGGTATTGGTATCGGTTGCAACTTATCCGCCGGTAGTTGATGTTCAGCCTTAACTTGTTGACAAATCCGACATCTCTTAACAAAATTAGCCACATCCCGTTTCATTCCATGCTACCAAAAGTACCTCTTAAGATCCCGGTACATCTTGTTGCCACCCCGATGCATCGTATAAACAGTCCTATGTGCTTCTTCAAGCACTAACCTTTGCAACCCATCCGGTATACATACTCGGCCCTTGTACCTAAAGATCCCCAAATCATCGAATCCACACTTGGACTTTGGATTGGCTCTTACCCGAAGCACTTGTCTTTCAATCTACTCATCCGTTGATTGGGCATCTAGGATTCGTTGCCTCAAATTCGATCTTATTGTGATGTTAGCCAACCTCGATTGTGAAATAAGGATCTCGGCTTCACTCTTACCGGAGTCAACCTCAAGATTAGCAATCTTTGCTTTCCGACCCAAGGCATCCGTAACTACATTCGCCTTCCCCGGATGATATTATATGACACAATCGTAGTCTTCCAAGAATTCCATCCACCGACGTTGTCTCATGTTTAGATCCTTTTGTGTGAACAAGTAACGGAGACTCTTGTGATCGGTGAATACCTCAAACTTAATTCCATAGAGATAGTGTCGCCATTTCTCTAAGGCAAATATCACCGTGGCTAACTCAAGATCGTGCGTTGGGTAATTCTGCTCGTGCTCCTTCAATTTCCTCGAAGCATAAGCAATCACTCGACCATTCTGCATAAGAACACATCCCAACCCTTCCTTGGATGCATCGGTGTAAACTGAAAACCCATCCGGACCTTCCGGTAAAGTCAACACCGGAGCCGTTGTCAATTTCTCCTTAAGCACACGGAAGCTCTCTTCACAAGCTTCATCCCACACAAACTTTGTTTCCTTCTTAGTCAAGCGTGTGAGAGGTGTTGCGATCTTAGAAAAATCCTTTACAAATCGGCGGTAATAACCTGCTAAGCCGAGAAAACTCTTTACTTCCGACACATTCTTCGGTTGCTCCCAAAGAGAAACTGTTTCGATCTTAGAAGGATCCACTGAAATCCCATCACCGGAAATGATATGTCCCAAGATTGATACCCGATCAATCCAAAAATCACATTTGCTATTCTCAAGTACCAAACGAAGATGTAGAGCGTGTTCCTCACCCGACTTGGAGAAAACCAAGATGTTGTCAATGAATATAACAACGAACTTGTCCAAGAACTCCTTGAAAACACGGTACATTAAATCCATAAAAGCTGTGGGTGCATTGGTAAGTCCGAAGGGCATCACAACGAACTCATAGTGTCCTATCTCGTGTTAAAGCCCATCTTCGGTATATCCGACTCCTTAATCCTTAGTTGATAGTATCCTTTCCGAAGATCGAGCTTCGAATATACCTTCGAACCTTGCAACAAATCGAACAACTCTTCGATATGCAGGAGGGGATACTTGTTCTTCACCGTCATCCTATTCAACTCCCGATAGTCTATGCACATACGAAGTGTCCCATCTTTCTTCTTCACGAAAAACACCAGAGCACCCCAAGGTGAAGTACTCGGCCGTACAAACCCACACGCCAATAACTCGTCTACTTGTGTTTTAAGTTCCTTGAGTTTGGTAGGAGCCATTCTATACGGCGTCTTCGAAAACGGCTCGGCCTCTTGGAATAGATCGATAACAAATTCGATCTCTCTTTCCGGTGGCAAAGTCCCCAAACTTTCCAGAAAGACATCGGGGAACTCATTTGCCACTTTCGTCACTTCAAGCTTAACTTGATCTTTAGGTCGGTTCAACACATACCACACATACCCGGTAGCTCCATCATGAATAAGCTTCTTAGCTTCCATCAAACAAATAAACAGACTCCCTCGAACACCCGAACCCATAACAACACCGGTACCCAACTCAACCTTCTTCCCAAAACAGTCCATCTTCACCCGATGCGCATACAACCAATCCATATCGAGTATCACGTCGTACTTCTTCATCGGAATAGCAATCAAGTTCGCCGGGTAAACGCGTCCCTCAATACTCACCGGATAATTACAGTACAAGCAATGAGTTCTAATCATACCACCCAAAGGGAAACACAGAATATAAAGCATAGAATCACTCGCAAGAGGCAAATTTAACATATTAGCCATAGTAGGAGTAACAAACAAATGAGATACACCCGGATCATATAATGCATATATGGCAATGTCATGTATGTGGAGTGTACCTTCCACCACGACGGTAGGGTCGATCTCTACATTCTCTTGCTCCCCATCCAAAGCATAAGCACGTGCATGAGCCACGGGCCTTGTCCATCACCCGGTCCTTTAGTCTTCGGTTTATCACAATTCTTCGCCAAGTGCTCGGTGCTACCAGAATTGAAACATCTACTTTGTTTCCGCCAACAATAATCCCCGGATTGTGAAGTACCCCCACAATGAGTACATGGCTCCTTCTTCTTAGTAGTTGGAGGAGTTTGATTCCCCTTTCCTTTGTTGCCCATAAAACGACCCCTAGAAGATGGTTGTGGTGACTTAGAGAACGATTGTGGAGTTGTTCTCTTAAATCCCGAACCGGAACCCGTAACACCATTCTTAGCTCCAAGCCTTTATTCTTCCGCTTCCACTTTCAAAGCTAACTCGGTAGCATCGGCCCAATTATCAATGTGCACCCGAGCTAATGATCTTGCAATCTCCCCACAAATCCCTTCTACAAACTTCTCACACTTGCGGTCTTCCTCATCGGTGATATGAGATACGGGGACAATCGGTTGAACTCGGCGATATACTCAGTTACGGACTTACTTCCTTGCTCCAAATTCATAAACTCCCTTTCACGGCGATTCCTTGCTTGTTCCGGTATGTAGTGTGCCCGAAACTCCCTAGCAAATGTCTCCCATGTCATATTGTCCTCCCCAACCCCAAGACGGGATACGGTGTTGGAAAACACGAATCAGAAAAGCAGCGAAAATTTAAAAATTTTCCAACAAAAGGAATTAGGACTCGCAATCGTGTAACCAAGTTCGTAGAGATAAGAAACTTACTTTTTCTTTTATTCTTTCTTGAACCGTTTCAAGCCACCCAAGAACGCTCTTCTCGCTGCTTGATCCCCTCTCCTTGGTAAAGCTCGAATCTTCAAACTTCTAACTTGAAGCTCTCTAGAGATAGTCCACCAACTTGACTACAATCTAACTAGTAAGGATGCTAGTTCTCTAGTTAGTGTTTAGGCTTAACCTAGGGTTTTGTTTATCTTGGAGAAAGGATGGTGTTCAACACATGAACCAAAAGAATTGCCAATTAGCTCTAAGGGGAGCTCGAGCTCCCCTATTTATAATATGGGAGGACCGAAAATCCTAGTCCTTATCGGCTAGGGTTTTGGTCTCTCTCTCTCCTATTAAGTGATCAACAAGTAATTTTGACTTTGACTTTGAATTCAAATTCAAATCAACTTTCAAGAGAGCTAAAATATCCAAACTATTTTTGGATAATTTTATACTTTATTTATTTAAAATAAATAACTTATTTTATCTAATTAATTAATTCATAATTAATTAGCTAGATTATTTTCTCCAAAATTAGAATTTCTTTTTAATTCAAAATTAAACCAAAGTCTATTAAATAATTAACATATTTAATTATTTAATATATATATATATATATATACAATATATATATTTACACGTGTCACTCACGTGACCCACACGTGTGGTTTCGCACGTGTGGAACCCTCTTGGCCCGATTAAGTCGTTTAATCATTTTAAAGCCTCAACTCATGTAACCAAGTTGTTGTGTGTTACCCTCTAGGTTCTCAATTCAATTAGCAGTGACCCTAATTAATTAATTCACCAATTAATTAATCAGTCCACAGATTAAACGACCATAGTCTAACAACAGGTGTTTAACCCCTAGCTGAATTGGAATGTTCGGATTCGACAGAACCTTTAAGTCATTGATTCATGTGAGATACAATCCTCCTACTTATTATCTCTCAACCAAGACCTAGGGTAAGGGAATAATCAGAACCCTAATAATCCGGTCTTAAAGCTAAGTGCATTTCATATCCATTTGATCTCATTCCAAGAAACCCTTTTCTTGATGTCTTGATCTACTGCCTTGGCCAAGGACTCCATATGGCATATGAATGACTTACACAATAAGAGATCACCTTGCAAATGCAAGTGTAGGTCCTTTCTTGATTCTTATTCACTTTCATGAATCACTTGTGAAGCCCCAGGATAAGCCTTGAATCAGTTGTCTAAGGCGACACCCATTAAAGCTTATACCTAAGACTACAGAGTTAACTCATAAAGCGACAAGGAACCTCAAGTCTAAGGATCAATTAATCACATCAATGACTCGTGAGATATTTCCTAATCTGGAAGTTTTCATTTCCTGAAATAGAAACTTCCTTTCCCATTTAGGAATCTTCTCACACGGGGCACCTCAGTGAACTTACTTATTAAAGTAAGCACCCTCATGTATCACGCGCATATCACATATACACTTTGCACCTCCCTAAAATAAGGTGGTCCTTCTTAAGGGCGTGATCCCACAAACAAGCCTTAGAGGAGTCAGGTTGACACTCCCTCTGTCTGTAGGACTCATCGGCTTGGAGTATTTTACTAATCATGACTTATGTGATATAGGGCTCGTTTCATGAACCATTTCACCTAAATGGTAGAGTCCTAAAGTCATCGGGATTAGGGGAGTTCTCATACATGCACAACTAAAGTAAACACATACCAAACAAGAGCTTATAAAGAAGTGTTGCCTCAATTCGTTATTTCATTCAAAGATTGTCTGTGATTGCAATAAGGAAAAGCACAAAGCGGATATACAATCGGCTTTCTAGGGCACTATTCCTAACAATCTCCCATTTGCCCGTCAAAGCCATTCTAAAGCTACTCTAAGTCCCATCTTCTGAAGATGTCCTTGGAAAGCTTCTCGACTAAGGGGTTTAGTAAGTGGATCTACCACGTTCTCTGCTGATGCGACCCTCTCATTTGCACATCTCCTCTTTTGATAATATCACGGATTAGGTGATACTTTCTCATAATGTGCTTGGTCCGTTGGTGAGATCTTGGTTCTTTTGCTTGAGCAACCGCCCCAGTGTTGTCACAAAACACAGTAATGGGGTCTTTCATGCTAGGAACACCATTCAACTCTTGAATGAAGTTTCTAATCCAAACACCTTCCTTAGCTGCATCATTTGCAGCTAAGTATTGGGCCTCAGTGGTCGAATCTGCAGTGGTCGTTTGCTTGGAACTTTTCCAACTCACTGCTCCGCCGTTTAGGCAGAAAATGTATCCTGACATTGACTTAAAATCATCTTAGTCAGATGCAAAACTTGCATCGTAGTATCCTTCGATAGTAAGATCTTTCTGACCTCCGTAAACGAAGAACAAATCTTTAGTACTTTTCAAGTACTTAAGAATATTCTTCGCGACAGCCCAGTGAGCATCTCCAGGTTCAGATTGGAAACGACTTGTTACACTAAGTGCATAAGCCACATCCTGTCGAGTACATAACATTACATACATTATGCTATCTATTGCTGATGCATAAGGTGTATGAGTCATTCTTTCCTTCTCAAGGTTAGTCTTAGGACACATCTTCTTGGAAAGACATGTTCCTACACTCAAAGGAAGGTTCTTAACCTTTGATGACTCCATATTGAATCTCTTCAATACTTTGTCAATGTACATCGACTGTGATAGTCCTATTAACCTTCTAGATCTATCTCGATAGATTTTAATTCCAAGGATATAGGACGCATCACCAAGATCTTTCATCTCGAATTGGTTCGATGACCATAACTTAGTCACTTTCATGTCATCCTTCGAATTCCCAATAAGAAGGATGTCATCAACATAAAGTACTAAGAATTGTACTGAAGTCTCCAATTCCTTTCTATACACACATGATTCATTCGAAATTTGAATGAAGCCAAACGCTTTGACTGATTCATCAAATCGAATATTCCAACTCCTAGAAGCCTGTTTCAATCCATAGATTGATCTTTGGAGTTTGCAAACCTTTTGCTCACTCCCACTGAATGTGAAACCTATGGGTTGCTCCATATAAATGTCTTTATCAATGTCACCATTGAGAAAGACAGTTTTCACATCCATTTGCCATATCTCATAGTCATAATATGCAGCAATGGCAAGCATGATTCGAATAGACTTTTGCATTGCAACTGGCGAAAAGGTTTCATCAAAGTCCACGCCGGGTGTTTGAGTGAATCCTTTTGCCAGCAGTCTTGCTTTGTAGGCTGCAATGCTTCCATCAACTCCAAGCTTTCTCTTAAAGATCCATTTGCAACCTATGGGTTTGACCCCATCAGGCAAATCTACCAAGGTCCAAACTTGGTTGGAGTTCATGGAATCCATTTCGGATTTCATGGCTTCTATCCACTGTTCAGAGTCAGATGCTGAAAGTGCCTCCTCATATGTTAAAGGATCAATATCCTTTTGAGAGATTTCATGGAAGAATCCATACCATCTCTTCGGTTGTCTAGGAGTGCATTTAGAACGCCTTAGAGGAGGATTTACATGTGTATCGAAATTCGTGATTGGTTGTGGTTGATCAGAATAAGACGTTTCTTCAATGGGTGGTGTGGGGTCACTTTGTACTTCTTCTAATTCTATGATCTTGCCTTTCTTTTCTTTAAGGAACGGTTCCTCCAGAAAAGTAACATTTCTGGAAACAAACCCCTTTTGCTCAGATTGATCATAGAAGTAGTATCCTATGGATTCCTTAGGATAACGTACAAAGTAGCATAAGTTAGAACGAGATTCTAACTTATCTCCCACTGTCCTCTTCACGTAAGCAGGACAACCCCAAATTCTTAACTAAGAATAACTAGGGATTTTACCATGCCACATTTCATAGGACGTCTCAGGGACTGACTTAGAGGGAACTAGATTCAAAATCTTTGTTGCACTTTCTAGGGCAAAACCCCAGAAAGAAGGTGGTAAGTCAGTGAAACTCATCATGGAACGAACCATATCAAGTAGGGTTCGATTCCTTCTCTCAGAAACTCCATTAAGCTGAGGAGTCCACTGAGAGATAATCCCATTATCTTTGAGATGATTAAGGAATTCTTCACTAAGATACTCGCCTCTTCGATCAGATCGAAGTATTTTGATCTTGTGACCAGTTTGGTTCTCAACCTCCTTTTGAAATTCTAAGAATTTCTCAAAAGCTTCAGATTTATACTTCATTAAGTATACATAACCTTATCGACTAAAGTCATTGGTAAAGGTTATGAAATACTGATGATTGTTTCTTGTGCTTACACTAAGCGGTCCACAAACATCAGTATGGATCAAATCCAAAACCTTAATGGCACGTTCCACAGTTCCTTTAAAAGGAACTTCGGGCATTTTTCCTTTGAGACAGGATTCACAATAAGTTAACTCCTTAAGAGCATTTTCAGAGAATGATCCTAAAGTGTTTATCTTGGTAATTCTGTTCTTGGAAATGTGTCATAATCTAGCGTGCCATAAGGGAGCTGAAACTTTGTCATCTCTCTTACGCTTCGTTTCTCGTTGTATATTCATTATATTGATATTTTGAGTTAGATAAAGTCCATTACTTAGAGTACCGATGTGAACGGAAGAGTTGTTCCATTTGATAAAGTATTTACCATTCTTAATATAAGTTTCATAACCTTCACAATCTAATATTGGAACTGAAATTATATTACGAATAATGCTCGGTACATAAAGGACTTTATTTAAGACTAACTCAAAACTACCTAAATCTAATCTAATTGTGACTAAAGCTCGAGCTTTAACATTTGAGCCATCGCCGATCTTCAAGACACATTCTTCTTCTTTGAGTTGTTGGACTTCACTTAGCATTTGTACATCATTACAGATATGAGTTCCACAACCGGTATTGTAACATCCCGATCGTCCGATTTATAAGGTACGCCACGTTTCAACCTTTTAATGTGTTTAATTGTGTGATTTTATATTTTTCGTGGCCCTATTTTGAACTCTTTTAAGAGTTTAGGGGCCTTTTTTGTAATTTTCTCTTTTTAGGGGTTTTTCGATTATTTCTTGTTCGATCAAGTTTTCAATCTTTTCGACCCCTTCAACGCGTTTGGGGCATCGAGACGAGTCCGTAGACTCTGAGTTTGCCCCATTCCGACTTCGTTAGCCCGTTCTTCCGACCGTTTTCGCGTACGAGGACCCGAGATATATACCCGGATCCTCGTTTTTCATGCCAAAACGCAGCAGACTTCAGCTCTCTCCCTCTCTCACGTGATTTTCACTATTCACACACACTCACGGTGTGTTTTCATGCACTACCCGGAACTCGCTCGTTTCTCGACGGAATTCGACGAATGAATAGTCCATCTCGATTATCTCGACGATGCGGTCACAACCGTACCAAGAACTCGACCAACCGGTGACCGGTGGTGGAGATCTGGCGGAATTTCAGGCGCGCATGCGAGGGATGGCGGAGCCGCCCATTCGCGGCGGCTTCCGGCCATCTTCCGGTGACACGCGTCCCAGGCCCGGTGAGGGGACTTCCCGACAGTTCTTTCTGTGCAGGCGGTGCCGCCATCGGGGCGGCGAGGGGACAGCACGCGGTGGCGCGGCACCCTAGCGGCGGCGACCTTCGGACAGCTTGTCCGCTTCGTCGTGGTGAGTCCAACACCATTTTTCGTTCATCAATCGGACACTCGGTTTATTTTCTATGAATTTATTTGTGTATTTGGGGCTTATTTGAATTAATTGTTTAAATGCGAATTAATTGCTATATGTTTGAATTGTTGATCCGAATGTACTCCTATGTGTATGAAATCATGTATGATATGAAATATGATAAGTATAGACTTTGTAATTTGTAAATTGAATCCCGATTTATTGAATTTATGCTAATTGATTAGATTAGAGGGGGTGTTTGTGTAATTTTGAAACAGGATAAATTTGTTTGATTTGATTAGTTCAACTTTGATAATTGAATCCATTATGTAACATATGAATCGGGCATGTTACGTGGGAATTATATGAATTTAGTATGATTGGAATTTGATATGTAACCTCGTGAGATTTATATAAAATTCGAAGTATGCTATTATGTGATTTGGTTGTTTTCGTACTACATGCTTTTATATGAAATGTGATATGTAAACTTGTGTGATTTGAATTAATTGAACTTTAATTGTCACTTGGTAAATAAATATGCTAAAAACGTAAATTGGAATTTGATATGTAACTTCGTGATCTTTAAATAGAGTTTGTAGCATGTTATTACATGATTTGTTTGGCTTTATAATACGTATAAATTTATGAAATGTTATATGTGAATTCCATTGCCTTTCGAGTCCCCTTAATTGCATTAATTGTGCTTATGGACATACCTTAATGTTTTGTTTTGCTTGAAATTAATATGAACTTGAATCCTGCTTATGTGATTGCATTTGCCGTGTGTCCCTGTGTGGTTGTCTGTCTGAGTCTGAGCCTTGTGGTCTGTTTTGTGTGTTCAGTTGGTTCAGGTGCACCCGGGGTGGTGTCATGTGAGTCGTGCAGGTTCCGGGGTGAACCGTCTGCTGTGTCTTCGGCTGTGTTTGGTGCCAGGTGAGGTTAGGATATAGTTATACCCTATTGCAACGTGCTCGTTTTCGAATGCATGCGGTTTATAAGCCTTATGTATATGTAGATATGTGCGAAGTACGTTTTGCTGGTTTTGTCATATGATTTGATTTGAAAAGTACGAATCGCTATGTATAAGCCTATGTAGGCTTTGTCTCAGTTCTGATATGATTTCAAGGTCAGTGTGTGTGATATGTACGTACGATATGATAAGTGCGATATGCATGAGATATGTTCGTCTGTCTGTGTGTGTGAGTATAAGTTTCGTCTGGTAAGTGTGATAAGTTTAGGCTTTGTTTTGTTTGTATCGGATTCAAGCAAGTCTCCGATTTTCTATTGGTTTTGATCTGTTTAGGCCCCGGAGTTGTGGGTAAGGGAGACCCGGGACGACCATCGGGGTCGCCGGTTACGACCCCTGTGCACTTCTCCACCAACGGGAGACTTAGTTCTCCTATGCCGACGGAGCGCATTTTGGCTGGCCGTCGAAGGAACCGGGCGGGATCCTCCGGTTCACATGTTTCGTTCTGTGGTGGGTTGAGAGGGGCACCTCTCTTTCCCAAACGGTGTGGAGGTGGGATTGATTTATGATTCGTTTTGTGTTTCGCTTCGTCTTTGTTTCTGGAGTAAGAATGTTCTGTCTGTCCGTCTGTCATAAGTTCGTGAAACGGGGGTAGATTCTTAAATTAAGATAAAATCTGATTCGCTATTAACCTAATAAGTTATGTTCTGGTATATGTGCTAAGTCTGCTTGGGTTTGTACGTATGCTATGAGTTACGTATAAGTTAAGCTTTGTTCATTCTGTTTTGATAAGTCACCCCGTATACATATTATCACGAGATAAAGTTTTTGGTGTGCAAAAACTAGTCCCGGGTTCACGAACAGTTTGATTTTGAACGTGCTGTGCTCTGTATATATATGTATAGTGTGCGTGTGTCAGCCCCTCGCTCAGTTTTTGGACTGACCCCTCCCCGTTTATGTTTTTAGTTGCAGGTTCAGGTCGTTGGAGTTCGTGCTAGGCGACGGTGTGTCGTGTCTGTCGAGTCTGTGTCTGTTCGTTTAAGTTTATTAAGTATTTTATTCTGATTTATGATTCGTAAATTCTGTATAAGATATGTTCTGTGCAGGTTGGGAATCTATCTTTTGAATGTTTGGAATTCGGGACAGGTTAGTACAGGTGCTCGGATTAGTTGAACCCGTTTTGATGTGTAATTATTCGGGACAAGTTAGGACAGGTTTACTGAACTAGTTGAACCCGTATATTTAATTCTAATGTATGTACTGCGTTGTATGCTTGGTGTGCAAAAGTTTTAGTAAGTTGGCATTTCGTGCTACTTCCGCTGTCATGTTTTGCATATTTTCTTTTGTACAGGGTTAGATACCGCGTAGCAAGTGCGTGTGTTTTTGTTTATCACCCGTTTGCTGTGACTTGGTACGTGTGCGGACTTTCCATTTCGTACACATGTCGGGCCATAGTGCGGGGGATGTGGCGCCTCACGTGCGGGGTGTTACAGGTATCAAGTACCCAAGAACTAGAATTAATAGAAAGATTTATTTCAACGAGAAAGATACCTTTCTTTAGAGTAGCCTTGTACTCTGGGCAGTTTCTCCTCCAATGTCCTGCTTTGCCACAATGGAAGCAAACATCCTCTTTCTGATCACGCTTCTTCTTTTGGGCCTTCCCCTTCGAAACGCCACCAGTGGGCCTAAGGGGTTTCTTCTTCTTCTTTTGGGCTTTCTTGCCTTACCTTTAGAAGGCCCAGAAGAGGAAGATGGAGCATTCACCATCAGAACCTTATTATACTTCTTGATCGTGCTTTCAGCAGTCACAAGCTGACTAATCAGCTCAGCTACAGTAGCATGAGCATGATTCATATTGAAGTTAAGGACAAATGGGTTGAATGATGGTGGGAGCGAGGCTAGCAACAAGTCTACTGAAAGCTCATCTTTCAGTGGCATGTCCATGGAAGCAAGTTTCTCAGTAAGGGCGAGAAACTTAAGTCCATATTCATGGACACTTGAACCTTCCCTCATTGTCAAGTGGAACAATTCCTTTGAAGTGTTATACCTTGTAACATATTTACGAGGGCGGTAAAGTTTCTCTAAGTGGTTGTAAATCTCCCAAGCGAATCCCATGGCCTCATGTTGCCTTTGCAAGTCCGGAGACATGTTAGGCAACATAAGGCAACGGGCTTGGAGATTATCATCCTTCCACTTCTGAATAGTGTCCCGCTCGGCCCGAGTGGGAGCCTCCCCTTCGGGACTAGGCTCCCCTTCGAAGAGAACATAAGTTCTCTTCTCAGAATCTAAAATAATTTTTAGATTCCTCAGCCAATCAGAATAGTTGGGACCAGTCAACTTGTTTGACTCGAGGATCGATACAAGAGGGTTTTTGGTTGCCATTTCAAAACACGTAGAGAATCACAGAATCTACGACCTAAATGGTAAAACAGAGAACTAGTGAGCATGCTGAATTATACCGATATACAAAAGATAAGGTCTTTAATCTAATGTAGCTCCCACTGTTTTTCAAAGATCTAGAATTCCCAAAGATCTAAGAGGAACATGTTTCCCAATGGGTACTAAGATCCTAGGCATTTTACCTCGAACCCACGACTCGCGGACATTCTAAGTAAAACCCTAGGTAGGTACAACTTACCAATTTTAACACCTTTAGAACTCTTAGTAATTGTTTTTGCATCACCTATCTTTCAATATGGACCCACGACTCGTGCGACATCCATACTTACTTAGGCGTTAAGGTAGACCCATCAATCATAAGATCATGATCAAAACTTAGTTCAAACAACCCACGACTCGCGGACATCGCCCTTGCCAAAATTGACCACGAAATATTGACCATTTAAAATGATCAATTAGGTAACTAAGAACTAATAAGATCCACTAGCTATCCCACGACTCGCGGACAATAACTAGCTTCACTTACTAAACTTAAAACCTATTGATGGAATGCTAGGAATTTAATTCAAAATTTGCATCTCGAATTAAATACCTATTTGTTCGAAATTAGCTTAATATTTAATGGGAATTTTCGAATCAACCGGAGAGTTGTCCGGTTCGACCTCACCAACATATATGTTATCCAATTTTATTAGTCTTGATTAATGCAAGTACACTTAAATGCATTCCAAACAAGCACATAAACAGATAACATGTCCTAGCATGATACTAACATGTAATGATCATGGGTTCTACCTATCTTATGCGTGATATGTGGGAGCCACTCCACAATCACAAGTTCTAACATACATGCCACATAAACAGTTTAAATCACATAAGGGAAAGCGGTAATAAAATACGAGCCCTATCTCTATTACATTTAACAATTGAGATTGCCCTCCCTAACATTTTGAGGGGTCTTCACTTATGGCCTCCTTGTTACTTGAATGTGGTCCATCTTACTCCATGGGTGCATTGTCTCCAAAAATGAAAATAAAACCTCACCACCTATCTCTACTCTCAAATTACAATAAAAAGAAAAAGACATAAAGTAATAAGGCTCAATCTTCATATTGGCCTTAGACAATTACACGGGGCATACCCCGGCCTAAAAAACAGTAATATGGAAAGCCACATAATAAATCACATAACAGTACGCACATAAGTGATGTAACACCCCGGTTTTTCCATTCAATCATTATGGAATATTATATGTTACATTATATTAAATTTCACAACATTGTATGTAATGTATTTTTATGCATTTATATGAATTATCATTAATGTGGAATTTACGTGAATTAATTGCTAACGTGCATAATTGTTATTATGTGACTTTACTTGATCATTTCATAAATATATGGATTGAATTGCATTAACATGAATGGATTCAATCGATTAATTTCCATGAAGTGAAACTTGATTGCATCCATTCAAATACTCCAAGGACTAAGTTGCAAAAATGGTTGAGTCATCATAATTGTTGGAAGACTTTGGAAATATCTATACATCTTAGCTCTCTTATTTCATTCATCATTTTAGACATAAGAGAATTACACACACACACACACCATATTCCGTTTTTTAGACCTCAAGAAGGGAAGAAGGATTGCATCTCATAATTCAAGCTAAAATTGTGGAGGATTTTTGGAGTTAAGATCATCAACAACATCATATCTTCATCTCATCTACTCTCTCTTAAGAATCAAGGTAGAACTTCAAGGATTTATGGAATTCTTGAAATCTTGATTGAGTAGGGTTCATGGATTATTTGATGAATTCTTGCAATATGTGAGTTAGGAGCATGATTAGGATGATTAGAATGGAAGTTTGCATAAATATATGGAACTTCATGGAAGTTGGAAGCATGAGGCTATATATGGGGTTTTAATGATGATTTTTCATGCCTTGATGTATAATTCTTGGTTGGATGGTTGAATAAGTGAAGAATAGTGTATATTTGATTTGTTAAATTAGTTGTGATGGATTGAATGGGAATTGGTTGTGGTTTTGTGGTGTTTTGTCTCGAAAATCCCCTGTTTTCCCCTGTTTTGCTGCTGCTGCGTAACTGGTCGCGACCGCGACTGAAAATAGACCAAAATTGGTGGGCCCGCGACCCCATTTTATCCAAGTTTCGAGTTTTGAAAAATTGGAGAAAATTCGGCCAAAAATACTTGGTCGCGGCCGCGACCATTTTGTGAAGGTTTTTGGTCGCGCCCGCGACCCCTCCATAAACTGCATTTTGTCCAACTTCGAACCAACGCCATTTTCACCTCGGTTTGAATTAGAAAACATGTCATATAGCGTTGGAAAGGTCTATGTGTCTAGTTTCATATCCAATAGAAAAAACTCAATTCCCACTTCTAGAATTAAAGATATTCCAGTTTTCCCTCAACATGTACATTTTCTAAAATTGTCCGTTTTTGCCAAACTTCACCAAAACCTTTCATATTGCATTCTTTTCACTTCTTTGGCTCTAGTGTGTGACCTATATGAATTATAAACTTGGTTTAGTGATAATTATATTCCTACTTGACATTCCTTGATTGTTATTGCATGATATATTGATTAGGGCATTGCCGTATGTCTTAAATGGTTCATGCGAGTCGAGTTTTACGTACACTTGTCCTTGTTACATAGATCACATTCCCAGAGACGAGGAGCACGCACCATAGTTATATCCTTGTTTTGATCGTCACAGGTGAGGTTTAATTTCTAGATATGTATACATATGGAACCCTTACAACCTTTACGTGATCTTTTAAGCCAAAATATATGTATATCTATAATCTTTCTAAAACCTTAATGATAATAAGTGATCTCGTGATATATTGGACAATTGAGATATCGTGAATTGATTATGTTTTGGCGAGTAAAGCATGTTCACTTTGGGCCCGAGGGTAGTGTATGGAGTCACCTGGGAAAGCAAAGGCTGGCTGGTAATCTGTACACTATCCTCATCGTTTTGGGATCCCTTCTGAATCCACTAGGAGGTTTGGTGGAGGAAGAATATTCCGTGCATGGGAGTTATATTCCTAACGCACACCATTATTGGATGGGGGGGCCTTGCAATCCCCCATCACCCGGAGGAAGAAGGAGACTGGGGACGGGTCCGGCACCACGGATTGTCCTCGGGTTATTGTCATAATTGCACTGATTGATTGTCTTGCTTGAATACAATATGCACGAATGCACCATAATTGAATTGCATGATCACCTATTGATTAATAACGCAAGCACGAATTGTACACAGTCGGAGTAAGGTTGGAGAATTGCCCTCACTCGCCGAGCCACTGATTGAACTGAATTGTAATTGATTGTATTGTTAAACTGGATAGTTGTAATATAGGGCGAAGATTATTTCTTTTACTAACTTATATTGTTTCATTTCTAAAAGACTTTACCCGAGATTATAGCTTGCATGTTACTTGCGCTAATATTTATTTAAACCCCTCACTCAGTCTGTGGTAGACTGACACCTCACCCTTTTCAGGTACTTTCAGTGGCGTGGTAGGCGGGAGTCTAAGTCGTGTCCAGTTGTCGAGATGAGTCTAGTATTGCATTTTCATATTAAGGATATTTATGGATCAATTATGTTATTTTTATATAGACAATTGTTAGAGATGATAATGTATTGATATGAAGTTCGAGGTTAACTCTTTTTGGGATATTTGATATGTGCTAATGAAATTATTATGCTTCCGCTTTAAATTCCTAGATTTGGACTTGAATGGTTTGAGGGTTAGTCCTGCCTAGCTAGTGAGTTTTTTTATTGTCACCCGTTCGCCATGAGTCCGGTTCATATATGGACTACCCATTTCATGTGTGAGCTAGACTTATGGTGCGGGGGTGTGGCATCTTTGCGCTTCGGGTGCTACAAGTGAGGCTCCAACCTCAATTGAAAAATGCAACTATAGGGCTCCAACCCCAATTTAAACCATCCATGTGCATAAATTAAAACCATACATAGATCTAAAACCATGATCACCTAACATGCTTTTGCGAGAATTTAAATTTACCCAATAAATTAAAATTCCTGTTTCAAGCCCTAATGACTTAAAACACGACTTAGATGCAATTTTTATTCAAGAGCCTTTTCAATAAAACCCGAAACACAATAAACCAATAAAATTCCAATTAATTTCCAAAAATTAATAATTTTATTCTTTCATTATTTTAAGAAAATAAAGTTCATAATTTTCCCAAAATTCAAAATCGCTTTAATTTCTCAAAATCCCAATTTAATCAAAAATTTAAAATAATTTTATATTATCAAAACTGATTTTAAAAGATAAAATTAAAAGAAAATTAAATCGGGATTTTAAGGACCGAAAACACGAAAAACACGAAACACGAAAACGAGCCCGAAAACGGCCCAGCCGCGCGAGGCACCGCCGCGCAGCAGCGCATGATGCGCGCCCGCCGCGACTAGGCGGGCTGTGCAGGCGTCCCGCGCGGTTGCGGGACGGACTGGGCGGACGCCCCTAGGCACGCCCGGGATGGCTCCCGCGCGGTTGCGGGAGGGGCTGGGCGACGTGCGTGCGCGGGCCTGGGGCGTGCTACACATTGGCACGTCCCAATCCCGCGCGTTTGTTTCGCATCTCGTTTCGTGTCTAGGTTTCTCAAAACCAATTCAATCCAAAATTAAAAAATTCGATTTAGATAAATTTCAACTAAAACGATTTTCAAAACCATGATTTGAGAAAACAGTTTTAGAAATTCAGGAAAAATTACAGTTTTGTATTTCAGGCTTTCTAAAAGAACTCAAGAATACTCAATTCGTATCTAAGCCTAAGAATTTCTACCAAATTCAGAATAATTGAGACGAACCAGAAACACGATTAACGAGGTGGCTCTGATACCATTTGTTGGAAAACACGAATCAGAAAAGCAGCGGAAATTTAAAAATTTTCCAACAAAAGGATCTAGGACTCACAATCGTGTAACCAAGTTCGTAGAGATAAGAAACTTACTTTTCTTTTATTCTTTCTTGAAGTGTTTCAAGCCACCCAAGAACGCTCTTCTCGCGGATTGATCCCCTCTCCTTGGTAAAGCTCGAATCTTCAAACTTCTAACTTGAAGCTCTCTAGAGATAGTCCACCAACTTGACTACAATCTAACTAGTAAGGATGCTAGTTCTCTAGTTAGTGTTTAGGCTTAACCTAGGGTTTTGTTTATCTTGGAGAAAGGATGGTGTTCAACACATGAAATAAAAGAATTGTCAATTAGCTCTAAGGGGAGCTCGAGCTCCCCTATTTATAATAAGGGAGGACCGAAAATCCTAGTCCTTGTGGGCTAGGGTTTTGGTCTCTCTCTCTCCTATTACTTGATCATCAAGTAATTTTGACTTTGACTTTAAATTCAAATTCAAATCAACTTTCAAGAGAGCTAAAATATCCAAACTATTTTTGGATAATGTTATACTTTATTTATTTAAAATAACTAACTTATTTTATCTAATTAATTAATTCATAATTAATTAGCTAGATTATTTTCTCCAAAATTAGACTTTCTTTTTAATTCAAGATTAAACCGAAGTCTATTAAATAATTAACACATTTAATTATTTAATATATATATATACAATATATATATTTACACGTGTGGTAAACGTGTCAGAAGGACACGTGTCACTCACGTGACCCACACGTGTGGTTTCACACGTGTGGAACCCTCTTGGCCCAATTAACTCGTTTAATCATTTTAAAGCCTCAACTCATGTAACCTGTAACATCCCGATCGTCCAACTTATAAGGTACGCCTCATCTCAACCTTTTTATGTGTTTAATTAGATGATTTTGTGTTTTGCTTGGCCCTAGTTTGAACTCTTTAGGAGTTTAGGGGGCCTTTTGTAATTTTCTCTTTTTAGGGGTTTTTCGGTCATTTATCTTTCGAACGAGATTTTGACCATTTTTTACCCCTTCAATGCGTTCGAGGCATCGAGACGAGTCCGTGGACTCTGAGTTTGACCTATTCCGACTTCGTTAGCCCGTTCTTCCGACCGTTTTCGTGTACGAGGACCCGAGATATATACCCGGATCCTCGTTTTTCATGCCAAAATGCAGCAGACTTCAGCTCTCTCCCTCTCTCCCGCGATTTTCACTTTTCACACACACTCACGGTGAGTTTTCATGCACTACCCGGAACTCGCTCGTTTCTCGACGGAATTCGATGAATGAATAGTCCATTTCGATTATCTCGACGACGCGGTCACAACCGTACCTAGAACTCGTCCAACCGACGAACGGTGGCGGAGATATGGTGTAATTTCAGACGCGGCTGGAGGAGGTGGCGGAGCCGCCACTTCGCCGCCCGATCGCGGTGGCTTCCGGCCATTTTCCGGCGACACGCGCCATACACCCATGGAGAAGGCTTCCCGGCGTTTCTTTTGACGTAGGCATCGCCGCCATCGGGGCGGCGGTTGGGCTGCACGCGCCGCGAAAGCTCGTTGCGGCGGTGGCGCGGCACTGTAGAGGCGGGTTTCGCCGCCTTCCGGCGGCATTTTCGGACCAAGGTTAGTGTTTTCCAAGGTTTTCGACTACCCCGAGTTCATTTATGGCTTCGTTTTCATCGAATTTTGGCCGTAGGTGGTGGTTCCAGGGAGGCGTGCGGCGGAAGAAACTTCGGAGCCCAACGGGAGCCTTTTTCGGCTATCTTTTGGCCTCGGACCCTTCACGAAAGTTATTCGGAACGACGAGAACTAGTGGCCTGTAATCACACGACTCTTGATTCAACCGTTTGGCGGTGGTTCGTGGTGGTGCAGCGGCGGTTCGCGGTGGCGGAAGTCTCCAAGGATTTTTCCGGCGAGCTACCTTAGGGCTTTCGTAAAGCTCTCACGGGTAAGCCGATGCCTCTTTCGGATCTCGTTTTGGTTCACCGGTTTGGAAGTAATTGAAGTTTGAAGATTTTAGGGTTTTCGTATTCTTGGATTTGAAATTGGAAACAATTGGCTTGGAATTTGCAGAAATTGGTTGAGGAATTGGAACGAGCACGAGGAATCCTTGCACGGGTGATTTTTCGGGATTTTTCCGGCACATTCTGGCGGCGGACGGCCACTGTTCCGGCAGCTCCGGCGGTGGCGCTCCAGCGACCTTCGGACAGCTTGTCCGCTTCGTCGTGGTGAGTCCAACACCACTTTCCGTTCGTCAATCGGACACTCGATTTATTTTCTACGAATTTATTTGTGTATTTGGGGCCTATTTGAATTAATTGTTTAAATGCGAGTTAATTGCTATATGTTTGAATTGTTGATCGAAATGTACTCCTATTTGTACGAAGTCATGTATGGTATGAAATATGATAAGCTTGGACTTGTAATTTACGATTTGAACTCCGATTTATTCAGGTCGTTGGAGTGCGTGCTAGGCGGCGGTGTGTCATGTCTGTCGAGTCTGTGTCTGTTCGTTTAAGTTTGTTAAGTATTTTTTTTCTGATTTATGATTCGTAAACTCTGTATAAGATATGTTCTGTGCAGGTTGGGAATCTATGATTTGAATGTTTGGAATTCGGGACAGGTTAGGACAGGTGCTCGGATTAGTTGAACCCGTTTTGATGTGTAATTATTCGGGACAGGTTAGGACAGGTTTGCTGAACTAGTTGAACCCGTATATTTGATTCTAATGTATGAACTGCGTTGTATGCTTGGTGTGTAAAAGTTTTTGTAAGTTGGGATTTCGTGCTACTTCCGCTGTCATGTTTTGCATATTTGATACCGCCTAGCTAGTGTAACACCCCAAACGGATGATGCCACATCCCCCGCACTATGACCAGACCCGGAACATGAAATGAAAGTCCATGCCCGAATCCGAATCAGAGCGAACGGGAGACCAACTCACACGCTAGGCTAGGCGGATCTAATTGACCAAAACTCAGAGTGCGGAAGCAATTAAAAGCCAACAACAATAGATAGCGGAAGCATTTAAAACAAAACATGCAAAGCAGGTGACGGGTTCAACTAGCATAGATACCTAATCTCGAATAACAGATCCACAAACATAACAAGTGACGGGTTCAACTAGCATAAATCCCTAGTCCCGAATATCAACATAAAGTAATAATCAGCAAGTGCCACAAGGCGCCGAGTGAGAGTGCCACGCAGGGCTACCGAATAATAAAGTATAATCTCAAGTCTACAAGTCAAGGCATAAGTAAAGTGTATGAAAAGACAAATGCAAATAGAAAGACTAGACCGACGAAGTACAACTCAAAAGACTCACTTCCGCCTAGGCACGCCAACAACCTGCAACTAAAAGTGTAAATGAGGGGTCAGTCAACTTGACCGAGTGAGGGGGCTAACGCACACCCACAATATACATATATAAAGAGCATAGCACAGAAAAAGGATGGACTCATGAACCGGGGATAGGTGTTACATACCAAAACGTTTTCAAAGAACCCGAATAAGATATAGATATACGTTTAGAAACTATTTTCCAGAAAGACACTATCCCGATTCATAATTCCATAACATAACATAATCAACTGCTCGGCGAGTACGAGCTTCCCACCTTTACTCCTCAGAATCATAAATAAAAAACAATCCAACCGCTACACCAGTGATGGAGGAGATGTACCGCCCCCAAACTGTAACGCCCCCGTTTTTCAGTTTAAATAATGTGACGTATTTGTTTGTAAATTTCGCGATTCAATTATTTAATTATATGATTACTTGTTCATAAACGTTTATATTTGATTCAAAATACAAACTATTTCTATTATAATTTAATTCATTCTATTCTACTTTGATATCTAGTGTTAATTTCTCAATTAGGGTTTCATGTTACCTTAACTATTTCAGTAATTTCTTTAATTAATTACAACATGTTATTAGTTTGTTTAATTTATTTAAAATGGAATTTAAGTTTTAGTAATTCATTTATAACAATATGAATTCGTTCTTGCGCGTGAGTGTTTTACTTGTGCTCCATTCTTATATGTAATGATATCAGTTTGGCGTGAAAATTTAGTATGTCGTATATATGTGAGTTATGAACATGCCTATATGCTCGGTTTATGTTTTCGGATTCATTTGGCGTGTTTATGAATTTATTTTGATTTTTGGAACCAAGTCGGGGGCTAACGAGCAATTAGCGCACCCTTGGTTCCGTGCGTGATATCTTGAGCTCGGGAATTCGGATTCGAATTCCGTCAACTCCGTTGCCTTCGTATCGACGATTTGGAGACAATGGAACAAGCCTCATACCTTTTTGAAATCATTAAGACCTCCGAAATCCAACCGTAACGGACAACTCGTGCAAGAAGAGCTCCTTTGGTTGACTAGTCTTCATGGTGGGACCCATAACACTCCTTAACCTAACCAAACCTTAACCTTGACTCTTGTACCTTGAGTTAACCCTTTCTCTTCCCCTTAAGCTGCAAAAACCGAACCATATGCCTCCATTTCCAGCTGCAACTGATCGAGAGAAGGGAGAAGAGGAGAAAGGAAGAAAACCTTGGCCATCCTTTGTGATTTTGAGCTCAAATCACCATTTTTCTTCACCAAAACTTCAAGGTATGAATATTTATGACTTCTCTACTCACTTATGCTTGGTTTCATCTATTTAAAACATGATTTGGATCAGATTTGATTAGGGTTTGAATGTTAGGTTTTGTATGAACTTTTGGGGATTTTTGCTCTAGTGACCTATATGTTGGTGTGGCTGAATTTCTTGCTTATATGTGATCATATGAGCTTGTTTCTTGGCTTATTTCTTTCCTAACTCATAGTAGATGATGTTAGGAGGATTTCATCTCTTGCTCCTTTTATAAAATTATGAGTTATGGAGCTTCAAACTTGATGATCTACTTGATTCCCCTGTTTTGTGACCGTTGTGTGAAATTTGGTGTTGTTGCATGATCATATGGCCTCCATTTCGTGTGAAAATGCATGGAGTTGATGTACACTCATTGTTCTATATGTTAGCCTTCATGCTTTAAGTATTTGGTTCCATTTGAAGCCTCAAAACCCAAATACATGGCCTATTCTTATGCATGATCATTGACAGATTTGTCGCTGTTGCCTATGTGAGGTTGTTGGGCATTCTAATGTGCTTTAAATGGTGCCATTTTGCATATATATGATGTATATAAGTTGTTTGGTATGTTAGCATGCATTCCCCAAAGTTTCAGATCCAAATTCAAGCCCTAAGTACTTGATCAAGGCATGATAGAATCATTAGGGCTCATATGTCCGATTGTAGCGACCCAGTTTTATTTCACGGTTTCGATGATCTTAACGTGTGATTTAGCCTTTGCACTCTAAATGAAAAATGTTCATAACATGCCAAATATGTTGCATATTAAGTTTCAGAGCATTTGGAGTTCATTTGGTATGCCTTTGGATTGAATTTGTATGAGTTCAGTTTTGCCGGTAAAATTTTACGGGTGATTAAGTTCTGTACCGTGACACCCCCGTGTCTCATTTACTCATAAGAGTGAGACACGGGCGTGTCACACTCTCTGGGCAGCTCTGTACTGAGCCACGCCCGTGGCTCAGTTGGGCAAGGGTTGGTGACACCCCCGTGTCACTTCCCATGCGCAGTCTTCGTTACTTCCTCTTCGGTTTTTGATTTGTTTCCCCTCCTTAATGACTTTATCTCCCTTTATGTTGAACTATGAACTTGTTGTACTATGTGTTAGGAGTATTTTGGTTTAATTCCGTGGCATTTGGTTGAGTTATAGGTATGCTTTTGCTTATTGCCGTTTATGTATGTTTATATGTCGTTTATGAATCGCATCACTTATTTTCTATATCATATGACTTCTTCTTGATGTCAAACCTTGGATATATGCTATGTTATGTAATATGAAGTATATGGTAACATTATGGAAGAGCTCGAACATGTTCGGTGCCCTTATTTGGATTCTTGAATTATTGGATTGGAAGTATGAATTGAATAATTTATGATTGAACAAGTGAATAAATTGGTTATATGATTTTCATGACTTAATATGATCGTTATGCCTTCATATCATGCTTGAGCATTGCCGTGCGTCATATATGGTTCATTTAGAGTCTTGAGTCTCACGAACACGTCTTGTGGTCTTTTGTACAGTTTGTCTCCAGGGTGGAGAGCTTTTGATCGTTCAGGCACTTGGTGCTCGATCCTTGTTTCTTCACGGTTAAGGTGAGGGTGTTTTCGTTGTAGCTACGTATTAAACCCTACAACCCTTATGTGAAAAGCTTTGGCCAAAACCTTATGATTATATATATATGGTTTTCAAATGAAGTTATCGAGTAAATTCTTCCGAATTATACGTACGAGCATATATAAGCTTAAAAATGGTTTTGTAATGAGGCTATGCTCCAAACCGTGTGTCTTCATGCTAGCTATGGATTAGGATGACACGGAGAGGTACGTACATAGCATATGCCGAATTACACGGTAAGGTATGATTTCTTATAATATGTATCATATGTATGTACTGATATGTTTTGGCGAGATTATGCTAAGCTGTTATGTTCACGGGCCCCGGGACTTAGTATATGTGGCTAACCGAGGAAGCAAGGGCTGACGGGGATCCCATATACTAGTTCCAACCAAACTACGGTGATACCGGCCCTCGCTAGGAGATTTAGCGGGGAATGGGAGCTGCGTGCCCTTGGGGGATTCATGTACCCCCATTGGCCTATGTATTTATCGATGGGCAGGTCTAGCTAACTTGTCCACCACCCGGAGGAAGAAGGTTGGTTAAGAATTAGGCTTTTCTTATGTATATGTTATGATATGATTATGCACCGTGCGGGAATGCCGGGATCCGGATCGCCCAAACGAATATGTTTTATGATATGATTTATGGTCTGTGTGTATTATAGTATATTGTATGATCGCCTAATCAATATATTATTGATATTTGTCGTACACGGTCGGAGTTTGGATGGAGGTTGTGCACGCTCACTCGCCGAGCCTTATATTTATGTATGATTTATGAATGTAATGAATTTAATATGAATTCGTCATAAATCCGAGCATTGATTGGTCATTCTCTTGCCTTATCAGGAACTAAATTCAAATAAAACCTTGTTCGGAATTTATGACTTGCATGTGCTTGTTTTTATATATATGTATCGCTCCTGCTCACTCAGTCTTCTAGAGACTGACCCCTCTCCCTCCCCATTCTTTTAGTGTGCAGGTTTGATCTTTGGAGTTCGGGCTAGGCGGAGGTGTTGGAGTTTTAAGTTGGTCGAGTTAGGTTAGGAGAGTCTTTGCACTCACTCATGTATTGAATTTATGTCTGTATCGATTCTTTGGTATCATGAATTTGAATATTTATGAAATTATTAGTGAATTGCTCTTACGGGGTATTGTTAGGTTCAAAAGAGGCCTGAAGAGCCCAAACTCCGTTTATGATTGGTATGTTTGAACTCTGGCTTTTCTGCATTATATTTTAAGGATTGGTAACCGTTGTCTAGCTCCGCCTGGCTTAGGAAAGTTTTTATGTTTGTCTCCCGTTCGCTAGGGTTTGATACGGGTGCGGATTTATTATTTCGTTACTCGTGTTGAACCTTAGTGCGGGGGATGTGGTGCCTCACGTGCGGGGTGCTACATCCTTAAGTGGTATCAGAGCCCGGTTGCAAAACCGGTGTTCTTGAGTCGTGTCGGAGTCAGTCTAAGTCGAACGGCATAGGGACTATGTGATATCGTGTGCATTGCATCGATCTTGAATATGGAATTTGGTTTCCTCAGGAATTTTGTTGAATTACTTGTTGCATTTTATATGGGTTCTTGTCTTTCGTATTGAATATGTGCCATGAGCATGCACTAATCGCATGCATCTATTCTTGAAATAAGTTATGGTTCCTAGGTTATAAAGATGATATCAAACCACGGCCAAATTTTATGATCACAACAACCTAGTGCAAATTCCTTCGGAGGCATGGAAGATAGGAAGGATGCCCGAGGAGGAATGTAGAGAATGCTAGCCGCGTGGCATTACAGACGGAGTTGCAATTTACGGTTAGGATTTAGAATGGGAGGTTTGACTTTGGCGATGCGATGGCAGAGAAACATTTGGGGTAATAGGAATAGGAGTTAATCAATGGATGGTTGTGACTCAGAAGAATAACTTATATGAATCCACTACCTGAAGTGCATTAATTGGATTCAACAGGATCTCGCAACTTAAGAAATGAAGGGAACAAAACCTTGAAGACATTTTGGTCCCGGATTTGGATCATGAAAGAGGTACTAATAATTAAGAGGAGGCGAGGTAAGATCGGAAACAAGTCCAGAAGGGGTTAGAGAAAGATAAGTAATAGGATAACTACAATTCATGGAGGGTGATAATGCTAAGGACAGGACTTGAGTTCAATTTTCCAAATCCAAGCTGAATTATCGTGTTGTGAGGTTAAACTGGAAGATATGGAGCAATAAATGGAAATGGTAAAGAAAGGAAATCATGCGCTCAAATGTAAGCAATTGGAGGTGAATTGAATTCACAAAGGATAGGCACGGGATTTTTGATTAAGGTGACGATTAGAAGTAAAGGTCGAATTTCAAAGAGAAGTTGGAGGCTAACTCAGTGGACGTGAAAGAATTAGGGATCAAGAAATTGCAATCTCGGATAGTGGAGGATACACGTTGATTTACAAAGATGCATGGGAATCTCGAAGACCGTGGGAAAGGCAAGGGATCATCACCAAGTCAAAGTAACCTTGGGATTGGAGGAACGAGGAAAAGCCACCGAGCTAATAGCTTACCACCTTGGTGACAGGTTCCAAAACATTCATAGCACTTGCATCATATTTTGCATTACTTACTTATTCTTTTGACCTTATGTTTATCCGTGCATTTCTAATTAGTTTCGTTGTGCTAATGTATGGTATAATTGCTTGATGTAAACGTGACCCATGCATTGTCAATTTAACCCAACATGCATTTTAGTGTTTACTTGATAGGAAGCCTTTTGCCTCAACTATCAAGTATCAGTTCAACCGAGCCGCATCTGAGTTATGAGGAGGAGAAGTGAGACTAGAGTTCTGGACAAGATTAAGAAAGGAGTTCAGACATCAAGAGAACTAGGGAAGGAGTTGAAGGGCCACATTTTTGATTTCTACATCAGTTAAATTCCACCTCATGGGATTTACTCATCAAGAGTTCGATAAGAGAAGAATCGATGGAGTTCAACTTGGGACAACAGAAAATTTAAGGGGGAGAGCACGACCGAGAAACAAATTGGACGATTGAAAAGGTGCTCGAAGAAATATTCTAGTGGGAATGACGAAATTACAAATTAAGGAAGACCTGAGAGTCCTATTAGTGATGATCAGAAATAAATAAGACGGCGTGAATGGTTAAGCCGTGAAGAGGAGAGTTAAGTTACTCAAGTCGGGTTAGAGTCCCTCATTAGGTATAAGGGAAATGTCTTGGAGAATATTCCTATGTATGGAACATGGATCTAGGGATAATAGAATTATAAAGGAGCGTCTGGAAACTCCTAAGTCAGAATTGACGAGAGAGAGTGTCGAATCAAGTTGGCATATGATGGAATGATGGCGATCACGAGTAATCCCATAGGGTACAAAGACGAGGTTCAAGACAAGTGGGGCACCGAGTTACATTTGGGACAGATCATACCGTGGACCATGACAACTCACCAATCTGAATTTTACTACTACGGTGAACGGTACTTATAGCATTCATCATACATGCATCCATGCAAATTTAACTTATATATTTTTCTTATGTTAAGTGTTTTGATCTGCACGGTGTTAAAATTACTTGGATTAATTGGTAACCAATATGGGTGACATTTATTACTTGCTTTGGATGCCTTACGTGATTTTAAATTTGGTTTTGCGTGAGTTGCTTGGGAGTATTGGAGACTTCCTTGCTTTATATTTTCGGTTAAGAGACGGGGATTCTCTTATTTCTGTTTGGGAGACGGGGTACTCTCTTTGCTTGCGAGAGACGGGGTTCTCTCATTGTTGTTGGAGAGACGGGGTTCTCTCATTGTTGCTCGAGAGACGGGGCTCTCTCCTTGTTGTTTGTGAGAGACGGGGAATCTCTCATTGTTTGATTTCAAGCGTGTTTTGAATCCGAGGACGGATTCTTTTTAAGGGGGAGAGATTGTAACGCCCCCGTTTTTCAGTTTAAATAATGTGACGTATTTGTTTGTAAATTTCGCGATTCAATTATTTAATTATATGATTACTTGTTCATAAACGTTTATATTTGATTCAAAATACAAACTATTTCTATTATAATTTAATTCATTCTATTCTACTTTGATATCTAGTGTTAATTTCTCAATTAGGGTTTCATGTTACCTTAACTATTTCAGTAATTTCTTTAATTAATTACAACATGTTATTAGTTTGTTTAATTTATTTAAAATGGAATTTAAGTTTTAGTAATTCATTTATAACAATATGAATTCGTTCTTGCGCGTGAGTGTTTTACTTGTGCTCCATTCTTATATGTAATGATATCAGTTTGGCGTGAAAATTTAGTATGTCGTATATATGTGAGTTATGAACATGCCTATATGCTCGGTTTATGTTTTCGGATTCATTTGGCGTGTTTATGAATTTATTTTGATTTTTGGAACCAAGTCGGGGGCTAACGAGCAATTAGCGCACCCTTGGTTCCGTGCGTGATATCTTGAGCTCGGGAATTCGGATTCGAATTCCGTCAACTCCGTTGCCTTCGTATCGACGATTTGGAGACAATGGAACAAGCCTCATACCTTTTTGAAATCATTAAGACCTCCGAAATCCAACCGTAACGGACAACTCGTGCAAGAAGAGCTCCTTTGGTTGACTAGTCTTCATGGTGGGACCCATAACACTCCTTAACCTAACCAAACCTTAACCTTGACTCTTGTACCTTGAGTTAACCCTTTCTCTTCCCCTTAAGCTGCAAAAACCGAACCATATGCCTCCATTTCCAGCTGCAACTGATCGAGAGAAGGGAGAAGAGGAGAAAGGAAGAAAACCTTGGCCATCCTTTGTGATTTTGAGCTCAAATCACCATTTTTCTTCACCAAAACTTCAAGGTATGAATATTTATGACTTCTCTACTCACTTATGCTTGGTTTCATCTATTTAAAACATGATTTGGATCAGACTTGATTAGGGTTTGAATGTTGGGTTTTGTATGAACTTTTGGGGATTTTTGCTCTAGTGACCTATATGTTGGTGTGGCTGAATTTCTTGCTTATATGTGATCATATGAGCTTGTTTCTTGGCTTATTTCTTTCCTAACTCATAGTAGATGATGTTAGGAGGATTTCATCTCTTGCTCCTTTTATAAAATTATGAGTTATGGAGCTTCAAACTTGATGATCTACTTGATTCCCCTGTTTTGTGACCGTTGTGTGAAATTTGGTGTTGTTGCATGATCATATGGCCTCCATTTCGTGTGAAAATGCATGGAGTTGATGTACACTCATTGTTCTATATGTTAGCCTTCATGCTTTAAGTATTTGGTTCCATTTGAAGCCTCAAAACCCAAATACATGGCCTATTCTTATGCATGATCATTGACAGATTTGTCGCTGTTGCCTATGTGAGGTTGTTGGGCATTCTAATGTGCTTTAAATGGTGCCATTTTGCATATATATGATGTATATAAGTTGTTTGGTATGTTAGCATGCATTCCCCAAAGTTTCAGATCCAAATTCAAGCCCTAAGTACTTGATCAAGGCATGATAGAATCATTAGGGCTCATATGTCCGATTGTAGCGACCCAGTTTTATTTCACGGTTTCGATGATCTTAACGTGTGATTTAGCCTTTGCACTCTAAATGAAAAATGTTCATAACATGCCAAATATGTTGCATATTAAGTTTCAGAGCATTTGGAGTTCATTTGGTATGCCTTTGGATTGAATTTGTATGAGTTCAGTTTTGCCGGTAAAATTTTACGGGTGATTAAGTTCTGTACCGTGACACCCCCGTGTCTCATTTACTCATAAGAGTGAGACACGGGCGTGTCACACTCTCTGGGCAGCTCTGTACTGAGCCACGCCCGTGGCTCAGTTGGGCAAGGGTTGGTGACACCCCCGTGTCACTTCCCATGCGCAGTCTTCGTTACTTCCTCTTCGGTTTTTGATTTGTTTCCCCTCCTTAATGACTTTATCTCCCTTTATGTTGAACTATGAACTTGTTGTACTATGTGTTAGGAGTATTTTGGTTTAATTCCGTGGCATTTGGTTGAGTTATAGGTATGCTTTTGCTTATTGCCGTTTATGTATGTTTATATGTCGTTTATGAATCGCATCACTTATTTTCTATATCATATGACTTCTTCTTGATGTCAAACCTTGGATATATGCTATGTTATGTAATATGAAGTATATGGTAACATTATGGAAGAGCTCGAACATGTTCGGTGCCCTTATTTGGATTCTTGAATTATTGGATTGGAAGTATGAATTGAATAATTTATGATTGAACAAGTGAATAAATTGGTTATATGATTTTCATGACTTAATATGATCGTTATGCCTTCATATCATGCTTGAGCATTGCCGTGCGTCATATATGGTTCATTTAGAGTCTTGAGTCTCACGAACACGTCTTGTGGTCTTTTGTACAGTTTGTCTCCAGGGTGGAGAGCTTTTGATCGTTCAGGCACTTGGTGCTCGATCCTTGTTTCTTCACGGTTAAGGTGAGGGTGTTTTCGTTGTAGCTACGTATTAAACCCTACAACCCTTATGTGAAAAGCTTTGGCCAAAACCTTATGATTATATATATATGGTTTTCAAATGAAGTTATCGAGTAAATTCTTCCGAATTATACGTACGAGCATATATAAGCTTAAAAATGGTTTTGTAATGAGGCTATGCTCCAAACCGTGTGTCTTCATGCTAGCTATGGATTAGGATGACACGGAGAGGTACGTACATAGCATATGCCGAATTACACGGTAAGGTATGATTTCTTATAATATGTATCATATGTATGTACTGATATGTTTTGGCGAGATTATGCTAAGCTGTTATGTTCACGGGCCCCGGGACTTAGTATATGTGGCTAACCGAGGAAGCAAGGGCTGACGGGGATCCCATATACTAGTTCCAACCAAACTACGGTGATACCGGCCCTCGCTAGGAGATTTAGCGGGGAATGGGAGCTGCGTGCCCTTGGGGGATTCATGTACCCCCATTGGCCTATGTATTTATCGGTGGGCAGGTCTAGCTAACTTGTCCACCACCCGGAGGAAGAAGGTTGGTTAAGAATTAGGCTTTTCTTATGTATATGTTATGATATGATTATGCACCGTGCGGGAATGCCGGGATCCGGATCGCCCAAACGAATATGTTTTATGATATGATTTATGGTCTGTGTGTATTATAGTATATTGTATGATCGCCTAATCAATATATTATTGATATTTGTCGTACACGGTCGGAGTTTGGATGGAGGTTGTGCACGCTCACTCGCCGAGCCTTATATTTATGTATGATTTATGAATGTAATGAATTTAATATGAATTCGTCATAAATCCGAGCATTGATTGGTCATTCTCTTGCCTTATCAGGAACTAAATTCAAATAAAACCTTGTTCGGAATTTATGACTTGCATGTGCTTGTTTTTATATATATGTATCGCTCCTGCTCACTCAGTCTTCTAGAGACTGACCCCTCTCCCTCCCCATTCTTTTAGTGTGCAGGTTTGATCTTTGGAGTTCGGGCTAGGCGGAGGTGTTGGAGTTTTAAGTTGGTCGAGTTAGGTTAGGAGAGTCTTTGCACTCACTCATGTATTGAATTTATGTCTGTATCGATTCTTTGGTATCATGAATTTGAATATTTATGAAATTATTAGTGAATTGCTCTTACGGGGTATTGTTAGGTTCAAAAGAGGCCTGAAGAGCCCAAATTCCGTTTATGATTGGTATGTTTGAACTCTGGCTTTTCTGCATTATATTTTAAGGATTGGTAACCGTTGTCTAGCTCCGCCTGGCTTAGGAAAGTTTTTATGTTTGTCTCCCGTTCGCTAGGGTTTGATACGGGTGCGGATTTATTATTTCGTTACTCGTGTTGAACCTTAGTGCGGGGGATGTGGTGCCTCACGTGCGGGGTGCTACACCCAAACCATCTATAAAACCGTCTAAAAATAGACTCACCCTCAAGGGGTAGCGAACCCACAAGAGTCCTCCCCGGCCTTAGCCGAAGGCTCAAGATATCACGCCTCCCTCATCACCCTAAGGTCGCGCAATGATATCTCAATTGGAACTACGCAATGGGTAAATAACCTGACGGCCCTAACCGTCACGGGGGACCCATTACCCGCAGCTCCTAGGATCCACAACAGAACAGATCATAATATACGCCAATCTTTCATGGCACACTCGCTACAGAATTAGAACACAACTGTTTTTCAAAATAGCTTATATATGCCTCAAAAACTGGTTTTATATTTACACCCTTCCTACGCGATGGAACTTTAAGCCTCATGACCTCCATCCACGCAGGACTCACACAAGATCATCAACATATCATATTCAGCACATACATATCTATAATAGAGTATACTCGCATGCAAGGGTAGAAATCAACATGTAAAGGCCATAGGTCGCGTAACTATACAAAATCCTAAACCTCACCTCGTAGTAGTAGAGTCTGAGAGTGTGAAGGGCTAAACACTCTAAACCTCGGGCTCAGCAGCACCACCAAACTCTGTGATAAGACATACGAAAGCCCAAACTTAGACTCTACATGAACCAAGTAAGACGCACGGCGTACCAAGGGATGAATGATATGGAAAATGGAATGAAGTGTACACATAGGTCACATAGCATAACATAGGATAAGCTCTCATACAAAATTATTCAATTAAAATGAAGTATTAAAGTTTAGAACATAAATTAAAGTCATATTATTAATATTTAAAAAAATAATGCATTTTAATATTAAAATTAATATTTATATTTGACGAATGAAATAAATTAATAATAATAAAAATAAATAATAATAAAAAAAGGAAGAAGAAACCGAGAATCGTTACCATTTTGAATTCATTCAACACTTAATATTTAAGGCACACATAGATCGAATTAATCAATGACTATATTAGGTGGTGGCAGTATCTTTTCATTAGCACTTTAAATTGGATGGCGGACAAAAATAGAGATATGCTTATATGCTACCTATATTCTTAATTCCAAACAATCAATACACCTATTATTTATTAAGAATTGTTGGCAGGCATGACAATGAAATATAAAAATTTCTACCCAAGTATTAAATGCAAGGAATGTAGCGGGGAACAAGGACGCAGGTTTGCAATTTAATCAAAACTCTACAATCGAACAAACAGACAATGCATCTCTTTGAGGTGTTATTCTATAACAAGTTGAATTTAAAGTCAAGCTTTTCCCCCAAATAAACCCACGCATATACATCAGCCATGATTAAATATATCCAAGCAAATTCTCACGGTTTCCTAGGCAACACGCAGCAATTTGTTCCATTTTCTACGTACACTTGACAGCATTTAAAAATCAAAAAGCACCAAATTGAATGTTGAAGTCTGTGCAGAGAAGTCCACAATTCCAATTCCAAAGTTTTCCAATTAATCAACAAGGTTACCAAGGCACACACACACGCAACAATTAATTTCAACTTTAGTGCCTTTCAAGCATTATTAAAATTAAAGTACAAGAACAGGGGTTTGCATTTTATTATACGTCCAGATCTCCATTTCCATTTCCAAGCAATCATCACTTCGATTTAAATTATAAGGTATGCTAGCACTTTGGCAATTAATTCGAGAATCACGGTTTTAATTCAAGAAGTCATTCCTTGCGCCGCTGCTCGCGATTTCAGCAAGAAAATGGACGAAAAATGAATAAACTCCAACCTAAATTAATTAATTAATATATATACCATCAAGCTTGCTCAAGTAATTCAAGATCTCATCATTCAAGTTTATACCAACAAATTTCATGCTCCAATCCAAGAATAGAAATGAAATACCTATTAAAAGAGATTCAAAGTTTACCTTGTCTTGTGAAGGAGTGAGAAGTTAAGGAATATGAGCTCTTAGAAAGAAAGATGGTTCAAGTCTTGATCTTCTCTTGAAATTTCTCTATAATTCTCTTGGAAGCTAACTTGTGTGGTTTGAAATGAAATGAAAAGGGAATAAAGTTATTTATATGGTGGCTAATAGTTTTAGGTCAAGGTTAGGGTTTCCAAGATATAATATGAGGCTAAAGGCTTGAATAGGATTTGGACTCAAATAAATGACCTTCGGCCCAATAAGTCACAATTAAAAGGTTTAAAGTCTAAATGGTTTCCGAAAAATATGAAATAAATTCCGTTGGACCCGAATCACCGATTCAAGTCCAATGGTGGGGTCGGAATTCGAATTCGAATTCCCGAGCTCATATTGGTCCCGAATGGCCCAAACTTACCTAATTCAAGTTAGGCCCAAAACACACAAATAGGTCCAAGTCCTATTTAAATCCAACTTCCAATAATTAATTTAAATTCATCCAAGTTCCATTCTCAAGTTTTCATGCAAGAATTCTTATTTTACTATTTTGGATTTTAGTCAATTAAGTCACATTTTAAATCAAAGTTGGAATTAAACACATAAAAAGGAAATTAAATCACTTAAGTGCATAAGGTAAACTCTCTCGTGGCGCATACCTGTACGATTTATTGGACGGGGCGTCACAGCTAGTGCGTGTGTTTTTGTTTATCACCCTTTCGCTGTGACTTGGCGCGTGTGCGGACCTTCCATTTCGTACACGTGTCGGGTCATAGTGCGGGGGATGTGGCGCCTCACTTACGGGGTGTTACATCTATAAATGGTATCAGAGCTACCAGGTTCAGAACCGGTGCTCTGGAGTCTTGTCGTGTCAGTCTAGGTCGTACGGCATAGGAATATGTGCGCATTACATCCATTTGGCATGAAATTTTTCTTTCTCAGCATGAACTGTATTAAATTATGCGATTTTGTGTGCTCTATGACTATGATTATGTAACACTTTATGATTGTGCTATTAACTATATTGAATTGTTGCATTCACGTGGCTTAAGTGCCACCTTTCATTTGCACCTCTAACCAGCATGCACCACCTTTAGTGTTTTAATTGCAGGGCTGCAATACCAACAATTTAACCAGCTTCCATGACATCATTGCAACATTGTGGTCAAGATTTCAAATACCACGGTGCACGGTACACTAAGCATTTATGGCACGAGCATCCATGCATTCTTTATTTGATTAATTCTTGTTATTATGTGTTATATCTGTCAATTGGAATACTTATTGATTGTTGTTATTTTGATTCTGCTTTTGTGCTTGAGTGAGAGAGATTTGATTCTCTCTATTTATGTGCTAGGGGGATGTTGATTCTTCCTACTTGTGTGTTAGAGAGATATTGGATTCTCTCTATATTACGTGACAGAAAGATGCTGGAGTCTTTCTGAGTTCCGTGCACGAGAGATGCTGGATTCTCTTGTACTTAGGTATTCGAGGGATGCTGGATTCCCTTGGATTTAGGGCTTGAGAAATGCCGGATTTTCTCAAACTAGATTGTCTGGGAGATGTGGAATCAATCAGACTTAGGTTGAGAGACGGGGTTCTCTCAATTGTGTGCCTGAGAGACGAGGTTCTCTTTTTGTGTGTGTTGAGAAACGGGGTTTTCTCTTTTGTGTGCCGAGGGACGGGGTTCCTTCGCTTGCGTATCTAGAGATGGGATTCTCTCTCTTGTTTGTTGCGGTTGCGTTACTTCCGGTCAGACGACAGTTTGCAAGCAACGAGGACGTGACGGTATCGAGCTTTGGGTACAGTGGCGTAGTGGGGATCAAATGAGTTGAAGTGACCAACGGTCAAGCGCGCAGTGGAACCTCAGTGACAACGAGTCACTATGAAGGGAGTTGATGCCAACTAAGAGAGAAGTATCCTACAGAGTTTGCAGTTCGCCTAGACCAGAGTTGCGCAGCGGAAGCTTGAAGTGGAATTCGTTTTAGCATCGTTCAAGATCCGACCTTTGGACCTGAGGACAGGTCCTTTTGAAGGAGGGGAGTTTGTAACATCCCGATCGTCCGACTTATAAGGTACGCATCATCTCAACCTTTTTATGTGTTTAATTAGATGATTTTGTGTTTTGCTTGGCCCTAGTTTGAACTCTTTAGGAGTTTAGGGGCCTTTTTGTAATTTTCTCTTTTTAGGGGTTTTTCGGTCATTTATCGTTCGAACGAGATTTTGACCATTTTTGACCCCTTCAACGCGTTCGGGGCATCGAGACGAGTCCGTAGACTCTGAGTTTGCCCCATTTCGACTTCGTTAGCCCGTTCTTCCGACCGTTTTCGCGTACGAGGACCCGAGATATATACCCGGATCCTCGTTTTTCGTGCCAAAATGTAGCAGACTTCAGCTCTCTCCCTCTCTCCCGCGATTTTCACTGTTCATACACACTCACGGTGTGTTTTCATGCACTACCCGAAACTCGCTCGTTTCTCGACGAAATTCGACGAATGAATAGTCCATTTCGATTATATCGACGATGCAGTCACAACCGTACCTAGAACTCGATTAACCAATGAACGGTGGCTGAGATGCGGCGGAATTTCAGACGCGGCTGGAGGAGGTGGCGGAGCCACCACTTCGTCGCCCGATCGCGGTGGCTTCTGGCCATTTTCCGGCGACATGCGCCATACACCCATGGAGAAGGCTTCCCGGCGTTCCTTCTGACGTAGGCGTCGCCGCCATCGGGGCGGCGGTTGGGCCGCACGCGCCGGCGGAAGCTCACGGCGGCGGTGGGTCGGCGGGTTTCGCCGCCTTCCGGCGGCTTTTTCGGACCAAGGTCAGTGTTTTCCAAGGTTTTCTACTACCCCGAGTTCATTTCCGGCTTCGTTTTCACCGAATTTTGGCCGTAGGTGGTGGTTCTGGGGAGGCGGGCGGCGGCAGAAACTTTGGAGCCCAACGGGGCCTTTTCCGGCCATCTTTCGGCCTCGGACCCTTCACGAAAGTTGTTCGGAACGACGAGAACTAGTGACCTGTGATCACACTACTCTTGATTCAACCGTTTGGCGGTGGTTCGTGGCGGTGCAGCGGCGGTTCGCGGTCTCCGAGGATTTTTCCGACGATCTACCTTAGGGCTTTCGTAAAGCTCGTTACGGGTAAGCCGATGCCTCTTTCGGATCTCATTTTGGTTCATCGGTTTGGAAGTAATTGATGTTTGAAGATTTTAGGGTTTTCGTATTCTTGGATTTGAAATTGGAAACAATTGGCTAGGAATTTGCAGAAATTGGTTTAGGAATTGGAACGAGCACGAGGAATCCTTGCACGGGTGATTTTTCGGGCTTTTTCCGGCACGTTCCGGCGGCGGCCGAACGGTGGTCGGCCCCTGTTCCGGCAGCTCCGGCGGCGGTGCTCCGGCGACCTTCGGACAGCTTGTCCGCTTCGTCGTGGTGAGTCCAACACCACTTTCCGTTCGTCAATCGGACACTCGGTTTATTTTCTATGAATTTATTTATGTATTTGGGGCTTATTTGAATTAATTGTTTAAATGCGAATTAATTGCTATATGTTTGAATTGTTGATCGAAATGTACTCCTATTTGTACGAAGTTATGTATGGTATGAAATATGATAAGCTTGGACTTGTAATTTGCGATTTGAACTCCGATTTATTGAATTTATGCTAATTGATTAGATTAGAGGGGGTGTTTGTGTAATTTTTGAAACAGGATGAATTTGTTTGATTTGATTAGTTTAACCTTGATAATTTAATCCGTTATATGATATATGCATTGGGTATGCCATGAATGAATTATCTGAAATTAGGATGGTTAGAATTTAATATGTAATTTCGTAAGTTTTAAATGAAATTTGAAGCATGCTATTATATGATTTGTTTGGCTTTGTAATACGTATAAATTTATGAAACGTTATATGTGAATTTAATTTGATTGCTTTGTAAATGTGCAATATATGAATTGATATGAAATAAAGTGAATTCCATTGCCTTTCGAGTTCCCTTAATTGCATTAATTGTGCTTATGGACATGCCTTGATGTTTTGTTTACTTGAAGTTAATATGAATTTGAATCCTGATTATGTGATTGCATTTGCCGGGCGTCCCTGTGTGGTTGTCTATCTGAGTCTGAGCTTTGTGGTCTGTTTTGTATGTTCAGTTGGTTCAGGCGCACCCGGGGTGGTGACAAGTGAGTCGTGCAGGTTCCGGGGTGAACCATCTGCTGTGTCTTCGGCTGTGTTTGGTGCCAGGTGAGGTTAGGATATAGTTATACCCTATTGCAACGTGCTCGTTTACGAATGCATGCGGTTTATAAGCCTTATGTATATGTAGATATGTGCGAAGTACGTATTTTGCTGGTTTTGTCATATGATTTGATTTGAAAAGTACGAAACGCTATATATGAGCCTATGTATGCTTTGTCTCAGTTCTGTTATAATTTCGAGGTCAGTGTGTGTGATATGTACGTGTGATATGTTAAGCACAATATGCATGAGATATGTCTGTCTGTCTGTGTATGGCGGGTTGAGTACCCGATTTATGTCTGTTTATCTGTGTGATGGGCCCCGGAGATTGTGGGTAAGGGAGACCCGGGACGACCATGGGGTCGCCGGTTACGACCCCTGTGCACTTCTCCACCAAAGGGGAGACTTAGTTCTCCTATGCCGAAGGAACCGGACGGGATCCTCCGGTTCATATGTTTCGTTCTGTGGTGGGTTGAGAGGGGCACCTCTCTTCCCCAATGGTGTGCAGGTGGGATTGTTTTATGAGTTTTGTTTTGGTATGAGTAAGTGAGTTCTGTCTGTCGGTCTGTCATAAGTTCGTGAAACGGGGGTAGATTATTAAATTAAGATAAAAACTGATATACTTTTAAGCTAATAAGATATGCTCCGACATGTGTGTTAAGTCTGCATTAATCTGAGTTGTGCCTTAAGAAACTTTTGATTTAAGATTTGTTTGGTCTGTTTGATAAGTCTCCCTATAGGTATATTATCACGGGAAAATGTTTTGGCGTGCAAAAACTAAGCCCGGGTTCATGAACGTCGCTTCTTCTTTGTGCTTTGCTCTATATATATATATAGTGTGCGTGTGTCAGCCCCTCGCTCAGTCTTTGGACTGACCCCTCCCCGTTTATGTTTTTAGTTGCAGGTTCAGGTCGTTGGAGTTCGAGCTAGGCGGCGGTGTGTCATGTCTGTCGAGTCTGTGTTTGTTCGTTTAAGTTTGTTAAGTATTTTATTCTGATTTATGATTCGTAAACTCTGTATAAGATATGTTCTGTGCAGGTTGGGAATTTATGATTTGAATGTTTGGAATTCGGGACAGGATAGGACAGGTGCTCGGATTAGTTGAACCGTTTTGATGTGTAATTATTCGGGACAGGTTAGGACAGGTTTGCTGAACTAGTTGAACCCGTATATTTGATTCTAATGTATGAACTGCGTTGTATGCTTGGTGTGTAAAAGTTTTTGTAAGTTGGCATTTCGTGGTATTTCCGCTGTCATGTTTTCCATATTTTCTTTTGTACAGGGTTAGATACCGCCTAGGTAGTGCGTGTGTTTTTGTTTGTCACCCGTTCGCTGTGACTTGGCGCGTGTCGGGTCAGACCTTCCATTTCGTACACGTGTCGGGTCATAGTGCGGGGGATGTGGCGCCTCACGTGCGGGGTGTTACATAACCAAGTTATTGTGTGTGACCCTCTAGGTTCTCAATTCAATTAGCAGTGACCCTAATTAATTAATTCACTAATTAATTAATCAGTCCACAGATTATTGGAATGTTCGGATTCGACAGAACCTTTAAGTCATTGATTCATGTGAGATACAATCCTCCTACTTACTATCTCTCAACCAAGACCTAGGGTAAGGGAATAATCAGAACCCTAATAATCCGGTCTTAAAGATAAGTGCATTTCATATCCATTTGATCTCAATCCAAGAAACCCTTTTCTTGATGTCTTGATCTACTGCCTTGGCCAAGGACTCCATATGGCATATGAATGACTTACACAATAAGAGATCACCTTGCAAATGCAATTGTAGGTCCTTTCTTGATTCTCATTCACTTTCATGAATCACTTGTGCAGCCCCAGCATAAGCCTTGAATCAGTTGTCTAAGGCGACACCATTTAAAGCTTATACCTAAGACTACAGAGTTAACTCATAAAGCGACAAGGAACCTCAAGTCTAAGGATCAATTAATCACATCAATGACACGTGAGATATTTCCCAATCTGGAAGTTTCCATTTCCTGAAATAGAAACTTCCTTTCCCATTTAGGAATCGTTTCACACGGGGCACCTCAGTGAACTTACTTATTAAAGTAAGCACCCTCATGTATCATGCACATATCACATATACATTTTGCACCACCATGAAACAAGGTGGTCCTTCTTAAGGGCGTGATCCCACAAGCAAGCCTTAGAGGAGTCAGGTTGACACTCCCACTGTCGGTAGGACTCATCGGCTTGGAGTATTTTACTAATCATGACTTATGTGATATAGGGCTCGTTTCATGAACCATTTCACCTAAATGGTAGAGTCCTAAAGTCATCGGGATTAGGGGAGTTCTCATACATGCACAGCTAAAGTAAACGCATACCAAACAAGAGCATATAAAGAAGTGTTGCCTCAATTTGTTATTTCATTCAAAGATTATCTGTGATTACAATAAGGAAAAGCACAAAGCGGATATACAATCGACTTTCTAGGGAACTATTCCTAACATACGGTGCTACGCCACCAATTATAAGCCTCATCACGAAGAAGATCAATAGCACACAAGGCCTTCTCCGTTTCGGTACAAGTAACAACCCAGAAAATCCTCTCAATAGTAGTGATCCAATACTCCGCTTTCAAATCATCCGTAGTGCCCAGAAATATAGGTGGACTGCGCCTACTAAATCTGTCATAAACACTCTCAAACGAAACCGGTGGTGGAGGAGGTGCCGAAGGACGTGCTTGCGCGGCTTGTTGTGCATTCACGGCTTGCGCAAACTGAGTCATAAGAGCCATAAGATCCGCTGCGTTAGGTAGAGGCGACAGTGTAGGTGGATTTTGATTATTCCCTGGAGGATCTTGCTCATTTCCACGAGCCGGAGAACGGTCACGACGACATGGAGGCATCCTACACAATTCAATCATGTATGCATGCTGGTTAGTCATATGCTCATGTCACGTAATATCAAGTAAGAAATGCAATTACATAAATTTAAAGCAAGAATTAACAAGATATAAGTAACATAGAGTCATATGCAAAAGCAAAATAAATAAACACGAAAGCATATTATCCCTATGCCGTACGACCTAAACGACTCGTGTAACACCCGAGCGCAAGGTGTCACATCCCCCGCACCGAGACCCGACCCGAATATGAAATGGACGATCCATACCCGAGCCAAATCACGGCGAACGGGGACACACACACATCTAAGCCAGGCGGGACTAGCCTATCACTTAAACCCCAATAACCACAACAACCAAGGTAGCAGAGTAATAGGAAAAGCGGAAGCAATAAGTCATATATCATAATTTGAGCTATATGCTCTAGGTACCAACAGTTATTCCATATATTGAGCTCTGCGCTCTATGTACCAACATTTACGTTCCAAATCATAACCAACATTCACTTGCCATCACGGCCCAAAACAATATTTATATACAATAACCAAAAGTACGAGTATGCAAGTGTAACACCAAAATACTAGAGCTAGAAGCGAATGCAAGACCTAGGACTCGTATTCCCGCCTAGCTCCCTCAACACCTGCACAAACAACTGAAAACCAAACGGGTTCAGTCCAAAGGGGACTGGTGGGTATAAAACAGGGTATAATAGAATATATAACGGTAATTAAACAATCACATGCAAGCCATAATCCCAAGTGAGGTTTTAAAGAATTTCCCAAGTGGGTGAATAAAGGTCATCAAAAGGGATTATAACGAATCATTAACATTAGGTCATTATTGGCCCGGCGAGTGGGCGTGCATTATCTCCAACCAACACCTTGTGTAAAACATTTAAACATTCATTCTTTCATTCTTTTCATGCAATCATTCTTTTGTGCACATTCATTAACATTTACACCTTCTTCCTCCGGGTTGGTGACGGGTTTGCAAGACCCGACCACCCATTCATTGACCAAAAGGGGTTACATGACTCCCCAGATGGCGCTCAGCGTCCATTCCCCGCTAACTCCTAACGAGGTCCGGTTACGCCGTTAATTTGGTGGAACTAATGTGAGGGATCACCGTCGGCCCATGCCTACCCGGATAGCCACTCACACTAAGTCCCTGGGCCCCATTCGTGCATAACATTCATTCTTTCTTTGGTAGAACTTAGACCAAAGTGCATAACATTCATTCGACCAAAGTGCAAAACATTTGGTAGAACTTAGAAATTAAGGCTTTACGTTGTAAACATTTACTCTATGAAAATGACTCTATATATACATATACACTTTGGTCGAAAACTTTTCACGTTAAAGGTATTTATAGGGTCATATAGCTAAGTAGAAGAAAAACCCACCTCGAACGGCAAAAGAAGAACACGCGAGCCTCACTGACCGGCCTCGTCTCCAAAGGAATCAAAATCTTTGCAAGACAGGTGAAGTGAGACTCAAAATGACCATATAAGACGCTCGGTAATGCTATGGTTGATATGAATGCTTGAAAAATGTAACGGACAAGTTCATGTGCACTATTAATGTCAGAAAGCATATAACCGTGCATAACTTTCATTCTTGCATTTATATAACAATCATAAACATATCTTAAATTAAAGTCATGTTCGATATCAACCACCAATACGAGTCACACATGCAATTCAAGAAAGAAAAGAGACTTCCCAAGGCTTCCATTTTAAATGACACGGTCGTGTTGAGTTTTCAAAGGAAACGGACACGGCCGTGTCCGAGGTTTAAAAATCAGGAAATTCAAAGTCGAGGGCTTGACACGGCCGTGTTACATTTTCAAAGGATTTGGACACGGCCGTGTCCGAGGTTAAAATAAAAAAAAAATTCAAAGTCGATAGCCCAACACGGCCGTGTCCATTTTCAGTTCAAAGCTGACACGGCCGTGTCAGCTCGTCGTTTTGAAAGAAATAACAGAGCAGCAGCTCTGTTACGCGAGGGAAAAGCTTGCAAAAAAACAGGGAAGCCACCAAGAAGCTCTCAAACCACACTTGGACATGCTTTCAAGCCACAAAACTCATGCAACTCACACCACTCATTCATATAAGCAAGAATTCATCCACAAAGTTGGCAAAAGATCACCCAATAACAAGCTTTCAATCATGGAGGTTTCAAGCTTCATCAGTGGCATAACATGCTCTAATCATCAAACCTTGAATTTAAACATATAAGAATGATAGAAAGCTTACAAGAATCATTTATCAAGCATCAAATTTCACTTTAAAACAAGACAACCAAGGATCAAGCCCAAACCCTCAATTCATGCTCAAAGCCAAACCTCAATAATCCCCCAACTTCTAACATGCTTCACTTAGATGAAAATATAGAGGGGAAGATGGAGATTACAAATCCTAGCTCACCTTGGAAAAAGATCGGATGGAAGCTAGACTTGAGCTCAAACTTGGTTGATCAAAAATGAAGGGTTTCTTGTGAGTGCTTCCTTGCTGCTTGCCTTGGTTGCTTTGATCGATCAAAATGGAAGAAAAGGAGTAGGAAATGCTGATATCTAATAAGGAAATGGGTAGGATACGGGTTGGTCCAAGTCCGGTTCGTTTAAGAAAAGGTCCAAACAAGTTACAACGTCGAGGTTATGAAACGGTTCGTTGATGAAGGTTCAAATGATGTCGAAAAGGTACAAGGTCAAGTTCAAAGGATAGGTATCGTCGAAACAAGTTCAACACCGGTTACGGATCTCGATTTCGAGGTCCGGAGCTCAAGATATCGCGAAAACCGTTCAGGGTGGCCTATTATACAAATAGGTCCCTAAACTTTCAAAAAGTGGCAATTAAGCCCAAACTCAATTTCCAATTGAGTCCAAAACATTCAATTATCTAACAATTAAGCCCACGGATTACATGGAACACGTAAGTTCATTCAATTAACACCACATTCATGGAATTTACATTTTCACAAATCCGATCACATATTCATAGATCATAAAGACAATCATAAGAAATTTTAAACAAATAAATCAAATTATAACGAATTCAATTAACAAATCAAAATATAAAAATCATATAATTAAATGTAAATACGCACGTAACACTTACCTGAACGTGTGAAAACTCGGGGCATCACAACTCGAGACGACTCAAGAGCCCGGTTTTGAACCTTCGGCTCTGATACCAACCAAATAGGGCTGTAACGCCCCGACGAGGGCATCCATGCCTATCCCGCGCTACGGACCTAGCTTGTATATAGAATCGCTATCCACGGGACCGAAGCAAGCGGTGACAAACGGACAACCTAGCTAGGCAGTACTAGACTCACAAAGCGAGTAAACAAACACAGGTACGCGGAAGCTTAAATCTAAACATAACATATACATAGGGTTCATTCATTCGACAATTAAGTGACCATCACGGTCCATCACAAAATGCCCAAAGTACAGAATGTAAAATCATTCTAATGACCAACACGGTCCAAACTAGCATAACAAAACATCATACATACTAAATCCATAAATCCGAAACACAACGTAAGCCACAAATAACAAAGTACGGTATAAGTGTAAACGAGTATAAACTAGACGACTAGACAAGACTCCAAAAGACCCCGCCTAGCTCGACTCCAAAATGTAACCTGCGGACACGAAGGGTAAACGGAGTCATCTCAAAAGGAACCGGTGAGGAGAGGTTTACATAAATAAATAGCATAAGGGTCCAATGGATGCTCAAAACACGACATCCATGAACCAACTCATTTTCAAAGTAAATACAAGTTTTAGAAAATATGGATCATAAACCATACAAAATCGGCTCGGCGAGAACGAGCACACCAACCGATCTTCCCAAAGCAAGAAATCAAATCAAGCCATCCATTACACCATTGATGATGAGGGTGTACGGCCCCTAATCATCCATAACATAGAGAATTCGGTCCATGAAACCTAGCTCTCTCCAAGAAGACTTCAGCCCCGAAACCTCCTCGGAGTCTTAGTAAACTTGTCCACAGTGGGACTTTGTATGAGGACATCCGTTGGCCCTTGCCTTCCCGGAATATCACTCACCTCCATCCTCGAGCTAACATAAGAATTCCCCAAGCAAGCGTCCTTGCAAGGTACATCATAACCTCGCTACACAACTCACACATACATAATATTCAATAAAAGTTCCAAAAAACCATTTTGGGTATCTATCCCATATACCAAAACTCAAGTTTTACTTGTAATCCGTTTCCATAAGTAAACATCCATAACACGAGCAAAGACCACAAAACTTGGCTTATAAATCCTACATATACGATTTGAAAACGGGAGTTTAAATAATCAAATATGATAGGCCATATGCATCCACAGTTTTGAAAACATTTCATATATATATATAACTCCTCACCTTTACCAAGAACTTCGAAGGCTAACCACGAGCAACAAGCTACTCGACCGGAGGCTCACGACCTAACAAGACAAACGTACTAACAAAGGTAAGACACGATTCGAAACCAATTAAGACGACACACGACTTCAAAATAATGTAAATATGCTCATGATGTGCAAATGAATGTCCAAGGATGGCATAACTTAGCAATTATCATCAAATGAAGTCATACGAGTCATATAATAAGCTTTCAAGTCATAAGACATGCAAAGTTCAACATAGAATTCATACTTAGCATATTCACACACATAATCGAGGTATAAAAGACATTAAAATGCACATAAACATAATTCCAAGTCATATATATCATATTAGGGGTGTAAGAAGTGCAAATGAAGTGAAAACGAAGCAAAACAATCAAGATCACAAAAACTCAAAATTTAGACCCGAGAGCATGTAAACGGTCGTTTGGCCCTCCTTTGTAAAGTTCACACGCCCGTTTGGGCTTAGAAAAATCATGGCAGTAGGTTTTCACACGGGGGTTTGGTGATTTAGTGTAATTTTCACACGGGCGTTTGGATAGTTACTGTTGCAAATACGAATTACGAACATATGCTTGTAAATGGTGAATTTTAGGCTCTAAGTACTCCTAAATCATGCTCTAAAGCTCATCCAATATGAATAAACGAATTTAGACATCAAGTATCATGATATGAACATTTAAGAATGAATATGCATCATGAAATCCAACAATTAACACATATGAACATCTTCTTCTTCAAGTATTCAAGCTCCAAGCTCATCAATGGTGAAATCTTCAATCATACAAGAAACTCAAAGGAAATTATCACCTTCTTCATAAAATTGCTCAAGGAACAAGAATCTAACACGAAATCAAGCAAAAACATACAAGAACATGAACATGCAAGAATTATCAATAAAGCTTCAAAGGTCATCAATGGTGGATTTCACATAAGAGCATAAAAGCAAGAAATTCTTATACTAAAATGTTCCCATCATCAAAATAAACACATTTCCAACAAGAAATTCAAATTCAATCCTACACATAGGAACCCTAGTTCAAATTCAAGTTCAAAAGCTTCAAGAACATCAACCCAACAAAGAAGCACATAAACTTTACCTTAAGAGCTGGAAATCGAAGAGAAAGTCGAGTTCTTCAACCTTGAATCTCTAGCTTCAATCTCCAATCTTGTCTCTTGAAGATGGCTGAAGGTGTTCTTGAGTGAATATGGATGGTCTTGAGAGAAAAGTGAGGAAGAGAGGGTTTGAATCTCTTGAAAAATTACGTTAAATGAACTTAGGTGTTAAAATCAGACTTATGAAATTGGGTTAGCTATTTTGGTCGCGAACCAGGTCAATTGGAGCGGGTTATATGTAAAATTGGGTCTATAATTGGGTTAAATTTGGAATTGGGTCGCGGTCAACTGATTTGGGTTAAAATGGTTGACTTTTAGTAAAATGGCCATAACTTCTTCATCCGAACTCCAAATCGAGCGATTCAAGAACCCATGAACTCGTAATAGAATTATCTACTCAATTTCATTAAGTTCTATCCAGTTCCAGGCTTAGAACATAAATTTACCATTTAGGCCCTAAATTATACTTTATTATCCAAATAAGCACATAGTTTCGATTAATCGCAAAGCATGGTATCAAAGCTCAATAAGATCAAGACGAGCACATAATTAACATAATCAAATAGTCACGTACTTCATTCAAATCATATATTTCACATAAACACGAAACGGTTATCAATTAAGGCATAAATTTACATAATTCATGCAAAAAAAGGTAAATCGTTCACTCTCATAACAAAACTTACCTTGATCGAGAAACGGGGCGTCACACGTAGTCACATACTTAGGAACAAATACAGGGGCACACAGATCAAATGGGGGATCAAACGAGGTCAAAACGAACAAATTACATAACAAAGGGGTAACAAATTATTATTCAAATCATCAATTAGGATGTAGCAGCCAAACCGGAAAGGCACCACATCCCCCGCACTATGAGCCCGATCCACCCATGAAATTGAAAATCCATACATGAATCCAGCTCACAGCGAACGGGGACTTACTCAATCATAAGGTAAGGCGGGAACTAGACCAATGTAACCAAATCATAAAGAACAAAGACAAATGTCAAAGGAGGAAGCATAGCATACAATCTAGTATCAATTCAAGCAAAATAACGGGTTCAACTAGCGTAAAGACCTTTTCCCGAAAATTCATACATAAACATAATTGCATGAACATAATCATAGTCATAACATTTGTCCATTCTTGAAAATTCAATCAAATTAGAAAATGCAAATGAAGTGACCCAAACTTAACTAATAGACTTGATAGACTCGACTCCCCGCCTAGCACTCCAAACCTGCAAAGAAACTGAAAACAAATCGGGTTCAGTCTTTAAGAGACTGGTGGGTATAAAACAGGGCATAAATATTATATAAGACAATATTTAAACATTCACATGCAAGTTATAATCCCAAATGAGGTTTTTAGAGCATTTCCCAACTGGGTGAAATAAAGAAATCATCAAAAGGGATTATAACAACTAATCTTCATTAGGTCATTTGTGGCCCAGCGAGTGGGCGTGCATTATCTCCAACCAACACCTTGTGTAATTCATTAAACATTCTTTCTTTCTTTCTTTTCATGTATTACATTCTTTCGTACACATTCATTATCATTTATACCTTCTTCCTCAAGTTGGTGGACGGGTTAGCAAGACCTGGCCACCTCCTTCATTGACCAAAAGGGGTTACATGACTCCCCAGATGGCACTCAATGTCCATTCCTCGCTAACTCCTAACGGGATCCAGTTACGCCATTCATTGGTTGGAACTAGTGTGAGGGATCACCGTCGGCCCATACCTCCCCGGATAGCCACTCTCACCAAGTCCCTGGGCCCCATTCTGTGCATTCTTTCATTCATTCTCGCCAAAAAATTTGGTAGGGTTCATAAAATAAAGGCTTTACGTTGTAAACATTTACTCTTGAAACGACTCTATATACATATAATAATTTTTGGTCGAAATCGTTGCACATTGGAAGTATATAGGGTTGTTTAACTAAATAGCAGAGAAACCCAACTGTACACCTCTTACCGAGCAATACCAAGAAGAAAAAGGAGACTCGAGAGTGTCCTATGAACCCGACATCTCCGCCCTGGAGAAAACTGTACAAAGGACAATGTAACGTGTTCGTGAGGCTCAAGACTCCCAATGAACCACATATGACGCACGACATGCAATGAACATGATATGAATGCGTAAGAGACGATATTATGTAATGAAGACGTTCATGTGCACGATTAATGCATTTAAGTCATATAAACGAGCCATTCATTCGTTCAAGGAAGCGTTCATATTCATTCAAGTTCAATCTTTACACATTTCATAACAATTCAATCCAAGAATTCAAATAACGATCATAACACGTACTATAACACGTTTACAATTATAGAATAGACAAATCTTTACATTCAAATCAAGATTGGAAATTAAATAAGAACATGAAATAGGTAACAATTTAATTTCCATAATTCAATTAAATCAAATTACACTTAATATCTAATAAACATATATATATATATATATATATATATATTACGTAGTATATATATATATAACACTACACACACATAAGTCTATATATATATATACATATATACACGTACACTCACAACATAAAACCCATGCATGCATAATTATATTACACGAACACATAATTTGCATGAAATAGAACAATAAAGCCAAGCAAAATCTCAACCTAGCTACTGCACTAAGGGTACCCGGCCTGTCAGTTTCATGTACAAAATCTCCCCGCCCGGGGAGATGCATTACAGACGCAACAATGAGCAGCAAACAAGCATCATCCCCTGTTCTAAATGCAAGAATTAACAGCAGCAGGTAGCAGCAACATAAGGCAAGAAATCACAACCCTAAATGCAAGAATTTTTTGCTCCCAACGTACTATTCAATCACCTTCTCCAAAATCCCATGAAAGCATGCTCAAAATTGGGGATGCATAGCTTAAAATGACACATATTGAATGTATATCACAACCCTAAACTCACCTTGTCGATTGGATGGAAGATGGAAGAGATTTGAGCTTGAATCTCCAAGGTGCACAAGGGTTACGCGATTTTCTGGAGAGCAGGGGATGTTTAGCTGATTTCTCTAAGTGAGGGGGGTTAACTTGGTTTGGGATGATTAAGGCCAGTTAGAGGGTTGAGTTAGGGTTCCAAAGAATCAAACCATGGTTAATTTGGTCAAGCTCTGAGAAAGTTATGGCCATTTTATTATGCTGTGGCAGTTTTTGACGAACGTAGCACTTTTCGGTTGAATTTCGGAGGTTCAAATAACTTTGGAAAAATATAAGGCTAAGTTCATTAAACTCAAATTTTCGTTGCGAGTTCAGTGAAGTCGACGAAACTCAAATCCGTGTTTCCTAGCTTAAGATATCACATACGGAAACATGGGTGCGCTAATTGCTCATTAGCCCCCGATTTGGATTCCAAGAACAAAATAAACTCGAAACTAATGCAAATGAACCCGAAAACACGAAACGAACATATATTCATATTCATGACACGTATATTTCCGACATATTAAATTTTCACGAAATTTCGATATCAAATCGTATAAGAACGAAGCACGTTTATAACACTCATGAGCAATGCATAAATAAATTCATAATATAACAAGATTTAAATTCATGTTTAAAAATAACCAAAATGCATGAATTAATTATACATTAAATCAAAGTGTACGTGTTACATATAATTTAAATCAAAGTGCACTAATTACATATATTTAATATTAATTAACACTTTAACATTTAAATATAAAATTAAATATATAAAATTAAAATATATAAAACACTTATAAACAATTAATTCACGCAAATTGATAAACACATACATCATGCTATACGACTGAAAAACTGGGGCGTTACAACCTCTCCCCCTTAAAAGAATCCGTCCTCGGATTCACTACTCGCCCAAACAAACAATGAGAGATTCCCCGTCTCTCCAACAACAATGAGAGAACCCCGTCTCTCAAACCACGATGGGAGAACCCCGTCTCTCAAACAACAATAATACAAGGGAGTCTCCAATACTCCCGAGCCCCACAATATAAAATAGTTACATTGAAGAACAATTACAAAAAAGAAGTATCACACATCATTTACAACAATTAAAGTCACATAATTCACGCAAGCAATTTAACACGTTAAACGGTTAAAGCACATGGTAACAAAATTATTTAAATTAGATTTTCATGTATGCATGTGTCATGGATGCTTCATGTACTGTTCACCGATGTAAAGAAATTTGGAGTTGAGAGTTTTGTTGTACAATACATGATCTGCCCTGAAAGTGAGTGCAGAGCTTGACTTGTCTTTAATTTCTTCGGTATGCCCCTGTGAAGCCATGATAGATTCTCTTCGAATATTATTCTTGATTCCCTTCTGACTTTTACTACTTCAAATCCTCTTCGACCTTTCATCATTTCCGATAATCCTCATTCAGCCAGACCAACTCTTTTAAATACCCGGGCTTTGACCTTCCCTTATACCCTTAGATCATCTGTCTCGAAGTTAGGTCCATAGCTACTATCTTACCCATATCGGAGTCTAACATATCCTCGAGGATAACTACTCTTGACAACCTTGACGATTCAATCCCGACCTTGAGATATTTATCCTTATGGTCTCTCTCAACACGAATCCTTTCCCATCTTCCGTTCATGTTATCCGTTCATTCTCCTTGACCCTCTTAAGGTTATATTCGATATCTGGCCCCACATTTCTTGAATCGAAGATAGAATGCTCTAGATGAATCTTGAAGTTTGATGTAAATCCTTCAATGATCATCCTTTTCGGTTTCGTCTCTACTTAAATTTCCTTCCGAATTACCATTGGAATAACCGATGACTTAATAATATTGTCTTTGTTGAACCCCCCCCCCCCCCCCTTTTTTTTACTCCATTGAATTAATCTTGATTGACATCATCCCATTATATGCTAACTTGATTCGACTTTCTCTTGTCAATTCTGACTTAGGAGTTCACAGAAGCTCTCTTATAATTCCATCCCCTCGAAATCGGAATTCCATACATAGAAATGTTCAACGAACCATCTCCTTTATACCTCGTGAAAATCTTCACCTGAATTTAGCAACTTAGCTTCTCTCTTAACAGCTTAACCATTAAAGCCGTCTTATTCATTTCCAATCACCGCCATTAGGACTTCCAGATCTTCCTTAATTTGTATCCCCGTTGTTCCTACTAACATATTTCTTTAACCATAACCTTAAGTTTAAAATTTGCATCTTGGTCGTGCTTTCCCCCTTAAATTTCTGCTGTTACGGTTAAACTCTATCGGTCCTTCTTTCGTCGAAATTCTTGATGAGCAATTTTCATTAGGGAGGGTTTTAATCAAAATGGCAACCCAAAGGTTTTGCCTTTCAACTTCCCTTCCAATTCTCTTGATGTCCGAATCCCCTTTCCTACTCTTGTCCAATCCGAAGACCCCGAAGCCAACTCTAGTCTCGCTTCTCTTTCTGAATTCCCGTTTCCATCAACCTATCCCTTACTTGAAATTCTTTATTTCCCCCAAAGTTATTTTCACTGAATTCGAACGTGGCTCGGTTAAAGTGATGCTTGATAGATGAGGTGAAAGGTGAATGAGCTTCCTATCAAATAAACACTAAAATGCATGTCGGTTAAGATGACGATGCACGTGGCACATTTGCAACGATTTCATATGTAACACAATAAAGCAATGAAATCAAATAAAGTTGCACGCACAAGTATAAGTAAAGAAAATTTAAATAATTTGATGAAAAGTATGATTCACGTGCTATGAATGTCTTGAACATGTCACCAAGATGGCAAGCTATTAGCTGGGTAGCGTGTCCTCGTTTCTCTAATCACAACTTACTTTGACTTGCTGATTATTCCTTGCCTTTCCTACGGTCCTCAAGATTTCCAAGAATCCTTGTGCATCAACTTGTATCTTCAAAGGTCTGGGATTGCAATTTCTTGATCCCTAATTCTTCTACGTCCACGAGGTTAGCATCCAAACTTCTCCTCGAAAATCGACCCCTAATTCTAGTCATCACCTTGATCAAGATTCCCGTGCTTATCCTTTATGAGTTTAGATTGGGGAAATTGAACTTGTTTTCCAATTTCTTACACTTGAGCACATGATCTCCTCCAACCAATCTTCGCTTTTCTTTATTGTTTCCATTTGTTGCTCCATATCTTCCGCGAACACGCATTTAGTACGTTACTTGAATCTTTCCAATCTCTTCCCGCTTTTCCATCTTAGTTGAATTCCAGAGCTCCCGGACTCACTTCTTCCCCGATCTTGACCTTTGCAACCTCTTTTCTAGCCATTAGGTTTATTTAGAAATCCCTCTTTGACGACTCTTGATGCTTAATTCCTATCGGACCCATTTTACCTTGATTCCTCTTAATTATTGATACCTCTTCAATGATCCGAACCCGGAACCAAAATACCTTCAAGGTTTGTTCACTTCATTCCTTAGGTTGAACGATCCCGTTGAATCCAATTAAAGAACCCTATGTAGTAGATCCGTATAAATCGATCTTCTGATTCACAACATTCCACGATCAAACATTATTTCATCAAGGGTCCCTCTACCATTGCATCTCCAATGTGGAACCTCCCATTCCGGCTCCTAATACTTGAACTCTAGCTCCATCTAGGAAGCCTCACATCTCGAATTCTCTCCATTCTTCCCTGGTGCATCCTTCCTATCTTCCATGTCTCAGAAAGAGCTTGAAATCGATCGTTTTTATCGTAGAACTTAGCCGTAGTTTGATATTATCTTCATAACCTATAAATCATAACTCATTTCAAAGGTATATGCATGCGATTAGTGCATGCCCATGGCACATATTCAACACGAAAAACACGAATCCAATATAAAATGCAACAAGTAATTCGACAAGATTCAAAAGGAAAGACAATTTCATGTTCCAAATTGATGCAATGCACATATTATCATGTAGTTCCTAAGCCGTACGACCTAGACTGACTCAATCACGACACGAGAACACCGGTTTTGCGACCGGGCTTCGGTACCACTTAAGGATGTATCATCCCAACCGGAAAGGCGCCACATCCCCCGCACTATGAGCCCGATCCACCCATGAAATGGAAAATCCATACATGAATCCAGCTCACAACGAATGGGGACTCACTCACTCATAAGGCTAGGCTGGAACTAGACTAATGCAACCAAATCATAAAAGAACAAAGATAAATGTTAAAGGCGGAAGCATAACATACAATCTAGTATCAATTCAAGCAAAATAACGGGTTCAACTAGCATAAAGACCCAAACTTTTAATTGCGTGATCATAATCATAGTCATAACATTTGTCCATTCTTGAAAATTCAATCAAATTAAAAAATTCATATGAAGTGACCCAAACTTAACTAATAGACTTGACAGACTCGACTCCCCACCTAGCACTCCAAACTTGCAAAGAAACTGAAAACAAACCGGGTTCAGTCTTTAAGAGACTGGTGGGTATAAAACAGGGCATAAATATTATACATGACAGTATTTAAACATTCACATGCAAGTTATAATCCCAAATGAGGTTTTTAGAGCATTTCCCAACTGGGTGAAATAAAGAAATAATCAAAAGGGATTATAACAACCAATTTTCATTAGGTCGTTTGTGGCCCGGCGAGTGGGCGTGCATTATCTCCAACCAACACCTTGTGTAATTCATTAAACATTCAGTCGTTCTTTCTTTTCATGCATTACATTCTTTCGTGCACATTCATTATCATTTACACCTTCTTCCTCCAGTTGGTGGACGGGTTAGCAAGACCCGGCCTCCTCCTTCATTGACCAAAATGGGTTACATAACTCCCCAGATGCCACTCAGCATCCATTCCTCGCTAACTCCTAACGAGGTCCGGTTACGCCGTTCATTGGTTGGAACTAGTGTGAGGGATCACTGTCTGCCCATGCCTCCCCGGATAGCCACTCACATCAAGTCCCTGGGCCCCATTATGTGCATTCTTTCATTCATTCTCGCCAAAACCTTTGGTAGGGTTCATAAAATAAAGGCTTTACGTTCTAAACATTTACTCTTGAAACGATTCTATATACATATAATAATTTTTGGTCGAAATCTTTGCACATTGGAAGTATATATGGTTGTTTAACTAAATAGCAGAGAAACCCACCTGTACATGACCTCTTACCGAACAAAACCAAGAATAAAAAGGAGACTCGAAAGTGTCCTATGAACCCGACATCTCCGCCCTGGAGAAAACTGTACAAAGGACAACGTAACGTGTTCGTGAGACTCAAGACTCAAGACTTCAAATGAACCATATATGACGCACGACATGCAATAAACATGATATAAATGCATGAGAGACGATATTATGTAATGAACACGTTCATGTGCATGATTAATGAATTTAAGTCATATAAACGAGCCATTTATTCGTTCAAGGAAGCGTTCATATTCATTCAAGTTCAATCTTTACACATTTCATAGCAATTCAATCCAAGAATTCAAATAACGATCATAACACGTACTATAACACGTTTACAATTATAGAATAGACAAATCATTACATTCAAATCAAGATTGGAAATTAGATAAGAACATGAAATAGGTAACAATTTAATTTCCATAATTCACTTAAATCAAATTATACTAAATATCTAATAAAATATATATATATATATATATATATATATATATATATAACACTACAAATGCATGCAACTACACATACATAAGTCTATATATACGTGTTTATATATATATAACACTACATGCATGCAACTACACATACATAAGTCTATATATATATATATATATATACATATAAACACGTACACTCACAACATAAAACCCATGCATGCATAATTATATTACATGAACACATACCTTGCATGAAATAGAACACTAATACCAAGCAAAATCTCAACCTAGCTACTGCACTAAGGGTACACGGCCGGGCAGTTTCATGTACAAAATCTCCCCGCCCGGGAGATGCATTACGGACGCAACAATGAGCAGCAAACAAGCATCATCCCCTGTTCTAAATGCAAGAATTAACAGCAGTAGGTAGCAGCAACATAAGGCAAGAAATTAGCAGCAAAATGGTACCAAAAGCTCCCATAAAAATATTAAAAACTGACAGCAACAAGGCAAGGAAAAACGCAGCAGCTGACAGCAGCAGTTCAGGCCGAAAACAGGGCAAAAAGAATGCAAAAACAGAGCAGAAGCTCATGCACCACAAGACCAACCGACAAGCAACAAAAAGATGAAAATAAGGTAGCAAACGACGACAAATAAGGTCCCAAAACACAACAGCAGCAGTTCAGTACAAGAGGAAGAGAAAAGATGATCATTTCTTCCATTTTCTCAAAGTGCCATTAATGGAATCTCATTAAATCTTCAACTACCACATAATCAATGATCATAAATGAAAATAGAGAGTTAAAACAACCATTTTCATGCTTTAAATCAACCAAAAGCATCAAGGAATGCATGAGATCAAATTTTTTGCTCCCAACGTACTATTCAATCATCTTCTCCACATAACTTAAAATTTTTTGCTCAAAATTGGGGATGCATAGCTTAAAATGACACATATTGAATGTATATCACAACCTTAAACTCACCTTGTGGATGAGATGGAAGATGGAAGAGATTTGAGCTTGAATCTCCAAGGTGCACAAGGGTTACGGGATTTTCTGGAGAGCAGGGGAGGTTTAGCTGATTTCTCTAAGTGAGGAGGGTTAACTCAGTTTGGGATGATTAAGGCAAGTTATAGGGTTGAGTTAGGGTTCCAAAGAATCAAACCATGGTTAATTTGGTCAAGGTTTGAGAAATTTATGGCCATTTTATTGAGTTGTGGCAGTTTTTGACGAACGTAGCACTTTTCGGTTGAATTTCGGAGGTTCAAATAACTTTGGAAAAATATAAGGCTAAGTTCATTAAACTTGAATTTTCGTTGCGAGTTCAGCAAAGTTGACGAAACTCGAATCCGAGTTTCCTAGCTCAAGATATCACATACGGAACCAAGGGTGCACTAATTGCTTATTAGCCCCCGATTTGGATTCCAAGAACAAAATAAATTCGAAACTAATGCAAATGAACCCGAAAATACGAAACGAACATATATTCATATTCATGACACGTATATCTCTGACATATTAAATTTTCACGAAATTTCGATATCAAATCATATAAGAACGAAGCACGTTTATAACACTCATGAGCAATGCATAAATAATTTCATAATATAACAAGATTTAAATTCATATTTAAAAATAACCAAAATGCATGAATTAAATATACATTAAATCAAAGTGGACGTATTACATATAATTTACATCAAAGTGCACTAATTACATATATTTAATATTAATTAACTTAGGAAATGATTAATTAACATTAACATTTAAATATGAAATGAAATATATAAAATTAAAATATATAAAACACTTATCAATAATTAATTCGTGCAAATTGATAAACACATACGTCATGCTATACGACTGAAAAACTGGGGCGTTACATTAGGCATATAATCAATTTAATAATCACGTAAAGGCATAAATAAATAACTTAATGCATACAAAACACTCTCGAAAGTTCGTACCTGTGTGGCCGAAAAACCTAGATGTTACAATAAGTATGAGTATGAGTGTGTAAGACCCAAACAAAGAGCTAGAAACAAATACGAGATACACCGACTCGAATTCCCGCCTAGCTCTTCTTACACCTACACAACACAACTGAAAACAATCCGGATTCAGTCTATAGGAGACGGGTGGGAATAAAACAAGGCATAATATATAATATCGTGGAATTTAAATACATACATGCAACTCATAATGCCGTGTGAAGTTTTAGAACATTTTCCTAAGGGGGTAAAACAAAGAAAAGCATCAACGGGATTATAATCATCATTTTCAATCATTAGGTCATTCGTGAGCCCGGCGAGAGGGCATTGTCTCCAACCTACGCCTCATGTAATCATTATAATTTCATTAAGTTATCACACACACAATTCTTTTGTGTATATTCATTCGATCGACGGGTTTGCCAGGCCCGACCGCCTCATGCATTGACTAGTGGGGTTTCATGAGTTCCCCAAAGGCACTCAAGTTCCTTTCCTCGATAATCTCCTAGCGAGTTCCGGACTCTGTAAATTGGTGGAACTAGTGGATGGGTTCACCGTCAGCCTGAGCTTCCCCAGATAGCCACGTACACTATGTCCCAGGGCCCCCATTCGTGCATTCACTCAACTCGCCAACATTAGGTAGGGATTCAAGAAGGGCTATACATTTGAAATCATTTACTCTAAAAGACTCGATATATTTATATATAATACTTTTGGTTTAAATCTTTTGCATATTGGAAGGTATATATCGGGTCAAGTAACTATTAGAAGAGAAACCCACCTTAGAAGACAAAAGAAACGACAAGAACCTCACTGCTCGTCCTCGCCTCTGACTGGACCCGAATCTATGCAAACAAGGTGAAATGAGACTCAAATGACCACATAAGACACACGACGATGTAATGAGTATGATATGAATGCATAAGAGATAATATTATGTCATGAAAACGCTCATGTGCACGATTAATGCCTTTATGGCATATAAACAAGCAATTCATTCATTCAAGGAAGCGTTCATATCCGTTCGAGCCCATAACTTTCATATTTCATATCAAATCAATCCAAGAATGTGAGAGGGTCGCGACCACGACCCATTTTCTTCATGAAATGGTAGCAGCCGCTACCACTATTTTTTTTCGAAATTTTTTTATGCAATTTAAGAGTACGTGTGCAGCCCCAAAATGAGTCACGGGTGTGACATGTTTTATGCACAATTCAGGTTACGGGCGCGACCTGAAAATTCGAGAGAAAATGTAAATAATGGCCGTGGCCTCTACCGAATTTGATATAATCGCGGTCACGGTCGCGCCCTGTACGATTCAGTAGCAAAACAGAGCAAGAAAAGGGAATGATCGACACCAAACGTCCTCCCAACCTACGCTAACGTATTCAGGTTCAAAAGAGCATCAAATCAGTTCCAAATCAACACTTAAACATGATACAAAGTGATCATACGTGAGTAAGAGATGCAAGAGATCATTTCTTCCAATTTTCTTCCAAGTTTCATTAATGGCATCTCATTTAATCTTCAAATACCAAAAAATACATGTTCACAAATGAAACAAGGGAGTGAAAGTGATTACTTTCCAGCTACAAAACAATCAAAAGCATCAAGTATTCAAAGAGATCAGGAAAATGATTCATAGCCTAAATACAAGCTCTGAATTAGGGATGCATGGTTCAAAATGATCACAAATGAATGTATATTACAATCCTATACTCACCTCTTGAATTGGTTGAAGGTTGGAAGAGATTTGAGCTCAAAATCTCTAAGGTTGACAAAGTGGCAAATGGAACTGCAGAGCTGGTACTTGGCTGAGTTTTTCTTCTTTGTCTCAGCTACGGTTTGAATTGGGGAGGTTATGGGCTGATAGTGGATTAAGTGAGGTTTCCAAAAAGTCTAACCATGGTTAATTTGGTCAAGTATGGTGGGAGTTATGACAAAAATGGTGAAGTGTGGCATTTTTACGGATGAGTCTTTTTTTGGTTGAATTTCGGGGTCAAATATGCTTAGAAAAAATATGAGGCTAGGTCCATTAAATCCGAATCGTCGATGCAAGTCCAACGAAGTTGATGGAAGTCGAATCTGAGTTCCCGAGCTCAAGATATCACATTCAAAACTAAGGGTGCGCTAGTTGCCCGAAGGCCCCCGATATGGTTCCAAAACTCGAAATAAATTCAAAACTCAAGCAATTGAATCCGAAAACATCAAACGAGCATATATACACATTCATAACATGCATATCTCCAACATATTAAATTTTCATGAAATTTCGAATTGAAATCATATTGAAATGGCACACGAACTTGTCACATAAGTGCATATAGTTCAAGAATTCATATAAATTCCATTTCAAATAATTCATATATTCAAGAATTTCAAATAATAAGAAAATTAAAACATATAATCACGTAATTATAATAATTTAAATGCGTAAATAGTGAGAACATAAATTATACCTGTACGGCTAAAATATCGAGGCGTCACAACCTCTCCCCTTAAAAGAATCCGTCCTCGGATTCACTGATTGTCCGAAAACAACTCGGGGTGGAATTCTCTCATCTTATCCTCCCTCTCCCACGTAGCTTTCTCCATTTTATCACTTCTCCACAATATTTTAACTAGTGGGATTTTCCGGTTTCTGAGTTCTTAAAATTTTCGATCCAAAATCTTAACCGGTTTCTGAACGAAGGTGAGATTAGGCTCAAGTTCCACTTCTTCAACGGGTAGGATCTCGGACTCATCCGGGTAATACTTCCGGAGTTGAGAAACATGAAATACGTTGTGAATTCTAGTCATACTCGGAAGTAGGTCCAAACGGTAGGCTGTATCCCCGATCTTCTCAAGGATCTCAAACGGGCCTAAATAACGGGGATTTAATTTCCCTCCTTTCCCAATCCTTGCGAACCCTTTTCTTGGAGAAGCCTTTAGGAAGACTCTATCTCCCACTTCGAACTCAAGACTCTTTCTTCGACGATCAGCATTGCTCTTTTGTCTATCTTGAGCTACTTCCATCCGTTGTTGAATCAATTGGACCTTATCAATTGCCTCTTGCACGGCCTTAGAGGGTTTTTCCTTTTTCTCCCCTCTTTTCACTCCTTCCTGCTTGGTCCAATTCCATTCTTCTAAGTCGAAGAACAATGGAGATCTACACTTTCTTCCATAAAGAGCTTCATAGGGTACCATTCCTATCGAGGCTTGGTAACTATTATTGTAAGCAAACTCGATCAACGACAACTGTTCATTTCACGAGCTCTGGAAGTCCAAGGCACACGCACTTAGCATATCCTCTAAATACTTGATCAACCTTTCAGATTGCTCGTCTGTCTGAGGATGAAAAGTTGTCTTGAAATGAAGCTTTGAACCCCAAATTCCTTTGTAACTCTTTCCAAAATCCAGAGGTAAACCTTGGGTCCCGATCGGATACAATACTCACCGGTACTCCATGAAGTCGAACAATCTTATCACAATATTTCTTAGCCAGTTTCGTCACTTTATCGGACATCTGGATGGCAAGGAAATGTGTTGATTTCGTCAACCAGTCCACGATCTCCTAAATTCCATCAAGACCACCTTTCACTCTTGGAAGACCCGAAACAAAATCTATTGCCACTTGTTGCCATTTCCATTCCGGGATAGGTAACGGTTGAAGTAGCCCTGATGACTTCTGGTGCTCGGCTTTTACTAACTGACAAGTCATGCAGTGTTTCGCGTAATTGATTACATTCCTCTTAAGTCCATTCCACCAATAAAACTGCTTTAAATCCTTATACATCTTGTTTCCTCTAGGATGTATCGAATAAGCTGACCGGTGTGCTTCTTCAAGTATAACCTGTTTCAGTTCTTCCGGTACAACTACTCTAGTCTTAAACCTTAGAAGCCCGGTGTCATCAAATCCACACGGACACTCTGGATCAACTCTAGCTTTCTCAGCTAATCTCTGAACCTCGGGATCCACTATCTGTACCTCAAACAACCTTTGTCGCAGATCCAGTTGAATCGTTATATTAGAGACTCGAGCCTCCAACTTAATCGGCTCTAACTCATCTCCAACACTCACCTCTACATTAGACACGCTAGTTTTCCTACTAAGCGCATCCGCAACCACGTTGGGTTTGTCGGGATGGTATTTAATTATGTAATCATAGTCCTCGAGAAATTCCATCCAACGCCTATGTCTCATATTTAGCTCTAACAGGTACTTGAGAATCTTGTGGTCGGAAAAGATCTCAAACGAAATTCCATAGAGATAGTGCCTCCATTTTCCCAAATCAAATACCATTGCTGCGAGTTCGAGATCATGCATAGGATAGTTCTTTTCGTGCTCCTTCAACTTTCTATAGGCGTAGACGATCACTTTCCCATTCTGCATTAATACACAACCCAAACCTTCCTTCGAGGCGTCCGTAAAAACCGTATACCCTTTGTTACCTTCGGGAAGTGCTAACAAAGGTACGGTGGTTAACTTCTCCTTCAGTAATTGAAAGCTTGCCTCACAAGCCAAATCCCACTCAAATTTAGCCTCTTTCTTAGTCAATCGGGTTAAAGGAGCAGCAATCTTCGAGAAGTCCTGAACGAATCTCCGGTAATAACCAGCCAAACCCAAGAAACTTCTTACCTCTGAGGCATTCTTCGGAGTTTGCCACTGTAAGACCGTCTCAATTTTTGAATGATCTACTTCCAAACCATTACTTGAAAAGATGTGGCCTAGAAAAGCAACCCGGTCAATCCAAAACTCACACTTACTAAACTTCGCATACAACCGGTGCTCTCTCAACGTATCTAATACCAATCTGAGATGAGGGGCATGATCTTCAACTGTCCGTGAATACACAAGAATGTCGTCGATAAAGATCACCACAAACTTATCGAGATAGGGACAGAAAATTCTATGCGTCATATCCATAAATGCTGCAGGAGCATTAGTTAACCCAAAAGGCATCACTATAAACTTATAATGTCCGTACCGGGTGTTGAATCCCGTCTTGGGAATATCTTCTTCCCGGATTTTCAAATGATTGTACCCTTGTCTTAAATCCAGTTTTGAGTACACCCCTGAACCTTGTAACATATCGAACAAATCCTCAATGTGGGGTAGTGGGTACTTATTCTTTACGGTCATCCGATTCAGTTCTCTATAGTCTATGCACATTCTCAACGTCCTATCCTTCTTCTTATAAAAAGAACCGGAGCACCCCAAACAGATGAACTCGGTCGAATACATCCAATTTTAAGTAATTCTTCAAGCTGGGTCTTCAATTCTTCCAATTCTGCCGGAGCCATTCGGTAAGGAGTCTTGGAATACGTTTCTGATCCCGGATATAGATCAATTACAAATTCAATCTCCCGGTCTGGCGGTAGAGAACCAAATTCTCCAAAAATACACCGGGATATTACTTCACCACAGTTGTCTCCTCAAACCGTGATTGATCCTTCGGTTTATTAATAAGATAGGCAATAAATCCCGTGGCTCCATCCCTTACTAACTTGTGGGCTTATGTGAACGACAACAAAGGTATCGTCTTCGACCCGATTCCCACCATAATTTCTTCACCCAACTTTATCTTCTTTGCAAAACAATCAACTGTCGCCCGGTGCTTGAACAACCAATCTATTCCCAAAATTACCCCATATTTCTTCATCGGCATCATAATAAAATCGGCGGAGTAATCTTTGCCTTCCAAAATAACTGAACATCCCCGTACCACCAGGATCAAAAAGTGAATGTATGTTCATGTTATCTATGCAAACGGTACCTTCCACGAGGGCAGTAGGGACGGCCTCCACATTCTGCTCCTCGCCCTCGAGGGCATAAGCTCGTGCCTGAATTAGGGGTCTCTGAACTCCAGATTGATAGCCTGGATTCTTATCGGGGCAAGTATTTCCCATGTGAGTTCTCTTGCCACAAATGAGACATAGCCCCAATCTTTTTCAGCAAGTGTTGTAAGCGTGGGTCGGTCCACCACAATAAGTACATGGTGGTATCTCCCGTCGATCCCCTTTTTGAGCCGGTGGTGCTGGTGGTTTGAAAGCGGGTCCGGATGTGCGGGGCTTCTTGTTCGGCCCTTGCTTGGGAGAGTGGAATAAGTAATCGGTTTCTTACCCGGATTGAATCCCGATCCCAAGCCCTATCCAAAACGATAAGTATTCCTCCGGATTATGACTCCATCCTCAACTTTCAATGTCTTTGATGTTGCTTTCACCCACGTGCTCGTGTTAATGGCCTCAATAGCCGTTTGAATATCCGGCCTCAATCCCTGAACAAATTACATTGCCTTGTGTGCATCATCATTTCCAATATTCGAAGCATAGCGAACCAATCTATCAAACTCTGAGATATATTCCGAGACAGTCTGATTCCCTTGCTTCAATTCCATGAATTCCTTTAGTCTTCGAGTTCTTGTAGAAGAGAGAATGAATTTTCTTTTGAATTCCCGAACAAATACATCCCAATGAACCTCATCTCCGGTGGCATCTAATTGGATCTTGTTTGTTTTCCACCAAGAATAAGCTTGTCCTTGTAATAAACCAATAGTGCACCTCGCCTTTTCTTGAGAACCGCAAGGAATAAGCTCTCAAGTCTGCTCTATCTCCTTAAGCCATTGCTCAGCTTGTTTATTATTCCAGAATAGAATTTAGGAGGATTCTTATTCCTGAATTCCCTATATACTACTGTAATTCCCCCTTCTTGAATAGGTACAGGTGCCGGTGCAGGTGGTGCCGGTGGAACATAATCCCGAAGCCTCTGATCAATAATATTTATGACCGAATTAACAAAAGCCTCAGCTTGTGGTTGTTGTGGTGGTGATTGTTGTTGAGAAGAAGGTGTAACAACCCAAAACAGGGCTTGGATGAAAACGGTAAACTAAGGGCATTCGTAAGGCGTTTATAGACCGTGATCCAACTTTATAAACCTTCATGCATTGCATTCTTACATGAACTTTGTGCTCATATGTGATCTGACATGTTTTAAGGGGGAATTCTTGACCTTTGATATAGTTTACTATTCATTTCCCAAGCCTATATTACCCAATGCTTTAATGGAACCCTATAGGTTCGTATCACATGTTTTCCTATCCTTTGAACTTGTTTTCCAAGCTCCGGAAACCTTCCTTGAACCATAAGGGCATTTTGGGAACTTACCGACCAAAGTTACTATTCATCTAAAAATGAGCTTTTGATTCTGATATCTTTCCTACCCAAGTTTACAGTCAAATCAATCCTTGAGTCGAAACGAGTCTATTGAAATCATTCTTGACTTGAAAATCTATTCCGAACTTCGTTTTATTGAAAATGTTTACGAAAACCCTAATTCACTATTCCTTCTACGAACGGTTTTCATTCGGAAAATGTTTTCTCTTAGGATTTGCACTACTTGAGCTATTTCAAGATTTTTGAAATGTTTTACAACTCTTGATTCAAACCGTAGCTCAAAATTTTGAAGCGTACGCTTGTACGTAAGAATTCACTATTCATTCTCCGTTTTCAACTTTCTATCGGTAAAACGTTTTACAGTCGATATTGGATTCAAAACGCTTCTCGATTTATTTCTTGAATTTTGGAAACAATCCGGACTCAAAAATCATTCTCGAAAGTTGTTTTTCACTCGTGTTGAGTTTCGGGCTCAAAACTTTTATTCACTAAAACTAATGTATCTTTTAAACGGTAAATCCGATTTCGACGTATGAATATGCGTTTCGAAGCTAATTTTTGCCCGGATGGAATGGTTATACTTCCAGACACTCACCTTCACGTTTTGGAGCTGAAATTACCGAAATACCCCCAGTAGTCCCATTTTAGCTTCAAGAACAAAGTTAGCTTCCAAGAGAAGTTTTACCATTTTGCTCTCCTACCCTTCCTTACATTTTATTTCCAAGGTGAGGGGCTTCCCAACACCTATAAATACCCCCCTCATGCCATTTGATTCCTTGCTCATATGTTGTGTTAACAACTCCCTTTCTTTCTCCCTCTCTCCCCCTCTTGCCATGAGGTTTTCCCCCTTGCTAGGTTAGATGTTGTTTTATTTTATGTTATGTTTTAGTTTAGTTTATGTTTTTATGTTATGGTATGTTTATATTATATTTAGGTTGGGTCTTAGGGTCTTCCCTAAGCCATATAGGATTTTATTTTATGCATTTATTATATAGTATTTATGATATGTTTGTTAGTAGTGAATTATGATTTAATTATTTAGTATATGCTATGAAATGTTATGAATTGCTTTAGTATATGGTATGATCATGTTATGGAGCTATTATATGATGATAATTGATGCATGATTATGATATTTGAATTATGTTCAAGCATGTTATGCAATGGAATAGTAACTTATGATCAATTATATCATAACTTGTTACATGTTACTATATGGTCTCAATTGATGAATGCTACATGATTAATGGTCTTGATGTGCTATGACTTATGTCTATGATATGTTATTACATTGTTACAATGTTACATGAATCATATGTTATGACTTGAGCTTATGATATGATATGGATTAATGGAATAATACTTGATCATATGTTATACACTTTGATAGTGTCACATGTTATAACCTAAGATAGAATAGTGTTTCATAACTTGATGTTATGCTTTAATTAGACCTCTTAACCATAGGTTATGCCTTTAACCTAGATCACACTTGCTTATAATAACATGAACTTGAAACTATAGGTTATAATCGAGATCATAATTGAATTAGGGTGTGTGTGTGCATGCCGTGTGTGTGTGAGTGTGTGAGTGTGTGTGCATGAGTGTGTGGGTTTGACCCGACCCTTTGACCCGACAAGTGAATAGTAACATGTGAATAGTAATCCGTGAATAGTAATCTGGAGTAGTAACTGTGAATAGTACTTTTGAATAGTAAAAGTGAATTAAAACTTGTGCTTTCTTAATAGACATCTGCACTTAGGGTTTTCAAATCCGGGGTCTAAAATATCTTTTCAAAATGTGTTTTCTTTGGAGGACTTGTTTCATAACCTAAGGTTTTGCGATAGGATTCATAATTTGATTAATTCCTAATCGGTTATACTTAGATCATAGTCCCACATTAATGATAACTCACTTTAAGGATTCCTTTGTGTGTTATCCTTCTCTAATACCTTAAATGGTATTACTCTCTTGTCATTACATGTTCTGTACTTGTTTTATATGTTTATGTGCATCATGATAGAAGTGTGTCTTAGCTCACCTTAGTACACACTTACAGGAGTTAAGGTTGAGCACTGGAATCCCCAGGGCACTGCATAATCTATCCTACCTACTATTACTAATAGGTGAGGTTATAAATGTTTTCAACTTGAACCATGAATACTTAAAGATTCAATTTTTTTGAAACTCAAAGCCTAGTGCTTTACCATTCTTGTTTTGAAACACCCTTTATAAGGGACAACTCTTCAAAGAACCCAATCCTATTTGGTATTCATTGATCAAAGGCATATGTTTCCAAAGTAATACTTCAATGGTTAAATGTTTTCAAAGTAATGCATCAATGGCACATGTTTTCAAAGTATTGCACCAATGGTTCAATGTTTTCAAAAGTAATCCATCAATGGTTCAATATTTTCAAAGTAATGCATCAATGGTTCATGTTTTCAAAGTATTGCATCAATGGTTCAATGGTTCAATGGTTCAATGCATATGTTCATTGGTTCATACATTCGGATTTATTCTGGATGTCATCAATGGTGCAAGCAATCAACGGTTAATGGTATGGGCCCGGCGGTTATGTGTAGAGGTGATGCTCGGCAGGTGAGCGCCAACGACATCACTAATACCGGCTGCCACACTAGGCGATTGATACCGACTTTAATCAGGAGGTTTGGTTATGTCAGGACAATTGTCGGGAATGGACCGAAATCTATTCCCAAATCAATGGTTAATGGTCACCTAGGGGTCGCTCCCCGAAGTGAAACTTGGTGGAGGATGGTGCATGTGTGTATGTGTTAGGGTGTTGTTGATCTCGGTCCGACACCCTATTAATGGTCATGTTTTCTGGAGTAAGGATGGAGAAGCCTAGCTTGCGGGCATCAATGTTTTCATAAAGTTGGTTCATATCTTGCAAAGTTGTTCCCTACCCTTATCCCGTTTTATGAAAATCATATGAACCAAATCATAGCATATGTGTGCGCGTGTGACAACATTCATGAAAGTGTTTTGAAAACTCTCATTTCTTATAGCATTGCATCAAAGGGTTTTATCACTTGAACTTATTCTTAAGTTCTTCATTAAAGCTTTGCATTAAAGGTTTTACCTTATGAACTTTACTTCAAACGTTTATTTCAAGTACTTTCTTTTAAAGATATCCCTCACTTAGTCACTTTGACTAATACCTCTACCTGTTTTCTGGCCTCATGGTTTCAGGTCTTGCAGCCGCAGTCTAGAGGTATCTTGAAGCTCTAGAGTGTTCATTTTGTTGAGTCAGGACTTTACTTTATTAATCTATTTTGTGTCCTGCATATGTTATATGGCTGCATTGATACTTTACCTTATGGTTTTGTAATAATCCTTCTGCTACTCGGATACTGCTATAATTGCTATCTTATGCTCCCGTGACAATGTTCAATTGATATAGTAATGTTAATAGTCTCTTCTGCTTAACGATCAGTACTTGCTTGTTTATATGCCATCACGCACATGTTTTGAAAAGTTTTAAAATACTCTGATTTTCCGCTGCATAAGCCACATAGTTAAACACTGTTATTGTTAATCGTTAATGGACATGCCGTTCGCTGGGGTATTTCCTGAGTGATGGCTCACACCATTACTTGAGGGGTGCTTCAGTGCGGGGGTTGGGCCGCCGCTCTCTACCAGCAAAGGGGGGGCGCTACAGAAGGAGAACGATCACGGCGACGGCGGCGTTCTGGAGATTGATCCCGGTATCTTCTCGGAGGCCTCCTACAAGATAAAATATTGAAATGCGTGCTATGTTTTAGTTCATGCATGACTATGCAAAATAATTTAATAAAATGCAAGAGGTAGGCACATAAGCACGTAAGAAATATACAAGAATCACATTGACAAGTAATTCCTAATGCCGTACGACTTAGACAGACTCAACACGACACGAGAGCTTAGGTTTTGCAACCTGAGGCTCTGATACCACTTAAGGATGTAACACCCGAGCGCGAGGTACCACATCCCCCACACCGAAACCCGATCCGTGTATGAAATGGATAATCCATACACGAGCTAAATCACGGCGAACGGAGACACCACACACACGCTATGCTAGGTAGGACTAAGCCTTAAACCACTCAATAACAAAAGTACTAAAACAGAGCAAAGCAAGAGCGGAAGCTAAACAAGCTTATAATATATATACAATGAGCATTCAAGCTCAAAAAATAAAACATTTACAATATTAACATGCCATCATGGCTCAAACATGTATGCCCAAGTCATAAGTTAAATATAAGAGTCATAAGTATGAGTATGAGTGTGTAAGACCTAAACTAAAGAGCTTGAAACAAATGCGAGACACACCGACTCGAATTCCCACCTATCTCCTCTTACACCTACACAACACAATTGAAAACAATCCGGGTTCAATTTATAGGAGACTGGGGGTATAAAACAAGGCATATTATATAATATCGCGGAATTTAAACACAAACATGCAAGTCATAATCTCGTGTGAAGTGTTAGAACATTTTCCCAAGGGGCTAAAACAAAGAAAAGCATCAACGGGATTATAACTATCATTTTCAATCATTAGGTCATTCGTGAGCCCGGCTAGAGGCCATTGTCTCCAACCTACATCTCACGTAATCATTAGAATTTCATTAAGTTTTCACACACACAATTCTTTCGTGCACATTCATTCGATCCTTCACAATAGTTCATATACACCATTTTCCTCCGAGCGGTGGACGGGTTTGCAAGGCCCAACCACCTCATGCATTGACTAGTGGGGTTTCATGAGTTCCCCAAAGGCGCTCAGCTTCTTTTCCTCGCTAGTCTCCTAGCGAGTTCCGGACTCTATAAATTGGTAGAACTAGTGTATGGGTTCACCGTCAGTCCGGGCTTTCCCGGATAGCCACGTACACTAACTCCCAGGGCCCCCATTTGTGCATTCATTCAACTCGCCAAACATTCGGTAGGGATTCAAGAAGGGCTATACATTTGAAATCATTTACTCTAAAAGACTCGATATATTTATATATAATACTTTTGGTTTAAATCTTTTGCATATTGGAAGGTATATATCGGGTCAAGTAACTATTAGAAGAGAAACCCACCTTAGAAGACAAAAGAAACAACAAGAACCTCACTGCTCGTCCTCGCCTCCGACTGGACCCGAATCTGTGCAAATAAGGTGAAGTGAGACTCAAATGACCACATAAGATGCAAGCGGTGTAATGAGTATGATGTGAATGCATAAGAGATGATATTATGACATGAAAACATTCATGTGCACGATTAATGCCTTTAAGGCATATAAACAAGCAATTCATTCATTCAAGGAAGCTTTCGTATCAATTCAAGCTCATTACTTTCACATTTCATATCAAATCAATCCAAGAATTTCATATAATGATCATAACACGTACTATGACATGTATATAATTCATATAAATTATAAGGGAGAAGATAAGTAAGCAATTAGGGTTCATAATGGTAGCAAAGAACCATGCATGCACGTACTTGGAGCACTGAAGTCACGTTATGGCATAACTCGTAAAATATTCAACCAAAAATCATGAAACTTAACAACACATACGATAACACATTATATGACATGTTAATGTAGTGTATGAACCGAAAACGAGCTAAGAAAACCATGCAAAATGTGATAAAATTTTGAAATTCCATGCAGAATTTGAGAGGGTTGCGGCCGCGACCCATTTTCTTCATGAAATGGTAGCGGCCGCTACCTCTATTTTTTTCCTAAATTTTTCATGCAATTCAAGAGTACATGAGCAGCCCCAAAATGATTCACAGGCACGACATGTTTTATGAACAATTCAGGTCGCGGGCGCGACCTGAAAATTCGAGAGAAAATGCAAATAATGGTCGCGGCCTCTACCGAATTTGATCTAATCGCGGTCACGGCCGCGACCTACACCATTTAGCAGCAAAATAGAGCAAGAACAGGGTATGATCGACACCAAACATCCTCCCAACTTATGCTACCATATTCAGGTTCAAAAGAGCATCAAATCAGTTCCAAATCAACACTTACACATGCTACAAAGTGACCATACTTGAGTAAGAGATGCAAGAGATCATTTCATCCAATTTTCTTCCAAGTTTCATTAATGGCATCTCATTTGATCTTCAACTACCACAAAATACATGTTCATAAATGAAATAAGGGAGTTAAAGTGATCACTTTCAGGCTATAAAACAATCAAAAACATCAAGTATTCAAAGAGATCAAGAAAATGATTCATAACCTAACTATTCATCTATGGCATCAAAACTCCATGAATACAAGCTCAAAATTAGGGATGCATGGTTCAAAATGATCACAAATGAATGTATATTACAATCCTATACTCACCTCTTGAATTGGTTGATGGTTGGAAGAGATTTGAGCTCAAAATCTCCAAGGTTGGCAAAGTGACGAAATGGAACTGGAGAGCTGGTACTTGGTTGAGTTTGTCTTCTATGTCTCAGATACGGTTCAAATTAGAGAGGTTAGGGTCTGATAGTGGGTTAAGTTAGGCTTACAAAAAGTCCAACCATGGTTAATTTGGTCAAGTATGGTGGGAGTTATGGCAAAAATGGTGAAGTGTGGCATTTTTACGGACGAGTCTCTTTTCGGTTGAATTTCGGGGTTCAAATAGTCTTCGAAAAATATGAGGCTAGGTTCATTAAACCCGAGTCATTAATACGAGTCCAACGGAGTTGACGACACTCAAATCCGAGCTCAAGATATCACATTTGAAACCAAGGGTGCCCTAGTTGCCCGTTATCCCCCGATTTGGTTCCAAAACTCGAAATAATTTCAAAACTCAAGAAATTGAATCCGAAAACGCAAAACGAGTATATATACATGTTCATAAGATGCATATCTCTAACATATTAAATTTTCACAAAATTTCGAATTCAAATCATATAGAAACGGCACACGAAGTTGTTACATAAGTGCATATAGTTCAAGAATTCATATAACTTCCATTTCAAATAATGCATATATTCAAGAATTTCAAATAATAAGAAAAGTAAAACATATAATCACGTAATTATAATAATTTAAACATGCAAATATTGAGCACATAAAATATACCTGTACGGCCGAAGTATCGGGGCGTCACACCTCGGCCCTGCCCTCACCCCCTTCCAGGGGTGCTTGAACTATCACCACGGCCGCCTCCATAACCGTATCCTCGGCCGCTATTACTGCTGCTGTTGTTGCTGCTGTTGAGGGGACCCTTGATTCCCCCGAGCACCCAAAAGTGCAGCCACATTAGCCATACCTCTTCTTGCCATCAGAATGTTCACACCTGCCAAAGGAAAGTGCAAAGATCAGTTCCCTTCTCAAAAAGATCCAGGGTCAAAGTTAGCGTTCCTATCTAAAAAGTTAGAATCCTAGATCCTGACTCTCTCTCTCTCCAAATTCCGAGTGGGGGGTTAGCAACTATCACAAGAGGGGTCACAAGCCCACAGAGGAATAATAACTCCTCATCATCCATCGAATCTTTAACACGGATGAGCCAACCCTCATTCTTCATCGCGAGGGCCAAATCTTGAGCCCATTTTATGGGAAATATAGGCTCCAAACTGGACTTTACAAGGGGCCCTTCTCCATGAATGACCAACGCTCGAGGGACTCCAAAATCTTCACCCTCAGTAGCCCTCAAGAAGAAAAACTTCTCCTTCCATTCAGTGTCTTATGAAGTCGAGGGGGAATCAATCAACTTGAGATTTGATTTTGCTTGAACATAATAAAACCTAGGCCTCGAAGACGAGCGGGGTGAACGGGCCTCTTAGAATAAACTATTGAAATTGTGGATTGGAGGCTCATGTCCAGTACACTTCATCAGAATGATAAAGGCATTGATGAGGGCTATTATGTTATGGAGGATTTATGAAGGGCTCAAATTGAGATAGTTGAGAATACTCACCATAGGAATTGGAATTGGGAACCTTAACCCCATTGCGGCTATGGTGTCTTTGTAAACAGTCATTTCTTCGAAAGGAGGATTATTGGCTCTCTCGTGCTCCTCCGGTATTCTAAAAGTAAATCCCTCATCTAAATGCCTCAGGGCTCTTAGTGTGACCAAATCCCCCATGTTCGCGGTGCTTTTAATCTCATCAGGGGTCCTATCAGTGGCTTGCATGCCAGAGCTCTCTCCCTCCGCTGAGTTTTTGGATTTCTTACTCCTTTTCTGGCATTTTGCGCTGGTTTCTCTGAAGGCCCGGCGGCCACCTCCTCCTGGGTTGAGCCTGGGATGGCTACGGTTACAGTACGATGGTGCAGGTTAGTGGAACCCTCCACCAAAGGAAGAGCATCTCCTTGACTGTAGCACCCAGAATGCAATGTACCCACATCCCCCTCACTATAGTTCAATCCACATATGGAATGGACGACCCATACATGAATCAAGCCTATAGTGAACGGGAGACAATAAAGAAAAGACTCTCTAGCTAGGCGGGACTAACCCTCAAATAATTTTCCAACACGCATAAACAATAAAACGGAAGCATAATTTACATTCACTTCATAACATAATCCTTCCTATCATTTACATAAATACAATCTCCCAAAATTATCAAAATAAGTTATAAAATTTACATATGCATCTGTAAAATACAAGAAAATGAGAAAGACAAGTGCTAGACCCAAAACGAAAGACTCAATCCCGCCTAGCACGAACCCTGCAAACCTGAAAATGTGAGGTGTTAGTCTATGAAAGACTGAGTGAGGGGTTTATAAATAAATATTACGCACGTATCAGGCAAGTTATAGCCTCAGGTAAGGTTTTATTAGAGGAATAATATAAATTTAAGAATAGGATTAGCTCTCTCCCGAGATTACAACTAAATCAATTTGAACATTTCAATCATTATCAATTCAATCGGTGGCCCGACGAGTGAGGGCAATTCTCCAACCTTTACACCAACAGTGAACAATTAATATTTAGGTTTCAATTCAATGGCTATTATGCAAGTTGTTACAGTGCACAATTAGCAGTTTCATGAACCCTTTTTCCTCCGGTTGATGGTGGGATTGCAAGGCCCCACCACCCAATCTCATTAGGCATAGGGTTCATGAGTCCCTATGCCCGGAACTCCTTCCTCCACTAATCTCCTAGTGGATTCAGGGGTCATCCCAAAATTAGTGAGGATAGTGCAAGAGTTACCCTTCAACCATTTCTTTCCCAGTTGACTCAATACACTGCCCTCGGGTCAAAAGTGAACATGCTTTACTGGCCAAAACACGATCAATGAATCAATCAATCAATCCATTCATGAAATCCTTTGACAATCATAAGGCTTGAAAGCTATAGATATATAGATACATTTTCGCCGAAAACATCAAGTAGGGTTATAGGGTTCTATATATCTAGAAATTAAACCTCACCTGTGTCGACAATTAATAAAGGTACGGCTAAAGAGCTTGCTCCTCGTCAATGGGAAGACAATCTGTGCAAGAAGGACAAGTGTTTGTGAGACACGACTCGTATGAACCATTTAAGACGCACGGCAAAGTCATGGATTAATATATCGTGCAATACCAATCAAAGAATATCAATTAGGAGCATAATTATCAATAAAACAAGTATATATATCATATAAGTCACATACGGGAGCCAAGGAAGTGAAAGGAATGCAATAAGAGAGGTTTTGGCAAAGTTTGGCAAAAGTCGACAATTTTCAGAAATGCGCATGCTGAGGGAAAACTGGAATATCTTAAATTCTAGAAGTGGGAATTAAGTTTTGTTTATGAGATATGAAACTAGACAATTAGACCTTTCCGAGGATATATGGCTCGTTTTCTAGTTCAAAGCGAGGAGAAAATGGCGTAAGCTTAAAGTTGAATGAATGCAGATTTCCGATGAAGTGGCGACATAAAAAAGAATTGATTATATCTCACAAATGAAAAAAGATAATGAGATGATTCCAATTGGAGTTTGTTCTAGACTTCAGGATATTTCCAACGGTTCAAAAATCAGGTCAATCGGAGGGGAAAATAGGGGATTCGAGGGAATGGCTCCCAAGCCACTTTCACACCAAACCAAGGCAAGAATTCAACTCTAAACCATCATATAACATGCTTACAACTCAAATATACCAATTAGACTTCAATTAATCCAAGGAAACATGCTTAGATCATCAAGAAATCATTAAACAAACCCCATATTTAACCATGTAATCCTACCTTCATATTAATGAAGACTTCATGCAAGTTGGCAAGCTAAATGAGCCTAAGCATGCTTCTAATCACTTATAACCAAGAAATCATATCATAATCAACAAAGCCTACTTCAATAATGAAATCAAAAATTCATAGAAAATCTCAAACTCTACCTTAAATGAAATAAATAAGAGAAGAGATGATGGTTTGAGGATGACGCTTCAAAGTATGAGATTTCCTGCAAAATCCTAGCTTGAAATGATGATAAAGTCTCTTCCTTCTTCTCTTGGTGTTTTGAACGAGATGAATGTGTGCAAGTGTGTGTAATCTTGGATAATATGAGGAATGAAATGGAAGAGATGAAGATATTATACAAAAGACTTCCACTAATTACATGACTCAACACACTTTGCCTTGAAGTCCCTCAAATCCTTGAATTTATGCACTTAAGTTTCATTTCATGGCAAAAGATCATTTAAATACATTTCATGCTATGCAATTAAGTCCATACATTTAGTAAATGATCAAATAAGGACACATAGAAGCATTTAATTACATACACAATTAATTCACGTAAATTCCACGTTAACGGTAATTCATATAAATACATGAAGATATACTGCATATAATGGTATGAGATGTATATAAAATATCACATGATACATAAATGCAAAACCGGGGCGTTACATTGACCCTCTGTGTAACGCCCAAATTTTCAGACAGACAGGTACGCTCGACACGTGTGAGTTTCGAGCGTTAGTATTTATTTTATTATTTTTTTATTCAATTTATACGTGTTATGCTAATTTATAAATTATATTTCAAACGTGATTACATGAAAATATGTTAAAACGTGTTAATTTGTGAATTATGGTACAAGTGGAATTCAATTGATACGTGGAATAATTACCGAACATGATTTAATTGCTTAATTGTCCTTAATTGATCATTTATATAAATTAAAGGACCAAATTGCATGAAAACATTATTGGACCTAATTGATTATTTGCAAACCTTTTGGTACTTGATTGCATAACTCATGAACTTGGAGGATTTAGTCACAAATATCATATTTTTCCAAAATATATTACGGTATATGCATCTCTTCCATATTCTTCATTTTCATTTTCATCAAAATATCCAAGTTTGCTTCTTATCTCCACCGAACCAAAACCATGGAGAAGGAAGGGAGGAAATTCATCATCTTCAAGCTATTTTCCAAGAAATTTAAGGAATTCAAGCTCAAGCATCCCTATTCATCATCTTATTCCATTTCTTTCATTCAAGGTATATGTATAGGTGATTTATATGAAATTTGAATTAGAGCTTGAAGCTATGATTTATGGTTCTTTCTCATTCCATAAGATTATATGTCATATATAGGATGGTATTGGATTAATTCTATGCATTTATCACTTGAAATCATGAAGATTAGAGCTTGAGTGATCATGGTATGCTTATAAGCTTGATTGATGAATTTGGCATGATTAAGCATGAACTAGGTGTTTATAATGGATTTTATTATATTACAAGCATGCATATATGTGTATTTCGTGAAATTATGCAATTAGAGATTGAGTTATAAGTGATTGGAATGGTTTGGAGGTTGGTTCGTGTTCCCCTGTTCTTCCTGCTCTGTTTCTGTATCTTCTGCGTAACGGGAATGGCCCTTCCCGTTCCCTTTGCATTTGGGGATCGGCTGTTCCCATATATTTGAATTGTGTGTATGGCGGCGAGGACGGGAATGGCCCTTCCCGTTTTGGCTCACAAGCCGAAACAACCGTTCCCATCTTCGGGGAGCAACTTCGGGGAGCTGGGAACGGCCCTTCCGATTCTGAACTAAGGGCCGAAACGGCCGTTCCCAGGCCTCTGGAGAGGCAAAAACATTCTGTATAAAAATGGAATTTTGGGGTTTGATTCCAATGATTTATTTGACCCCAAATTATTATTATATGATTGATTACATGCCAAAACATGATATTTACATGCTACATTTCTCATTGCAGGTAATATTCTTGAATTGTGGTCTCATGCACGTACATTGTCCCGTTTCTTGTCCAGTTATTCTCCAGGGCGGAGATTGTTGATCATGAGCACGTTCACGCATCTATGAGTCGTTGTGTCGCCTGTCAGGTGAGGTTTAATTGCTAGTTATATAGAACCCGTATACCCCTTATGTGATCTTTCGGCCAAAAGGTAATTATATCTACAATTTTGAATGAAATCACTTATTATTTCAAAAAAGTCATGTTCATGAAAAGCAAGCAAGCAAGCAAGCCATGTATTGTGCACGTTTTAGGAGAGTAGCATGACCGTTCACGTTGGGCCCGAGGGCAGTGGCTCGAGCCAACCGGGAAAGCAAGGGGTGTGGGATTATGGCAGGGGTGGGGTGTGGGATTATGGCAGGGGGAACTAGAACTCGCCATATCCTCAATTTCTCTGACCACCTCGTCAAGGTATTCGCCGGATATGGCGGAAGATGGAGGATGAAATATTGGAAAAGTATGGGAAGAAATGGAGAATGCCTACTGACCTAGGGTTAGTAAAATGAGAAAAAGTTAGAAGGGATTCAAGGAAATACCTAAATTCTTGAAGTCTTAGAGTTGCTTGAATACTTTGAAGAACTGATCAAGAGAAACTCTGAAAATTCTAAATGCTCAAAGGAAGTTATGCATAAAAAAGGAACAAATGGGTGAACCTGTCTCTATTTATAAGAGAGACTTGGTGGGGTTTGGGTACTAAATTCGAAAGGTGTAATCATTCCAGCCTAAATAACCACCCACTTTTGCGAACTGCCGCACACGTCCCTATTATCACGCGTCGTTTCCTGAAAAGGCGCACCCATTCTCTTAAACAGCATTTAATGCCTGCATCAAGAGCAGTCAAAGTGCAAGGACCGCATTAAATGTGGTCACAGAACAAGCCCCTCGAGGAGGTGACTTTCCCGCCAAGAATGACCTTAGGAAGTTTGAAAGAATAAAATTCTATAGGCCACATTACTGTGACTACAGAATTGGGGGGCAAAATGATAAGGTCAAAATACGCTCTAACTACATATGCGACACGTGGCCCAATCAGAGCATGACACTGCGGCACCCCAGGCTCCCCTCGAAGGCCAGCCGTTTCCCTCGAGGGACCACCCGCTTCATCTTGAAAGAAAGTCCCAGCCTCTTCGACAAGCGGATGTATACGGCTGACGACTCAACTGCAATGCGATCCTCGAGGGTACCTTGGGGTTCCCTCTTGAGGGTTAATTCATGGATGAAAAGGGCGAAGCCACTCGCCTCACATCCTTGGAACTTAAAGCTAGGTTAGGGTAGACGATGATGTACCTTATCTTTAAATTCAAGAATTGATTAATTATTATTACTTTCTCCATTTTCAGTTTCCATTGGGTCCTTTGAATGCATTCTTAACTTGTCCGATGTTTTTAAATGAAGGTAATCAATATAGGTCTGAAATAAGAAAATCATTATTTAAGTATTAGTACATCAAATCAACAGCATATTCAAATCTCAGTTTCAAAGATACTGTAACGCCCCCACCCGTACCAGAACAAGAGGAGAGCGGCGTCTCAACCCCCGCACTGAAGCACCTCTCAAGTAATGGTGTGAGCCATCACTCAAGAAATACTCCAGCGAACGGCTGTCTATCAGAACTATACATGTACAACGATGTGGCTATGCAGCGGAAAATCAGAGTATTTTAAAACTTTTCAAAACATGTGCGTGATGGCATGTAACAAGCAAGAACATATTGATCGTGTAAGAGAGACTCGGCATATCAGAACATATAACAGATTCACATAAAAGTACCGATACAGCAGAGTTCAAAATATCGGTAACAGAGTAGCAGAAAGAGTATAACGAAGATACTCAAATATTCAGAAACATATATACAGAATCATTAAGTGATGCAGCCATAAAACATATGCAGGATGCAAAAGAGGAAGTAATACTAAGTCCTGACAGAAACAAAAATGACAATCTAGAGCTTCAAGATACCTCTAGACTGCGGCTGCAAGACCTGAAACCACGAGGCAAGAAAACGGGAGAGGTATTAGTCAAAAGGACTAAGCGAGGGAATAGTTTAAAGAAAGTACTGAATTAAAGAACTTGAAGTAAAGTTCGAAACGGTTAAATGCAATGCTTTGAAGAAGAACTTGAAACAAGTTCGATTGATAAAACTCTTTGAATGCGATGCTGTAAAAGAATGCACGTTAAAAACATTTTCATGAATGCTATCACACGCGCACACATATGCAGTTGATGGTTCATAGTTCTTTCATAAAACGGGATAAGGGTAAAGTGAACTTTTCCAGATATGAACCATCCTTTATGAAACAGAATTTTGCCCGCAAGCTAGGCTCCTCCATCCTTACTCCAGAAAACATGATTTGGTTGAGCATCGGACCAGGATCAACAATAATTCCACGTATAGTAGAGTATCGGACCAAGATCAACAATAACCCCACATAAAGTAGAGCATTGGACCAAGGTCAACAACAACTCCGCACACAGTGGACTATTGGACCAAGGTCAACAACGACTCTTACCAACACACACAAACATGCACCATCCTCCACCGGTTGTCACTTCGGGTAGGTAGCCCTAGGCGACCTGTAAACATGTAATGGGAACAGATTTGCTGTCCGTTCCCAGACAGATTGTCCTGACTTAACAAACCTCCTGTTAAAAGTCGGTGTCAATTGTCTAAGTGTGGCGGCCGGTATTGGTGATGTCGTTGGCGCTCACCTCCCGAGCATCACCTCCACACATAACCGCCGGGCCCAAACTGTAAACTGTATGCTTGCATTTAAGATTAGCAGTGACCAGAGTAACACTCTAGTATGTTAACTATAACATGTGAAACTGTAACTGTAACATATGATGCTGTCTGTAAAACATATGATTCTGTCTGAAAACATGTGATTCTGTCTGTAAACATATGAAACTGTCTGTAAACTGTACTTTGAAAACATATGCCAATCATGTAACTGTCTTTGAACAAGAATGCAGAACTTTGGAAAACATGTACAGTTGATCAAGGTATACTATTAAAGTATGAATGATCCTTTCAAGAGAATGTCCCGATAAAAGGGAGTAGTTCAAAACGAGGTTTAGCTTTGAATTTCAAAACATATGATACGATAGTATAATCGTGGTTCCAGTTGGAAAACATTTATAACTTCACCCCACCTATCAGTAACAAAGGTAGGTAGACAGATTATGCGGTGCCCTGGGGATCCCAGTGCTCAACTTTAACTCCTGTAGGTGGTGTACTAGAGTGAGCTTAACAACTAAGACCCACTACTAACCAAGATGCATATGAAATGCAAGAAACAATAAACAAGGAACATGTAAAGAACATGTAACACAAGAGAGTAATACCATTTAAGGTATTCAAGAGAGGTAACACACAAAGGAAAACATCAAAGTGAGTTACTCTTAACGTTAGACTATAATCTTACTATAACCGAGTAAACTTTAGTCAAATTATGAATCCTATCGCAAACCTTAGGTTAAGAAACAAGTCCACGAAAGAAAACACATTTTGAAAACACATTTTAGACCCTGGATATGGAAACCCTAGGTGCAAATGTCTATTAAGAAAGCACAAGTTTTAATTCATTTTTACTATTCAAAAGCACTATTCAAAAGTACTATTCACGATTACTATTCACATGTCGGGTCAAAGGGTCGGGTTAAACCCTTACTATACACACACCCACACACACACACACACACACGGCATGCACACACACACACACCCTAATCAAATTATGATCTTGATTATATCCTATAGTTTCAAGTTCATGTTAATATAATCAAGTGTGATCTAGGTTAAAGGTATAACCTATAGTTAAGAGATCCAATTAAGGCATAAGATCAAGTTATGAAACACTATTCTATCTTAGGTTATAACATGTGACACTATTAAAGTGTATAACATATGATCAAGGCACTAATCCATTAATCCAACTCATAACATAAACTCAATTCATAATTCAAGAGTCATATAACAATGTGACAACATGTCACAACATATCTCATATCATATCATATCATGAACCTTTAGGCATGTAACATGTAACAATTTAATTCCATATCAACATGTAACAAGTTGTGACATAATAAATTGTAAATCACTATTCCATTAGCAAGCATGCATGAACATAATTCAAATTCCATAATCATGCATCAATTCTCATAATATAACAAGCATATCACATGATCATAGCATATACTAGAGCAATTCATAACATATTCAAGCATATACTAAACAATTAAAACATATAAACAACTATCAAAACATATCATAAAAACTATATAATAAATGCATAAAATAAAATCCTATATGGCTTAGGGAAGACCCTAAGACCCAACCTAAACATAATATAAACATACCATAACATAAAAACATAAACTAAACTAACATAACATAAAAACAAAACAACTAACCTAGCTACAAATGGGGGTGCCGACGGCAAGAGGGGGAGAGGGAGAGAAGAAAGGGTGTTGTTAACACAACTTTGAGCAAGGATTCAAATGCCTCTTGGCCTCTATTTATAGTTGAAGAGAAGCCCCTCACCTTGGAAATAAAATGTGGAGAAGGGTAGGAGAGCAAAATTTGGATAGATTCTCTTGGAAGCTTTAGGCATGTTGAAGCTAAAATGGGACTGCTGGGGGTATTTCTGTAATTTCGTCCCCCAAGACTCAAGGATAAGTGGCTGGAAGTATAACCATTCCGACGGCAAGAAAATTAGCTTCGAAACGCATATTCATTCGTCGAAATCGGATTTACCGTTTGAAAGATACATTAGTTTTAGTGAATAAAAGTTTTGAGCTCGAAACTCGACATGAGTGAAAAACGACTTTCTAAAATGATTTTCAAGTCCGGATTGCTTCTAAAATTCAAGAAATAAATCGAGAAGCGTTTTGAGTCCAAAATCGACTATAAAACGTTTTACCGTTAAAAAGTTGAAAACGTAGAGTGAATAGTGAATCCTCACGTACGAACGTACGCTTCAAATTTTCAAGCTAGGACTTGAATCAAGAGTTGTAAAACATCTCAAAAATCTTGAAATAGCTCAAGTAGTGCAAATCCGAAGAGAAAACATTTTCCGAATGAAAACCGTTCGTAAAAGGAATAGTAAACTAGGGTTTTCAAAAACGTTTTCAATAAAACAAAGTTCTAGAATGGATTTCCAAGCCAAGAATGATTTCAAAAGACTCATCTCGACTCAAGGATCGATTTGACTGTAACTTGGGTAGAAAAAGGTATCACAATCAAAAGCTCATTTTCTGATGAATAGTAACTTTGGTCTGTAAGTTCCAAAAATACCCTTATGGCTCAAGAAAGACTCTCTGAGTTCGGGAAACAAGTTCAAACGATTGGGAAACATGTGTGATGAACCTCTAGGGTTCGAGTATCAATATGAACAAAGTAGGCTCGGGTTATGAATAGTAAACTGTATCAAAGGTCAAGAATTCCCCCTTAAAGCATGTCAGAACATAAACGAGCACAAAGTTCATGTAAGAATGCAATGCATGATGATTTAAAAAGTTGGATCACGGTCTATAAACGCTTTACCACTTCCTTAACTTACTGTTTTCATCGAGGCCCTGTTTTGGACTGTTACAGATACAGTACATATCATCATAATTTTCACACATCCACAAAGGACATAAGAGAACTCGAGATGCTTGCCTTGAAAATTGACTGGACAGTTCTTTGTGTTTGACCAATTATCACACTCATAACACGATAAATTCCAGTAACCTAACAGAACAAAAAAAGTAAGTAGAGGAGTGTAAAATGTAATGCAGTGTTGTTCAACATTGACAATGAATTAGAACCTATCTCACCTCAACTCTGTCGCCAGGTTTGCCAGTATCAACCAACTTGTCATGCATCAATTGAAATCTTTTGGTCTTCATGTTGGAGCAATTAGTTATTATTTTTTGTATATATTTAAACGAGGGGCACGTTATCCCCAAAGACGAACAAAGAGCCAATGAGAAGTTGAATGCGATCATTCAGCCTCAGATTAGTCCTTTTTATGTATACTTACTTAAGCAAATATTATAATTTTAGTAATAATTACATTTTATTCCTTGAAGTTTGTGGAGATCACGGCTACTCAAACAAAGGAGCAGCAGTTATTTGAACCACCAATGACATCACAAGAGTTGGGTACTTTGCTTTCTCTGTTGAGGGACTTGATTTGGGCTCTTGAGTCCGTCAAACCTCGACAAATTATTGATGATAAAGAGGATAAAGATGATGGAGACGATATGGGGGATCAAGAGGTTAAAGATGATGATGGAGGTTGTGAGAAGGATCAAGAGAGTGAAGAAAATGATGAAGCTATTGATGAAGATCAAGTGGATGAACATACTGATGGTAACTATTCAGGATTTTTTGATGTGAATGTAGTTGACGAGAGAGTAGATGGTGAGAGTGAGATAAAGAGGGAGGTGTTCGTAGAGAATAAGGGTAAAGAGGGTGGAATTGAGGGAGATGAGAATATGAGTAAGGGGAGTAATGTTGAGAAGGAAGTAGCAGAAGATTTTGACAATCATGTCAAACAAAAAATCGTCGAGGAAATTGAGATGGAGTCGGGAAGTGAAGATGATGAGGAAACAAGAACGAAAATAGTTAACGACACGATTGTCAACATTCTTAAGTCTATTCAGCAAAAAGAGGGCAGAATTAAGAAATGAAAAGACCCTGAGTTCACTACATCCCCTTCGACTACTGTCGACAAGAAAAAGCAAAAACAGAAACAGAAAGCACCTTGTCAAGAAGTTGTAAGAAAACATAATACATCATTTATATAATTTCATATTTTTATTTTTGCATGTCAATAATTCATAATATAATTTTCGAACTTCATATCTAAAAATTAATACTTTTTTGTTTTTTTTTTTGTGTGCAGGTGTATCTGGGTAAGACTATTCATGATCAATGCTCTCCATTCGTTGGAAAAATGAACTACCCAGGGAAGGAAAAGCTCACTGAAGATGAGCAAAAGAAAATTGATTTGTTCACTACGGAGCATGAGAGGGACCCCAAGGATATTGTCTTCAGTGGGATTGAATCACAAATATTCAACCTTGATGTGTATCATCTGCTTTGGGGCTTGGAGACGCGGAAATTCGTGTTTGACGCCTTTGTGGAGATTCTCAATGCTAAGAATAATTTGACACAAATTTGGTGTATGTCTGCCCATGCCACGAGTGAGATTTTGGGGGCCCTTCAAAATCAGCCGTTTTTAAAAGTGAAGAGGAAGACTACCAAAGAGGAGGAGATGAATGCATTTGATAAAATCATATTAGTCAAATTGCGGGCAAATGTGCCTTCAATGTTGAATAGATTGACGATTAAAGTTTTAGAGACGTGTGGTTTTACAATATTTCCACTCAATACCAAGAACCATTGGCATATGGTTGTACTCAACATAAGGACCAAAGAATTAACACGTTATAACTCTATGAGAAGCCCCATTTCAACAGGCCACTCCAAATTGTGGGGAAAATTCATACGGTTATACTTGTTACATGTACATAAGTATGAACTTGCTAGTGTCGATGTGTGTAACTAGGTATGTCCCCAACAACACGAAGAAAGCTTGGATTGTGGTGCTTATATCTGTTTATTTGCTGAATGTTTAGCCCGTGATGATCCTATGTTTTGGGAGAAGTCCAAATATGTGGAAATGCCCTATTATCGAGCGCACTTGGTTGCAACAATATTGAGTGCTGAAGACATTGTCTAGTTTGGTTTGATTGAAACATGGTACTGCTTATAGAGCTAAGGTTGCTGATTTGGGGAAATCAGATGATAACTATTTTGTAGTAAGATTTTAGGCTAGTTCTCAACTTTCAGGAATATGTATATATTATTGAAAATTCTAAAAAATCAATACTCACTTTTTGCTGATTTTGCTCTGTTTTTTTTTTTTTCCTTTTTATGGATTTTGATTTTGAAATAATTTTTTTTTACTACTTGTTGTTCTTGATGTTTTTCTTGTCATTATAGTATTATACAAACTAAATATTTAATAATAATAAGAATATGTTAAGAAGTAACTAATGGCAGTAATGATCATACCATAATTCAAACTTCTGATATAAATTCAAACTAGTCCCAGACTTGGTTTGATTAATTACACTTAGCCCTGCACTTCACGACCAGATTCGATCCATAAACACAATTACCATATGCCAATGGTTCGTAAAATTGAAGTACTGGAAACAAAAATTGAAGTATGGTTGCATGTAACATAGAGTATGAATATTCTAAAATAAGGTGTTCCAAACAATACGATTATCGGAGCATTTAATTGCGATTCAGTGAAACCAAGGTGTCTATTCGTAAAGGGCGAAGTATGATTATCCGATAACAAGGTATTAATCAGATATTTCGGAACAACGAGTGTCATTATTTAAAAAATATTAATACATAAAATTGGGATGTACATGCATACTAAGGAGAAATAACTTAAAACATTTCATAAATGTGAAATCTCAACATATATTGTTAGCAACACTTGTAATTACAAAAAAGTGATTAAATATTTAGGGAAAACACAAGTCCAACTTTGATCGAAACATAATATTAAAATGTATTCATTCAAAAATCGAATAACGGAGAACGAGAGCATCATTGTTTTTGAATTATTAGTTCGTAAAATTGAAGTACTGGAAACAGAAATTGAAGTATGGTTGCATATAACATAAGACTATGAATATTCGAAAAGAGGGGTTCCAACACAATACGATTATTGGAGCATTTAATTGCAATTCACTGAAACCGAGGTGTCTATTCATGTAACATCCCAGTTTTTCGGTCGTACAGGTATGTCGTTACGGATGTGTTATTTGTGCTTTTAAATTATTTAATTATGTAATTATGTGCTTATTATATTGTTTAATTGATATTCTTATTTGAATTATTTGCTAAGTATATTTTTAAGTATTTGAACGTTTATACCCTTTTAAACTCGTTTTTAATCCGTTTAAGTTCAGATTCGTTTCCGATTTTTGTGACTACGTGATATACATGAATTATATGTATTATTAATTTGTTTACATCCTCGTTTTATATTTTTGAGTTCGTTTAATATGGTTCTTAAACCGTTTTATGTGTTAGGGACTCGAGGGCCTAACTCATTTTAGCGCACCTTGGGTTTCGGAAGGCGTAACTTGGGCTCGGTAATTTGGATGAGAATTCCGGAAGAAGCGTCGGATTCTTAATGAAGAAGGGAAGCTAAGGAACCCAACTTTGTATTTTTCTAAGCCCGTTGGAAGCCCCGTATTTCGCCCGTACCGAGCCTCGCGCGTTTCTCACCACCCTTCACTAAAATAGCCATATCTCCCTCATCCCTTGACCAAATTTAGACAAATTTGGGCGCACACTCTCAAAACTTAACCCTATATCACTCAATTTCTACCTAATTTCGAATTTAGTCAAGGAAAAAGGGGGAGAGCCGCTGCAAACTGAGCTCCAAGAGAGAAGGGAAATTACACTATTCACTTTGGCCATTTCTTGTTCCACACACCTCCGATTCGCCTCAAATTCGAAAGGTAAGTATAAAATATTATTCTATATCTTATCCTCTTTCATTTAAGTGCTTATTTACTGAATTTAATGGAGGATTAAGCTTGATATGATCAATGGCATGAATAGTGAGGGTTTGAGCAATTTTGTTGAGTTCTTGCACATCTTTGATGTATTTCTTAGTTTCAGGCTATATATGTGATCTAAATGACTCCTATGTTTCATTTATATGCATAAATTTTGTGTAAATTGAGTGTACATAGAACCCACCATGTGAACTTTCAAGAACATGAATAGTATGTTTGATTCTTGTAAGATTTATATGATCTTTGTTGTTCGTGGTTATTTTTCGATTCTTAGTTCGTTACTAAGTGTTATTTTCATGCCTTCGACCCTGCCCTTGTTCCCCTTGCTCTTATATGTGTTTAGGTGTGGTTTAATGGGTGATTTGCAAGTGGAATCGCAAAGAAGACGAGCTCTGGGCCCGTTAACGCCCATTAGTGCACTTGTGCACAAAATGGGGATAACGGCCGTTAGTGGCTCCCTTGAGCCACTGACCTGACTAACAGCCATTTTTGGCTGAGGGTTAACGGCCGTTAGTCAGCTCTGCTCTCCCGTTCTTGTGTTTTGTTCGTTTCCTTGCTCGTTTCGTTCTTTTCCCTCCCCGACCTTGTTCCTAGTGTGTTGTATGCTTGTTTATGTGTATATATGGCTGCGTTATGACTTGTTTATGCATGTATTTAGTGTGTTATGAGTTTGAATAATGTTTTATGTTGCGTTATTTATTGTCTTATGTGCCAGTTATGTGATTCCGATCTTTGTTTACAAGAATGAACTTATATGCCCTATATTCTAACTATTTTTGCTCCTTTGTATCTTTTGCTCTCTTTAAGTGTTTGAACCTCATGTTTGTGCCTTTGATATGCTATAATATGATGTGTTATGTGCTTATTTGACGAGTTATGAATTTCATTGATATGTCATTGCTTTGATAGCATGCCAATTGCTCCGAAATGCCTAAATTTGAACCTATGTGATCTGCATTGCATCATATGCATCCATATGCATTTGCCGAGAGTCTAAGTGGTTCATATTTGAGTGTAAGTTGGTCTTTCAACCTTTGTTTTGTTCAGAGCTTTGTCTCAGAGGAAAAGAGGTGGTCTCTTAGGTGTGTTCCGGTTTGCTTCATCCGTTTTGGTCGACAAGGTGAGATTTCTTTCTTTTAGTTATTATGACCTACAACCCTATGTGAATTTTAAGCCCACAGGCGACCTATGTATATATATATATATATATATATATATATGAATATAGATACGTGTTTGATATGTATTTTATGGGTTTTGTCCCGTTTGCTATGAAGTCTTTTAGAAACTCTTTTATATATATATAAGCTACGTTTTCGTTTGTTTGTTATCGAAAAAGGTTGGTGTGTGTTTTGCACTAACGAGATTTGGCTTTGTAAGATAAGTGTGTGAATATGTATATGAGTTTTGTACTTTACTTTGGGCCCCGGAGATTGGTGCAAAGGAGCCCCGGGGCGGTGTTGGGTCGTCGGGTTACTCCCCGATTACGGTCTCGAATTTGAAAGGATCAACCCAGAACCCAGTAGGAGGTTTGGTGGGTGATGGAATCCTTGGGCGTGAGCATTATGAAACTCACGACCCTTACATATTTGTGTGGATGGTTAGGGTGTGCACAACCCTTCCCCTTTGTTTCTTGAGTTTGCAGGTTCAGGGTTCGGTTCGAGCTAGGCGGTGGTTTTCTTTTGAGTTGTTCGAGTTCGAATTCGAGTCTTTTGCATTCTGCATCTATACCTTTCCACTTTGGTACCTTCTATAATTATGAATATGTTTAAGAACTTTGGATTATGGGAACTTGTATGATTTATTTGGCCCGTGGTGGGCATAATATGTATATCCTAAATTCATTTGAGCATGTATGTTTGTACTTGTTGATCCTGGTGCTTCTGCATTTTATTTCGTTGTATGTTGCGCGCTCTAAATTAGGGTCTATGCCACCTAGCTTAAGTGTGATTTTTCTTGTCACCCGTTCGCGGTACCTTGATGCGTGTGCGGAGTCTCTATTTCGTTACACGTGTTGGGTTATGGTGCGGGGGATGTAGTGTTCTCCGCTCTAGGGTGCTACATCTAAAGTCGTATCAGAGCTCTTGGTTGTAAAACCGGAGCTCTAGTTTCCTGTCGAGTCTGTCTGGGTTGTTCGGCTTAGGATTATGTCTTTGTTTGCATTCACTCTCATTTATATGTGAATTATTTGTATTATTTGTATTAATTGTTCACATGAACATGCAATTACTAATCGACATGCACCTATATCGATATTCAAGTTCTTTAGCTATTCAGGATGCCACCTATGGATCAGATAGCAACTTTGTACGGAGTTTGGGACTTTCAAATCTTCACATTTCCGAGGAAGTAATGATATTGAGACCGAAGAATGGCTCGCGGAGATAGAGGGAATATTTCGAGTATGGTCATGTAATCCTCAAAATAGGGTCCGCCTTGTTGCCTACTTCTACAAGGGCAAGCAAAATTATGGTGGACAAGAGTTACTCAATAAATAGGGGCGACAAGCGAAGAAGTAATTTGGGATGTGTTTGTTCGGGGAATTCAGAAAGAGGTATACACTAACTGTTCTACAGGAACGAAGACTTGAAAAATTACTTACTCTTAAGTAAGGGGACAAAACCATTATGGAATATTTGCAGGAATGCGAGAGGTTGGGTGCTTACGTACCATCTATTACTAACGATGATCGGGTAAAGGCTAGATATTTTACGGAAGACCTTTAGAGAGAATTTAGAGAAGCTTTGATTGCCAAAGACACAAGTACATGGGACAAAGCCATTGAGAGGACAATACGGATCAAAACTCGGTGGATGGTAAGGATAAGATATGAAGAAAATGCATTGGAGCAACCATTTGGGTTAGGTTCATGTTCCACTCTACGAGTTGAAGAGAAGCAGAGTCGACAAGGTAAACCGACCGAGAAAAAAGGAGAAGAAATCTAAGCTCCAGAAGACCCCTTGGTCCGAGAGAGAATTCCCACCGTGTGTACATTGCCGAGGGACCAACCACACTTATGAGGGATGTTAGATTCGGTTAAATAGATGCTACGCTTGCGTGTCTTCAGGGCACAAGTTCCTGGATTGTGATCGTTCGAGGGCTAATAAACAAAGGAGAAGGAATCAAACGCCTTAAGTTGGAGACCAAATCAAACTCGGGAATTGAGGTAATTACATTCATGATATCTCATTCATGCATATTTAAATTCGGGGAAACCCACGTGTTTGTTATCTTTTATCTCCCTTAACTGCTTCTTGTTGCTTGTTGTTGTTGCGTTTGTTGCCTTCTTGTGTGTGAACTCTCTCTTTGAAGAGGGTTAGTGAGTTGAGTGGCGGAGAGTGTTTGGTGAGTTGTAAGGGTCGAGTTTGCTCGGTGGTTTGCTTGAAGATGCCTTGTTTTGGTACGAAGCTACCTTAGGAGTGAGTTGGTTGTTCTAGCACCATGTTGAGTTGGTGGTTGCTTTTCGGGAGGTCCGTGTGGGGCTCAACGATATTCTCGGGTATTAGTGTAACATCCCGCTCGGCCGACCGTACAGGTACGCCTTCACAAGAGTGTTATTTGCGCATTAAAATTATTTAATTATGTAATTATGTGTTATTTTAATGATTATGTGATTATTTGAAATTTATTTGTTTAACTTACAACCTGAGTTTTAATGTTTACATATATGTACCTTGTAATTTGCTCTATATGTGCCCGAATTTAATTTTGTTTCTTGCGAATTTTTGATATATGTGAATTACATGAGTTATGAATATGATTATATACTTGTTACATGTTTTAGAGTTTGTTTTATTTGGTTCTTGTGCCGTTTTGTAAAAACGGGATTTGTGAGGGACTTGAGGGCCTAACTTGTTTAGAGCACCTTATGTTCCGGGAGGCGTAACTCGAGATCGGGAATTCGGATTAGAATTCCGGAAGAAGCGTTGGACTTATAACGAAGAATGGAAGCTAAGGAATCCAAATTTGTATTTTTCTAAGCCCATTTGAACCTCCAAAATTCAACCGAAACGAGCACCTTGAGCTTAAATAACACCTTTGACTAGTCTTGAACTTGTGGGACCCATCTTAACCCCAATTAAACCCAACTCTTGACTTTATTACTTGAGATAAGCCTCTCTCTCCCCCCTATCAGACCCAATTCGAACCCCCCTCACCCCAAGACAAGAAATTCAGCCAAAGAAGAAGAAAGAAAAAAAGAAAGGAAGAAGGAAAGGGCTACTATTCATTCTCTTCAAGATTTGAACTCAAAACCCCATCGTTTCTCTCCCATTTGAAGACTTAAGTTTATATTTGGTATCTTCATGACTTTGTGATCTTTTTACCTTTTATTTTTCAAGATTTCATCCATGTTTGATCATTCTTTAGGTTAGAGCATGAATAGTGAGGGTTTAGTGCGTTTTCTTGATTCTTGTATGATTCCTCATGAAATCTTTTGATGTGAAGCATGTTTTATGATCCTATGATTTCCTATTTGACTTATACGAACTTAGTTTGAGTTAGGGCAGTAGCTCCCTTTGGTCCGAATTTTGTTCTCTTGCTTCTTTTCGCTTGTTTCTCACTCTCCCACCCCTGATTGATCCCCATGCTTTACTAACATTTTAAATTATGTGTTATAATTATTGTATTAGATTTATTGATTCATTTGGCATGATATGTATACTATATGACTTAATATGCTCTCTTACGAACATTCGTGACTTCATATCTTGATTGGTTGTCTTGTGTGTAATTTCCTTAATCTTTTATGAAGTATAAGCATTCCTAATATGTTATGTGACTCCTTTTGTTTGTTTTTATGGATTATATGAACTTGTTTAATGTGAAATATGTGAAATATGATCTTATGTGTCTTACGTAATATCTCTTTGTAACTCTTTGCCTTACTTGCGTTACTTCTTTGCTTTGATGAGTGGTATATGATCTCTTTTACTTCTTTCCTGATTTGTATGCTTTGTTAACGTGTTGTATTTGATTTATATGCCCTTATCATGAACTTAAGATGTTACTTTGGTGCTTATATGCGAGTTGTGATGTAATGTGACCTAAGTGCTACCTTGTTTCTCTTCATATACATCATTTGCATTCATATGCATTCGCCGAGCATCTAAGTGGTGCATTTTGAGTGTAAGGTTGTCTCTTGTGATTGTTGTGTCCTTAGGTCTATTCCGTGGGTGGCGAGGAGGTCTCTTAGAGGTGTTTTGGTTCATCTTGCTTAGAGTGGTCGACAAGGTGAGGTTTCTTTCTTTTAGTTAATATGACTTCAACCCTACCTGAATTTTAAGCCCGTATGTGACTTATACATAGATATGTTTATAGATACGTATTGTAATGCCCCAGTTTTCAAGTTACGCATTTCATGATATTTTGTGAATAACATTACTAAGTGAATTATGTGATTTATTTTCCTTAGGCGAGTACCTTAATTGTAATTACATTCATTTTATTTCCTAACTTATACATATTCCATTTCATTTCATGTGCATATCATATTTTCTATATACATATATATACTTAAAACTAATTTCATAAAATAAGTGATATTATACGTATATGCATTTCATGCCTACATTGTGAAACATGCATATTTATATATATACCATATACTTACGTATTCACTCAACCACAATATATAATTATAAGTAACTTACACATTTATATATATTACATTACATCATATAATAATATCTTATATACATTATACAAGAACTCATACACACCCCCACACTAAATCTCTAACACACCTAAGGTATATGTGTATATATGTATGTAAATATTTGTATATATATGTGGGTTTTTGTAAATAAGTGATTCTTGCATAATAACTTGAATCATTGGGTGTATATACAAGAATATATGTTGATCTATGAATTATATGCTTGATTGTTGGAATTCTTGGAGCAAGAGTATGTGTATGTATATGTGTGTATGTATATATGTGTTTTGTTGGGGGTTTGTGGATTAATGTGTGTTCTAATTGCCCTAAACTTGTTTTTATGTTCCCACATGGTTTATTACATGTTTTAAGTGATTTGGGTTGAGTTTTGAGGTGTTTTGGTGATTTTTGCATTCTCCCACATGTGTACCCTGTTTTTGCCGCGTATTTCGGGCCTGTAACGAATCCACGGTCGTGGATTTTTATGCCTTGACAATCCACTGTCGTGGATTTGAGGCAGGGGCCGGCTCCGGATCCTCCCCTGTTTTCTGATTGAGTTTGTTTTATTCCGTTTACCCCTCAAACGAACTCTGATTGACTTGAATTTTGAACCACAAAAACCTTTTGAAGTCTAGAACATTATCCAATTAGAATCATCTCAATATGTTTTCTAGTTTGTGAGATACAATCAATTCTTTTTGGTCTCGCCACTTCATCGGGAATCTGCATTCGTCCAACTTTGGGCCTATACCATTTTGACCTCCCTTTGAACCAAGATTCGGGCCACATACCATTTTAAAGGTCTACTTGGCTAGTTTCGTATCCAATAAACAAAACCCAATTCCAACTTCTAGAACTTGAGATATTCCTGTTTTTCTACAGCATGCGCAATTCTAAAAACAGTCAGCTTTTCCTAAACTTTGCCAAAACCTTTCTTCTTGTGTTCCTTCCACTCCCTTAGCTCCCGTATGTGATTTATATGAATTTTATGCTTGATTACTTGTTAATTATGTTATTATTTGACACTCCTTGGTCCTTACTTTCTTAAACTTGATTGTTTGAACTCGTGCTTTTTATATGAATTGAATTCGTTTGAGTAATTGAGCATATGAACACGATCACACCATTTCATGAAATATTTATGATTTATTGCATATTAAATCATGCCATGACATGTTACACCACTCCATGAACATTTGTCGGGTGTCCTACTTGGTTTCATTTTTGAGTCGTGTCTCACAAGTACACCGTGTTTCCTTTCTTGTACAGTGATCTCCTCGGTGGAGACATTTCTAGCTTCGTGGTTCCTCTCTTGGTCTTTCTTGGACATTGGAGGTGAGGGTTTTATGTTATAAACGACCTACAACCTTGTGTGCTACAAAACTAAGCCAAACGGTTTTCCATACTAAACTTGTCAAAGCTTTTATACCAGTTATATACCAGAAATGATTTATAAATTGTGTAGTGTTAACTCTGGCCTGTTTTACGAGATACTCCTTATTACCCCGGCTTTCCTAGCACTGGGCTAGCCGGTGTGGATCCTGTACCTGTTCTTGGGGCCCCGGGGCTTGTGTATTGAGTGAACTGAGGAGGCATCGGGCCGACGGTGACCTCTTGCACAAGTCCCACACTGTTGGACTTCCCGGATATCCACCAGGAGGTTTGGTGGAAGATGGGGGGGTTCCGATCTGAGGGAGTCATGACCCCGAAGATCATCCTGATGCGCGGATGTGGGGGTTAGCTCCCAGCCACATGGCAATCGGAGAAAGGAGGTTAATTTGTACTTATTTTTCCCGCCTGATAATTGTAAAATATCTTAATCCCTGCTTGCCTGACTGTTTAATTTCTCCTGTTCCTATCATGTTATAACTGAGAAGTGGAGTCCAGGATGGATTAAATACCCGTTCTCGCCGGGTCCCTTAAAATGTAATTGCATAGATATCTACGGTATGCCCCCAGTCTGGATGCAGCAACTGGAGTTCATGCCGGGTTAAGGTAAAACAGGCATCAACAGAGGGCGTACAGATATCAACACATGCATTGTGCATCCTGATTACCTGACTGCATGACATGACGTAATTCCACCCATACGTGTTAATTGAATCCTGTTTCTTGTTCCCTGTTTTATTAACGAATCATGTATAGTGGAATTACGCTTGCCTGACTGACTGTTTATATATATATATGTGTGTGTTAACCCCTTCACTCAGTCAGTTGGCTCACCCCTCCCTCTCGTTGTTTTTAGTGTCTATCTTGCAGGTTTTGTGGTCGTTGGGCGGGAGTGCTTTGCAGTCTTTGTTCGAGTCTTGGGTCCAGTTTACACGGCATTTTACTACATTCCCATTTCCTGATTATATTCGGGCTTTGTAAGCCATCTTATACCTCTATCGTTTTATAGAACTCGGGACAGGCTTCTAGGGCTCGAGTAGAACCCGTTCTATATTATTGATTTGTGTTGATTAGAGGATTCGGGACAGGTTAGGACATGTGCTTCTGCTTTAGTCGAACCCGTATTTATCTTCCTACTGTTATTATTGAATGTGAAAGAATGATTGCCTTGCTTCCGCATTCTTGTTTTGTTGGTACAGGGTCTAGCCCTGCCTAACACAGGGTTGTTTTATTTTTGTCTCCGTTCGCTATGAGGTTGGTTCATGTATGGATTTTCCATTTCATGTGTGGACCGGGCTCATAGTGCGGGGGATGTGGTGCCCTCCATTTAGGGTGTCACACATATTTTGTGGGATTTGTCCTGTTTATCATATGACCTTGAAAATGTTTTTATATGTACATAAGCTCTATTTTCGTTTACTTTGAAAAGCTTTGATAAGAGTGTGTGTGTAAGCGAGATATGCCTCTTGAAAATTAAGCTTTGTGAGTTCCCTCTTAAGCTTTGTGAAAATTATGGCTCTTGAAAAGTTTGCCTTTAAGTTTCGCATTGGGCCCTGGAGTAGTGGTATGTGATCTCGGGTCCTCTCATCAACACAACTCCGCCAAAAGGGAGGCTTAGTCCCTCCTCGGGAGGTCGAGGGGAAGACGGGTCTTCTGTTGTCTGACGGTAAGCTGTGTGGCCCGTCGAAGTAGCGGACGGGATCCCCCGACTCAGTTATTTTGCTGAGAGCCGGGGTTGAGGGGTAGCGCCTCTCTTCCCCAAACGGAGAAGGTTGGATTGGTTTATGCACTTTTCTTTGACTTTTGCATTTTTGCTTATGATATAATATATGTTGGTTGGGAGAACTCGTGCTCGCCGAGTTAGTGTGTTTTTGCTTCTGCTTATGGTTTGTGAAACGGGAGTGGACTTCTAAATTCTAAAATTGGTTGATTTTAGCCTTCGGCCCTAAACGTTTTTTTTTTATATGTATTATCACGGGATAAATATTTTAGAATGCAAAAACCACCCCCGGTTCATGAACTTTCTAATTTGAATATGCTTTGCTCTTACTTATATGTATGTGTGAGTGTGTTACCCCCTCACCAGTCTTTAGGGCTGACCCCTCCTCGTTGTTTCCTTTTCCTCCTCTTTGTTTCTCTTGAGTTTGCAGGTGCAGATCGTCGGTTCCAGCTAGGCGGCAGTCTTTTACTTTTGTGTTGTCCGAGTCTTGTAGTAGTAGAGTTTTGCATCCTTTGCATACTTACTTTCCCGCTTTCGTACTATGTATAAATATTTATAAGTTTAAGCTTTGATTTGATTTTAGGAAACATGTATAAGGAAAGTTTTAAATTTGAGCATGTGGAGAATTGTATATCTTGTATATATTGTCGAACATGTGTGTTTAGTTGTGATTTCCATCCTGGTGCTTCCGCTTATGATTTGATAATAGTTATGGTTGATTTATTGCGCACTGAGTATTAGGGTCTAGACCACCTAGGATGTAGCACCCGCACGGTGGGTCACCACATCCCCCGCACCAAAGTCCGATCCACATACGAAATGGGAAGTCCGTACGTGAACCAAACAGTGGCGAACGGGAGACTGACAGACTCACACCTAAGCTAGGCGGAACTTAGACCCTAAACAACAGAACTAAACAGACAACAAAAATGCGGAAGCGAAATAAACCATGCCATAATCAAAACATACATAAACAGTTGACGGGTTCAACTAGCAAAAATACCTAATCCCGAATATCAAATAATAATCATAAATCCAACGGGTTCAACTAATTCCAGCAACCTGTCCTAACCTGTCCCGAAATATACATATCAATTCATAATTAAATTCCAAATAGCGTATACAAACATATCTTATACATAAGCCAAATTAAAGAAATGTGAATGCAAGACCACCTACTAGACAAAGACACGGAACAGACTCCAAAAGACAGACACACTCCGCCTAGCACGAACTCCAAGCAAAACCTGCGAACTAAAGGAAAAAGGGGAGGGGTCAGTCTTAACTCGACTGAGTGAGGGGTTAACTCACTCACACTATATATATAAGAGCAAAGCACATATCAAACTCATAATGTTCATAAACGCAGGGATAGTTTTTGCACACTAAATCATTTCCCGTGATATACATATATATAAAGGGCTTACTTAGCAAATCAAACAAACCAATTTATCTTACCGAACAACTTAGCAAAACCTATTAGGTCTTAACATATTCAAAACTTAACTTATCTTATAAAACTCCCTTTTTATTTAACTTAGAATCTATCCCCGTTTCATAAACCTTAACAGAACATACATATCATATCATATAGAACTCGGCGGGTACGAGCTCTGACTCCCCCACTCTCCTCATAACATATCATATCAGAATCAAAACATAAAACTTACATACATATCAAATCATATCATATCATCCTCAACTCCTGGTGATGGAAGGGTGTATACGCCCAAACCATCCAGACAAACGAGGGGAGCGCCTTGCGAGTACTCAAACCCTCAGGATTCCTTCCCTCACCAAACCTCCTGGTGAGTTCAGGGATGATCCTCTACAGACAGATGGAGACTATGCACAGGCTTAACCTCGACGGCCCTATGCCGTCCTGAGGGTTCCTTACCCATAGCTCCGGGGCCCAACAAACACATATCATATCAGAACCCGCTACAACAGAGACAGACAGACATAACTTATACATATATACGTATATATACCACTTTCCGTTTCAATCAAACTCGGTCCTTGCCAAACTTGGCTCATGAGAAGTATACGGTCAGAAGCATAGCTTCACGTGGCAAATCATGCAAATCATTCCAAACCAAGCATACATAGGCTCGTACATTGCTTAACATACTTGCAAACTCGAGGCATATTCAACAAATACATATTTCACACTTATTTATATACATATAAGGCTTATTAGATCACATGCAATCAAAACCGAGCACATTGCAATAAGGTGTAACTATATCCTAACCTCACCTGACACCGAAGAGGCCAAAGACACAACAAACGATCCACCCCGGAATCAACACGGCCAACAAAACACCACCCCGGGTGTACCTGAACAAACTGAATACAAAACAAGACTTAGACCCGAGAATGAACCAAATAAACGCACGGCGTATGCTTATGATTGGCATGAAGTCATGGTTCACGTATACAATATAAAACAAGCATGCATTAACAATAATTCACATTTCACGAGCATATTAAAGCATATGATACAATATCACCCTAGAACATGCAATTAAATTGAAGTAATAAAGCTCACAAAGCGAAACGAGGTCATAACGAAGCATAATAACCGAAAAACAAACACACACACACAACAGAAGCTGGGAACGGCCTCGCCCAAAGCGGGAAGGGCCGTTCCCACACACGCTCCAGAGTTACTGGACAACGGGAACGACCGTTCCGAGCCCAAGCACAAACAGGGAACGGTCGTTCCCACACTCGGCACTGACGCCAGCCCGGGAAGGGTCGTTCCCACCACAAGGCATAAACGGGAACGGCCGTTCCCACCTGGAACAGCTGAAAAACAGCAGAAGCTCCAAAAATGGCGACGGGGAAGCAAACAACAAAGCAACAGCAGCCAAACCACAACCAAAACACAAGAAAATAACACAATAAAGCATGCTCGACACGTAGGTCACATAATTCCACATTAGAACTCGTAAAACGGCCTAGATTATACAAAACTCACACCCCGGTTACTATTCATCATCTCCCCAACAAAGCACGTAGGCACAAATCCGAGGCACGAAAGAGATATTAAAGTAACGCATGTAACGAAAGGGTCACAAATCTTACCTTAGGTCGTTGATCGGACGGTTGGATCTCCCAAACCCGAGCTCAAGGGCTTCTTGGCCAAAAATGGGAAAAATGCTTCTCTTTTCCTTTCCTTGCTGCTGATCGATCAAAGTGGGAGAGAGAGAAAGGCTGGCCCCTTTTGGGGCTAGTCAGACGGGTCGGTTAAAACGGTATCCGGTCCACGCGGATCGGATTTAAAACGGTAGGGCTATCAAATGGCTTTAGAAATAAAAAGGGTAATTCATTGAATCCGAATCATCGAAACGAACTCAACGATAGGGTCGGAATTTGAATTCGAATTCCCAAGCTCAAATAGCCACGAGGGCTCAAACGTCCTAATTATAATTAGGTCCCTAAATTACAAATATTGAACAATTGAGTCCAAGTACGATTTAATTATTCTAAGGCAAACGTAATTAAAATTAATATCACGTTGACACGTAAGCATGCTAAATCACATAATTCACAAAATACTGAAACAAACTCTCTCGTGACGCCGTACCTGGAATGCCGAAGAGACGGGGCATCACAATCTCCCCCCCTTAAGAGAACCTGGCCCCCAGGTTCTACCGCTCGCAACAAAACTACGAGTAACTCTCCCGTATTCACCCAAGTTTGGAGCTCGCGACACTCCGACAAGGGTTAGCCCGAGAAAGGTCTTCCAAGCACGAAGGGGGTTTGATCAACACTTTAAGCTTCACACGAACTGGATCCCTACTAGGAGTAGCTCAGACTTCTCGCACGATAGGAGGCTCAGAAGTGATTCAACTCCCACCGCTTGGATCAATCCATACCAACCCACAATTCGGGACCACGAGTGGAGTTGTTAAAGAACTCAAACCACTCGCTCTTCATCCAAGAAGGGCTTTCAACCCGTGGTTCGAAGTTGACATTCGAACGTTGATCACCTCAAACGTGAACTCCGGGAACTTGTGGAGAAGACCGTTGCAAAGCACGACCCTCAACTTACCGTAAAACAACAACACTCGCACACTCAAGTCACCCCAGAGGGTAACCAACAACTCACAACTACAACACACACACCCAAAGCAAAGCAAAACAAAAGATGGATGATGCACGTGGTATGTATGTTTAATGTACCGTTCACCGAAGCGTTGGAATCTTATCTTTAGTGATGATTTGGTCAACATTGAAGTCTCTTTGTTCGCCATTGTGTCTTGTAATTCTTGGTAAGTCTCATGCTTCATAAATTAATCCGACATTCCTCTTATGGTTGCTATTAACTCGAATAATTCTTCTAACCTGATTCTCCACTCTACAACGTCCTCGTTTTCCCAAAGTATTTGAATTCTTGGAACTTTGATTAATCCTTGATAATTTCTCTAATTTAAACTCCATCTCTTAAGTGATCTCTTGGTCTTGTTTTCGTTTCTCCCGAAATTCTTGTAGAAGTACTTTAAGAAAAAGGTTGTGTCTTGAAACCATAGTTCCTTCTCAAAGTCTTTCCCAAATCCCACGGCCCGAAATCTTCTCCCATTGGTGTATTGTGGAATTTTCCAATAATTGCCTTGTCTCGAAATCTTAGTTCCTTCCCAATAAGTGTTCTTCAAATTTGGTGCCGAACTCATTACCTTAGCACCCTTCTCTTGAATATATAAGGAAGTGCGTCGTCCCTTGATTAATGCTATTGATTTTCTTTGGAAATCCTGAGGTAATTTCTTGTGTGATCTATTCCACTCAGTGATTAGGGGATCCCATAACCCAATTCCCGTAGTAATATGTTCCGTAGGCTCTCCCGAACCAATACCTTCTACTATACTTTAATTTCTTTCTCTTGAAGTTGAATAAAGGCTCGATTAGAATTTTCTAGCAAGTTCTTCTCTTCAAGGCATGGTTAACTAAAAACCAATTGATCACCGTACTCCCGGGATTTTAATTACTCATATTTGTTGCCAAATCCTGAGATAAACTCTTGCTCTAAAATTAGTTTCCTTCCCATAAAAATCTTTCGAATGTGGCATCAATTTTCTTTACGGTTAAATGGAAAGCGGTTACCATTTCCCCAAGGTTGTAGTGGATTGTAATTGATCCCAAATCCTAAATTGATCTCTTGTTCTACTCTTGTTATTTGTTTAAAACTTTCGCCGATAGAAACTCCTTAATTCTTTCTCCTAATTATTTCCAAGAGTTAATTTCCTTCACTATTCTTAAATCCGAATTCCAAAACAAATCATGCCTTGCCTGGTGAAATAAGCTACCTCGGATCTTTAATTTCTCTTCAAAATATACCCCAATTCCTAAATTCTTCAACTTGGTACCGGGACCTCTCAAATCGTTCTTCTTTATCATATTTTCCATGTTTCCATAAACTCCACCCGATCTCCAAAAGAAATCCTCAATTTTTGTTCCAAACCCACCATCTCTTTCAATTCCCACAACTTGGTAACTTGAATGAAGAAATATCCTAAAATAAAACACTAAATATGCATGTTGAGTCAAAGTGCGAATGAGATGCATCACTTAATCATCAATTAGACACATAGTGGCATCAACAATTAACAACAATTAATAATGAATAGCAATTAATGGCAATTAACAATTACGGCACGAAAATAAATAATTGTAATATTTAAAATGGAAGATGAATGCTCGTGCCATGAATGCAATTACCTCAACTTTCGGGTTTTTGTTGGTTTCCAATTTGAAGTCGTTGATCCCGTGCCTTTTGCTTGTTAGCTCTCGGTCGATCACACTCGAAAATCTTGTGCTCTGTTGACCCGCAAATGTAGCACCTCTTCAATCTGCCCCAACATGCTTCGTAGGTATGAGTGGTACCTCCACAATAAGCACATAATTGGGGCCTTTTCCCCAACCTTGAAGTATTCCAGGTCTTGTGTTTCTTTCCTCGAATTCTCTTAGCCCGAGTTCCATGTTGACGAAATTCTCTTTCCACTTGCAAGTTTGAGCATAAACCCGACTCAACATTAGACCCCGATACCTCTTCTTCCTTGCCCCTTGTCATGATCCAAGTTTCGACTCTTAATGCTTTCTTTGTAGCTTTATCCCACGTGGTCGTATCCTTTGCAATTAGGGCTTCCTTGAATTCATCCCGAAGACCTTCCATGAAATATTTGGCCTTCATTTGTTCATTACCCATAATGTGGGGCACATACATGCCCAATTTCTGAAATTCCTCCATATATTCCATAACAGTCCTATCTCCTTGCTTCAAGGCGAGAAATTCTTCAAGTCTTCGCTCATGTAGAATAGCTGGTGCAAACCTCTTTCTGAATTCTCGAATAAATACTTCCCAAGTCAACTCTTCGTTCGTAGTCTCTAGTTGTTGAGCAACCCTTTTCCACCACTGTCTTGCTTGTCCTTGCAAGAGAAATGTAGCAAGGCGAGCCATATCTCGAGAGTTTCGTGGCCATATTTCGAAAATTCCCTCTATCTCCGAAAGCCACTCTTCAGTCTTTACATCATTTCCCTCTCGAAATTGGGGAGGCTTGAATGCTAGGAATTCTTGGTACATCATAGCCATCGGATTCATTACTAGTACTTTGGTAAAAGATTGTCCTTGAGATCACGGAGTTAGTTGAGAAGGTTAACCGTAGGGTTGTTGACTCGGTGGTACCCTGAAAAACTCAGCAACTACAATATATATGCGTGTCAATTAGTAAGTGCTCATGTCACGTAGTAAATCAAGTAGAGCATCAAAGAAATGCAATGTCTCACGTAATATAAATTCAACAAAGTATTGAAATTTCACATACATAGCCTATAAAATCAAGATGCAAATGCACACATAATCAAGTTGTCCTATGCCGTTCGACTTAGACAGACACGACCTGATACTGAACCCCGGTTTTTCAACCTGGGGCTCTGATACCACTTAAGGATGTAGCACCCGCACGGTGGGTCACCACATCCCCCACACCAAAGTCCGATCCACATACGAAATGGGAAGTCCGTACGTGAACCAAACAGTGGCGAACGGGAGACTGACAGACTCACACCTAAGCTAGGCGGAACTTATACCCTAAACAACAGAACTAAACAGACAACAAAAATGAGGAAGCGAAATAAACCATGCGATAATCAAAACATACATAAACAGTTGACGGGTTCAACTAGCATAAATACCTAATCCCGAATATCAAATAATAATCATAAATCCAACGGGTTCAACTAATTCCAGCAACCTGTCCTAACCTGTCCCGAAATATACATATCAATTCATAATTAAATTCCAAATAGCATATACAAACATATCTTATACATAAGCCAAATTAAAGAAATGTGAATGCAAGACCACCTACTAGACAAAGACACGGAACATACTCCAAAATACAGACACACTCCGCCTAGCACGAACTCCAAGCAAAACCTGCAAACTAAAGGAAAAAGGGGAGGGGTCAGTCTTAACTCGACTGAGTGAGGGGTTAACGCACTCACACTATATATATAAGAGCAAAGCACATATCAAACTCATAATGTTCATGAACGCGGGGATAGTTTTTGCACACTAAATCATTTCCCGTGATATACATATATATAAAGGGCTTACTTAGCAAATCAAACAAACCAATTTATCTTACCGAACAACTTAGCAAAACCTATTAGGTCTTAACATATTCAAAACTTATCTTATAAAACTCCCTTTTTATTTAACTTAGAATCTATCCCCGTTTCATAAACCTTAACAGAACATACATATCATATCATATAGAACTCGACGGGTACGAGCTCTGACTCCCCCACTCTCCTCATAACATATCATATCAGAATCAAAACATAAAACTTACATACATATCAAATCATATCATATCATCCTCAACTCCTGGTGATGGAAGGGTGTATACGCCCAAACCATCCAGACAAACGAGGGGAGCGCCTTGCGAGTACTCAAACCCTCAGGATTCCTTCCCTCACCAAACCTCCTGGTGAGTTCAGGGATGATCCTCTACAGACAGATGGAGACTATGCACAGGCTTAACCTCGACGGCCCTATGCCGTCCTGAGGGTTCCTTACCCATAGCTCCGGGGCCCAACAAACACATATCATATCAGAACCCGCTACAACAGAGACAGACAGACATAACTTATACATATATACGTACATATACCACTTTCCGTTTCAATCAAACTCGGTCCTTGCCAAACTTGGCTCATGAGAAGTATACGGTCAGAAGCATAGCTTCACGTGGCAAATCATGCAAATCATTCCAAACCAAGCATACATAGGCTCGTACATTGCTTAACATACTTGCAAACTCGAGGCATATTCAACAAATACATATTTCACACTTATTTATATACATATAAGGCTTATTAGATCACATGCAATCAAAACCGAGCACATTGCAATAAGGTGTAACTATATCCTAACCTCACCTGACACCGAAGAGGCCAAAGACACAACAAACGATCCACCCCGGAATCAACACGGCCAACAAAACACCACCCCTGGTGTACCTGAACAAACTGAATACAAAACAAGACTTAGACCCGAGAATGAACCAAATAAACGCACGGCGTATGCTTATGATTGGCATGAAGACATGGTTCACGTATACAATATAAAACAATCATGCATTAACAATAATTCACATTTCACGAGCATATTAAAGCATATGATACAATATCACCCTAGAACATGCAATTAAATTGAAGTAATAAAGCTCACAAAGCGAAACGAGGTCATAACGAAGCATAATAACCGAAAAACAAACACATACACACACAACAGAAGCTGGGAACGGCCTCGCCCAAAGCGGGAAGGGCCGTTCCCACACACGCTCCAGAGTTACTGGACAACGGGAATGGTCGTTCCGAGCCCAAGCACAAACAGGGAACGGTCGTTCCCACACTCGGCACTGACGCCAGCCCGGGAAGGGCCGTTCCCACCACAAGGCATAAACGGGAACGGCCGTTCCCACCTGGAACAGCTGAAAAACAGCAGAAGCTCCAAAAATGGCGACGGGGAAGCAAACAACAAAGCAACAGCAGCCAAACCACAACCAAAACACACGAAAATAACACAATAAAGCATGCTCGACACGTAGGTCACATATTTCCACATTAGAACTCGTAAAACAGCCTAGATTATACAAAACTCACACCCCGGTTACTATTCATCATCTCCCCAACAAAGCACGTAGGCACAAATCCGAGGCACGAAAGAGATATTAAAGTAACGCATGTAACGAAAGGGTCACAAATCTTACCTTAGGTCGTTGATCGGACGGTTGGATCTCCCAAACCCGAGCTCAAGGGCTTCTTGGCCAAAAATGGGAAAAATGCTTCTCTTTTTCTTTCCTTGCTGCTGATCGATCAAAGTGGGAGAGAGAGAAAGGCTGGCCCCTTTTGGGGCTGGTCAGACGGGTCGGTTAAAACGGTATCCGGTCCACGCGGATCGGATTTAAAACGGTAGGGCTATCAAATGGCTTTAGAAATAAAAAGGGTAATTCATTGAATCCGAATCATCGAAACGAACTCAACGATAGGGTCAGAATTCGAATTCGAATTCCCGAGCTCAAATAGCCACGAGGGCTCAAACGTCCTAATTATAATTAGGTCCCTAAATTGAAAATATTGAACAATTGAGTCCAAGTACGATTTAATTATTCTAAGGCACACGTAATTAAAATTAATATCACGTTGACACGTAAGCATGCTAAATCACATAATTCACAAAATACTGAAATAAACTCTCTCGTGAAGCCGTACCTGGAATGCCGAAGAGACGGGGCGTCACATAGCTAGGGTGTGAGTTTTTGTTTGTCTCCCGTTTGCCATGGCTTGGCGTGAGTACGGAGTCCTATTTCGTGGCACGTGTTGGGCTATAGTGCGGGGGATGTGGTGCCGTTTGCTCCGGGGTGCTACATCCTAAAGTGGTATCAGAGCTCTTTGTTGTAAAATCGGCGCTCTAGGGTCGTGTTGAGTCTGTCTAGGTCGTTTGGCTCAGGTCTATGTGTTTCTTTGCATTCACTACATCACTTTACGTGAATTATTTACATTATTTGTATTATTAACGTTAATTGTTCTAATGAACACGAATTAAAACCCCGCATGCATCGATATTTCTTGGAGATTGTGGTTTCATTTCAGGAAATAGTTCTAATATAGGCCAATAACACCGGGAAAGAACAAGAGAAAGGAGTGCTTTTGGTCCATGAACTTTTGGGACTTGGTCTTCCGAAGTGGTTTAAAGTTGACGATATCAATATCAGGAAGGAGAAACAAGAGCTTAAGGTATACAAGAGGTTTAGGGAATTTTGGATCTCCGAAGTGATTTGAGGGTTATGATGATAAGATTGAGAGAAGGTACCCGAGATGGCATGGTTTTGGAAAAACTTGTCCGGGGATGTTCTGAGGAAGGGTGAAGTATATCTCTCATTCGAAGATCAAGATCAAACTTTAAGTATTTTAAGAAAATGAAGCCAAAGTTTGAAGAATCCGACAAGTTGTTCGAATATTCACATGAATAAGGAGAAGTGGTTCCTTCATAAGTGAAGGTCGAGCTTCAAAGTAATTCAAGAAGATGAGGTTGAAGTTCAAATCCGGAAGAGTTCACTTGGGAGGTTTTATCTTAGAGTTTTACTACGAGCGGCAAGGGAACTTCGAGAATTCTCAAACCTTAAATGAGAATTGAAGAACATGGTCGGCTCTATGATGGGACTTAATAGATCGGGAGCCAAGTAGATTACTCTAAACTTTAACATTTCTACAAGAGTATAGAAAGAGAATCTGATGAACAATTCAAGATCCATAATGCATACTTGGTTCCAAGAGAGTAACGAAGCAGTTCAAGTAAAGATGGATGGACCATAATTCGAATCTCACACTTCTTATGTGAGATAAGAACCCGGCTCGAGTTCTAGTTCGTGAGAGTGATCCGAACATAAGAGAAATCTCATGGACTACAAGATATCGCCAATACTAAGAGTAAGAAGATTCCACTACCAGTGAGGGATTTCATGCTCTTTTACCGAGGTTTGAATCACATGGAAAAATTGGAAGGATGCTCCAAGGGTGGAAAATTGGGATTTTAGTGAGCGGATGTCTGAGCTACAGGAATTAGAAGATGTGATGATCGCAATCGAAGAACAAGAGTTAGAGACTTTCATGGCGTCGTGACCTCAAGATCCCGATTCAAGTTAGAGAAGACCCTCTTGGAAAGCAAGAAATGGACACCGAGCTCCATACTACCACAATGGTGAAAGGTACACGGAACATCCATGGCACTTCATACATGCTTCTTTCATTTCATTTTTGTGATGCCTTTTTTTCCTTGTTGCTCCTGGTGCTTGCTCGTTGTTTGCTTAGTTGCTCTTTGCGGTTGTTGTTGTTGCGGTTGTTGCCTTTCTTGCGGGATCTCTCTTCTTGAAGAGAGTTAGTGAGTTGAGAGCTCGAGTGCTTAGTTAGTTGTGAGGGCCAAGCTTGCCGGTGGTTCTTCTTGAAGGCACCTAGCTAAGGTACGTTGTTCTTGTAGGCGTGGTGGTTGATTTTGGAGGTCCGCTCGGGGCTCAACGATATTCTCGGGTATTAGATGGAATGCTAAACCATTTATATCCTTCGTAGAAGTGGTTGATTATTCCGGGACGGTGTGACAAGTTTTGAGGCTTGCCCTTAGGGTAACCGAAGGGTCTGGCTATGCTTGGAGAGATAAGGACCGTAGTAAGACTTTCTTTGTGTTTCCTTGAGGGTTGGAATTCATTACCACCCGATAGGGATATTAAGTTTGCCGTGGTCTTTATCCCGGAATTGGACCTTGTTTGAAGATTGCCTACCGGATGACTCTAGTGTGGATGTTGGAGTTTAAGACGTGGTCGATAAGCTCTTAGAAGGTAGTTTCATCAATTCGGGTACTTCTTCGTGGAGTACTTTAATCCCATCTAAGAAGAATATGGGACTCTAAGATGAATATAAACTATCGTGAGCTACAAGTGTTAACCGTAGAAGGAGAATACTCTTTTTGCTCGCTACGAGGAGTTGGTGGTTCGTTCTACTTCAGAGTTTCGTGGGTGGCTCCAGTGGCAATTTCAACAAGGGTATTGTCGACTATGCATTCTGGTAGAAGAACCGAGAATTGCCTCAGAGAATAAGTCTCTAGTGTTATCGGGATTCAGCAGGAGATTCGTCTTTCTATAGGTGGCCATCCCGTGCCATGAAAGACAAGGAAGAGGCACCGTTTTGAGTGGATAAGGCTTTTGAAGAGAGTTGCCTTCGGTATTAGCTTTGCTTACCTGAGGTTACTCAAAACTACTCTGTTACAATCGAGGTACTAAGGAAGACTTTGGTTGTGCGTTACTAACGGAGAGTTAGAAGTGCTTTTTCACGAGACTAATTCCACTCATGGTTCGAGAACTTGAAGAACCGGTAATGGTGTTTTGGCATGAGAAAAGATATGGCAAACTTCGTGTAGCAATATCTAATGTGCCATCGGTAGAAGACCGAATGTCAAGAACCAGAAGGATTCCCCAACTACTTTTGAATTCTATTTTGGAAGTGGGAGCAGATGGCCGAGGACTTTGTATCCGGTTTGCTAAGGCCAAGGGGATATACTCGGATCCGGCAGGTGCCACCGAGCTACCGGGATATGAGAAGTCTTCCTTATTTAATTGAGGAAGTGATGCCCCGAGGAGTCTACAGCTCACATGGATCAGAGTGGCGCAGTGGAAGTGTGGAATGGAGTTCGTTCTAGAGTCGTTCAAGATCCTGCTGCAGGACCTGAGAACAGGTCCTTTTGAAGGAGGGGAGTTTGTAACATCCTGCTCATCCGGCCATACTGGTACGCCTTCACGAGAGTGTTATATGCGCATTTAAATTATTTAATTATCTAATTATGTGTTATTTTAATGATTATGTGATTATTTGAAATTTATTTGTTTAAATTACAACCTGGGTTTTAACGTTTATGTAGAAGTGCCTTGTAATTTGCTCTATATGTGCCCGAATTTAATTTCGTTTCTTGCGAATTTTTTATATATGTGAATTACGTGAGTTATGAATATGATTATATGCTTGTTACATGTTTTAGAGTTTGTTTTATTTGGTTCTTGGCTCGTTTTGTAAAAACGGGATTTGTGAGGGACTTGAGGGCCTAGCTTGTTTAGCGCACCTTGTGTTCCGGGAGGCATAACTCGAGATCGGGAATTCGGATTCGAATTCTGGAAGAAGCGTTGGACTCGTAACGAAGAATGGAAGCTAAGGAATCTAACTTTTTATTTTTCTAAGCCCATTTGAACATCCGAAATTCAACCGAAACGAGCACCTTGAGCTTAAATAACACCTTTGACTATTCTTGACCTTGTGGGACCCATCTTAACCCCAATTAAACCCAAACCTTGACTTTATGACTTGAGTTAAGCCTCTCTATCTCCCCTATCAGACATAATTCGAACCCCCCTCACCCAAAGACAAGAAATTCAGCCAAAGAAGAAAAAAGAAAGAAGGAAAGGGCTACTATTCATTCTCTTCAAGATTTGAACTCAAAAGCCCATCATTTCTCTCCCATTTGAAGTGGTAAGTTTATATTTGGTATCTTCATGACTTTGTGATCATTTTACATTTTATTTTCCAAGATTTCATCCATGTTTGATCAACCTTTGACTTAGAGCATTAACAGTGAGGGTTTAGTGCATTTTCTTGATTCTTGTAAGATTCGTCAGGAAATCTTTTGATGTGTAGCATGTTTTATGATCCTATGATTGTTAGGAATAGTGCCCTAGAAAGTCGATTGTATATCCGCTTTGTACCTTTCCTTATTGTAATCACAGACAATCTTTGAATAAAATAACTATTTGAGGCAACACTTCTTCATATGCTCTTGTTTGGTATGCGTTTACTTTAGCTGTACATGTATGAGAACTCCCCTAATCCTGATGACTTTAGGACTCTACCATTTAGGTCAATAGTTCATGAAACGAGCCCTATATCACATAAGTCATGATTAGTAAAATACTCCAAGCTGATGAGTCCTACAGACAGTGGGAGTGTCAACCTGACTCCTTTAAGGCTTGCTTGGGGGATCACGCCCTTAAGAAGGACCACCTTGTTTCATGGAGGTGCAAAGTGTATAGTTCATACGTGCGTGATACATGAGGGTGCTTACTTCCACAAGTAAGTTCACTAAGGTGCCCCGTGTGAGAACATTCCTAAATGGGAAAGGAAGTTTCTATTTCAGGAAATGGAAACCTCCAGATTAGGAAATATCTCACCAGTCATTGATGTGATTAATTGATCCTTAGACTTGAGGTTCCATGTCACTTTATGAGTTAACTCTGTTGTCTTAGGTGTAAGCTTTAAAGGGTGTCGCCTTAGATAGCTGATTCAAGGCTTATGCTGGGGCTGCACAAGTGATTCATGAAAGTGAATGAGAATCAAGAAAGGACCGATACTTGCATTTGCAAGGTGATCTCTTATTGTGTAAGTCATTCATATGCCATATGGAGTCCTTGGCCAAGGCAGTAGATCAAGACATCAAGAAAAGGGTTTCTTGGATTGAGATCAAATGGATATGAAATGCACTTAGCTTTAAGACCAGATTATTAGGGCTCTGATTATTCCCTTACCCTAGATCTTGGTTTATAGATAGTAAGTAGGAGGATTGTGTCTCACATGAATCAATGACTTAAAGGTTCTGTCGAATCGAAACAAACCAATTCTGCTAGGGGTCGAACACCTGTTACTAGACGATGGTCGTTTAATCTGTGGACTGATTAATTAATTAGTGAATTAATTAATTAGGGTGACTGATAATTGAATTGAGAACCTAGAGGGTCACACATAAGAACTTGGTTACATGAGTTGAGGCTTTGAAATGATTAAATGAGTTAATCGAGCCAAAAGGGTTCCACAAGTGTGAAGCACACGTGTGGCTCACGTGCGTGACACGTGTCCTATATGGACACGTGTGCACCGTGCGTGTATGTTTATTTATGTATTTAATAATTAATGTTTTAATTATTTAATAGACTTTGGCTTAATTTTTGAATTAAAATGAAAGTCTTATTTTGGAGAAATTAATCTATTTAATTAATTATGAATTAATTAATTAGATAAATAAGTTATTTATTTATTAATAAATAATGTATAATCCAAAAGGAGTTTGGATATTTTTAGCTCTCTTAAAAGTTGATTTGAATTAGAATTCAAAGTCAAGGTTTGGAATTACTTGATGATCAAGTATAAGAGAGAGGGACCAAATCCTTAGTCCAATAGGACTAAGTTTCGGCCGCCCCTCATGCTATATATAGGGGAGCTCGAGCTCCCCTTAGAGATTGATCGATTCTTCTTGGTTCATGTGTTGAACACCATCCTTTCTCCAAGATAAAATAAACCCTAGGTTAAGCCTAAACACTAACTAGAGAACTAGCATCCTTACTAGTTAGATTGTAGTCAAGTTGGTGGACTATCTCTAGAGAGCTTCAAGTTAGAAGTTTTTAAAGATTCGAGCTTTACCAAGGAGAGGGGATCAAGCCGCAAGAAGAGCGTTCTTGGGTGGCTTGAAACGCTTCGAGAAAGATTATTGAAAAGTAAGTTTCTAATCTCTACGAATTTGGATTCACGATTGCAAGTTTCGATCCTTTTTGTTGGAAAATTTAAAATTTTCGCTGCTTTCTGATTCCGTTTTTCCAACAAGTGCTATCAGAGTCACCTCATTAATCGTGTTTCTGATTCGTCTCCACTTAATTTAATTTTGGTAGAAATTCTTAGGCTTAGATGCGAATTAGCTATTCTTGAGTTTTTTTAGAAATCCTGAATTACGAAGCTGTATTTCCTAAATGTTTCCGAAAAATGTTTTCGAAAATTTGATAGAAATTATTTTGGATCAAATATATTTAAATCTTGTTTTAAATTTTGGATTGTTAGTTTTTGAACTAAAATACGAAACATGAAATTGCGTTACGAAAACGCGAGCCTAGACGTGTTAAGGCGTAGCACGCCTAGGCCCGCGTGCTCGTCCGCCCAGCAGTCCCACAACCGCGCGGGAGTGCCCGCCACTGCTGCTCTCCCGCGCCTAGGCGCGCCCGTACATCACCTCCCGTATCCGCGCGGGAGCCTCCCATCGCCAGCCTGCCTGCCCGCCTAGGCGAGTGCGCGCGTGCTGGCAGCTTTGCTGCTGGCGTGCGCGACGCTGTGCGCGCGTGCTCGAGCGCGATTTGTTTGGTCCTCCTGGGCTGGCGGGCGGGCGAGGCCTGGCCCTCGTTTCGTGATCTTGATTTTCGTGTTTAGTCCAATCCAATCCCAATTTAATTTTTCTGTAAAATTTTGTTTTTATTAAATTTGAATTATTTTTGTAATAATTGTTTAGATTGGGATTTTGAAAAATTAAGCGATTTAAATTTTGGGAAAATTGCAAACTTTATTTCATGAAAATATTGAAAGAATAAAATTATTAATTTTCAGAAATTAATTGGAATTTTATTAGTTTATAGTTTTTCGGGTTTTATAGAAAAGGCTCTTGAACAAGAATTGCATCTAAGTTGTGTTTTAAGCTATTAGAGCTTAAAGCGAGAATTTTAATTTATTGGTTAAATTTAAATTCTTGCAATTTATGCATGTTAGGTGATCATGGGTTTAGACTTATGTATGGTTTTAATTTATGCACATGGATTGTTTAAATTGGGGTTGGAGCCCTATAGTTGCGTTTTTCAATTGAGGTTGGAGGCTCACTTATGTTCGTACTGTTATGTGATTTATTTTGTAGCTTTCCATATTACTGTTTTAAGGCCGGGGTATGCCTCGTGTATTTGTCTAAGGCGAATATGAAGATTGAGCCTTATTACTTTTCACTACTTTTTCATTTTTTTTAAGAGTAGAATAGGTGGTGAGGTTTTTATTTTCATTTTGGAGACAATGCACCCATGGAGTAAGTTGGACCACATTCAAGTAACAAGGAGGCCATAAGTGAAGACCCCTCAAAATGTTAGGGAGGGGATGTTGGAAAACAGGAATCAGAAAGCAACAAAAATTTAAAAATTTTCCAACAAAAAGGATCGAAACTTGCAATCGTGAATCCGAATTCGTAGAGATTAGAAACTTACTTTTCAATAATCTTTCTTGAAGCGTTTCAAGCCACCCAAGAACGCTCTTCTCGCGGCTTGATCCCCTCTCCTTGGTGAAGCTCTCTAGAGATAGTCCACCAATTTGACTACAATCTAACTAGTAAGGATGCTAGTTCTCTAGTTAGTGTTTAGGCTTAACCTAGGGTTCATTTGATCTTGGAGAAAGGATGGTGCTCAACACATGAACCAAAAGAATTGTCAATTACTCTCTAAGGGGAGCTCGAGCTCCGCTATATATAGGAAAGGGAGGGGCGACCAAACCTAGTCCTATTGGACTAAGGATTTGGTCCCTCTCTCTTATTACTTGATAATCAAGTAATTCTAACTTTGACTTTTGAATTCTAATTCAAATGAACTTTTAAGAGAGCTAAAATATTCAAACCCCTTTCGGATAATTTTATACTTTATTTATTAATTAATAAATAACTTATTTATCTAATTAATTAATTCGTAATTAATTAAATAGATTATTTTTCTCCAAAATAAGACTTTCTTTTTAATTCAAAAATTAAACCAAAGTCTATTAAATAATTAACACATTAATTACTTAATCACATATAAATATATATGCACGTGTGACACACGTGTCCCTAAGGACACGTGTCACTCACGTGACCCACACGTGTGGAACCCTTTTGGCTAGATTAACTCGTTTAATCATTTCAAAGCCTCAACTCATGTAACCAAGTTGTTGTGTGCGACCCTCTAGGTTCTCAATTCAATTAGCAGTGACCCTAATTAATTAATTCACTAATTAATTAATCAGTCCACAGATTAAACTACCATAGTCTAGCAACAGGTGTTTAACCCCTAGCTGAATTGGAATGTCTCGATTCGACAGAACCTTTAAGTCATTGATTCATGTGAGATACAATCCTCCTATTTACTATCTCTCAACCAAGATCAAGGGTAAGGGAATAATATGAACCCTGATAATCTGGTCTTAAAGCTAAGTGCATTTCATATCCATTTGATCTCAATCCAAGAAACCCTTTTCTTGATGTCTTGATCTGCTGCCTTGGCCAAGGACTACATATGACATATGAATGACTTACACAATAAGAGATCACCTTGGAAATGCAAGTGTAGGTCCTTTGTTGGTTCTCATTCACTTTCATGAGTCACTTGTGCAGCCCCAGCATAAGCCTCGAATCAGTTGTCTAAGGCGACACCCTTTAAAGTTTATACCTAAGACTATAGAGTTAACTCATAAAGTGACATGGAACCTCAAGTCTAAGGATCAATTAATCACATCAATGGCTGGTGAGATATTTCCTAATCTGGAACTTCCCATTTCCTGAAATACAACTTCCTTTCCCATTTAGGAATCTTCTCACACGGGGCACCTCAGTGAACTTACTTATGGAAGTCAGCACCATCATGTATCACGCACATATCAACTATACACTTTGCACCTCCATGAAACAAGGTGGTCCTTCTTAAGGGCGTGATCCTAAAAGCAAGCCTTAGAGGAGTCAGGTTGACACTCCCACTGTCTGTAGGACTCATCAGCTTGGAGTATTTTACTAATCATGACTTATGTGATATAGGGCTCGTTTCATGAACCATTTCACCTAAATGGTAGTGTCCTAAAGTCATCACGATTAGGAGAGTTCTCATACATGCACAACTAAGTGAACGCATACCAAACAAGAGCATATAAAGAAGTGTTGCCTCAATTCATTATTTTATTCAAAGATTGTCTGTGATTACAATAAGGAAAAGCACAAAGCGGATATATAATCGGCTTTCTAGGGCACTATTCCTAACAATCTCCCACTTGCCCGTCAAAGCCATTCTAAAGCTACTCTAAGTCCCATATTCTGAAGATGACCTTGGAAAGCTTCTCGACTAAGGGGTTTAGTAAGTGGCTCTGCCACGTTCTCTGCTGATGCGACCCTCTCAATTTGCACATCTACTCTTTTGATAATATCACAGATTAGGTGATACTTTCTCATAATGTTCTTGGTTCGTTGGTGAGATCTTGGTTCCCTTGCTTGAGCAACCGCCCCAGTGTTGTCACAGAACACAGTAACGGGGTCTTTCATGCTAAGAACAACATTCAACTCTTGAATGAAGTTTCTAATCCCAACACCTTCCTTAGTTGCATCATTTGCAGCTAAGTATTCGGCCTCAGTGGTCGAATCTGCAGTGGTCGTTTGCTTGGAACTCTTCCAACTCACTGCCCCGCCGTTTAGGCAGAAAATGTATCCTGACATTGACTTAAAAACATCTAAGTCAGATGCAAAGCTTGCATCGCAGTATCCTTCGACAGTAAGATCCCTCTAAGTCAGTCCGTAAAACGCCCTATGAAATGTGGCATGGTAAAATCCCCAGTTATTCTTTCTTAAGAATTTGGAACGAGATTTGAAAATCCCTAGTTAAGAATTTGGAACGCCCTACAAAGTAGCATAACTTAGAACGAGATTCTAACTTATCTCCCACTGTCCTCTTCACGTAAGCAGGACAACCCCAAATTCTTAAGTAAGAATAACTAGGGATTTTACCATGCCACATTTCATAAGGCGTTTTAGGGACTGACTTAGAGGGAACTTACTGTCGAAGGATACTGCGATGCAAGCTTTGTATCTGACTTAGATGTTTTTAAGTCAATGTCAGGATACATTTTCTGCCTAAACGGCGGGGCAGTGAGTTGGAAGAGTTCCAAGCAAACGACCACTGCAGATTCGACCACTGAGGCCGAATACTTAGCTGCAAATGATGCAACTAAGGAAGGTGTTTGGATTAGAAACTTCATTCAAGAGTTGAATGTTGTTCTTAGCATGAAAGACCCCGTTACTGTGTTTTATGACAACACTGGGGCGGTTGCTCAAGCAAGGGAACCAAGATCTCACCAACAAACCAAGAACATTACGAGGAAGTATCACCTAATCTATGATATTATCAAAAGAGTAGATGTGCAAATTGAGAGGGTCGCATCAGCAGAGAACGTGGCAGAGCCACTTACTAAACCCCTTAGTCGAGAAGCTTTCCAAGGTCATCTTCAGAATATGGGACTTAGAGTATCTTTAGAAAGGCTTTGACGGGCAAGTGGGAGATTGTTAGGAATAGTGCCCTAGAAAGCCGATTGTATATCCGCTTTGTACCTTTCCTTATTGTAATCACAGACAATCTTTGAATAAAATAACGAATTGAGGCAACACTTCTTTATTTGCTCTTGTTTGGTATGCATTTACTTTAGCTGTGCATGTATGAGAACTCCCCTAATCCTGAAGACTTTAGGACTCTACCATTTAGGTGAAATGGTTCATGAAACGAGCCCAAAATCACATAAGTCATGATTTGTAAAATACTCCAAGCTGATGAGTCCTACAGACAGTGGGAGTGTCAACCTGGCTCCTTTAAGGCTTGCTTGTGGGATCACGCCCTTAAGAAGTACCACCTTGTTTCATGGAGGTACAAAGTGTATAGTTGATACGTGCGTGATACATGAGGGTGCTTACTTCCATAAGTAAGTTCACTAAGGTGCCCCGTGTGAGAACATTCCTAAATGGGAAAGGAAGTTTCTATTTTCAGGAAATGGAAACTTCCAGATTAGGAAATATCTCACGAGTCATTGATGTGATTAATTGATCCTTAGACTTGAGGTTCCATGTCACTTTATGAGTTAACTCTGTAGTCTTAGGTGTAAGCTTTAAAGGGTGTCGCCTTAGACAACTGATTCAAGGCTTATGCTGGGGCTGCACAAGTGATTCATGAAAGTGAATGAGAATCAAGAAAGGACCGACACTTGCATTTTCAAGGTGATCTCTAATTGTGTAAGTCATTCATATGCCATATGGAGTCTTTGGCCAAAGCAGTAGATCAAGACATCAAGAAAAGCATTTCTTGGATTGAATCAAATGGATATGAAATGCACTTAGCTTTAAGACCAGATTATTAGGGTTCTGATTATTCCCTTACCCTAGATCTTGGTTGAGAGATAGTAAGTAGGAGGATTGTATCTCACATGAATCAATGACTTAAAGGTTCTGTCGAATCGAGACATTCCATTTTGGCTAGGGGTTGAACACCTGTTGCTAGACTATGGTCGTTTAATCTGTGGACTGATTAATTAATTAGTGAATTAATTAATTAGGGTCACTGCTAATTGAATTGAGAACCTAGAGGGTCACACACAACAACTTGGTTACATGAGTTGAGGCTTTGGAAAGATTAAACGAGTTAATCGAGCCAAAAGGGTTCCACACGTGTGGGTCACGTGCGTGACACGTGTCCTATATGGACACGTGTGCACCGTGCGTGTATGTTTATTTATGTATTAAGTATTTAATGTGTTAATTATTTAATAGACTATGGTTTAATTTTCGAATTAAAATTAAAGTCTTATTTTGGAGAAATTAATCTATTTAATTAATTATGAATTAATTAATTAGATAAATATGTTATTTATTTATTAATAAATAAAGTATAATCCAAAAGGAGTTTGGATATTTTTAGCTCTCTTAAAAGTTGATTTGAATTAGAATTCAAAGTCAAGGTTTGGAATTACTTGATGATCAAGTAATAAGAGAGAGGGACCAAATCCTTATTCCAATAGGACTAAGTTTCGGCCGCCCCTCATGCTATATATAAGGGAGCTCGAGCTCCCCTTAGAGATTGATCGATTCTTCTTGGTTCATGTGTTGAACACCATCCTTTCTCCAAGATCAAATAACCCTAGGTTAGGCGTAAACACTAACTAGAGAATTAGCATCCTTACTAGTTAGATTGTAGTCAAGTTTGTGGACTATCTCAAGAGAGCTTCAAGTTAGAAGTTTTTAAAGATTCGAGCTTTACCAAGGAGAGGGGATCAAGCCGCAAGAAGAGCGTTCTTGGGTGGCTTGAAACGCTTCAAGAAAGTTTATTGAAAAGTAAGTTTCTTTACCTTACGAATTTGGATTCATGATTGCGAGTTTCGATCCTTTTGTTGAAAAATTTAAAAATTTCCGCTACTTTCTGATTCCATTTTTCCAACAATGATATCCTATATGACTTATATGAACTTACTTTGAGTTATGGTTAAGAATTCATGAGTGTGCCGTTGATGAACTTTGCATGAGCTTGAGCTTGTATGAACATCTTTTCCTCATCATCTAGCTTCCGTTTTGGCATGAATTACAGCACGAATTCTTGTATCTTTTCTGCATATACCTTACTTTATGGGTAGCTTGATGTTTGTGTGGTTTGTTTGGAGTTTTTAGGGAGTTTGCAAGCTTTTTGTCGAAAATTTTGGCCCTAACTCAAATCCACGGTCGTGGATTTTCCTTTGGGAAAAATCCATGGGGGCGGATTTGAGGCAGGCCCTCTTGGAACCCTTCCTAACCTAAATCCACGGGGGTGGATTTAGGGCAGCAGCTCCCTTTGCTCCGAATTTTGTTCCTTTTCTTCTTTTCGCTTGTTTCTCGCTCTCCGACCCCTGATTGATCCCCATGTTTTACTAACATGTTAAATTATGTGTTATAATTATTGTATTATATTTATCGATTCATTTGGTGTGATATGTGTACTATATGACTTAATATGCTCTCTTACGTACATATGTGACTTCATATCTAGATTGGTTGCCTTACGTGTAATTTCCTTACTCTTTTATGAAGTATAAGCATTCCTAATGTGTTATGTGACTCATTTTGTTTGTTTTATAGATTATATGAACTTGTTTAATGTGAAATACGTGATATATGATCTTATATGTCTTACATAATATCTTTTTGTAACTGTTTGCCTTACTTGCGTTACTTCTTTGCTTTGATGAGATCTCTTTTACTTCTTTCCTTGTAGCACCCCGTACACGTGGAGGTGCCACACCCTCACACTATAGGTCAATCCACACACGAAACGGCCAATTCGTACATGAACTAACCTATAGCGAACGGGTGACAATCCAATAACTGACAAGCTAGGCGGGATTAACTTATACATGCAACGGAATTAAGCGGAAGCACAAAGTAATCACTATAAAATGTTTCCATTTATCATGTCATGTCATTTGTCATTTACCAAATAAAATGTATTCTAACTTTACATATCAATACATTATCATCTTCAAATATTAAACAATGGTATTAACCACAATTTCATGAGTAATAACAAATAACCAAATACACGAACCATGGTTGACTCGACTACATGAACTGGACTTGACTCGACTCAACTCCCGCCTAGCGCGCATCTGCAATAACCTGAAAGGTGGAGGCGTCTGTCTGTGAAGACCGAGTGAGGGTTATAAATACATATTAGCGCATATAACATGCAAGTTATACTCTCAGGTAAAGATTTATAAAGAGTAAATATATAAGTTCAAGAATAAGTACCCTTCGCCCGAGAATACAACTATCAATATTAAACACTTGATCATTTTCATGCAATCAATACATGGCCCCGGTGAATGAGAGCGGTCTCCAACCTTACTCCATTTGTACATGAAACATGCTTGCTTGATTGTTAATTAATAGGTGATCATACAATTCAATTTACCGTGCAATCGTGCGATAGTGTAATCAAGTAACACATTCATGGAATGGAAATCATGTAATAACCCGAGGACAATCCGTGGTGCCGGACCCGTCCCCAATCTCCTTCTTCCTCCAATGATGGGAAGGTAGCTAGCCTTCGCCATCCACGACGTGTTTAGCAGAGGGTACATGAATCCCTAAGCCCGGAACTCCTTCCTCCACTAATCTCCTAGTGGATTCAGGGGTCATCCCAATGTGGTGAGGATAGTATTCAAGTTACCCGTTAGTCCATGCTTTCCCGGTTGGCTCAAACTACTATCCTCGGGCCCAACGTGAACGGTCATGCTACTCACCTAAAACATGCACGATACATGACTTGCTTGCTTTTCATGAACATGACTTGAAATGGTAAATGATTTCATGGAAATTATGGATATAAATACCTTTGGCCGAAAGATCACATAAAGGTTGTACGGGTTCTATATAACTAGCAATTAAACCTCACCTGACAGGCGACACAACGACTTGTGGACACATGAACGTGCTCATGCTCGATAATCTCCTCCCTGGAGAGTAACTGAACAAGAAACGGGATAATGTACGTGCATGAGACCACAATTCGAGCATATTACTCCATAGAAGACACACGGCGTGATCAAGTACGAGACATCATGCAATAAACAATGTAGCATGCAAATAGCATGTTTTGGCATGTAATTGATCATATAATCACAAATTGGGGTTAAATAATCCATTGGAATTAGATTCCAAAATTCCAATTTTATGCAGAATGTTTCTGCACCCCCAGAGGGCTGGGAACGGCCGTTCTAGGTTTTAGTACAAAATGGGAAGGGCCGTTCCCCACTCCCGAAGCTACTCCCCGAAGATGGGAACGGCCGTTCCCGTCTGTGAGATAAAGTGGGAACGGTCGTTCCCGTCCTCGCCGCTATGCACATTATTCAAACTATGGGAACGACCGTTCCCCATTTACAAAGGGAACGGTAAAGGCTGCTCCCGTTACGCAGAAGATGCAAAAATAGAGCAGAATAGGGGATGCTCTCGGGACAACACCAAGCATCCCAAAACCTTCTCAAATTCATCACAAAATGCAATAATTCTGGGGATATGTATGTGTACATGTTTAATACGCACTAATATGCAATCAAAACACATAAATCATGCTTCAATCTTTATAATTCCCAACTTGATACCATATATGTTCATATCTTATACTTCCATGAATTTCAAGAATTCTTGCACAATTTCAAGTAAAAAGCCTAGATCATGCTTCTACTAATTAAAACACAAGTTATTTCATAGAATCATAACCCTAGCTCAATCAAACCCCATTAAGGAATCACATAATCAAGCTCACATGCACCTTGAATGAAAAGAGGTTCAAGAAGATGAAGTTAAGATGATGATTGAGCTCCCAAGATCATAGTTTCTCCATAATTTTAGCTTGAATTGATGAAATCCTTCTTCTTCATTCTTCATATTTTGATCGGTAGAAATGGGAAGCAAATATTTGATATTTTGTGTGGAAAATGAAGATGGAAGAATAAGGAAGAAATATATTACGTGATTCATGCCTTGGTTTTGATGAATTGATTGAAATTACAATTAAATCCCTCAATTGTATAAGTTATGCAATTAAGTACTGAAAGTTTGGAAAATGATCAATTAGGTCCAAAAGGTTTTCATGCAATTTAGTCCTTAAATTTACAAGAATAATCATTTAGGACAATTAGGCAATTAAAGCACGTTCGGGAATTAATTCCCGTAACAACTAAATTCAAGTTATGCAAGAATTCTCGAAATGAAATGAATTTCATATAATTTTCACGCAATCATGTTGAAAACACTTTATCAAATTAATGTAACACGTATAAGTTGAATAAACAAAAATAATAAAATAAAATCCTAACGCACAAAACTCACACGTGTCGAGCGTACCTGACTGTCTGAAATTCGGGGCTTTACATTCCTGATTTGTATGCTTTGTTAACATGTTGTATTTGCTTTATATGCCCTTATCGTGAACTTAAGATGTTACTTTAGTGCTTATATGTGAGTTGTGATCTAATGTGACCTAATTGTTGCCTTGTTTCTCTTCATATGCATCATTTACATTCATATGCATTCGTCGATCGTCTAATCGGTGTATTTTGAGTCTAAGGTTTTCTCTTGTGATTGTTGTGTCCTTAGGTCTATTCCGTGGGTGGCGAGGAGGTCTCTCAGAGGTGTTTTAGTTCATCTTGGCTAAAGTGGTCGACAAGGTGAGGTTTCTTTCTTTTAGTTAATATGACCTACAACCCTACTTGAATTTTAAGCCCGCATGTGACTTATATATAGATATGTATATAGATACGTGTTTTGCCAAACAGAGAAGGTTGGGTTGATTTATGCACTTTGCTTTGCCTTTTGCATTTTTGCTTATGATATGATGTAGGTTGGTTGGGAGAACTCGTGCTCGCCGAGTTAGTGTGTTTTTGCTTCTGCTTATGGTTTGTGAAATGGGAGTGGACTTCTAAATTCTAAAATTGGTAGATTTTGGCCTTCGGCCCTAGAAGTTTTTTTTTTATATATATTATCACGGGATAAATGTTTTAGAATACAAAAACCATGCCCCGGTTCATGAACTTTCTAATTTGAATATGCTTCGCTCTTACTTATACGTACGTGTGAGTGTGTTAGCCCCCTCACCAGTCTTTAGGACTGACCCCTCCTCGTTCTTTCCTTTTCCCCCTCTTTGTTTCTCTTGAGTTTGCAGGTGCAGGTCGTCGGTTCCAGCTAGGCGGCAGTCTTTTACTTTTTGGTTACCCGAGTCTTGTAGTAGTAGAGTTTTGCGTCCTTTGCATATTTACTTTCCCACTTTGGTACTATGTATAAATATGTATAAGTTTAAGCTTTGATTTGATATGAGGAAACATGTATAAGGAATGTTTTAAATTTGAGCATGTGGAGAATGGTATATCTTGTATATATTGTAGAACATGTATGTTTAGTTGTGATTTGTATCCTGGTGCTTCCACTTATGATTTGATAATTGTTATGGTTGATTTATTGTGAACTCTGTATTAGGGTCTTGATCGCCTAATTAGGGTGTGAGTTTTTGTTTGTCTCCTGTTCGCCATGGCTTAGGGCGTGTGCGGTGTCCTATTTCATTGCACGTGTTGGGCTATGGTGCAAGGGATGTGGTGCCCTTCGGTCCGGGGTGCTACAATTAGATTGAAGGCTAGCCTGTTTATTTCTTTCTTGGAAATGATTGGTTATTTCGGGACGGTGAAACAAGCTTTGTGGCTTGCCTTTAGGGTAACCGAAGGGTTGAGCCAATGTTGAAGAGATGAGGATCATAGTAAGACTCTCTTTATTTCTTCTTGAAGGTTGGAATTCGTTACCACCCGACAGGGACATTGAGGTTGTCGTGATCTTTATCCCGGAGTGAATCTTTTCAAAGATTCCCTACCTGATAGCTTCAGTTTGGTTGTTGGAGTTCAAGACGTAGTTCGATGAGCTTTTAGAAGGTGGTTTCATCCGTTTGAGTACTTCTTCATGGAGTGCTCTAGTCCTACCTAAGAAAAAGACACGACTTAGGATGAATATAAACGACCGAGAGCTGCACAGATCAACTGTGGAAGATAAAATACCCTTTGCTTACTTCGAGAGCTGTTCGTTCTTCTTTAGAGTTTCGTGGTTGGCGCCAAGTGTAGTTTCTACAAGGGTATTATCGACTATGTGTTAGAGTAGAAGAACCGAGAATTGCCTCAGGCAATAAGTCTCTAGTGTGATCAGGATTTGACAAAAGATTCATTTTTCTGTATGCGTCCATCCCGTTGAGATAATGACAAGAAGAGGCATGGTTTGAGTGGGAAGAGGTGTTGGAAGAGAGTTGCCTTTGGTACTAACTTTGTTTACTCGAGGGTACTCAAAACTACTCTGTTGCAATCGAGGCACTAAGGAAGGCTTTGGTTGTGCGTAGCTTTCGAAAGAGAGTAGTCACACCTCTAGAAGTACAAACTCACGAGAGCTAGATCCCACTCATGGTTCGAGGACGTGAAGAACCGGTAATGATGCATTGGCATAAAAGAGATATTGTAAACTTCGTGTAGAAATGTCAATATGCCATCGGTTGAAGATTGAACATCAAGAACCGGAAGAATTCGCCAACTACTTCAAAATTCTATTTGGAAGTCGGAGCAAATGACCGAGGACTTTGTGTCCGGTTTGCTAAGGCTAAGGCGATTTCAATGAGAATTGAGTGGTGGCTCGTTTCAACGAGTTGACCCTTTTCTCTTCACAAGGTTGTCCGCCAAGGTTTCGAGAGCCTCTTGGTTTGAAGAGACGGTCAAGGAGTGTACCGTCTCCCTAGATCAGAGTTGTAACATCCAGATTCTTCGACAATCCAGGTACGGCGCCACGAGAAAGTTATGTGAGTTCGCATACCTTATGTGTCAATTTGAAATTTTATTTAATTATGTGCGCATTAGAATTTAATTAAATGTACTTGGACTCAATCGTCCAATATTTGCAAATTAGGGACCTAATTGTAATTCGGGTGATTTAGCCTTCATGGCTATCTTGAGCTTGGAAATTCGAATTCGAATTCTAACCCTTCATCGAGTTTATTTCGATGATTCGGATTCGATGAAATTAACTTTATAATTTTCTAAAGCCGTTTGATACCCCTACCGTTTTAAAATCCGATCTGAATGGACCGGATGCTTTGACCCGCCCTGTTTTCTTTTTGAACCGACCCGTTTTCAGCTATTTTGAGCTGAAACATAACCCCTTTTCGCTTCTCATTTTCACGTGAGACAAGGGAGAGAGAGAAGGGAGGAGAAACCCCAAGCTCCATAGCCATTTCACCTTAGACCTCAAGTTCGTCTTCGTTTCTCGCCCGATCAACGATCCAAGGTAAGAGGTGAATTCCTCTCTTCGTATGCTTCCTTTCTGTCCGAATAAATTTTATTTTCCTTGCTTGATTCTTTAAAATTGGAGAAGATGATGAATAGTGCCAATATGTCAAAATTTGATAATATGATTTGTGCTTTGATTCCCTTGCTTCAAGCTTGATATATGTTGTTCTTATGAGTGTATATGATGTATATTTGGCGGTTTTTGGTTTTTTGGGTGAAGCTTGAATGAATCACCATTAATGGAGCTTAAAAGCATGAAAATGGGAACTTGTTATATACTTGATATTATGCCTATTTGTTAAATCCCGAAAAATCACCCATGCAAATACTCTTCGTGCTCGTTCCAAATCCTCAATCAATTTCTGAAAATTCCAAGTCGTTCATCTCCAATTTCAGATCTAAGAATACGAAAGCCCCAAAATCTTCAAATCCAAATTACTTCCAAACGGCTGAACAAAAATCAAATCCGAAAAAGGCATTGTCTTACCCGTGATGAGCTCTTCGAAACCCATACGCTATTCGTCGAAAAAAGTCGCCAGAAAAGGTTTCCACCGCGAACCGCGGCTGTACCTCACTGGAACCACCACCTACGGCCAAAATCTGATCAAATCGAGGCCGGAAATGAACTCATGGGGTCAAAAAACCTTGGAAAACGCTAACATTCATAAAAAAAAGTTGACGGATAGCCGTCGTGTTACTGTTCACGCACCGTCGCCGCGAGCTTCAGGCTGTACGTGCGGCGCCACCGTGGCCCCGATGGCCGCGCCATCAATGCAAGGCTGCTCGCCCTGAAGCTTTCTTTCAGGTCCCGGGGTGCATGTCGAAGAAGAGTCGTCTGAATCGCCGAAAATCGCCGGCAAAGTGGCGGTTCCGCCACCCCCTTCCAGTTGTGCCTGAAAAACAACAATAACTCTGCCACCGTTCGTCGTTTAGTCGAGATCTTGGTACGGTTGTGTTCGCGTCGTCGAGCTCTTCGAAATGGTCTATTCATTCATCGAATTCCATCGAGTATCGGTCGAGTTTGAGTTAGTGTGCGTTTGTGCATGTGAATAGTGCCCGGGGGTCGTATCACGGGGGAGAGAGAGAGAGCTGAAGCTGGTTGAAGTTTGACACGTTTAACGAGGATCCGGGTATTTTACACGTGGTCCTCGCGCGTAAAACGATCAGTAGGAGGGGCAAACGATGTTAGAATTGGGTAAACTCAGAGTCTACGGACTCGTTTTGCTATCCCGAACACATTAAAGGGGTCAAGGAGGCCAAAATCTAGATTGAACAAGAAATAACCGAGAAACCCCTAAAAGAGACAATTGTAAACAGGCCCCTAAACTCTAAAAGAGTTCAAAATAGGCCACGCAAAGCACAAAATCGCAGAATTAAACACACAAAGAAGTTTAAACGTGGCGTACCTTATACGTTGGATGAGCGGGATGTTACAAACTCCACTCCTTCAAAATGACCTGTCCTCAAGTCCGGAAGTAGGATTTTGAACGACTCTAAAACAAACTCCACTTCACGCTTCAACGACACTACTCTGATCTCGGCAAACTGTAGATTCCTCAGGCTAGTACTCCTATTGTTTGCGTCAACTCCCTTCATAGTGTCTCGTTGTCATTGAGGTCCATCTGAGCACTTGACTATTGGTCACTTCAAACTCGTTCGATCACCACTAGGTCACTGCACCCAAAGCTCAATACCATCGCATCCTCGTAGCTTGCAAACTGTCGTGAGGCCACACGTAACGCAACGGTGACAAACAAGAGAGAATCCCATCTCTCAACACGTAGGTGAGGGAACCCCGTCCCTCGGCACACACAAAAGAGAGAACCCCTTCTCTCAGGCAAATAATTGAGAGAACTCCGTCTCTCAAACACAGAGTTAAGAGAACCCCATTTCTCAACCTAAGCCCGACAGATTCCACATCTCCTGAACATCCTAGTTTGAGAAAATCCAGCATCTCTCGAACCCCTAAATTCCAAAGAATCCAACATCTCTCGAATACCTAAGTACAAGAGAATCCAGCATCTCTCGTGCACAAAACTCAGAAAGAATCCAGCATCTTTCTAGCACATAAATAGAGAGAATCCTGCATCTCCCTAGCACGTAAACAGAGAGAAATAAACCTCCCTCGCACTTAAATAGAGAGACGGTAACATCTCTCTAGCACATAAGTACAATCAATTAACACCCATAAAAGCATACGTCACAGTAGCACAATTAACAATTACAACAATCAAATATATCACAGGTCACAAGTATAACATTTAATAACAAGAATTAATCAAATAAAGGATATATGTATGCTCATGCCATGAATGCTTAGTGTACCGTTCACCGTGGTGTTGGAAATCTTAACCATGAAGTTGTGATGATGCCATGGAACCTGGTAAAATTGTTGATGAACAACTCTGTAGTCAAGCACTAAAGTTGGTGCATGAAAGTTAGGGATGCAAATGAAATGTAGCAGTTGAGTCACATAAGTGCATCAATTAAAAGCAATTAAGAGCACATTGTTTAAAAGGTTGCACAATCATAATCATAAGGTACACATAATCACATAATTTGGTACAATTCAAGCTAAGGAAGCAAAATTTCATACCAAATAAATGCAATGCACACATATTCCTATACCGTATGACCTAGACTGACACGACATGACTCCAGAGCACCGGTTCAGAACCTGGTAGCTCTGATACCACTTTAGATGTAGCACCCCAAGCTGTAGGCACCACATCCCCGCACTATAACTCGACACGTGTAACGAAACAAAGACTTCGCACACGTACCAAGTCATAGCGAATGGGAGAAGAAACAAAAACACCAGGCCTAAGCTAGGCAGTACCTAACCCTGTACGCACGAAAAGATGCAAAACATGAAAGCGGAAGCAATGCGAAATGCAAACTTTTAAAAACTTTCATTCATCAAAGATGACAGTGCAATCCATACATCATAATTAATTGCATGGGTTAAGCTAATCCAAAAAACCTATCCTATCCTGTCCCGAATAATCATACAATGAAATGGGTTCAATTGGCCCTAGAAACTTGTCCCGAATAATTATGCAACAAAATGGGTTCAACTAATCCAAGAATCTGTCCTAACCTGTCCCGAATAGCATAACTCAGCGAATAACTTAAACTTATACATTTAACAACGTAAATCAGATACAAATGAATGCAAAACATATTCAAATACAAAGATCGACTCAACTCGAACAAAACAAAAGACTCGACTCAACCGCCTAGCTCCAACGAACTCCAAAAGCAATCCTGTAACTCAACAAATAGAAGGGGAAAAAAGAAACAACAAAGAGGGGTCAGTCCTAACGCCTGGTGAGGGGGCTAACACACTCACACATACACATACATAGTAAGAGCATATTCAAAGTAAAAAGATTCATGAACCGAGGCATGATTTTTGCATTCTAAATATTAGTTTCATAAATATTACACAAACACCCTTTCGGCAAATTCATGAAGGTTTAGAAAAATTACATAAACATCCCCTAATGAGATTAAGCTCCAATTAATCAACCTATCATTGTTTAGTCTAGGAATAATTAACATTAAAGATGCATATATACATAAGAGGCACATAACCAATAGGTATAACTGAATTCAATACGAAAATAATGCAATTATCAATTAGTTAATAAAAATCCTAACTTATCTCCTACGCCCAAGTTCTCAAGTAGATGCGATTGTTCGGTTTATTAATTTTATACGTACAGTGCAAAGTAAACCACAATAACATTTAGGCACATTTGTGATTCATAATAATCGAAACTTTATATGTTCATCCATCACAAATTGATTCAAGCTTATATAAATACATACAAATTCTAGTTTCTAAATATTACGCTAACACCCCCTTTAAATTAGACAATTAGCTCAATTCGGTATAATGTGATTCAAATTGCAAATCAAAGCATCCATATATTTCATAATTCATTTAATACATGATTTCGTATACATTGGAGTACATTTCGGTCGAGGAATCAAGCAATTAGCAATTAAATTACCTTTAAGAAATTAAATCAAATAATCTCAAATATACACAATAAATCATAACAAATAAACCGAGCGTCTGATTAACGAACGGGAAGTGGAGTTGGAATCACCCTGTAATGCCCCAATTTTTCAATCGTGTAAGTATGACGTAGGTGTATATTAATTGCGCAATTTAATCAATTAATTATGTGATTAATTGTTTAATACTTTGTTTTATTTTATTTTAATCCGTTTAAATTAATTTTTATATTATGAATATTTGAATTTTTATTTTATGTCATTGGAATTATGAAAGAAATGATCTTATAATTAGGAAATGCGTGCCGTTCTTATTCGAATTCAATTTCGATTTTTGTGAAAACTTAGTATGTTGTAGATTTATGTATTATGAACATGTCTATATGCTCGTTTCATGTTTTTGATCTCGTTTGATGTGGAAACGAATTTTATTTTGGGAACGAGACCAAAACGGGGACTAAAGAGCATTTAGCACACCTTTGGTTCGGGTGACATATCTTGAGCTTGTAACACCCCGTATTTTCATGACAGGTTCGGTATGACATCACGAGTGAGCTTAGGCTCAGTGTTGTGTGTTTAATTATGTTTAAAGTGTTTAATTATATTTAATTTGGTGAATAATGTACCTTGATGGTGTTTTACGTATTAGTTTTATGTTTAACCCCGTTTTAATTTCATAAATTAATTATAAATATGTGACAAATGTGTTTAAATTTATCTAATTGTCCTTAATTGTCAATATGTGGAAGTATTTGGACTTAATTGACTTTGTATGGAACTTGGGGACTCAATCGCATGACTTAAACTCTCGAGGGGCTTAATTACAATTTTGGGAGAAGAGACCCCTCTATAACCAGAAAACCCTAGTTGCTACTATTTGGTCCCTTTCTTTTTCTTTGATAGCGGCTGCCAGCCTCTCCACCCGCATTTCCCTCTTATTCAGAAGCAGCAGAGGTGCCAACATCCCAACCACCGACGAACAGCCGCCGCCGACCATCATTCTCGCCACTACCGATTCTCCTCGTTTCTCCTTCCTGTCGTTTCTTTTCTCCCAACCGCAAGGAGAGCAGCAGCAGCCAACGACCACCATCACACATCTCCGCCGCCAGATTTATCGCCGGTGTTTTCCTCACCATCGCGGAACCACCAATTCTCCTTTAGCAGTGGCTTCGTCGGCCACAATTTCGGTGAATAACCACCACCACTGTCAGAGATCAGATCCAACAACCACCCTATTTCCTCTTTCCCTCACTTTACTCAGCTTGGAGCAGAGCCGAAATCCCCCATTCGCCGCCAATAGCTAACACCTCGCGCAGGGGAATACTCCCTGCTTTGCCACAAACCCAACTCACCATTCAGAGCTACCTCTTCAGCCCAGCAACTCCAGTGACTCCAGCCATTCCCCCTCTTATCTTTTTTCGCAACTTCCTCTCCACTCTCGGTTACCAAACAGGGGAAGAACCCTTTCAGCAGCGGCCCTTCAGCTCTAGCTGGTGTTCCTGCGTCAACTAATCCAGCCACCACCACAACGACAACCCTAGTAGCCCATCTTCCTCAGCCAACGGCTAGCCCTGTCCTCTACTCTTTTCATAGTCATAAGGCAAGAAACCGATAGCCCTTTCCTTCAGCTTGGTAAACCATCGGCCAACTTTTCTCCCTTCCAATATCCTGCATACATATTGTATAATTAAATGTATAGTCGTATTATGAATTAATATTTTGTTGAGTTGTATAGACTATTGCCTATGAATTAATGGAAGAATGAAATTTGATTGTTGGGCTCTTGAATTTGTTGTTATAATGTTGAATCGAACTTTTATGATATGAAATTATATGTGTTAATTGTTAAATGTGTATTGATATATCTGCTTATACCTTGTTATAATATTTTTTTTATATAACTGAATTTGGCTGGTTAGTTTAAATTGGAGTTTGATAATTAGAACTGTTAAATTATTTTTGGGTTTAGAGCATATATGTTGTGACGCCCCGTCTCTTCGGTATTCCAGGTACGGCATCACTAGAGGATTTAATTCAGTATTTTGTGAATTATGTGATTAAGCATGCTTACGTGTCAACGTGGGATTTAATTTAATTACGTGTGCCTTAGAATTTAATTAAATTGTACTTGGACTCAATTGTCCAATATTTGCAATTTAGGGACCTAATTGTAATTAGGACGCTTGAGCCTTCGTGGCTATTTGAGCTCGGGAATTCGATTTCCAATTCCGACCCTATCATTGAGTTCGTTTCGAGTACTCGGATTTAATGAATTAACCATTTCAATTCTAAAGCCATTTGATAGCCTCACCGTTTTAAATCCAATCTGTTTGGATCGGATACCGTTTGACCCTACCCGTTTTAACCGATCCGTTTGACCAGCCCCAAAAGGGGCCAGCTTTTCCTCTCTCTCCCTCATTGATCGTTCAGCAACACCAAGGAAGAGAGAAAGAGAAGTTTTTCCCCTTTTTGGCCAAGAAGCCTTGAGCTCGGGGTTTGGAAGATCCAACCGCCCGATCAATGACCTAAGGTAAAATTTGTGACCTTTTCGTTACGTGCTTTAGATATGTGCCTGCGCGCTTTGTTGGGGAAGATGATGAATAGTGCCGGGTTGGGAGTTTGGCGTGATTAAGCTCGTTTCTTGAGCTCTTAAGTGTAGTTATGTGCTCTATATGTTAAATATGTTTTATTGTGTTAATTTTGCATGATTTGATTGTGGTTTGGGTTCTGCTTGTTGTTGTTGTTTGCTCCCCGTTGCCATTTTTAGATCTTCTGCTTCTTTTCAGCTGTTCCAAGTCGGAACGGCCGTTCCCGTTTGCCTTGTGGTGGGGAACGGCCCTTCCCAGGATTGGCTGAGTCAGCTCCGAGTCTGGGAACGGCCCTTCCCAGGATTGGCTGAGTCAGCTCCGAGACTAGGAACGGCCCTTCCCAGGTTGTGCTTGGGCCTGGAACGGCCCTTCTCGGGGTGCGATTGGGGGGTTTCTTTACAGATGCTCGGGGAGGGTTCGGGTATCTGGGAACGACCGTTCCCATTTTGTGCTGGTGCTCGGAACGGCCGTTCCCGTTCTCCAGAACCTTAGGTGCGTGTGTGGGAACGACCCTTCCCGCCTTAGGCAAGGCCGTTCCCAGCCTCTTGTGTGTGTTTGTGTTTGTGTTTGTTTTGCGTTAATTATACTTTGTTATAACTTTGTTCTGCATCCTTAGCTTTATTACTTCGATTTAATGGCATGTTTCAATGTGAATTTGTATCGTATGCTTTAATATGTCCATGAAATGTGAATTATTGTTAATGCATGATTATTTTATACTTGTATACATGATCCATGACTTCATGCCAATCATAAACATATGCCGTGCGCCTATGTGATTCATTGTTGAGTCTAAGTCCTGTTTCTGTATTCAGTTTGTTCAGGTACACCCGGGGTGGTGTTTTGGTTGGCTGTGTTGATTCCGGGGTGGATCATTTGTCGTGTCTTTGGCCTATTCGGTGTCAGGTGAGGTTAGGATATAGCTAAACCTTAATGCAATGTGCTCAGTTTTAATGTGTGTGGTTTAATAAGCCTTATATGTACGTAAATAAGTGTGAAATATGTATTTGTTGAATATGTCTCAAGTTTGCAAGTACGTTACGCAATGTACAAGCCTATGTATGCTTGATTTGGAATGGTTTGTTATGTTTTGCCGCGTGAAACTATGCTTCTAACCGTATACTTCTCATGAGCCAAGTATAGCAAGGACCGAGTTTGATTGAAACGGAAAGTGGTATTTATATGTATATTTGTATAAGTTATGTCTGTCTGTCTCTGTTGTAGCGGGATATGATATGATATGTTATGTTTATGCTGGGCCCCGAAGCTATGGGTAAGGAGCCCTCAGGACGGTATAGGGCAGTCGAGGTAAAGCCTGTGCATAGTCTCCATATGTCTGCAGAGGATCACCCCTGAACTCACCAGGAGGTTTGGTGAGGGAAGGAATCCTGAGGGTTTGAGTACTCGCAAGGCTCTCCCCTCGTTTTTTATGGATGGTTTGGGCGTATACACCCTTCCATCACCGGAGTTTAGGATGATATGATATGTCTGTAAGTTTTCTGTTTTAATTCTGATATGATATGTTATGAGGAGATTGGTGGAGTAGGAGCTCTTATGTATGTTATGTTAAGGTTTATGAAATGGGGATAGATTCTAACTTAAATAAAAAGGGAGTTTCATAAGATAAGCTAAGTTCTGAATATGTTATGAACTGGTAGCTTTGCGAAGTTGTTCGGTAAGTTAAATTTGGTTTGTTTGCTTTTGCTAAGTAAGCCCTATATGTATATATCACGGGAATGATTTAGTGTGCAAAACCTATCCCTGCGTTCATAAACATTATGAGTTTGATACGTGCTTTGCTCTTATATATATAGTGTGAGTGTGTTAACCCCTCAGTCAGTCGAGTTAAGACTGACCCCTCCCCTTTTTCTTTTAGTTTGTAGGTTTTGCTTGGAGTTTGTGCTAGGCGGAGTGTGTCGGTCTTTTGGAGTCTGCTCCGAGTCTTTGTCTAGTAGGTGGTCTTGCATTCTCATTTCTTTCATTCGGCTTATGTATAAGATATGTTGGTATATGCTATTTGGAATTTATATATGAATTGATATATATATTTCGGGACAGGTTAGGACAGGTTGCTTGGAGTAGTAGAACCCGTTGGATTTATGATTATTGTTTGATATCCGGGATTAGGTATCTATGCTAGTTGAACCCATCAACTGCTTATGAATGTTTTGATTATTGCATGGCTTTGCTTCCGCATTCTTGTTGTGGTTTGAGTTTTGCTTTCAGGGTCTAAGTTCCGCCTAGCTTAGGTGTGAGTCTGTCAGTCTCCCGTTCGCCACTGTTTGGTTCATGTACGGACTTCCCATTTCGTATGTGGATCGGACTTTGGTGCAGGGGATGTGGTGACCCACCGTGCGGGTGCTACATATGTTATAATTACCTAAATATGAGATTGAATTCTGATATGTTCAATTTTGACAATTGAAGTGAAACTTAGTCACCTAAACTTGTTTACACTTAAAATCAGTTATCATGCTTGGTTTTGTTCTAATTCTAATAAATCTACATGTTAGATTACTGTTGAGCTATTACATTAATTAAGATGATATGATAATTGTGATCTGTGTGAGTGCTTGCAGTGTATAAACATATAAGTGTTTTATATGTATACATATTTATGTATATATACTAGGTTATTTTTAATTAAACTGAATCTTAAGTTAATTAATGTGATGGGTAGGTGACACGATAAGTTCAATTATAAGTTTGTTCGTTAGTTTATAAAATAATTGTTTGACTAATATTCCTATAAATTATTTTATACATCTTCTGAGGGGGACTACTCAATTTGGCAACACTTGTTGTTTAGAAATTAATCAATTTAGCTTATTAATTGTCAGGGTGCGAGTGTACTTGTATATATATATGTGCTCTTATGTATGTATATAGTGTATATATTAGGTAAGTATGTCATTGGTGATTAACTATTTAAAGTATATGTATTTTTTTTATATCTTGAGAAGCAGTAGTTTTAAGTGAAAGTTAATGGTTTTAATTTAAATTTCTCATGTGATTCTTGCAATTTAATTTAACTCATTGATAATTGAATTGTATGATATATTGAGAGCCGACGACGTGCTTCGTGTGCTCTTATTAATTGAAATACATCATTAATTTCTAAACGACTTAGGTGTTAATTGATTTATAAATTTATTTGTACGTAATACATTAATTGTGCATATGAATACGTTCACAACATCCCATATTTGTACCCCACATTGCCCTGCGTCTGAATGGTCCTTGTTTGAGTCGTGTCTCACGAGTACACTATGTTTCCTTTTCTGTACAGCAATCTCGAGGGCGGAGACAACGTGGTCGAGTATGCACCCATCTAATCAGTTCTTGTATCTCGTCGTTTCTCAGGTGGGGTTTAGGATTTTTGTATAGTTAAGCGACATATGACCTTAATATGATGATTTCAACCCTTGCATGTGGTTATATACTATATATGATTAGATATGGGTTGGATATGATACGATTATGACCTTGTGGACCATCCTTGGTTTTGGAAAACTTATTATTAAGGCATATGTAAGCTATTTTGGAAAAATTAAGATATGTTATGATTCTGTAGCGAGTTGGCCATGAAATATTGGCATCTGTATGTATGTATGTATGTGGATCCGAGGAGCTACAGGTAAGGAGCCCCCGGGACGGTTAGGGCAGTCGGGGATAAACCTGTGCGTAGTTCCGTTTGAAGTGTTATCGCGCGACCCAGGGAGATAGGGGAGGCATGGTACTTTGAGCCTTCGGTGTGAAAGCCGGGGAGGACACTTGTGGGTTCGCTACCCCTTGTGGGTATGATTGTTTTGGATGGTTAGGGCCATCGTGAGGCTCTTTCCATCACCGGAGTTAGGGTGGATTTATTTCTGTATTTCCGTTTTGTTCTGATATGAGTAAAGGTTGGAAGCTCGTACTGGCCGAGCATATGTTCTGTTCTATCTGGGAATTATGAATCGGGATAGAGTCTTTCTGAAAATGGTTTCTAAACTTATATCTATATCTATTTCGGATTCTTTGAAATGCTTTGGTATGCAACACCTATCCCCGGTTCATGAGTCCACCCTTATGTTATGTGCTTTGCTCTACATATATTTATTATGGGTGTGCGTTAGCCCCCTCACTCAGTCAGTTGACTGACTCCTCGTTTTATCTTTTAGTTGCAGGTTTCTTTTGGCTTGAGCAAGGCGGATGTGAGTTTTCTGGGTCACACTTGTCGGTCTAGTGGTACTATGATGCATTTGTCGCATACTCTACTTATGTTATGTTTTCATGTTTCACACTTGGAGATTATGTTTTATGTTTTACTCATACTTAAACCCGTGTGGGGTTAGTAAACTAGTACTTGGGTAATGTTGGATATTTTGATGATACTTATGATGTTTATTATGTTGGATTATGAATTGACATTCGGGATTAGGTATCTACGCTAGTTGAACCCGTCATCTGCTTTGCATGTTGATTTACTTGCTTCCGTTATTTATCAATGATTGATGGTTATTCGCTTCCGCACTCTGAGTTTGTTGAGTTAGCTCCGCCTAGACTAGTGTGTGAGTTGGTCTCCCGTTCTCTATGATTCGGATTCGGGCATGGACTTCTCATTTCATGACCGCATCTGGGTCTTAGTGCGGGGGATGTGGTATCCTCCATCTGGGGTGTTACAGAGCTCGGGAACTCGGATTCGAGTTTCGTCAACTCCGTTGGACTCGTATTGTTGATTCGGGTTTAATGGAATAAGCCTCATATTTTTCTAAGATCATTTGAACCTCCGAACTTCTACCGAAAAATTGATTTCGCGACAAAATGACCACCTTGGAGTATTTTTGGCATAACTCCTTCAATATTCAACCTTTTTACCTAATTCTTGGCCCTACATTTTACCAACACATTACCCTACCACCCCTCATTCTCTAATAATCGAATAAGGTGAGAAAGGAAGGAGAAAGAGCAGCAAACTTGGAGCTTTTACACTATTCCCATCACTTTTCACCTTGAAGAGATTTTGAGCTCTAATCTCAACCGAACTCAACCAAATTCAAGAGGTGAGTATATATTTATGATATAATTTCATTTATGGTCATTTTAATTTATGAATCCCTAAATTTGAGTTAGAATTGATGGAGATATGATTATTTGAATGAATAGTTAGGTTAAACTTGGTTTTTTAATTCATGACTTTAGGTTCGGTTCTATGGTTTTTCATGCATGATCCCTGTTCCTTTGAACTTCTCTCTCTGAATTCTTGCTATTATAATCATGGATTTTGAGTTTGTGATGTTTCACTATGTATGGGGTTGGAACCATGGCTGAAATGGAATGAATGGAAGCATGATTGTTAGCCCTTGTTTTGTTGGTCTTACTGCGTGAATTGCTGCCTTCCTTGTGTTAATTATTTGTTGATCTTGTTGCCTTGTTGTGGCTGTACTTACCCCTACATTCTTCCCCTGTTTTTCCCTGATTTAACCTCTGCTGCTGCTGCCCCTTGTTGTAGCCGCGCAGCGTTTGTGTTACTTTTGTGTCACGCCGACGCCACTCAAGTGGCGAATCTGATGCTGGGTTGCAGCCGCGCCATATTTTGTGAAGAAGGAGGTCGCGGCCGCGCCTGTGTGTTTCCATTAGTTGCTTGAATGAATGGTGTTGAGTTGTGTGCATATGTTTTGTATATCTTGTGTGTGTACGTCAATATATATGTATAAATTTGTAGTGTGTGCATGAAATATATAATATATTATATATATATTTACATGTTTGTGCTAAATATATATATATATATATATGTTTATTATATATATTAAATATTGTTTAATTTAATTGAATTATGGAATTAAATTGTTATCTATTTCGTGTTATTTAATTTTTGATCATGACTTGAAAGTCTTTATTCGTCTGTTCTCTGATTGTAAACATGATATAATACATGTTATGATCTTCATATGAAATTCTTGGGTTGATTTGATATGAAATGTGAAGTTATGAACTTGAATGAATTTGAATGCTACTTATAATGAACGAATTGCTTGTTTATATGTCTTAAAGGCATTCATCGTGCACATGAAAGTCTCCATGACATAATACCACCTCTTATGCATATCATATCATACTCATTTCATTGTCGTGCGTCATACATGGTTCATTTGGAGTCTTGAGTCTCACGTAGGCACTGTATTGTTCTTTTTTCAGTTCTCCAGGGTGGAGATGTCGGGTTCATAGGTTACTCCCAAGTCTTCCTTTCTTCTAGATTTTAGTTCGGTAAGATGTAACAGGTGGGTTTCTCTTCTATTAGCTAAGATAACCCGATATATCCCTTATGTGAAAGTTTTGAGACAAAGTACTATAAATATATTTATCGAGTCCTTTCAAAAGAGTCAATGATTTCCAACATAAAGCCTTTCTTTCATGAAACCATATCCTATGATTTTGGCGAGAGCATGTTATGAACGCACAGGCCCCAAAACTTAGTGTATGTGGCTATCCGGGGAGGCAAAGGCCGACGGTGATCCCATATGCTAGTTCCAACCAAATTACGTTGAAACCGACCTCGTTTAGGAGTTTTAACGAGGAAAGGCTAACCGGTATTTTGAGGATTCATGTACCTCACTAGCCATCATGTATGAGGTGGTTGGGCCTTGCAAACCAGTCCACTACCCGGAGGAAAAAAGTGTAAGTGATTATGTATGATTATGATTATGTTTATATTATGATTACGATTATAATTATAAATGAATGAATGATATATGATCACCCATGAATTAATGAATGAATAAATAAATGCACACACGAGGAGAAGGTTGGAGGATTCGCCCACTCGCCAGGGCTCACGTTATGACCACATGATTGAATGAATGAAATTAGTTGTTGTAATCCTGAACGTTGTTTTCTTTGATTTCCCCCACTTGGGAAACATTTCAAAACCTCATACCGGAATACGACTTGCATGTGTGGGTGTTTAATTATGTACTTATTATTGTATAAGCCGCTATTTCATACCCACCAGTCTCCTATAGACTGAAGCCGGCTTTGTTTTCAAATTTTGTAGGTTTGGAGCGCTAGGCGGGAGTTCGAGTCTGTCGGGTCTTGTGGTTTAGTCCGAGTTACTCCATTGCATATTGTACATTGAGTAAGATTCCATTAAATATTATGTTTATATTTAAATTTTCGGGACTGGGTATTTTTGATAGTGGAACCCGTCCTTTATGATACACATGATAATTAGATATATGTTATGCTTCCGCACATGCTTTCATCTTGTTGAATTATTTATTTGGTTTCGAGGTTTTAGTTCCTACCTAGCTTAGCGAGTGAGTTGTGTCCCCATTCGATGGGATTTGGCACGTCTATGGACTTTCCATTTCATATACGGGTCGGGTCTCGGTGCGGGGGATGTGGTGCCTTGTTCTCGGGCGCTACATCCCTAAGTGGTATTAGAGCCCCAGGTTGCAAAACTCGGGCTCTCGTGTCATGATTGAATCAGTTTAGGTCGTACGACATAGGAGCTAATTGTTAACGTGTGCATTGCATTGATTCTTGACCTTATTTGATGGTGTTTGATGCAAAATGTTGGAAATTTATATGTTGAACTTGTTTTACTTTAAACTTTTCGATTATGTGTTGCATTTTACTTCAAATACGTGCTCTTGGTGCTAATTATATGTCATATGCACTTACTAACCGGCATGCATTTATATTTGAGATGAGTTGTGCTTGTAGGATATTCTTATAATATCAAACCACGGCCAATCTCTACGACAACCATAACCTATCACAAGCTCTAATTTCAAGCAAAGGAAATGTAAGGAATACACTGGGGTTACCTATGAGGATCCGAGGATCGTGGTCTTTTCTAAATGGAGCCATGTTCTTTGGTGTCCTTACAATGGTGCACCAAAGCTCTCTCATCGTTACAAAAAGCCTCATTGGAAGAGAAGTCAAGATAGAAAACCACAAGGAAGGAGGTTGAAAGCCATGTTTTGCCGATTTCTTAGCTTGAAGTCAAGAGAGAATATCTCTTTACTAGGAGTAGAAGGTAGGATTCAGAGTAGTAGACTGATTTGTGGAATAGTCCCCACTTTTCATGGTGGCCCGTGAAGGTTTGTTAAGATAGTGGATCATTTATTCCAGGGAGAAGTGAAGAAATCTTGAAGATGTTTAGATTCAATGATTTTATCAACGAGGAGACGAAGAGCCGCAAGGGAACTCAAGTTCGGGTCAAAGGGAGAAGAAGAGGTAAATTGAGACACACGGATTTCGGGTAGGGAAGAAGTCAGATTGGGAGGAGTTAGTGAGAACCGATCGATATGGCAATCTCAAGTTCATAGAAAACCAAGATGTCGAAGGTTCTATCTTCGGTCAAATTGAAATTTAGTTTCCAGACTCAAGCTGAATTGTCGTGTGTGAGTACGAATTGGGAGATATGGAGCAACAAATGGAAACGATAAAGAAAGGCAAAGAGCTGCTGGAGGAAATTATGTGCTCAAGAGTAAGCAATTGGAAGATGAGTTCATCCAATCATTGAACTCATACAAAATAGTCAAGGGAACTTTGAGCAGAGTGACAACTAACAGTAGGGTTTGGAACATCATTTGCGATCAATCCTTTGAGGGGATTCAAGATGCCGATTCTGTGGGTGTAGAAGAAGTTGGGTTCGAGGGACCTCAGTTTCGGATCGCAGGAACACATAAGTTGATACAAGGAAAATTTGAAGATTTAGAAGACCGTGGGTAAGCAAGCCATGATCAATAAATCCGAGGCAAGCCTGTACTTAAGGAAATGAAGAACAAGTTGCGGAGCCAAAGTTTACCACTACAGTGCCAGGTGTATTGCATTCATGACACGTGCATCATCCGTCATATTTAAATTCTTTAATCTCTTTTATATATAAATTTGTGTGCATCTCTACCTAATAAACGCTCAAATGTGTTGTATATTAATAGGCTCGAAAGTTTGCTACGTACATTAGCATCTTAATCCAACATGCATGGTTTAGTGTTTATTTGATAAGGAATTTTCCCCGCTTCGTTCATCATCGAGTCATACCCGAATATCGACAAGAAGAATAATGGATTGCAAAGTACATGGAATAAAGGAGAAGAGAGAATACGGAGGCCCGGGAAAGTAAAATTGGATTTTGGAATGAAAAAAGTAGGTTGTTGTCCCTACCACACACTTCAGAGTGAATGTGAGCGAGATCACCGGACACGTAGCTTGGATAGAATCATCGGTACTGAGAAAGCTAAATTGGAGAATTGAAAATTTTTAATTTAAGAAACGATGAAATGAATTTAACGGATGGAGATGGGAATTTTTTTTTTAAGGGGGAGAGCCGATCGGGAGATGACTTAGAAATTAGGGTTGTGTTCGAACGTGTTACTTCTATTAGGAACAATAGAAATGTAAGAATCAATAAGTAACAAGATTCTGTAACCATGGAAAGAGATAAAATAGCAGAATTAGTATTCAATGCAATTTCGAAAACCGAGGTGGATGAAGCTTCAGGAATAATGTTGGGAGAAATAAGTACGTCGAGAGATGAAGATATGGATTCAAGGAATGCATGGGAATTGAAACGATAAGATGGGGTACAGAACGATCGAGAGTGATTGGGTTGAAGATGATGGAATTATGAGAGAGCTTCTGTGAAGTCTTAAATCAGCGTTGCTACAAGGAAACCCGATCAAGCTATCCTATAATAGGATGGTGTCAATAAAGGTTAATCCAGTTACGTATTAGAGGGGGATTCGGACAACACATAACAAAGCAAATATTATTAAGTTATCATTATTTTTTCCATGATAATCTAGAAGGAAATATGAGATGAGATAAAGGGGTGATCTTTGAAGGACTTGGATCAAACTTCAAGAATCATTAAGAATGTTTTATCTCCGAATAGGGAATTGAATGGGCCGGAAACCGAATACACACTTAAAGGCTTTAGGAGGATGAAGGAATAATTTAAATAAGAGATGGGAAAGGATCCACAAGAGGATTGATCTAACTTTAGCAACCGATGGTCTCAACATAGTTGGGGAAGAATTTATTAAGGAGAAAGCCATGGTGATAACAATTGTGAGACGATAAACTGAACCTTAAAAAGGTCTTGTAAGTAATTACCCTTGAGTATAGTAGATTCAGTTACCAACAAAGATAGAAGGTTCAACTTCCAAGAACTTCGCCAAGTAGGGGATGGTAAGAAGGGATCAAGAGTGAGAATAGGGTTATCATCTTTTCACCCGGGCACACCAAAAGATATTGGAGATGAGTCAAGTACCACTTGTAGCACCCCTACACGTGGAGATGCCACACCCCCGCACTATAGGTCGATCCACGCACAAAACGGGCAATCCGTACATGAACGAACCTATAGCGAACGGGTGACAATGCAATAAAACGACAAGCTATGCGAGACTAACTCATACATGCAACAGAATAAAGCGGAAGTATAATCGATCAACTTGCAATTATAACTATTAAACATGCTATGACATTGATTATTCATCACATAACTCGTATACTAGTTCACATATCAATACATTGTCATCTCCGAACATATAACAATTAATTGTAAGAATAATTATAAGGCAACAATAAACAATATACACTGTGCTTGACTCGATTACACGGACTGGACTCGACTCGACTCCCGCCTAGCCTGAACCTGCAATAACCTGAAAGTTGGAGGTGTCAGTCTGTGATAACCGAGTGAGGGGTTTAAATAATATTAGCACAGATAACATGCAAGCTATATTCTCGGGTAAAGGTTTATCAAAATAAATGTATAAGTTCAATAATAAGATATGTAGCACCCGAGCGCAAGGTACCACATCGCCCGCACCGAGACCCGACCCGAATATGAAATGGACGATCCATACTCGAGCTAAGTCATGGCAAACGGGGACAAACACACACGCTATGCTAGGCGGGCTAACCCTTAAAACCATAAAATCAGAGTACACATTAAGTGCGGAAGCAATAACTGGCCATAATATAAACAATGAGCATTCAAGCTCCAAAAATAAATCATAACATTATCCAATGCCGTCAAGGCTCAAACAACAAGTACGCTCCATTAATATTCATATACAATGATCAAAAGGGCAATATGTAAGTGTAAGACCAACATATAAGAGCTAAAAATGAATGCAAGCCCTATGACTCGAATTCCCGCCTAGCTCCCTCGACACCTGCACAACACAACTGAAAACCAAACGGTTTCAGTCCAAAAGGGCCTGGTGGGTATAAAAATATGGCATAAATATAATATACGACAGTATTTAACAATCACATGCAAGCTATAATCCCAAGTGAGGTTTTTAAAGAATTTCCCAAGTGGGCGAAGTAGAGAAATCATCAAAAGGGATTATAACGATTCATTTACATTAGGTCGTTATTGGCCCGACGAGTGGGCGTGCATTATCTCCAACCAACACCTCGTGTAATTCATTTAAACATTCTTTCTTTCTTTCTTTTCATGCAAATCATTCTTTCGTGCACATTCAATAACATTCCACCTTCTTCCTCCGGGTTAGTGGCGGGTTTGCAAGGCCCATCCACCCATTCATTGACCAAAAGGGGAACATGACTCCCCAGATGGCACTCAGCGTCCATTCCTCGCTAACTCCTAACGAGGTCCGGTTACGCCGTTCATTGGTGGAACTAGTGTGAGGGATCACCGTCAGCCCTTGCCTCGGGTCACCACTCACATCAAGTCCCTGGGCCCCATTTTGTGTATAACATTCATTATTTTCTCACCAAAACATTTGGTAGGTTCATAAAAGAAAGGCTTTACTTTTAAAATAATTGACCCTTGAAAACAACTCTATATATACATATATATGTTTTTGGCCAAAAACTTTTCACATTGAAGCTATATTGTAATGCCCCAGCTTTCGGCATTTCAGGTATGAACGACACGTGTGGGTTTTAGAGTTGTAATTTAATTATTATTTGATCATTTCCTTAACTTTTCATGTCATGACATAAATTTTATAAAATTATATTCTAAGTATTTTTATTGAAATTCATATCATATCATATTTATCGCATATATTGAACGTGATTGCAATGTGAATTAATTTCCCGAACTTGACTTAATTTCGTTGTGACCTTATTTGATCATTTTCATGAAGTTGGGGACTCAATTGCATGAATTAATTGTGGGACTTAATTGATCATTTATTATGGAATTGAATCTAATTGTATGACTTAAATAATGGAAGGACTAAATAGCAAATTGGTCATTTTTCCCGTCTCTTGAGCAGCATATCACGTACCATTACATTTCCAATTCATACAAGCATTCATACACATTTGCTCCTTTCTTCCCTTTCAACCGAGACAAACCCTTGTGAAGGAGTAGGGAGATTTCATCCATTCAAGCTAGTTTTTGTGGATTTAGGATCATTGGTGCATCATCAACATCATATCTTCAACTTGTCTCTCATTTCTTGCATTTGAGGTATTTATGGAGAATGGATGAATTTCTTGAATATATGGCATAGATAGGGCTTTGTAATGGGTTGGTTAAATTGTGTATTTGTTGTTGGAAAAATGTATGTGAAATTTGAGCTCAAGATTGATGCATTTATCTTGAGTTTTATGGACTTGGAGCATGATTGATGATATGGGTTTCATATGATGGATTATTGATGATCTACCTTGGAATTATGTGTTTTATGAATTGTTATTGATTTATATGTATGCTAGTATATGTATTGCATCAAATTTATGCATTTCATCTTATGTTTGAGCCATTTTTGTTGATAGTATTGTTGGATCGTTGTTGCTGCTGCTACTGCCCTGTTTTTTTTTTCTGCTACGTACTGTTGACACGGGCGTGTGAACTTTTCCCTCTTCAGCGAGACACGGGGGTGCATGTTGGTCTGGTTTTGCTGTACCGTGACATGGGGGTGTCACGGTTTGCTTTGTATTTGTGACACGGGCGTGTCACCTTCTGTTTTCATGCGTATTGTCCGCTATACCCAGACACGGGGGTGTCACGGCTTAGTGTATAATGGTGACACGGGCGTGTCACATTCTGTTTTCATGCATATTTTGGTTGCATGCCACTGTACGTGCTATGCTCCTATGTGAATCTTTGAATTAATTTTATTGAAAATGTGGAATTGTGAGTTCGAATGACTTGATTATATGATTGTATACATGTCAAAACGAGATATTTTCATGGTACATTTTATCATACTCGTCATCTCGTCGAATTTTCGCCGTTCGTCCTATGTGGTGCATTTTGAGTCGTGTCTTACGGACAATTGTCTTTCTTGCACAGACCAGCTTCCTGGTGTCGAGGAGCAGGCCCCGTGAGCTGTTTCCTTGTTTGTTTTGGGTTGTTCAGGTGAGGTTTAATTCTAGCTACATAGAACCCGTAGAACCCTATGTGAAGTTTTAAACCAAAAACTTATCTATATATTTACAGTTTTCAAAAGAGATTGGTTTTCAAATGATTTATCAAACTGGGAGGAATTGATTGATTGATTGATTGGGGCGAGTATTGTATTGCACTGTGGGCCCGAGGGTAGTGGCTCGAGCCAACCGGGAAAGCATGGGCTGACGGGTAACTCGAGAGCTATTCTCACCAAATTGGGATGACCCCTGAACCCCCTAGGAGATTAGGCGAGGAAGGAGTTCCGGGCTTAGGGATTCATGTACCCTCTGCCCAGACTGATTGGATGGTGGGGCCTTGCAATCCCACCATCACCCGGAGGAAGAAGCATGGATTGAAACTGGTAATTGTGCACCGTAATAAATTGCATGATCACCTAACTATTGAATAATTGATTGATTGATTGTACACAGTCGGAGTAAGGTTGGAGATTTGCCCTCACCCGCCGGGCCACAAATTGATTGTATTGAATTGGTTAAATTGAAATTGAATTAGTTGTAACCTCGGGCAATAGTATCTCTTATTCTATTAAATCGTATTGTTATTTTTCCCAAATTATTACCCGAGATTATAACTTGCATGTAGGTACGCTTATATTTACTTATACCCCTCGCTCAGTCCGTGTTGGACTGACACCTCAACTTTTCAATTGTTTTGCAGGGTGTGCTAGGCGGGAATTAGAGTCTAGATTGTCTTTAATTCGGGTCTAGCACACTTCATCTCACATTTTGTTCATGTATTGGTACTTTATGTATGGTGTATCATGCCTTGTTACTTATTTTTGGAGATGATATTATATTGATACATAATGTTGGTACCTATTAGTAGATATGTAAATATGGTACCTATAAGTATTGAATGAAATATTGCTTCCGCTTTTTATTACTCTGAATTGATTCTTTGGTTTGGGGTTAGTCCCGCCTAGCTTTGTTGTCGTTTTTTTTATTGTCTCCCGTTCGCTATAGCTTTGCTTCATGTATGGATTGACCATTTCATATGTGGATTGGGGCTAGAGTGCGGGGGATGTGGTGCCTAGCGTTCCGTGTGTTACATGCTACGGTGGTATCAGAGCCCGGTTGCAAAACCGGGTCTCTAGTGTCGTGTCTTGTGACTCTAGGTCGCACAGCATAGGAACTAATTGTCAACTTGAGAGTCTTGCATTGTTATTTGACATATTTGAACCTACTTGACTTATTTGAACTCATTTGAATTTGGTGAATTGTTTGAATTTTATAACTTATGTGCAATTTGTGAATTATTTGCACACATTTGCACCTACTAATCGAACATGCATAATAGTACCTTGATTTCAAGACGGCTCGCGATAGACATCACCGTGATAGTTCTCCTAGACATCGACATCGTCGTCACCATCGCCGGGAGAGATCACCACCTCCTAAGGCTCAGCCACAGGACTTTATGAATGCCATGGTGGGTCTTATTGATCAGAGAGTCCGGGATTATGTTCCTCCACCACCACCAGTTCCACCACCATAGCCGGGAGGCCAGATTTCATTAGCTTTCAGGGAGTTCCAGAACCAGCATCCTCGCAAGTTTTATAAAGGGAATGATATTCAGGCTGAGCAGTGGCTGAAGGAAATTGAGAGGATATGGGAGCTTATCCCGTGTGAGTCCCAGGAGAAGGCCCGATGTACTATTTCTTTGATTCAGGGCGAGGCATATTCATGGTGGGAGATCGCCCGGATTGTGTTAGATGCTGCAGGCGAGGAAGTGAATTGGGAAGTTTTCGTCAGGGAGTTCAAGAACAAGTTTATTCCTCCATCTTCTCGCACTCGAAGATTGAAGGAATTTACAGAACTTAAGCAAGGAAGCCGGTCAGTTTCAGAGTATATCACCGAGTTTGAGAGATTGTCCCGCTGTGCTCCTAATATAGCGAGTGACGATTTCCATAAGGCGATGCAGTTTGTTCAGGGCCTTAGACCGGACATTCATGCAGCGATTGAGGCGGTCAACACGAGCACATGGGTGAAGGCTACCAAGAAGGCATTGTTGGTTGAGGATCCAGTGAATGCGAGGTGGTCTACTTATCGTTCAGGTTCCGGATCGGGTTTCAGAGGTTCCGGATCGGGGTATAAGGGTTCAGGTTCGGGTTCTGCTTCAGGCAAGAGGCCGATGGTTTATTCCTCTCCACCACCAGCTCCGAAGGGCCCAGGGAAGAAGCCCCGACCAGCGGGACCAGTGATTAGAGCTCCAGTTGCTCCAGCTTTGCCACCACCACCCGAGAGGCCTGCTTGTACCTTCTGTGGTCAGAGGACGCATATCTATGATAACTGCAGGAGGCGTCTGGGTTTATGTTTGATTTGTGGGAGCGACGAGCATATGGTAGACGAATGTCCAGACCTCAGGATGCCACCGCCGAGAACACAGAGACCACTGATCAGGGCTCGTGCTTATGCTTTGGATGGATAGCAGTAGAATGCTGATGTTGATCCAGCCGCGGTAGTTGAAGGTACCATTTGCATACATGGCACGGACATTCATACCTTGTTTGATCCGGGAGCTACTCACTCCTTTCTTTCGAGTGCTATATCTGTTTCTTTGCCTTTGCCTGTTACTCGCTCTTCTGCATGTTATGTGGTTAGTACTCCGTTTGGTGGTAGTTTAGAATCTGATCGGGTGTTCAGAGAGGTTCCGGTGAGTATCGAGGGTCGAGTTTTCTTGTCAGACTTCATTGAGCTGCCGATGACTTGCTATGGATCCATTTTGGGCATGGATTGGTTGTACAGACATTCTGCCACCGTCGATTGCAGGGCGAAGAAGGTTCAGTTGGGATCCGATTTAGTAGTGGCTTGGAGTTCCAAGACTGTGCCTCTACTTTCTTTCTCAGAAGCTCACAAGTTGGTTCGAGAGGGAGCCACGGGTTTCATTGCTTACATTCTCAACAAACCCAAGGATCAAAGTAAGCTAGAAGAAACGGAAGTGGTGAAGGAGTTTCCCGAGGTCTTTCCTGAGGAATTGGATTCGTTACCTCCAGAATGGGAAATTGAGTTTGTGATTGACTTGTACCCTAATGCAGAGCCGTACTCCAAGACTCCGTATCATATGGCTCCGGTCGAGTTGAAAGAGTTGAAGACTCAACTTTAAGCGTTGTTGGAGAGTGGGTACATTAGACCGAGTTCTTCTTCTTGGGATGCACCGGTTTTGTTCATAAAGAAGAAGGACGGGACTTTGAGGATGTGTATAGACTATAGGGAATTGAACTGGATGACGATCAAGAACAAGTATCCTCTTCCACATATCAAGGAGTTGTTTGACATACTACAGGGATCTAAAGTCTACTCGAAATTGGATTTGAGACAAGGCTACTACCAGCTGCGAATCCGAGCAGAGGATATTTCTAAGATAAGATTTAATACTCGGTATGGGCATTATGAGTTTGTAGTGATGCCGTTTGGTTTGACTAATGCCCCAGCAGCTTTTATGGATATGATGCACAGGATTTTCAGGCCTTTTCTGGATAAGTTCGTGATTATCTTCATTGATGATATTCTGGTTTTCTCTAAGTCTACCGAGGAGCATGCAAGGCATCTCCAGTTGGTATTGAGGACTTTGAAGGAGCATCAGTTATTTGCCAAATTCAACAAGTGTGAGTTTCGGATTGACAGGGTGTCATTCTTGGGTCACGTGATTTCAGGTAATAGTTTGGAGGTCGATCCTTCGAAGATTGAGTCGGTTTTGAAGTGGGAGAAACCTAAGAATGCCTCAGAGATCAGGAGTTTCTTGGGGTTGGCAGGTTATTACCGGAGGTTTGTTAAAGATTTCTCCAAGTTAGCAGCTCCTTTAACACGGTTGACGAAGAAGAATGTGAAATTCGATTGGGATGAAGGTTGTGAGAGGAGTTTCACTTTCTTAAAAGAGAAGTTAGTTTCTGCTCCAGTGTTAGCCCTTCCGGAAGGTTCTGAAGGATATGCTGTTTATACGGATGCTTCTAAGGAAGGCTTGGGATGTGTGTTGACTCAAAAGGGTAAGGTAATTGCTTATGCATCCCGGAAGTTGAAAGAGCATTAGAAGAATTATCTGACACATGATCTTGAGTTCGCCGCCGTAGTCTTTGCACTTGGAAAGTGGAGACATTATTTATATGGGGTGTCTTTCGAGATTTTCACCTACCACAAAAGCCTCCAGTATTTATTCACTCAGAAGGATTTGAATATGAGGCAACGACGTTGGATGGAAAGGTTGGAAGATTATGATTGCACGATCAAGTACCATCCCGGCAAAGCCAATGTGGTCGCCGATGCACTTAGTAGGAAGGCTAGTGTGTCAAGCTTGGAAGTGGGTGAAAGTAGTGGAATCGAGCCAATTGTTTTAAGGGCTCGAGTTTCTAATATTTCGATTCAGTCGGATTTGAAGCACAGGTTGTTTGAGGCTCAGAGTACGGATATCGAAGTTCAGAGATTGGTAGCTAAGGCAAGAGCTGATCCGGAGTGTCCATTCGGGTTCGATGAAACCGGTCTTCTTCGTTTCAAGGATCGAGTGGTTGTACCCGAAGAGTTGAAACGGGTATTGCTCGAGGAAGCTCACAGATCGGCTTATTCTATCCACCCCAGAGGAAGCAAGATGTGTAAGGATTTAAGGAAATATTATTGGTGGCGTGGATTGAAGAAGGATGTGGCCGAGTATGTGAAGCACTGTCTCACTTGTCAGAAAGTGAAAGCCGAGCATCAGAAACCGGGAGGTCTTCTTCAGCCGTTACCTATTCCTGAGTGGAAGTGGGAACAGGTGATGATGGATTTCGTGTCCGGATTACCTAAGGTGAAAGGTGGATTCGATGGAATTTGGGTGATTGTGGATCGTTTGACGAAGACTGTACATTTTCTGTCGGTTCGGATGTCGTTTAAGATTCGCAAGCTAGCAGAGCTTTATAACCGGGAGATTGTTAGACTTCATGGGATTCCGGTTAGTATAGTCTCCGACAGAGATCCACGGTTCACTTCTAAGTTGTGGCGTGAATTGCAAGAGGTTTTGGGTACGAAGCTCCAGTTTAGTACAGCATTTCATCCTCAGACGGATGGTCAGTCCGAGAGATTAGTAAGGTATCTCGAGGATTTGCTTCGAGCTTGTTCTTTGGATTTTCGGTCTTCTTGGCATGATCAGCTACCTCTGATTGAGTTTGCTTACAACAACAGTTTTCTGGCTTCGATTGGAATGGCACCGTATGAGCTACTTTATGGTCGGAAGTGTCGTTCTCCGTTGTTCTTTGACTTGGAAGAGTCGAAATGGACTAAGCAGAAAGGTGTTAAGAAAGGTGAGCAATTGGAAAAACCTTCTAAGGCTGTTGAAGCTATGATTGAGAAAGTCCAATTAATAAAACAACGGATGAAATCAGCTCAGGACAGACAGAAGAGCTACGCCGATCGTCGTAGAAGGGATCTCGAGTTTGAAGTTGGAGACCGGGTATTCTTGAAGGCATCTCCACGCAAGGGATTTGTTCGGATTGGGAAAGGAGGTAAGCTTAAGCCTCGTTATTTAGGTCCTTATGAAATTTTGGAAAGAGTTGGAGAAGTTGCTTACATATTGGACTTACCACAGAGCCTCACGGGGATTCATAATGTATTTCATGTCTCTCAGTTAAGGAAATACTACCCCGGTGAAACCGAAATCATTCCCGTTGAAGAAGTGGAATTGGAACCGAACCTTACCTTTGTTCAGAAACCGGTTAAGTTATTGGATAAGAAGTTTCAGGAATTAAGAAATCGGAAGATTTCCATGGTTAAGGTTCTTTGGAGAAGTGACAAGACCGAAGACGCCACGTGGGGAACCGAACACAAGATGAGACGGTTCCATCCAGAGTTGTTTCCTTCCGATCAGTGAATCTGGGGACCAGATTCTTTTAAGGAGGGAGGATTGTAACGCCCCAGCTTTCGGCATTTCAGGTATGAACGACACGTGTGGGTTTGAGAGTTGTAATTTAATTATTATTTGATAATTTCCTTAACTTTTCATGTCATGACATAAATTTTATAAAATTATATTCTAAGTATTTTTATTGAAATTCATATCATATCATATTTATCGCATATATTGAACGTGATTGCAACGTGAATTAATTTCCCGAACTTGACTTAATTTCGTTGTTACCTTATTTGATCATTTTCATGAAGTTGGGGACTCAATTGCATGAATTAATTGTGGGACTTAATTGATCATTTATTGCGGAATTGAATCTAATTGCATGACTTAAATAATGGAAGGACTAAATAGCAAATTTGTCATTTTTCCCCTCTCTTGAGCAGCATATCACGTACCATTAAATTTCCATTTTATACAAACATTCATACATATTCTTCCCTTTCAACCGAGATAAACCCTTGTGAAGGAGTAGGGAGATTTTATCCATTAAAGCTAGTTTTTGTGGGATTTAGGATCATTGGAGCATCATCAACATCATATCTTCATCTTGTCTCTCATTTCTTGCATTTGAGGTATTTATGGAGAATGGATGAATTTCTTGAATATATGGCACAGATAGGGCTTTGTAATGGCTTGGTTAAATTATGTATTTGTTGTTGGAAATATGTATGTGAACTTTGAGCTCAAGATTGATGCATTTATCTTGAGTTTTATGGACTTGGAGCATGATTGATGATATGGGTTTCATATGATGGATTATTGATGATCTACCTTGGAATTATGTGTTTTATGAATTGTTATTGATTTATATGTATGCTAGTATATGTATTGCATCAAATTTATGCATTTCATCTTAAGTTTGACCCATTTTTTTTATAGTATTGTTGGATCGTTGTTGCTGCTGCTACTAACCTATTTTTTTTCTGCTACGTACTGTTGACACGGGCGTGTCAACTTTTCCCTCTTCAGCGAGACACGGGGGTGCATGTTGGTCTGGTTTTGCTGTACCGTGACACGGGGGTGTCACGGTTTGCTTTGTATTTGTGACACGGGCATGTCACCTTCTGTTTTCATGCATATTGTCCGCTGTACCCAGACACGGGGGTGTCACGGCTTAGTGAATCTTTGAATTAATTTGATTGAAAATGTGGAATTGTGAGTTTGAATGACTTGATTATATGATTGTATACATATCAAAACGAGATATTTTCATGGTACATTTTATCATACTCGTCATCTCGTCGCATTTTCGTTGTTCGTCCTATGTGGTGCATTTTGAGTCGTGTCTTATGGACAATTGTCTTTCTTGCACAGACCAGCTTCCTGGTGTCGAGGACCAGGCCCCGTGAGCTATTTCCTTGTTTGTTTTGGGTCGTTCAGGTGAGGTTTAATTCTAGCTACATAGAACCCGTATAACCCTATGTGAAGTTTTAAGCCAAAAACTTATCTATATATTTATAGTTTTCAAAGGAGATTGGTTTTCAAATGGTTTAGCAAACTGGGAGGAATTGATTGATTGATTGATTGGGGCGAGTATTGTATTGCACTGTGGGCCCGAGGGTAGTGGCTCGAGCCAACCGGGAAAGCATGGGCAGACGCGTAACTCGAGAGCTACTCTCACCAAATTGGGATGACCCCTGAACCCCCCAGGAGATTAGGGGAGGAAGGAGTTCCGGGCTTAGGGATTCATGTACCCTCTGCCCAGACTGATTGGATGGTGGGGCCTTGTAATCCCACCATCACCCGGAGGAAGAAGGATGGATTGAAACTGCTAATTGTGCACTGTAATAAATTGCATGATCACCTAACTATTGAATAATTGATTGATTGATTGTACACAGTCGGAGTAAGGTTGGAGATTTGCCCTCACTCGCCGGGCCACAAATTGATTGTATTGAATTGGTTAAATTGAAATTGAATTAGTTGTAACCTCGGGCGATAGTATCTCTTATTCTATTAAATCGTATTGTTATTTTTTCCAAATTATTACCCGAGATTATAACTTGCATGTAGGTGCGCTTATATTTACTTATACCCCTCGCTCAGTCCGTGTTGGACTGACACCTCAACTTTTCAGTTGTTTTGCAGGGCGTGCTAGGCGGGAATTAGAGTCTAGATTGTCTTTAATTCGGGTCTAGCACACTTCATCTCACATTTTGTTCATGTATTAGTACTTTATGTATGGTGTATGATGCCTTGTTACTTATTTTTTGAGACGATACTGTATTGATATATAATGTTGGTACCTATTAGTAGATATGTAAATATGTTACCTATAAGTATTGAATGAAATATTGCTTCCGCTTTTTATTACTCTGAATTGATTGTTTGGTTTGGGGTTAGTCCCGCCTAGCTTTGTTGTCGTTTTTTTTATTGTCTCCCGTTCGCTATAGCTTTGGTTCATGTATAGATTGGCCATTTCATATGTGGATTGGGGATAGAGTATGGGGGATGTGGTGCCTAGCGTTCCGGGTGTTACATATATATAGGGTCATCTATCTACATAGAAGAGAAACCCACCTTAAACGGCAAAAAGGAGAACACAAGAGCCTCTCGGACCGGCCTCGTCTCCAACGGAATCAAAGTCTGTGCAATAAAGGTGAAGTGAGACTCAATATGACCAATTAAGACGCTCGGCTAATGTATATGGGTGCATATGATGCAAATTCAAAGTACAAGATCCGACATTTAGGCAAATAAGAGCATTGAAGTAAATTAAGTTCAACACACATTCAAACGTATTCAATCTTTCACAAAACTCTACTACATACATCATATTACATAATATAACATATTTCCAAAGTTTGAAAACAAGAAGAAATCATATGATAGGGGAAATGGGTTATGGAAATCACAGACGACACAAAAACGCACATAAACGGCATTCAGCAAAATCATGCCTAACTCTCATCCAAATGTTATGAAATTTAACCACAATACTCCCAACACATAATAAAACAAGTTCATAGTTCATCAGAAATCAAGATAAAGGCATTAAAGAGGTGAAACAATCAAAAACCGAAAAGGAAAAGACAAGAGCTGCGCAGGGGGAGGGACACGCCCGTCTCCCTCAACTTAAATAACCCGAGACACGGGGGTGTCTCGGTACAGACATGCTAAAAGTTCATCACATGGGTGTGTCTCACATTTCAAAGCAAATGAGACACGGGGGTGTCTCGGTACAGGCCCAAAAACGAATACAAAGTTTACCGGCAAAACAAACCCTATACAAAATCAGTCCAAAAGCATACCAAATCAACTCCAAATCTTATGAAACTTGACATAAAACATATTTATCATGTTAGCAGAATATTTCATTTAGAATGCAAAGGCCAAATCACACGTTAAGAGCACCGAAACCATGCAGCAAGTCTGGGGCGCCAAAACCGTACATATGAGCCCGATTTGGTTCAATCATGCCATGATCAAGTACTTAGGGGCTGAATATCAAGCTGAAACTTTAGGGAATGAATACTAACATGATAAGAAACTAATATACTCCATGTGTATGCAAATTGACATGAATTGGAGCACATTAGGATGACCAACAAACCACAAAAAAATGCAACAGCAGCAGTCCAGTTATGTCATGGATCATGCATAAGAAGAGGTCATGTATTTCGGTTTTGGGGCTTAAAATGGATCCAAAGGCTTGCAATATGAATTATAACATATAAAAGAATGAGTGTACATCATCTCCATGCAAATTCACACGAAATGAAGGCCATTTGATCAAGCAACAAAACATGATTCCACACAGGAGTCCAAAATAGGGGAGGCAGTTTGATCTCTAAGTTTGGAGCTCCATGTCTCATAATTTCATCAAAGTGTCTAAAGAGAAAACCATCCTAACATCATATACTATCAGTTAGGAAACAAATAGGCCAAGAAACAACCTCATATAATCGTTTATAAGCAAGGAAATCAGCTACGCAACTAGTTAGGTCATTAGAGCAAAAATCCCCAAAAAGTCCTATTCGTGCTCTTAGCCCAAACCCTTATCAAATCTGATGCAAAGCAAGTATTAAATGGATGAAATCAAGTATAAAAGAGTAGAGGATACATAAATATACATACCTCCAAGATATGGAGAAGAAGGGAAGTGATTTGATCTCAGAAATCACAAGGGCAAGGGTTTCTCTTTCTTCTTCTTCCCTCCACTCTCTCTCGATCTGCTGCAGACAAATAAGGGGGGGGGGGGGGGTTTGGCTCGGTTTTGCTGATAAAAAGTAGGAGAAAGGGGTTAAATCTAGTACACAAGTCATGGTTAAAGCATGGTTAGGTTTAGGTTGGCTTAAAGGCTCCCACCATGAAGACTAGTCAACAAAAGGGTTATTCTTGCACGAGTTGTTCGTTACGGTTGGATTTCGGAGGTCTTAATGATCTCAAAAAGGTATGAGGCTTGTTCCATTGTCTCCGAATCATCGATACGAAGGCAACGGAGGTGAAGAAATTCGAATCCGAATTCCCGAGCTCAAGATATGTCATCCGGAACCCAGGGCGCGCTAAAAGCGTTTTAAGCCCTATAAGTTCCGTCTCCAAAAACCGAAATCAAAACTAAATCAAACGAGCCTAAAAATATAACGTAAGCATGTAAACACGTTAATAACTCACATAATTCAAGTATACCAAGTGGGCACAAAAATCAGAATTGAAAACGGAATTAAACAAATCAAAAACGGTTCGAAAAGGATTTAAAAGTTCAAAACTTCAAACCTAAAAACTTAATATCATTATTCAAATATTCCAAATAATTCATATTTTCTCATGCTTAATAATTAAATGCACAATTAGCACACCCATGATGTAGTACCTAGACGGTCGAAGAGTCGGGGTGTTACAACCTCTCCCCCTTAAAAAGAATCCGTCCTCGGATTCACTGTCTGCTTGAAAACAATTAATGAAGGAACCCCGTTCCTCACAAACAACAAGGAGAGAATCCCCGTCTCTTAAACAACAATGAGAGAACCCCGTTTCTCAAAAGCAACAAAGGGAGAACCCCGTCTCTCGAACAACGATGAGAGAACCCCGTCTCTCAAAAGCAACATAGAGAGAACCCCGTCTCTCGAACAAAAATGAGAGAACCCCGTCTCTCGAAAGCAACAAGGAGAGAACCCCGTCTCTCGCAAACAGGTAATGAAGTTCAAAATACAAAATACAATCACAACGAAGAGCAACCAACAAGGAGAAAGCATCAAAACATCCAATTACGACAACTTAATCAAAACAACCACATAAAGCCAGGGAACAATTATCACTTATTTACATCCAACATCGATTACTCAACAAAAGTTAACACCTCAAGGAAACAAAGCGCATATTATCAAAATTATTTAAATTAACAATGCGTGTATGCATATGACATGGATGTCTGAGGTACCGTTCACCGTGGAAATGAATTTGAAACCCAAAGCCTTCCTGGTCCCAAGGTACGGTCTGAACCCAAAAGCTAGCTCGACTTTTGGCATGCCTTTAATATCTTCAATGTGTCCACCTTCTTCCATTTCTCGGTTATACGTTAACCCTGATCCATTCAACCTGCCCTTCCAAACGAGTTTTACCCTACATCTTAAGATTTCGGACCGGTCTTCTTCACGGTTCACGTTTCCTTCTATAATTTGGTGAAACCTCTGAAATTCAATAACCTTTTTGATTAATGATCACAACCTTCTTGACGAGTTCTTTCCAAATCGGATTGTAATCATCGGTTTCCAAAATTTTGGATTAATCTCTTCGTGGATCGTTTACTCATCCCTTCATCCTCTTAAAGCCATTAAGCATGCATTAAATTTCGGTCTACCCAAATTTCTAATCGAGGGAAAACTCCCTTGATACTTCTTGAGATTCAGATCAAGTCCTTCCATAGTCACTTCTTTCTGATTCCTTTATGCTCAAATTCCTTCTAACTTGTTATGGAAAAAACGACTAGCGATGCAGTAGGGTTTTATTTTGTTAAATGATGTCCGAATTCCTCCAATCCTTAGTCAAATTACCCTCTATGGTTGCCATCACAAACATATTAATTTGATTTAATTTCTGTTCCATGAGGCGGTTTAATGGTCTCGCAGGAGCTCTTCCACCATTCCATTATTTGCCAAAATCTAAATCCTATGTCTAGAAATGCTCGACAAACCCTCTGTTCAATATCCCGTGGTGGCCTTCAACACTAACTTAATACTTAACGCTCACTTTAACCGTTTAACCGTTAAGGTTCTTTTATTTATTTCCGATTACACCATTAGGACTTCCAGGTCTTCCTTAGTTTGCAATTCCGTTATTCTTACGAAAATATTTCTTCGAGCACCATTTTAATCTTCCAATTTGTTTCTCGGTCATGCTCTCCCCCTTAAAATTTCTATTGCCACCTGTTGAACTCCATCAATTCTTCTTTTATCGAAACTCTGGATGAATAATTTCCATTACAGAGGATTTTAATAAAAAGAGGAACCCCAAAGTTTTTCTTTTAACTTCCCTTCTAATTCGCTTAATGTCCGAAACCCCTTTCCTATTCTTGTCCGATCCAAACACCTCGCAATCCCATCTAATCTCACTTCTCCCTATGCATTCCCGTTTCCCTTAACCTATCCCTTACTTCAAATGCTTTATTTTTCCGACGCCACCTTCATTGTAACGTACCGTCCCATTATTTCTTTTCTTCTTAACTCAGATGTGGGCCGATCGAAGAAATACTTGATAAGTGAAATGAAAGAATTTCCTATCAAATAAACACTGAAATGCATGTCGGGTTAAAATGGTAATGCACGTGGCATACTTGTAACAATTAAATATGCAGCACATTAAAGCAACAAAATCAAATAGGAATGCGCGCGCAAACATAAGTAAAGAAAAAAATAAATAATTTGTTGCAAAATATGATGCACGTGCCATGAATGTTTTGGAACCTGTCACCAATATAGTAAGTTGTTATCTCGGTAGCGTTTTCTCGTTCCTCCAATCAAGTGGTTACTTTGACTTGCTAATCATGCCTTGTCTTTCCCACGGTCTTCAAGTTTTCCATGAATCTATTTGCATCACTCGTATCTTCTACTGTCTGGAATTGCAATTTCACGATCCCCGATTTCTTCGACATCCACTGAATTGGCCTCCGCATTTCTTCCCCGAGAATCACTCTTCAACATTGCCCAAATTCTCTTACAAAATTGAACCTTAATGTAATTCTGAACCCTACTTCTCGCCATCACCGTGATCAAGACTCCCGTGCTTATCCTTTATGAACTTAGATTGACGAATTAACCTTGTTTTCCGATTGCTTATACCTGAGAGCATTATTTCCTCCCAAAGAGCCTTTGCCTTTCTTTACCGTTTCCATTTGTTACACGATATCTCCCAATTCAACCTCACAACTCGGCAATTTAGCTTGGATTTGGAAAACGAACTCAATTCCCGTCGTCAATATCACCACCTTCCCTAAATTTGTATTTACCCCGTCAATTGCCTTTCTCTACTCTCTTCCCCACTCATTTCTATCTGAGTAGCAATCCAGAGCACCTAAATTTAAACTCTTCTCGATCTTCACCTCCACAATCTCGATTTCTAATTTCCAGGTTTATTTAGAAACCCTTCTTTGACCACTCTTAGTGCTCAATTCCCATTGAATTTATTTTACCTTGACTCCTCTCAGTCCTCGGTACCTCTTCAATGGTTCGAACCCTGAACCAAAATACCTTCAAGGTTCATTTACTTTATTCCTTAGGTTGAACGATCTCATTTATCCCAATTATGGCATCTTGTGTAGGGGAGCCGTATATACCCATTTTCGGAGTCATAAATGTTTTCCCCGATCAATTCTTATCTTATCAAGTGCCTCTCTACCCTTGCATCTCTAAAGTGGAACCTCTCATTCCGGCTCCCAATCCTTGAACTCTAGCTTCATATAGGAAGGCCTCACATCTCGAACTCTCCATATTCTTCCCCGGTGCATCCCCCCTATCTTCCATGACTCCGAAAGAACTTACAATAGATCGTCTTTATCGTGGAACTTGGCCGTGGTTTGATTTTATTTTTATAACCTGTAAATCATAACTCATTTCGGAGATATATGCATGCGATTAGTACATGCATATGGCACATATTCAACACGAAAGGCACGAATCCAATATAAAATGCAACAGATAATTCCACAAGATTAAAAAGAAAGATAATTTTATGTTCAAGATCGATGCAATGCACAGATTATCACGTAGTTCCTATGCAGAACGACCTAGACTGACCCACACGACACGAGAGCCCGAGTTTTGCAACCCGTAGCTCTGATACCACTTAAGGATGTAGCACCCGAGTGCAAGGTACCACATCCCCCACACCGAGACCCGACCCGAATATGAAATGGACGATCCATACTCGAGCTAAGTCACGGCGAACAGGGACAAACACACACGCTATGCTAGGCGGGCTAACCCTTAAAACCATAAAATCAGAGTAAACATTAAGTACGGAACAATAACTGGCCATAATATAAACAATGAGCATTCAAGCTCCAAAAATAAATCATAACATTATCCAATGCCGTCAAGGCTCAAACAACAAGTACGCTCCGTTAATATTCATATACAATGATCAAAAGTGCAATATGTAAGTGTAAGACCAACATATAAGAGCTAAAAACGAATGCAAGCCCTATGACTCGAATTCCCGCCTAGCTCCCTCGACACCTGCACAACACAACTGAAAACCCAATGGGTTCATTCCAAAAGGGACTGGTGGGTATAAAAATAGGGCATAAATATAATATACGACAGTATTAAACAATCACATGCAAGCTATAATCCCAAGTGGGGTTTTTAAAGAATTTCCCAAGTGGGCGAAGTAGAGAAATCATCAAAAGGGATTATAACGATTCATTTACATTAGGTTATTATTGGCCCGGCGAGTGGGCGTGCATTATCTCCAACCAACACCTCGTGTAATTCATTGAAAGATTCATTCTTTCTTTCTTTTCATGCAAATCATTCTTTGGTGCACATTCAATAACATTCCACCTTCTTCCTCCGGGTTGGTGGCGGGTTTGCAAGGCCCATCCACCCATTCATTGACCAAAAGGGGAACATGACTCCCCAGATGGCACTCAGCGTCCATTCCTTGCTAACTCCTAACGAGGTCCGGTTACGCCGTTCATTGGTGGAACTAGTGTGAGGGATCACCGTCAGCCCTTGCCTCCTCGGGTCACCACTCACACCAAGTCCCTGGGCCCCATTCTGTGCATAGCATTCATTCTTTCCTCGCCAAAACATTTGGTAGGTTCTTAAAACATGACTCGCCAAAATCATTGACCCTTGAAAACGACTCTATATACATATATATGTTTTTGGCCGAAAACGTTTCACATTGAAGCTATATATAGGGTCATCTATCTACATAGAAGAGAAACCCACCTTAAACGACAAAAAGGAGAACACAAGAGCCTCTCGGACCGGCCTCGTCTCCAACGGAATCAAAGTCTGTGCTATAAAGGTGAAGTGAGACTCAATATGACCAATTAAGGCGCTCGGCTAATGTATATGGGTGCATATGATGCAAATTCAAAGTACAAGATCCGACATTTAGGCAAATAAGAACATTGAAGTAAATTAAGTTCAACACACATTCAAACGTATTCAATCTTTCACAAAACTCTACTACATACATCCTATTACATAATATAACATATTTCCAAAGTTTAAAAACAAGAAGAAATCATATCATAGGGGAAATGGGTTACGGAAATCATAGACGACACAAAAATGCACATAAACGACATTCAGCAAAAGCATGCCTCAATCTCATCCAAATGTTATGAAATTTAACCACAATACTCCCAACACATAGTAAAACAAGTTCATAGTTCATCAGAAATGAAGATAAAGTCATTAAAGAGGTGAAACAATCAAAAACCGAAAAGGAAAAGACAAGAGCTGCGCAGGGGGAGGGACACGCCCGTGTCCCTCAACTTAAATAACCCGAGACACCCCCGTGTCTCGGTACAGACATGCTAAAATTTCATGACACGGGGCTGTCTCACGTTTCAAAGTAAATGAGACACGGGGGTGTCTCGGTACAGGCCCAAAAACGAATACAAAGTTTACCGGCAAAACAAACCCTACACAAAATCAGTCGAAAAGCATACCAAATCAACTCCAAATCGTATGAAACTTGACATACAACATATTTAGCATGTTAGGAGCATATTTCATTTAGAATGTAAAGGTCAAATCACACGTTAAGAGCACCGAAACCATGCAGCAAGTCTGGGCCGCCAAAACCGCACATATGAGCCTGATTTGGTTCAATCATGCCATGATCAAGTACTTAGGGGCTGAATATGAAGCTGAAACTTTAGGGAATGAATACTAACATGATAAGAAACTAATATACTCCATTTATATGCAAATTGACATGAATTGGAGCACATTAGGATGACCAACAAACCACAAAAAAATGCAACAACAGCAGTCCAGTTCTGTCATGGATCATGCATAAGAACAAGTCATGTATTTCGGTTTTGGGGCTTAAAATGGATCCAAAGGCTTTCAATATGAATTCTAACATATAAAAAAATGAGTGTACATCATCTCCATGCAAATTCACACGAAATGAAGCCATTTGATCAAGCAACAAAACATGATTCCACACAGCAGTCCAAAACATGATTCCACATAGTAGTTCAAAACAGGGGAGGCAGTTTGATCTCTAAGTTTGGAGCTCCATATCTCATAATTTCATCAAAGGGTCTAAAGAGAAAATAATCCTAACATCATACAATATCAGTTAGGAAACAAATAGGCCAAGAAACAAGCTCATATAATCATTTATAAGCAAGGCAATCAGCTACGCCACTAGGTAGGTCATTAGAGCAAAAATCCCTAAAAAGACCTATTCATGCTCTTAGCCCAAACCCTTATCAAATCTGATGCAAAGCAAGTATTAAATGGATGAAATCAAGTATAAAAGAGTAGAGGATACAGAAATATACATACCTCCAAGATATGGAGAAGAAGGGAAGTGATTTGAGCTCAAAAATCAAAAGGCCTAGGGTTTCTCTTTATTCTTCTTCCCTCCACTCTCTCTCGATCTGCTGCAGAAAAATAAGGGAGGGGGGGGGGGAAGGGGTTTGGCTCGGTTTTAGTGATAAAAAGGAGGAGAAAGGGGTTAACTCTAGTACACAAGTCATGGGTTAAAGCATGGCTAGGTTTAGGTTGGCTTAAAGGCTCCCACCATGAAGACTAGTCAACAAAAGGGTTATTCTTGCACGAGTTGTTCGTTACGGTTGGATTTCGGAGGTCTTAATGATCTCAAAAAGGTATGAGGCTTGTTCCATTGTCTCCGAATCATCGATACGAAGGCAACGGAGGTGACAAAATTTGAATCCGAATTCCCGAGCTCAAGATATGTCGTCCGGAACCCAGGGCGCGCTAAAAGCGTTTTAAGCCCTATAAGTTCCGTCTCCAAAAACCGAAATAAAAACTAAATCAAACGAGCCTAAAAATACAACGTAACCATGAAAACACGTTAATAACTCACACAATTCAAGTATACCTAGTTGGCACTAAAATCGTAATTGAAAACGGAATTAAACAAATAAAAAACGGTTCGAAAAGGATTTAAACGTTCAAAACTTCAAACCTGAAAACTTAATATCATTATTCAAACATTCCAAATAATTCATATTTTCGCATGCTTAATAATTAAATGCACACTTAGCACACCCGTGACGTAGTACCTAGAAGGTCGAAGAGTCGGGGTGTTACAAGATATCTTCGCCCGAGAATACAACTATCAATATTAAATACTTGATCATTTTCGTGCATTCAATACATGGCCCAGGCTAGTGAGGGCAGTCTCCAACCTTACTCCAAATGTACATGAAACATGCTTACTTTGTTAATCAATAGGTGATCATGCAATTCAATTATCATGTAATCGTGCGATAGTGTAATCAAGTAACACGTTCAAGGAATGAAAATCATGCAATAACCCGAGGATAATCCGTGGTGCCGGACCCATCCCCAGTCTCCTTCTCCCTCCAATGATGGGAAGGTAGCTAGCCTTCACCATCCACGACGTGTTGAGCAGAGGGTACATGAATCCCTAAGCCCATAACTCCTTCCTCTACTAATCTCCTAGCGGATTCAGGGGTCATCCCAATGTGGTAAGGATAGTGCTTACCCGTCAGCCCTTGCTTTCCTGGTGGGCTCAAGCCACTACCCTCGGGCCCAACGTGAACGGTCATGCTACTCGCCTAAACGTGCACGATACATGGCTTGCTTGCTTGCTTGCTTTTCAAGAACATGACTTGCTTGAAATGATAAGTGATTTCATGGAAAACTATAGAATAAATACCTTTTGACCGAAAGTTCACATAAGGGTATACGGGTTCTATATAACTAGCAACTAAACCTCACCTGACAGGTGACACACGACTCATGGATGTGTGTACGTGCTCAATCGATCAATAATCTCCGCCCTGGAGACCAACTGGACAAGAAAACGGGACATTGTACACTTGTGAGATAATGACTCAATAATGGCACAAAATAGGACGCACGGTGTGATCAAGTAACGAGATGACGTGCATTCATGAATGTAGCACGATATATTCATATTATTGCATGTAATTGATCACATAATCCCAAATTGGGATCAATCAAGTCATTGGAATTGAAAGTGAAATGGAATTTTATGCAGAATGTTCTGCCTCTCCAGGGGTCTGGAAACGGCCGTTCCGGCCCTTCGTTCGAAATGGGAAGCGACGTTCCCAGCTCCCCAAAGTTGCTCCCCGAAGATGGGAACGGCCGTTCCGGCTTGTGAGCCAAAACGGAAAGGGTCGTTCACGTCCTCGCCGCCATGCACACAATTCAAATACATGGGAACGACCCTTCCCCAAATAGAAAGGGAACGGGAAGGGCCGTTCGCGTTCTGCATAAAGAACAGAAACAGGGGACGAAGCAGGGGAGGTTCAAAACATGGCCAAAAGTCCCTCAAACTTCATGCTTCCATTCATAATATGAAAGAATTCTGGGAATTAATATGCATACATGCTCAAGATGCAATAAGGCTTTATATAAACACTCAAATCATATCTTAATCACTATCATCATCTCAAACATGAATTCATCATATAACTCCATAATTTTCGTGATATATGCAAGGAATTCAAGTTCAAGGCTCATGATCATGCTTCTAACATCATATACACAAATGATTGTAATCAAATCCTAACCCTAGCATTCATGCTAGATTGAAGAATTCATATCATCAACTCATATGTACCTTGAGATGAAAGATAGAGAAGAAAGATGAAGTTATGGAGATGATGATGCTTCAAAGCTCCTAATTTCTCCATGATCATGACTTGAAATGATGAAAATCTCTTTTCTCCTCCTTGGAGGTTTGGCTCGGTGAGATGGGAGCAAATATGGGAGATGATTTGATGAAATGAAATGAAGTTTGTGGAAGGGATGCATATACCGTGATATATTTTTGCTAAATATGATATTTGTGACTAAATCCCCCAAGTTCATAAGTTATGCAATTAAGGATACAAAGATAAAAGAATGATCAATTTAGTCCACAAGATTTTCATGCAATTTAGTCCTTAAAGAAAAGGAAATGAGCATTTAAGGACAATTAAGCAATTAAATCATGCTTGGCAATTATTCCACGTAGCAATTGAATTGCAATTATACAATAATTCGCAAGTTGACACGTTTTCACATATTTTCACGTAATCATATTGAAATGCAATTTATAAAATTAATATAACACGTATAAATTGAATAGACGATAATAATAAAATAAAATCCTAAAGCTCGAAACTCACACGTGTCGAGCGTACCTGACAATCTGGAAATTAGGGCGTTACAACTCTCTCCCCTTTAAGAGAATCCGTCCTTGGATTCATTGTCCTGAATTACTGGCATTTAATTGACTCTTACTTGTTCATCCCAAACGGTTAGCTACTGCCTGTCAGGGATTAGTTCTAAAGAGGTCTTCAATCCACAAGGTCCTCCAATGTGTGAAATCACGACCCTCAACTTTCCGAAGCCTAAACACTCGAATGAAAATCTAACCTTCCACTAAAACAAGTTGCCAAGTAGCTGGAATTAATGAGAGTGCCCCGTCTCTCAAACAACTAACAAGAGAACCCCGTCTCTCGAGCAAGAAACAAGAGAACCCCGTCTCTTGAAAACCCTGAGAGAATCCCCGTCCCTCACGCACACGAAATAAAATTCAAGTAACAATTAAATATGTAATTCACACTTATCACTTAAAGATTAGGTACAAGATATCAATCATATCAAGTTGTTGTTCACATAAAACCAATTAATAGTAAACAAAGAATCATATACAAGAATAACAAAATAATAATAAAATAATGGTGCACGTGGTATCCTTGATTAAATGTACCGTTCACCAAGGATTGAAGTTCTTGAACTGAAACAATTCGGCAGAATACTTGGTTCTTTAGTTGACATTTTTCTCGCTCTGTACCGCTACGGATCGATATTCCCATTCTTGATAGTCATCTTAGCTCCAGTACTATTTTCTAACATAAGCCGTAAATCATCATTAATCACCACGTCTTCGTACCCATTTATAACCTCAGATTTACCGATTGCACCCTTCTCGCACTGATTCTCACATTCACTTTCTGGTTTCGGAATTGAAAATAACCCTGGTTTTCTTGTTAAGGTGTGGTTGTATACCTAAAATTAAAAGACGGCTTCGAGCTCCAAGTAAGCTCTTATCCTGTCCATTTCATGAAGGTTTCCATTTAACGCGGATGTTTGAAGCGGAAAAGAAACAAGGTCGTCATCCCTTGGAAGTAACTCAGCAAGCACACTTGTATAGAAACCGAAGGAATCAGGTCCTATTGAAACGTCTTCTATTTGACCCCTGAAATCTGATGATATACCCAACAACTTTGCAAAAGATCTTGAAAGATATGATCGATAGGCTTCAATCTTCTCAAACATGTTCACGACAACTACTATATTCATGGAAGTGACGCCAGCAGCACAAATGAAAAGGGCGATGCGTAGTTACAGGCATCTCTAGGGTATAAGTAGCAACTTTATAAGAAAACTCTTGTCAGAGTCGATCTATTAAAACTTGTGATTGGTTCTGAGTACTAACCAAGTTGAATCCTTTCCTATTTACTAAGTCAACTGATATCCCGAGACTACACACCCACACCACTCAAAGGCATCCACATTCTGAGAACAGTAATACATCAAAGATGCTGTCGATGTTGGGACTTCTCTTTGTGTAAGAGGGAGAAAAGACTTGAGCTATTGAAACTTCCTTCATACGATTCCGATAAAGGCTCCAGGAAGAATTAATTTTCTTGAAGTTTCCCGACCGACTCCCCCCCTTAAGAAATTGGACATTTCTAATTCCTTAAGTTTGTTCTATTCTTTCCCACTTGCAAGCTTCTCTGCTGGTTCAAATCCCGTAACCTTTTCCTCGTCCAACTTGCTGTTAATCAAAATTTTGATTAATGGTTCTTTTATAGTCCTTTCTGTTACCAACATACTCAACTTGAAGCTCACCGACTGTCACCACTCTGATCCGATAACTGAAATTTTCCAACATCCCACAATCCGAAAAAGATGATCAGCCATTAAAGTTCTTTAGGTGATGGTTGTAGATTCCTGCTATCCGTGAAAGGCAATATTCATGTACTTGCCACCTATTGCTTCCAAAGAGTTGACATTTGCAAGATCAACACCATGACCTGAAGCAAGGACAGTTCATTCTCCTGCCCCGCTGCATTTCCAAGATGCTGGCTAATTTCTGAAGGTAGAAGAAACCACGGATCATTTATCTGCTTGAACTTATCAACATTTTCCCAGATCCTAAAGATCCTCCTAATAATACCCGAACGTAATTTCTTCCAATCTTTTGATTCAATATAATCTTAATTGAGGCAGTGGTTGAAGTAAAATGGGAGAGAGAACCTATTACAATAAACACTAGATAATGCATGTCGGTTAAAATGTTGCTGCACATAGTACACTTACAATCAATTTAAAATGCATCATGTTGGAATAATTGTATTAGTTTAAAGATATGTGTCACGCCCCAGGTCCGCGGGCCCGTTGGACGCGAGCGCAAGTCTCCAACTCCACCGAGTATAACCTGAAATTGGGCCTAAACCACTGCCCAAAAGGGATATCTATTGGTTATACTTGGACTCTTTAACTTATAAACTGAACTTAACTCTCATACTTTCCCGATGTGGGACAGGGGTATCACAGTATGCATATAATAAAGAAACTTGACTAATTTAAACAAGGTACTTAACAAATCACTCATGCAATTTCAACGACAATAATTATAGTAATGTATATAAATAAGAAGCAAGTTAAATTAATACAATATGATGTACGTGTTTATGAATGCATTGGAGAGCCTGTCACCGTAGAAATGCTAGGCTTGAGTCTGGTATCCATTCATTGGTGGTTGACTTCCAAGCTTGTCTCGAATATTTGATCTTTCTCTAATTTTCCCCACGGTCTTTTAAATCTTCAAAATCCTCCGGCCTTGATTCATACATTTCCATGACTTGATTTCGAATTTTCTTGAACCCCACTCCTTTTCGGGGTTCTGATACCAAAATGGTTCCCGAGCCTTTTCCACAACTAATTCCTTGGTTATCACCTTCCTTGTAGTACCTGGTGTAACTGATGATCCGAGTTTATAACTCCTAAATTCAAATGCCTCCATTTGTTGCTCCATATCTTCCAATTGGACCAAACCATAGTTGGTAATCCTTGAAGCCACTTCCTCATCAACTCCTCGAGAATATCTCTTTCTTGTAGCAAGAATTCCCTGCCTAAGACTCTTCGAAAATTATTATTATTTTTTATTTTTAGTTTTATTTTTATTTTTTTTGAACCTAGTAAAGGATCTCCATGCTTGATCCCTCCTTTCCGGATCCCATCACCTGAATTTTTCATGCCGATAGGAAAGATAATGACTCCCGAATCCTTGTAGGAATTTTCGGCACGTTTTCTTACCTTTCCCAAGTTAAAGAGGTAGTCTTGTACTAACTGAAATCATCGAACGATTGGCCGTGGGTTGATACCAAGTCCATAGCCTGTCACTCACAACTTATGTTGAAAATAAATGCATGTGGGTAAGGCATGCTTGTACCACACAATTGTCACATGATTTATACCGATAACAAGAATTTAATATAAGTACAACAAGTAATTCATCAATGTTTGAGACAAAACAAGTCGATTACCTAAATTCCAAGCATTTCAAGACCAATTAATTGACAATTAATAGCATGAATCAATACAAGGCACAAGTTATCAAGTAATTTAAAGAATTCAAGTAGACCAACAAGTTCAAATAAAATGCAAGACTCTCACCTTGACAATTAAATCATATGCTGTTCGACCTAAACTTGACACGACAAGACACTAGAACCTCGGTTTTGTAATCGGGCTCTGATACAACTTAAGATGTAGCACCCCTACACGTGGAGATGCCATACCCCCGCACTATAGGTCGATCCACACACGAACGGGTAATCCGTACATGAACTAACCTATAGCGAACGGGTGACAATCCAATAAAACGACAAGCTAGGGGGGACTAACTCATACATGCAACAGAATAAAGCGGAAGCATAATCGATCAACTTGCAATTATAACTATTAAACATGCTATGACATTGATAATTCATCACATAACTAGTATACTAGTTCACATATCAATACATTATCATCTCCGAACATATAAAAATTAATTGTAAGAATAATTCTAAGGCAACAATAAATAATATGCCCCGTGCTTGACTCGATTACATGGACTGGACTCGACTCGACTCCCGCCTAGCCTGAACCTGCAATAACCTAAGAGGTGGAGGCGTCAGTCTGTGAAGACCGAGTGAGGGGTTTAAATAATATTAGTGCAGATAACATGCAAGCTATATTCTCGGGTAAAGGTTTATCAAAATCAATGTATAAGTTCAATAATAAGATATCTTCGGCCGAGAATACAACTATCAATATTAAATACTTGGTCATTTTCGTGCATTCAATACATGGCCCCGACGAGTGAGGGTAGTCTCCAACCATACTCCAAATATACATGAAACATGTTTCCTTTGTTAATCAATAGGTGATCATGCAATTCAATTATCGTGCAATCATGCGATAGTGTAATCAAGTAACACGTTCAAGGAATGAATATCATGCAATAACCCGAGGACAATCCGTGGTGCCGGACTCGTCCCTAGTCTCCTTCTCCCTCCAATGATGGGAAGGTAGCTAGCCTTCACCATCCACGACGTGTTGAGCAGAGGGTACATGAATCCCTAAGTCCGGAACTCCTTCCTCCACTAATCTCCTAGCGGATTCGGGGGTCATCCCAATGTGGTGAGGATAGTGCGAGAGTTACCCGTCAGCCCTTGCTTTCCTGGTTGGCTCAAGCCACTACCCTCGGGCCCAACGTGAACGGTCATGCTACTCGCCCAAACATGCACGATACATGGCTTGCTTGCTTTTCATGAACATGAATTGCTTTAAATGATAAGTGATTTCATGGAAAACTATAGATATAAATACCTTTTGGCCGAAAGTTCACATAAGTGTATACGGATTCTATATAACTAGCAACTAAACCTCACCTGACAGGTGACACACGACTCATGGATGCGTGTACATGTTCAATCGATCAATAATCTCCGCCCTGGAAACCAACTGGACAAGAAAATGGGACATTGTACACTTGTGAGATAATGACTCAATAATGGCACAAAATAGGACGCACGACGTGATCAAGTAACGAGATGACGTGCATTCACGAATGTAGCATGATATATTCATATTATTGCATGTAATTGATCACATAATCCCAAATTGGGATCAATAAAGCCATTGGAATTGAAAGTGAAAAATGAAATTTTATGCAGAAAGTTCTGTCTCTCCAGGGGTCTGGGAACGGCCGTTTCGGCCCTTAGTTCAAAATGGGAAGGGCCGTTTCCAGCTCCCCAAAGTTGCTCCTCGAAGATGGGAATGGCCGTTCCGGCTTGTGAGCCAAAATGGGAAGGGTCGTTCCCGTCCTCGCCGCCAAGCACACAATTCAAATACATGGGAACTGTCCTTCCCCAAATACAAAGGGAACGGGAAGGGCCGTTCCCGTTATGCAGAAAGAACAGAAACAGGGGACGAACCAGGGGAGCTTCAATCCATGGCTAAAAATCCCTCAAACTTCATGCTTCCATTTATAATATGCAAGAATTATGGGAATTAATATGCATACATGCCCAAGATGCAATAAGGCTTCATATAAACACTCAAATCATATCTTAATCACCAAAATTACCATCATCATCTCAAACATGAATTCAGCATATAACTTCATAATTTCGATGATATATGCAAGGAATTCAAGTTCAAGGCTCATGATCATGCTTCTAACATCATATACACAAGTGATTGCAATCAAATCCTAACCCTAGCCTTCATGCTAGATTGAAGAATTCATATCATCAACTCATATGTACCTTGAGATGAAAGATAGAGAAGAAAGATGAAGTTGTCGAGATGATGATGCTTCAAAGCTCCTAATTTCTCCATGATCATGACTTGAAATGATGAAAATCTCTTTTCTCCTCCCTGGAGGTTTGGCTCGGTGAGATGGGAGCAAATATGGGAGATGATTTGATGAAATGAAATGAAGTTTGTGGAAGGGATGCATATAACGTGATATATTTTGGCCAAATATGATATTTGTGACTAAATCCCCCAAGTTCATAAGTTATGCAATTAAGGATACAAAGATAAAAGAATGATCAATTTAGTCCACAAGATTTTCATGCAATTTAGTCCTTAAAGAAAAGGAAATGAGCATTTAAGGACAATTAAGCAATTAACGACAATTATTCCACGTAGCAATTGAATTCTAATTATACAATAATGCACAAGTTAACACGTTTTCACATATTTTCACGTAATCATGTTGAAATGCAATTTATAAAATTAATATAACACGTATAAATTGAACAAACGATAATAATAAAATAAAAGCCTAACGCTCGAAACTCACACGTGTCGAGCGTACCTGACTATCTGTGTAACGCCCCGTGTTTTCACACGTGTAGGTAAGTGTTACGTGCGCATTTTTATTTAATTATGTGATTTTATAATTTGATTTGCTAATTGAATTCGTTTCTAATTTGATTCAATTGTTTACAATTTATATGAATTCCAATGTGTGCTATGAATATATGAATGAAATTGTGAGAATGTCAGTTTTGTGAATTCGGTGTTATTTGAATGAAATTACATGTTTCGTGCAACCCGTGGGTTTGATTGTAACTTATTTGAATGTTTTGGACTCAATTGGAAATTGAGTTTGGGCTTAATTGCCACTTTTTGAAAGTTTAGGGACCTATTTGTATAATAGGCAACCCTGAACGGTTTTCGCGATATCTTGAGCTCCGGACCTCAAAATCGGGATCCGTAACCGGCGTTGAACTTGTTTCGACGTTACCTATTCATTAAGCTTGACCTGTTGGAAAACACGAATCAGAAAGGAGCGGAATTTAAAAATTTTTTCCAACAAAAGGACCTTGAACTCGCAATCGTGTAACCAAATTCGTAAAGATAGAAAACTTACTTTTCTTTTATTCTTTCTTGAAGCGTTTCAAGCCACCCAAGAACGCTCTTCTCGCGGCTTGATCCCCTCTCCTTGGTAAAGCTCGAATCTTCAAACTTCTAACTTGAAGTCTCTAGAGAAAGTCCACCAACTTGATCACAATCTAACTAGTAAGGATGCTAGTTCTCTAGTTAGTGTTTAGGCTTAACCTAGGGTTTAATTTAATCTTGGAGAAAGGATGGTGCTCAACACATGAACCAAGAATTGTCAATTAGCTCCATAAGGAGCTCGAGCTCCCCTATTTATAGAGAGAGGGTGCCGATCCAAATCCTAGTTGGGAAAGGATTTGGTTCCTCTCTCTCCTATTACTTGATCATCAAGTATTTTCCAACTTTGACTTTGAATTCTAATTCTAGTCAACTTTTAAGAGAGCTAAAATTATCCAAACTATTTTGGATAATTTTATACTTTATTTATTATAAAAATAAATAACTTATTTTATCTAATTAATTAATTCATAATTAATTAACAAGATTATTTTCTCCAAAATTAGACTTTCTTTTTAATTCAAAATTAAACCAAAGTCTATTAAATAATTAACACAATAATTATTTAACATATATATAATATATATATATATATACACACGTGTGTGACACGTGTCACAGTGACACGTGTCACTCACGTGAGCCACACGTGTGACTTCACACGTGTGGAACCCTCTTGGCCCGATTAACTCGTTTAATCATTTTCAAGCCTCAACTCATGTAACCAAGTTGTTGTGTGTGACCCTCTAGGTTCTCAATTCAATTAGCAGTGACTCCAATTAATTAATTCACTAATTAATTAATCAGTCCACAAATTAAACGACCATAGTCTACCAACAGGTGTTTAACCCCTAGCTGAATTGGAATGTTCGGATTCGACAGAACCTTTAAGTCATTGATTCATGTGAGATACAATCCTCCTACTTACTATCTCTCAACCAAGATCTAGGGCAAGGGAATAATCAGAACCCTAATAATCCGGTCTTAAAGCTAAGTGCATTTCATATCCATTTGATCTCAATCCAAGAAACCCTTTTCTTGATGTCTTGATCTACTGCCTTGGCCAAGGACTCCATATGGCATATGAATGACTTACACAATAAGAGATCACCTTGCAAATGCAAGTGTAGGTCCTTTCTTGATTCTCATTCACTTTCATGAATCACTTGTGCAGCCCCAGCATAAGCCTTGAATCAGTTGTCTAAGGCGACACCCTTTAAAGCTTATACCTAAGACTACAGAGTTAACTCATAAAGTGACAAGGAACCTCAAGTCTAAGGATCAATTAATCACATCAATGACTCGTGAGATATTTCCTAATCTGGAAGTTTCCATTTCCTGAAATAGAAACTTCCTTTCCCATTTAGGAATGTTCTCACACGGGGCACCTCAGTGAACTTACTTATTAAAGTAAGCACCCTCATGTATCACACACGTATCAACTATACGCTTTGCACCTCCATGAAACAAGGTGGTCCTTCTTAAGGGCGTGATCCCACAAGCAAGCCTTAGAGGAGTCAGGTTGACACTCCCACTGTCTGTAGGACTCATCGGCTTGGAGTATTTTACTAATCATGACTTATGTGATATAGGGCTCGTTTCATGAACCATTTCACCTAAATGGTAGAGTCCTAAAGTCATCAGGATTAGGGGAGTTCTCATACATGCGCACATAATGGAAACACTCAAAACACGTATTGGCATATAAAGATGTGTTTGCCTATGATCAATCGTATATTATTCAAAGATTGTCTGTGATACAAGAAAAGTCCCAAAGTAGATTACGTCGAATCGGCTTTCTAGGGCACTATTCCTAACAATCTCCCACTTGCCCGTAAAAGCCATTTAGGTACTCTAAGTCCCATCATCTCAAGATGCACTTTGAGAGCCTATTGACTTTGGGCGTTTCCAAAGTGGATCTGCTATATTCTCTGCTGATGTGACCCTCTTGTTTACACATCTCTCAGGAAACACCTTTTCCTTATAAAGTGATTCGTAATCACGTGTTCAGTCTCTTGGTGAGGTCTTGGTTCTCTTACTTGAGCAACCATCCTTTTTATCATACAATATGATCAAGGAGTTGTTTTCATGCTAGGAACTTCATCTAACAAGTTAGATGGAGTTTCTTACCCAAACACTTAACTTAGCGTTATATAATATGACTAAGTTCTCAACTACGATAGTTGAGTTTTGCAATGTCCGTCTTTGGAACCCCTTTCCAACAAATTGCATTACCATTCTGGTAGAAGTTGTATCCTTCCAATGATTTCATAATCATCTATGTTTGATGAACGGTTACATCAAATATCCTTCTAATAACAAGATCTTTTGGGCTCTGTAAACTAATACACATCCTCATTTCTTCTCAAGTACTCTGAGGACATCCTTTACAGAGATCTAATGACCTTCTCTGAGGTCATATTAGATTCGGCCCACTACGCTTAGTGTTGCGCCATATCTAATTTAGTACAAAACATTTCATACATTATGCACCCTTTCGCTTAAAGGGATTTTGGACATTCTAACTTTCTTAAAGTTATCTTAGGACACATACTCTTCAAGAGAGATGTTCCATTGTCCATACTAAACTCCTTTTAGTACGGTGGTTATGTACTCGTTTTTGTGATAATCCATCTATGCTCTTAGATCTATCTTCTATAGATCTGAATGTTGAGAATTTAGGATAATCACTAAGATCTTTCATGTCAAATTGTTTCTTAAACAAGAATTGGTAACTTTCACGTCATCCTTGACATTCCTAATGAGAAGGACATCGTCTTCTAAAGAACCAAGATTGACTCTTACATCACTAACTTTCATATGTACACTCTGAGACTTATTCAACTTCTATCTGTGTCAAACGATTTGACTATCCTATGGAATCGAATTGTCTAACTCCTAGAAGCCTTTATCAATCCACAGATTGACTTTAGGGATTTGCATACCTTATGCATACTCCCACTGAATATGAGATTTATAGAAATACCTTATTTCACTGTCTTTCAATCTCATATTGAACAAGATAGTTCTCATATTCATTTATCATATCTCATAGTCAGAATATGAGGATATGGTAAACACAATCCAAATGGACTTTTGCATTTCAACCGTCAAGAAGGTTGTAATGCTTTCCATTTACTCGAAGCTCTAGGAGCTTGATCCTATCAGGTGGATCAACCAAGGTCAAAAACTCGGTGTAAGTATATGGAATTCATATTGGATTTCAAGGTTTGCTTACACTACTCAGATTCCAAATCTGACAGTGTCTCCTCTTCAAGTAATTCCTTGGCTATCTAGGAACGCGTTCTAAACGCATCTTAAGAGAAGGGTTTCACACGTGTACATACTCTAAAATTTGGCTAAGTTTTATCAGATGGGCTCGTTTCTTCTATATGTGGCATGAATATATTTTTTTTTAAATTTCTTTGAGGTCTGCTTGCTTGCCTTTCTTCTTCTATAGGAACGATTCCTTAAGAAAGGTACATTCCTTTGAGACAAACAACCTTTGTACAAGGGAATCGCAAAACTGATATCCAATATCATTGTATAAACTTGAACTCATTTCAAGCTTATCTCCCACTATCCTCTTCACTTAAGAGGATTCCATTAAATTCTTGGATAAGAATAATTAGGGAATTTAGTATGCCACATTGCATAGTGCAACTGAAGGACTGATTTTGGAAGGTACTAAATTCAAAATCTCTAACTACATATTCTAGGAGTTTATTCCTAGAATGATTATAAGTCAGTAAAGCTTACTATGGAATGGACCATATCCTATTAGGTTTCATTCCATCATTCGGAAATACTAAGGTGTCTCGAATTAGTTTACTGAGAGATAATCCTATTATCTCTAAGATGAGTAAGGAATTAGTTGCTAAGATATTGGCTATCTCGATCATATCGATTTACCTATAACTTATGACTACTTCGGTTCCTAACCTCCTTTTAAAATTCTAAGAATTTCATATAAGTTTCGAATTTGTACTTTAACAAGTACATTCATTCATAATGATTAAACTGACGATTGTATCTAGTGCTTACATTAAGCATCTTATACTTATCAGCATGGATCGAAATCCACTAGAATTTTGGAACGTTCCATGTTTCACCTAAACAATGTTCCGGGAACGTTTTCCCTTTGAGATAGGATTCACAGGAAGTCAACTCTATAGGTCCATTTTCATAGAATGATCCTAAGGTGTCTGACTTGCTAATCCTTTCATATCTCAACGTTCCAAAGTAATTCGAAGCTTTGTCATCTCACTTACTTTTGTTATCTCGTTGTATGTTCAGAACATTAGTGCCTTGAGTCTTTGCACAACGGATTATGCAGAATTGACTTAAGACTAGTGAATTCTATTCCTAGTAGAATTACTAAACGAGGTAACATTTCAGAGTACTCATACTCTTTGCAGTTCCCTTTCAAAGTCCTTATTTGCTAACATAGAAGCAAACGTCCTATTTGATCTCTAGTGTCTTTTGGGCGCACCCCTTACATGCCCCTCCATTGGGCTCTTAAGGGTTTCTTCTTCTTTAGGCGTTCAAGCCTTAAACTTAGGGAGTTTAGAAGAAGAATTAACCATCTCAACCTTTTATTCCTTCTTAAGGATGCTCTCAACCATTATCAACTTAAATGATTAACTATGCTACATTAGCATCATTCTAGTTGAGCATAAAGGGTTTGAATGATAGTCGAAGCAATGTAAGCAATCAGTGCATTGAGAACTCTTTTCTCAGTTGATGATCGAGACCATAAGATCTTCAAATAAGATCTTTAGACCTTGTTCGTGTGCACTTGTTTCCTCATTTGGAATATTTGAATAATTCCATAATGTTATACCTTGTAACATTTTTATGAGGTAGTTCAATTGCTCTTAAGTGGTTTGGAGAAATCCACTCACCTCAGATCGCTTCTCTTTTGGCCTGGGTCGAATTTTCACAATTGAAAACTTCGCCCTTTAGAGAACGCCTTTCTCTAGTCGGATTCTAAAATGAATTTTAGGACCCGAAGCCATTTAGAGTTAGTCAGGACTTAGTCAACTTATTTGACTTAAGGATGGATACGAATGGGTTTGCATTTCATATTGTAGAGAATCACAGAACTACAACCTAAATGCTAAGCAGAGAACTAGGTGAGCATGCTGAATAATAACGATATACATAAGATAAGGTCTTTAATCTAATGTAGCTCCCACTGTTTTTCAAAGATCTATAATTCCCAAAGATCTAAGAGGAACACGTTTCCCAATGGGTACTAAGATCCTAAGCATTTTACCTCGAACCCACGACTCGCGGACATTCTAAGTAAAATCCTAGGTAGGTACAACTTACCAATTCTAATACCTTTAGAACTCTTAGTAATTGTTTTTGCATCACCCATCTTTCAATATGGACCCACGACTCGTGCGATATCCATATTTACTTAGGCGTTAAGCTAGACCCATCAATCATAAGATCATGATCAAAACTTAGTTCGAACGACCCACGACTCGCGGACATCGCCCTTGCCAAAATTAACCACAAAATATTGATCATTTAAAATGATCAATTAGGTAACTAAGAACTAATAAGCTCCACTAGCTATCCCACTTCTCGCGGACAATAACTAGCTTTACTTACTAAACTTAAAACCTATTGATGGAATGCTAGGAATTTAATTCAAAATTTGCATCTCGAATTAAATACCTATTATTCGAAATGAGCTTAATATTTAATGGGAATTTTCGAATCAACCGAAGAGTTGTTCTGTTCGACCTCACCAACATATATGTTATCCAATTTAATTAGTCTTGATTAATGCAAGTACAACTTAAATGCATTTCAAACAAGCACATAAACAGATAACATGTCCTAGCATGATACTAACATGTAATGATCATGGGTTCTACCTATCATATGCGTGATATGTGGGAGCCACTCCACAATCACAAGTTCTAACATACATGCCACATAAACAATTTAAATCACATAAGGGAAAGCAGTAACAAAATACGAGCCCTATCTCTATTACATTTAACAATTGAGATTCCCCTCCCTAACATTTTGAGGGGTCTTCACTTATGGCCTCCTTGTTACTTGAATGTGGTCCATCTTACTCCATGGGTGCATTGTCTCCAAAATGAAAATAAAACCTCACCACCTATCTCTACTCTCAAATTACAATAAAAAGAAAAAGACATAAAGTAATAAGGCTCAATCTTCATATTGGCCTTAGACAATTACAAGGGGCATACCCCGGCCTCAAAAACAGTAATATGGAAAGCCACATAATAAATCACATAACAGTACGCACATAAGTGAGGCTCCAACCTCAATTGAAAAACGCAACTATAGGGCTCCAACCCCAATTTAAACCATCCATGTGCATAAATTAAAACTATACATAGATCTAAACCCATGATCACCTAACATGCTTTTGCGAGAATTTAAATTTAGCCAATAAATTAAAATTCCCGTTTCAAGTCCTAATGACTTAAAACACGACTTGATGCGAGTCTTATTTATAAAAGTTTTCAATAATTCCCAATTACCAAAACAGATAAAATTCCAATTAATTTCTGAAAATTAATAATTTTATCAAAGATGTATTTTCCCAAAATATAAACCGTTTCAATTTCTCAAAAATCCCAATTTTAAGTTTTATTCAAAAATTAAAATAAATATTCAAAAAATAAAATTTTAAAATTAAAATAAAAATTGGGACTGGATTGCACGAAACACGAAAAAACACGGACTACGAAAACGGGGCCCTTGCACGAGACGGGCTGCTCGTTGCGGGAGTGCGCACGCGCGCACGCGACAGGCGCACACTGCGCGGCGCCAAGGCCGCGCTCCTGCGCGCGCGCTGGGCGTGCACGCCGCGCGCTCCTGCGCGCAGCTCTTCTCGGCAAGGATGGCGGGCGACAGCGGGCGGCCTGGGCGAGCTATCCCGTACGCCTTGCGGGATTCTCGCCCAGCCTGGGCGAGACGGCGGGCGGCCTGTCTCGGCCAAGCCTGGGCGGGCGCGCCTAGGCTCCCGCACAGGCGGGCGGGAGGAGCTGGGCTGCTGGCCGGTCTGTCCCGGCCAAGCCTGGGCGGTTGCCCTTGCGCACGCCTAGCACAGGCGGGCGGCGGCGCGCGAAGACCGCGCGCGCGACTCCTTCGCGCGTGGGGTTTCGCGTGTTCGTCGTAATCCGGGTTTTCGTTTCGTGTTTTCGTTCAAAAACCAAAACCAATCCAAGAAATCCAAAAACAGTTTATACAGTTTCAAATCTAAAACAGTTTTCAAAAATTAAATTTTGCAAAAACCAATTTTCAGAAACTTTCAGGAAAAAATACAGTTTCGTAATTCAATCTTTCTAAAACAATTACAAATACTCATTCGCATCAAGCCTAAGAATTTCTACCAAATTCAGAATAATTGAGACGAATCAGAAACACGATTAACGAGGTGGCTCTGATACCACTTTTTGGAAAACACGAATCAGAAAGCAGCGGAATTTAAAAATTTTTTCCAACAAAAGGACCTTGAACTCGCAATCGTGTAACCAAATTTGTAAAGATAGAAAACTTACTTTTCTTTTATTCTTTCTTGAAGCGTTTCAAGCCACCCAAGAACGCTCTTCTCGCGGCTTGATCCCCTCTCCTTGGTAAAGCTCGAATCTTCAAACTTCTAACTTGAAGTCTCTAGAGAAAGTCCACCAACTTGATCACAATCTAACTAGTAAGGATGCTAGTTCTCTAGTTAGTATTTAGGCTTAACCTAGGGTTTAATTTAATCTTGGAGAAAGGATGGTGTTCAACACATGAACCAAGAATTGTCAATTAGCTCCATAAGGAGCTCGAGCTCCCCTATTTATAGAGAGAGGGTGCCGATCCAAATCCTAGTTGGGAAAGGATTTGGTTCCTCTCTCTCCTATTACTTGATCATCAAGTATTTTCCAACTTTGACTTTGAATTCTAATTCTAGTCAACTTTTAAGAGAGCTAAAATTATCCAAACTATTTTGGATAATTTTATACTTTATTTATTATAAAAATAAATAACTTATTTTATCTAATTAATTAATTCATAATTAATTAACTAGATTATTTTCTCCAAAATTAGACTTTCTTTTTAATTCAAAATTAAACCAAAGTCTATTAAATAATTAACACATTAATTATTTAACATACATATAATATATATATATATATACACACGTGTGTGACACGTGTCACTCACGTGAGCCACACGTGTGACTTCACACGTGTGGAACCCTCTTGGCCCGATTAACTCGTTTAATCATTTTCAAGCCTCAACTCATGTAACCAAGTTGTTGTGTGTGACCCTCTAGGTTCTCAATTCAATTAGCAGAGACCCCAATTAATTAATTCACTAATTAATTAATCAGTCCACAGATTAAACGACCATAGTCTAGCAACAGGTGTTTAACCCCTAGCTGAATTGGAATGTTCGGATTCGACAGAACCTTTAAGTCATTGATTCATGTGAGATACAATCTTCCTACTTACTATCTCTCAACCAAGATCTAGGGCAAGGGAATAATCAGAACCCTAATAATCCGTTCTTAAAGCTAAGTGCATTTCATATCCATTTGATCTCAATCCAAGAAACCCTTTTCTTGATGTCTTGATCTACGGCCTTGGCCAAGGACTCCATATGGCATATGAATGACTTACACAATAAGAGATCACCTTGCAAATGCACGTGTAGGTCCTTTCTTGATTCTCATTCACTTTCATGAATCACTTGTGCAGCCCCAGCATAAGCCTTGAATCAGTTGTCTAAGGCGACACCCTTTAAAGCTTATACCTAAGACTACAGAGTTAACTCATAAAGTGACAAGGAACCTCAAGTCTAAGGATCAATTAATCACATCAATGACTCGTGAGATATTTCCTAATCTGGAAGTTTCCATTTCCTAAAATAGAAACTTCCTTTCCCATTTAGGAATGTTCTCACACGGGGCACCTCAGTGAACTTACTTATTAAAGTAAGCACCCTCATGTATCACGCACGTATCAACTATACACTTTGCACCTCCATGAAACAAGGTGGTCCTTCTTAAGGGCGTGATCCCACAAGCAAGCCTTAGAGGAGTCAGGTTGACAATCCCACTGTCTGTAGGACTCATCGGCTTGGAGTATTTTACTAATCATGACTTATGTGATATAGGGCTCGTTTCATGAACCATTTCACCTAAATGGTAGAGTCCTAAAGTCATCAGGATTAGGGGAGTTCTCATACATGCGCACATAATGGAAACACTCAAAACACGTATTGGCATATAAAGAAGTGTTTGCCTATGATCAATCGTATATTATTCAAAGATTGTCTGTGATACAAGAAAAGTCCCAAAGCAGATTACGTCGAATCGGCTTTCTAGGGCACTATTCCTAACATGACCTTATACTTTTTCGATATCATTTGAACCTTCGACAATGAACTTTTCCTCAACCTCTACTTTATAACTTGTTTTGAACCATTTTCTTAACGAACCGGACTTGGACCGACCCGAATCCTACCCGTTTATCACTAAATATCAGCATTTGTTCCCTTATGCATCTCATTTCATCGATCATCATCATCTCAAGAGGCCAAGGAGAAGCTCCAAGAAAACCCTTGTTGATCATTCAAACCCTAAGCTCAAGATGAACTTTCTTCCATCTTCTTCCAAGGTAAGGTATGGATTGTTTTTCCCTCATTCTCCTCTCCATTTTCTTCCGATTATATCTTCGTATAAGTTGGAGAATCATGTGTTATGAGAAAAAGCTTGAAATGATGCAAATGGTATGAATTCTTGGTTCCATGTCTTTCCTTGGTTTTAAACGATAGTTGATGCATGGAATGTGTTGCTTGTAGCTTCCTTATCATTTCTAGTTGCTAGGATTTTGTGTTGGTTGAGTATAGCATGATATGCCATTGTTGAAGCTTGAAGCTTCCTTGGATGAAAGCTTGACATTGGATGATCTTTTGCCATTTTTGGTTATGAATTCTTGCATATATGAATGGATTGCATGATATATATAAGTTTTGTGGCTTAAATTCATGTCTAAGAGTGTATAAGAGCTTTCTTGTTGCTGCCCCTGTTTTGCAAAGCTTTTCCCTCGTGAAACAGAGCTTCTGCTCTGTTTTTCTTGGCAAAACGATGAGCTGACACGGCCGTGTCAGCTTTGAACTGAAAATGGACACGGCCGTGTTGGGCTCTAGACTTTGAATTTTTCTGATTTTAACCTCGGACACGGCCGTGTCCAATTCCTTTGAAAACTCAACACGGCCGTGTCAAGCCCTCGACTTTGAATTTTTGGATTTTTAAACCTCGGACACGGCCGTGTCCGTTTCCTTTGAAAGCTCAACACGGCCGTGTCAATTGAAATGGCAGCTTTGGGGAACCTCTTTTCTTGCTTATATCTCGTTTATGGCTCGTAATGGTGGATTATATGTAACATGATTATATTAAAGCTATGTTTTATGATTGATTTACGATATTGATAACCATATGAATGCAAGTATTAAAGTATGAACGATATGACCGGGAACGAATACGATTTTGATCGTATAATGAACGAAACTTGTTGAATTATGTGTTTAATTGGATTCTATGACATTCATGACCATATTTGAACATATTATTGCATTTTAAGCATTCCTTAACATGATATTGCATAGTCAAGGGTCAAATGTGGTCATATTGAGTCTCACACTACCTTTGTCACACAGATATTGATCCAGTGGGTGACGAGGTCGGGCAGTGAGAGCTTTGTCGAGTTCTTTTTGTCTACCAGGTGGGTTTTTCTTCTATTAGTTAAAATATGACCCCAAACCACCCAATGTGTAAGTTTTGAGCCAAAATTATATATATGTATATATCAAGTTTTAACGAACAAATGTTTTCGAACGAAAACCTTTATTATGATTATCCTACCAAAAAGTTTTGGCGAGTAATGAATGTTCAAAATGAATGGGGGCCCGGGACTTAGTGTATTGGTGAACCGGGGAAGCTCATGGGCTGACGGGAATCCACATATACTAGTTCCAACAATTTCGGTAACCTAGACTTCACTAGGAGATTAGTGAATGAAAGGGGACCCGCGCTTTTGGGGATTCATGTACCCCTCTAGCATTAATGAATGAGGGTTCGGGCCTTGCAAACCCGTTCCCTACCCGGAGGAACAAGGTGGTGTATGGACGATTGAATGAATGATCGAATGTATGTGCACGAAAGAAGGAAATGTATGAATGAATGACTAATGGATTACACGAGGTGATGGTTGGAGATAATGCACGCCCTCTCGCCGGGCTACTAATGACCTAATGAATGAAATGAATTGTTATAATCCTATTCGTTGTATTTTATTTCCCACTTGGGAAAAATGCTTCTAAACCTCGAATAAGGATTATAACTTGCAAGTATGTGTTTCAATTCCGCGATATATTGATGTTATGCCTATTTTTTTATACCCACCAGTCTGTCTAAGACTGAACCCGGAGTTGTTTCAGTTGTTTTTGCAGGAAGGGATGCTAGGCGGGATACAAGTCTGAGATAGAGTCTTGCATAGTGTCTAGCCTTTCTTTCTTTACACTCATACGCTTACTTTTATTGATACTTTTGGATTTTGTTTATGTATGGAGCGTACATGTATATGGTTCCTATATGTATCTTATTCAGACTTAAATGTTGGTACCTAGAGCATATAGCTCAATATATGGAATACATGTTGGTACCTAGAGCATCTAGCTCAGTATATAGTATATGAATGATTGCTTCCGCCTTTCTGTTACTCTGATTGTTGTTGTTGTTGTTGGGGTTTAAGTTATAGGTTAGTCCCGCCTGGCTTAGCGAGTGTGTATGTCTCCGTTCGCTATGATTTGGCTCGTGTATGGAAATCCATTTCATATACGGGTGGGGTCATGGTGCGGGGGATGTGACGTCTCGCGCTCGGGCGTTACAATCTGGAAATTGGGCCGTTTCACCACTGATGCTACTGCTGCTAAATCAGCCAATGGAATGCAACCAGGGCATTCTGTCGGTCTTTAACCTTCGTCAACTAGACTTGAGGACAGCTCCTGAACCTTTTTTTTTATGAGGCTTTACCAGTTCCGCTAATGTCTTGGATAAACAAGCTACCAACTTCAACACTCTCGACTAGGGTGACCGGTACTTAAAGGATTCATGGCATATGCATACATGCAATATAAATTTAAATGATTTCTTAATGCTATATCCCTTGCTAATTGATTATTTTCGTTGTTGCTTGTTATGTTTGTAATTGCTGTTTATTACGTGTCCCCGTGTGACCTACGTGATTATTAATTATTGTAAATAGTGTTTGATAAGTTTTACTTCTTCTTGGTGTTTACTCTTTGCTGCTTTTGAGAGACGGGGTTCTCTCATTGTTGTTCGAGAGACGGGGTTATCTCTTTGTTGTTTGAGAGATGGGGTTCTCTCCTTGTTGCTTGTGAGGGACGGGGTTCTCTCATTGTAACATCCCGCTCGTCCGGCCTTTCCAGGTACGCCTTCACGGGTGAGCTATGTGCGCTTTCAATGATTTAATTATGTGAATTATATGTTTATTATACTTACTATGTGATATTTTTGAATTACTTGAAACTTATTTAACCTTATGTGAATTACTTATACGTGTTCGTCTTCTTTGTTTTCGTTCTTGCCCCGTTTGTGTCCGTTTTCATTTTTTATTTTTGTGATTACGTGCTATGCGTGACTTATATGTGTTCTCATTGTGTCTTTATGTTTGTTACTTGTTTTTGAGTTCGTTTGATACGGTTTTGAAACCGTTTTATGTTTTAGGGACATAAGGGCCTAACGAGCCTTAGCGCACCTTGTGTTCCGGAAGGCGTAACTTGAGCTCGGGAATTTTGATTCGAATTTTGGAAGATGCCTTGGACTCATATCGAAGAAATCAAGACGAAGAATCAAGATTCATATTTTTCTAAGCCCATTTGATTCCCCGATTTTCGACCGGAACGAGCCCTTGTGCTTAAGAGTACCCTTTTTGTTGACTAATCTTCACTTGTGGGGCCTCATTTAACCCTAATTAAGCCTCTAACCTTGACTTATATGTATCTAACCATCCCTCACTCTCTCCCACTCCCTCATTTCGTCCGACACCCAAAGAAAAAGAAGGGAAAGTGCAGCAACCTCAGCTCCAAGAAGAGAAGGAAGAGAAGAGAAACCCTCTTGGCCATTTTTGAAGACTTTGAGCTCAAATCACATCCAAATCTTCCCAAATTCGAAAGGTAAGTTTAAAATTGTAATCAACACTCTCTCTTCTCTCTTTTATGTGGATTTGAGATAATTTCATTGGTTGATTCATGAGTTCTAGCAAGCATGTGAATAGTAGGGATCAGATGAATTTGATGATTCTTGCTTCTTTGTTGATTCTCTGGAGTTTGGGTGATGATATATTGCTTCTATGACTTGATTCTAAGTATTTATTTCATCTTCTTCCATGGTATTTGAGATAGGATTGATTGGCCATTGATGAATGCTTGAGAATTGGATGATAGCTTGATATATTTCTTCCCCTTTTATGCCTTGTTTGCTTGTAATTTTGTGGCTGAACATGTTGCCTCTTTTATGGCATGAATCTATGATGAATTAGGGTTATTTTCATGCTTGGTTTATGTGTTTTTGAAGGAATAAGAGACTCCTTGAAGGCTTGAACCGAAATCCCCTATTTTTCTCTCCAAAACTGAACTGCTGCTGCGTTTTTTTTTTCATCCCTGAACACATGACACTGCCGTGTCATGTTATAACTGGAAATGGACACGGCCGTGTCAAGCTCTCAACTTTGGGTCCTGATTTTATTTAAACTGGACACAGCCGTGTCCGATTCCTATGCATTTTGGACGAGGCCGTGTCCACTTAGTAGGTGATGGCCGAGAGGAGTTTCTTTCATCGTTTCGATGCTTTTTATTGATCTTTCTTGCCTCGTTTATGATGTGTATGCATGAATAAATTGTTGTATGATATGTTAAGCTTGATCTCGTGAATTTATGGTTTATTCTTTGCCCTCGGTTTTGAGATAGGACCTTATATGCCTTGAATGCTCTTATATGACCTAATATGGATTCATTTCATACTCCTTGTATCATAAACATACATATACATCTGCCGAACGTCTAATGTGGTGCATATTAAGTCTAAGTTTGTCTTTTGTCTTTGTTTTACCTTTAGGTTCGTTCCTTGGTTGGCGAGGTTGTCTTTTTTACGTCCGTTTGCTTCCTTTGTTCCCGTGGCTTCTCGGAGGTGAGGTTTCTTTCTTTTTTAGCTATTATAACCTACAACCCAACATGCTATTTATGCCCGCATGCGAACTATATATATGTATAAATAAGTGTTCGATATGTATTTTGCGGGAATTGGCCCATTTGCTATAAAATCCATTGAAAACGCTTTTATGTATAAGTAAGCTATTTTTGTTCTTTTGTTTTGAAAAGGGTTAGAGTGTGTTCGTGTTATGTTTGAGCAAGATAATCTTTACATGAAAAGTATACGCTTTGTGAGATATATGCGTGTGTGAGTTCTGTGATCAGTTTGGGCGCCGAAGGAGTGGTATGTGATCTCGGGTCGGCCATGGGGTCGCCGGGCTCTCTCATCAACACGACTCCACAAAAGGGAGACTTTGCCCAACCTCGGGAGGTCGAGGGGAAGGCGGGTCTTCTTGAGCTGGCGGTGTGCTGCGTGACCCGTCGAAGGAGCGGGCGGATCCCCCGTCTCATTCAGTTTATCAGTGGGGTTTGAGAGGGGCACCTCTCTCCCCAAAATGGTTTTGGGGTGGAGTTGGGTTATGATTTGTTTTGTTTTCATTTCGCCTTGGTGTATGGAGTAAGTAAGTTGAAGTTAAGCTTTCGGTACTGTATGTTTCCGTTATGGTTTGTGAAACGGGGGTGGCTTTCAATTTATAAAATTCGGTCGATTTTGGCCTTTGGCCCTAAACCTTTCTTTATATATATAGTATCACGGCTTAAAACCTTTTTGGAGTGCGAAAACCACACCCGGTTCATGAACATTTTCGGTTTGAATATGCTATGCTCCTACTTATACGTTTGTGTGCGTGTGTAGCCCCCTCACCAGTCTCTAGGACTGACCCTCGTTGCTCCTTTTCTTTTTTCCCCTTTTGTTTTGAGCTTTGCAGGTGGTCGGTTGAGAGTATGGCTAGGCGGCGGTCGTCCTTCGAGTTTTGGGAGTCATTCGAGTCGTTGTAGAGTCCTTGCATTTGCATATTTACTTTCCCGCTTTGGTACTATGTATATTTGGTACTATGTATAAATACTTATGAGCTATGGTTTTGTAATTTGAAGCTTTGAATATTCCTTTTGCCCGGGGTGGGCAAAACATGTTGAAAATGGATATCTCGTTTTAAGCTTATATGTCTGTAATTGGTTATATTATGTGATCCTGTAGCTTCTGCACTGGTGATTTATTTTGTTGTGGACTCTGTTCAAGGTCTAGACCGCCTAGCCTACAGGTGAATTTTGTTTGTCACCCGTTCGCCATGGTTCAATGCGGGAGCGGAGTTCCCATTTCGTTAACTGTGTTGGGCTATGGTGCGGGGGATGTGGCGCCCTCCGCTACGGGGTGTTACACTCATTAATTGTTTTCAGGCGACCAGTGAATCCGAGGACGGATTCATCTTTTAAGGGGGTGAGGTTGTAACACCCCGATTTTTCAATCATGCAAGTATGACGTATGTGAATATTAATTGTGCAATTTAATCAATTAATTATGTGATTAATTTTTTAATACTTTGTTTTTTTTTTATTTTAATTCGTTTAAATTAATTTTTATATTATGAAGATATTTGAATTTTTATTTTTTGTCATTGGAATTATGAATGAAATGATCTTATGGTTAGCAAATGCGTGTCGTTCTTATTCGAATTCAATTCCGATTTTTGTGAAAATTTAGTATGTTGTAGATTTATGCATTATGAACATGTCTATATGCTCGTTTCATGTTTTCGATCTCGTTTGATGTGGTAACGAATTTTATTTTGGGAACAAGACCAAAACAGGGGCTAAAGATCATTTAGCGCAGCTTTGGTTCTAGTAATATATCTTGAGCTCGGGAACTCGGATTCGAGTTCCGTCAACTCCATTCGACTCATATCGATGAATCGAGTTTGATGGAATAAGCCTCATATTTTTCTAAGATCGTTTGGACCTCCGAACTTCTATCGAAAAATTGAATTCGCTCCAAAATTACCACATTGGAGTATTTTTGGCATAACTCCTTCAATATTCAACCTTTTTACCTAATTCTTGGCGCTAAATTTTACCAACACATTACCCTACTACCCATCATTCTCTCATAATCGGATAAGGTAATAAGGGAAGGAGAAAGAGCAACAAACTTGGGGCTTTTACACTATTCCCGTCAATTTTCACCTTGAAGAGATTTTGAGCTCTAATCTCAACAAAACTCAACCAAATTCAAGAGGTGAGTATATATTTATGATCTACATTCATTTCTGGTCATTTTAATCTATGAATCCCTAAATTTGAGTTAGAATTGATGGAGATATGAATATTTGAATGAATAGTTAGGTTAAACTTGGTTTCTTGAATTCATGACTTTAGGTTCGGTTCTATGGATTTTCATGCATGATCCCTGTTCCTTTGAACTTCTCTCTCTAAATTCTTGCTATTATAACCATGGATTTTGAGTTTTTGATGTTTCACCATGTATGGGGTTGGAACCGTGGCTGAAATGGAATGAATGGAAGCATGATTGTTAGCCCTTGTTTTGTTGTTCTTGCTGCGTGAATTGCTACCTTCCTTGTCTTAATTATTTGTTGATCTTGTTGCCTTGTTGTGGCTTTACGTACCTCTACATTCTTCCCCTGTTTTTCCCTTCTTTAACCTTTGCTGCTGCTGTCCCGTGTCGCAGCCGCACCGCGTTTATGTTACTTTTGTGTCGCGGCCGCGATGCCACTCCAGTCGTGAACCTGATGCTGGGTCGCGGCCGCGCCATATTTTGTGAAGAAGGAGGTCGCGGCCGCGCCCGTGAGTTTCCATGCGTTGCTGCATTTTGATTTTTCTGTGTTGTTGTGCATGCGTATTTGCATAGATATATATGTACAATAATTATTGTGTAATATGTTATATTAATGCTTGCATGAATGGTGTTGAGTTGTGTACATGTGTTTTGTATATCTTGTGTGTGTGTACATCAATATATATGTATAAATTTGTAGTGTGTGCATGAAATGTATAATATATTATATATATTTATATTTATCATATATATTAAATATTGTTTAATTGAATTGAATTATGGAATTAAATTGTTATCTATTTCGTGTTATTTAATTTCCGATCATGAATTGAAAGTCTTTATTCGTCTGTTCTCTAATTGTAAACATGATACAGTATGTGTTATGATCGTTATATGAAATTATTGGGTTGATTTGATATGAAATGTGAAGTTATGAACTTGAATGAATTTGAATGCTACTTATAATGAATGAATTGCTTATTTATATACCTTAAAGGCATTAATCGTGCACATGAACGTCTCTATGACATAATATCACCTCTTATGCATATCATATCATACTCATTTCATTGTCGAGTGCCATACATGGTTCATTTGGAGTCTTGAGTGTCATGTACGCACTGTATTGTTCTTTGTTCAGTTGTTCAGGGTGGAGATGTCGCGTTCATAGGTTACTCCCAAGTCTTCCTTTCTTCTTGATTTTAGTTCGGTAAGATGTAATAGGTGGGTTTCTCTTCTATTAGCTATGATAACCCGATATATCCCTTATGTGAAAGTTTTTAGCCAAAGTATTATAAATATATATATCGAGTCCTTTTAAAAGAGTCAATTATTTCCAACGTAAAGCCTTTCTTTTATGAAACCATATCCGATGATTTTGGTGAGGGCATGTTATGAACGCACGGGCCCCGGAACATAGTGTATGTGGCTATCCGGAAGGCAAGGGCCGACGGTGATCCCATATGCTAGTTCCGACCAAATTACGGTAAAACCGACCTCGTTCAGGAGTTTTGACGAGGAAAGGCTAACCGGGCTTTTGAGGATTCATGTACCTGACAAGCCATCATGTATGAGGTGGTCGGGCCTTGCAAACCCGTCCACCACCCGGAGGAAAAAGGTGTAAGTGATTATGTAAGATTATGATTATGATTATGATTATGATTATGATTACGAATATGATTATGAATGAATGAATGAATGATGTATGATCACCCATGAATTAATGAATGAATGAATAAATGCACACAAAAGGAGAAGGTTGGAGGATTCGCCCACTCGCTAGGGCTTATGTTATGACCACATGATTGAATGAATTAAATTGGTTGTTGTAATCCTGAACGTTGTTTTCTTTGGTTTCACCCACTTGGAAAACGTTTCAAAACCTTGTACGGGATTACGAGTTGCATGTGTGGGTGTTTAATTATGTACTTATTATTGTATAAGCCCCTATTTTATACCCACCAGTCTCTTATAGACCGAACCCGGCTTTGTTTTCAGATTTTGCAGGTTTGGAGCGTTAGCCGGGAGTTGTAGCACCTGTGCGCAAGGTACCACATCCCCCGCATCGAGACCCAACTCGAATACGAAATAGACACTCCATACCCGAGCTAAATCACGGCGAACGGGGACATACACACATGCTATGCTAGGTGGGACTAACCCTTAAACCATAAAATCAGAGTAAAACATTAACGCAGAAGCAATAACTGATCATGATATATACAATGAGCTCCAAAAATAATTCATTTACAATATGCAATTCTCCAAAAGAGTCATCACGGCCTACGCTATGATATATGCTCCATATCATAGGTCATATACATAAACCGTAAATATGAGTATGCAAATGTAAAATCAAACAATACTAGAGCTAGAGACAAATGCGAGACACTCGACTCGAATTCCCGCCTAGCTCCCTTTACACCTGCATAAAACAACTGAAAACCAAACGGGTTCAGTCCAAAAGGGACTGGTGGCTAGAAAAACAAGGCATAAGTATAATATAAGACAGTATTTAAACATTCACTTGCAAGCTATATTCCCAAATGAGGTTTTTAAAGCATTTCCCAAGTAGGTGAAATAAAGAAAACGTCAAAAGGGATTATAACAATCAATTTTCATTAGGTCTTTCGTGGCCCGGTGGGTGTGCATTATCTCCAACCAACACCTTGTGTATTTCATTAAACATTCATTCGTTCATACTTTTCATGCATTACATTCTTTGTGCACATTCATGATCATTTACTCCTTTTTCCTCCGGGTTGGTGGGTAGGTTTGCAAGGCCCGACCACCCATTCATTAACCAAAAGGGGTTACATCACTCCCCTAGTGGCACTCAGCTCCCATTCCTCGCCAATCTCCTGGCGAGTTCTGGTATCATCGTAGTTTGGTTGGAACTAATGTAAGGGATCACCGTCGGCCCTTGCCTCCCCGGATAGCCACTCACGCTAAGTCCCTGGGCCCCATTTTGTGCTTTCATTCGTTCATTCTCGCCAAAACATTTGTTAGGGTTCATAAAATAAAGCTTTACGTTGCAAACATTTACTCTTGAAAATGACTCTATATACATATAATAAATTTTGGCCAAAATCTTTACTCATTGGGAGTATATAGGGTTGTTTAACTAAATAGTAGACAAACGCACCTTAGAACGACAAAAAAAGGAGAGCACAAGAGCCTCACTGACCGGCCTCGTCTACAACTGGATCAAAATATATGCAAGGAAGGTGAAGTGAGACTCAAAATAACTATATAAGACGCTCGGCAATGCAATGATAATGATATGAATGCATAAAAGAGGATATTATGTAATGACCACGTTCATGTGCACTATTAATATCTTAAAAACATATAAACTATCATTCCATTCCTTTCAAGAAACGTTTAAATCCGTTCAAGTTCATAATTTCCATATTTCATACCAAATCAATCGAAAGAATTCAAATAATGATCATAACACGTAATATAACATGTATACATATCATACAAGTCATAAGATAAGAAATATATAAGCAATTAGGGTTCAAGTTGAGAGCTAAGCTCCATGCATGCGCATATTGGAACAATAAAGACACGTTGAGGCATAACTCGCAAAATATTCTACGAAAAATCATAAAATTTCATAACACCAGATAACACATTATATGACATGTTAATGAAGTGTATGAACCAAAAACGTGCCAAGGAAACCATGCAATATAAGTTTGAATTTCCAAATTTTGTGCAGAAAGTGCAGGGGTCGCAGTCGCGACCCATTTCCTTCATGAAATGATAGCGGCCGCTACCCTATTTTTCACCAAATTTTTCGTCTAATTTTTCAGATCTCTAAACAAGGCCAAAAATGGGTAGTGGGCGCGACCTGGAATACACATGTTTCAGGTCACGGGCGCGACTGCTACCGATTTAGCTCTAATCGCGGTAAACACTCACACATGTCGCGGCGGCTACCGAATTAGCTCTAATCACGGCGGCTACCGATTTAGCTCTAATTGAGAGAGCAATACAGTAAACACTCACACATGTCGCGGCTGCTACCGATTTAGCTCTAATCGCGGTCGCGGCCGCGGCCGCGGCCGCCCTGTAGCAGCAGCAAAAATGCACGAAAACAAAGCAGAAACCATGCCAAATCTTAACCAACATGTCCAGGTATGAAATCACAACAAATGAGCAATAAAACAACCACAAAACAACACTCAAACATGCTCCCAAAGTGATGAAACGTGAGGAGGAGAAATAGGTGATCATTTCATGCAATTTCTTCAAAGTTCCATTAATGGCATCTCATCAATCCTTCAACTGTACGATTGAAAAGTTGGGGCGTTACAACCTCCCCCCCTTAAAAGAATCCGTCCTCGGATTCAATGATTGCCCGGAAACAACTCGGGATGAAATATTTTCATCTTATCCTCCGTCTCCCACGTAGCCTCTTCTGTTTTGTCACTTCTCCATAAAACATTAACTAGTGGGATTGCCGGTTTCTTAATTCTTGCAATTTCCGATCCAGAATCTTAACCGGTTTCTGAACGAAGGTGAGGTTAGGCTCAAGTTCTACCTTTTCAACGTGTAGGATTTCGGATTCATCGAGATAATTCTTCTGAAGTTGAGAAACATGAAATATGTTGTGAATCCCGGTCAAACTCGGAGGTAGGTCTAAACGGTAGGTTGTATCTCCGATTGTCTCCAAAATCTCATACGGTCCCAAGTATCGAGGATTCAATTTTCCTCCTTTTCCAATCCTTGAAAATCCCTTTCGTGGAGAAGCTTTTAAGAAGACCCTATCACCAATCTCAAACTCAAGATTCTTTCTTCGGTGCTCTGCATAGCTTTTCTGTCGATCCTGATCTACTTTCCTTCGTTGTTGAATTATTTGGACTTTATCAATCGCCTCTTGTACGGCCTTAGAGAGCTTTTCCTTCTTCTCCCCTCGTTTTACACCTTCCTATTTGGTCCAATTCCATTCTTCCAAATCAAAGAACAATGGAGACCTGCATTTTCGTCCGTAGACAGCCTCTTAGGAAGGCATTTCTATTGATGCTTGAAAGTTGTTATTATAGGCGAATTAATCAAAGGCAATTGCTCGTTCCACGAACTCGGAAAATCCAATGCACATGCTCTCAACATATCCTCCAAATATTTAATTAACCTTTCTGACTGCCCGTCTGTCTGAGGATGGAAAGTTGTGCTGCATTGAAGCCTTGTCCCCAAATTCTTTTGCAATTCTTGCCTGTAGTACCCCTTACACGTGGAGGTGCCATACCCCCGCACTATAGGTCAATCCACATACGAAACGGGTAATCCGCACATGAGCTAACCCATAGCGAATGGGTGACAATGCAATAACTGACAAGCTAGGCGTGATTAACTTATACCTGCAACGAAATAAAGCGGAAGCATAAAATAATCACTATCAATATTTCCATTTATTAGGTCATGCCATTTTGCATTTATCAAATAAAATATGTTCTAACCTTACATATCAATACATTATCATCTCCAAATATAAAACAATAACATTAACCATAACTTCATAAGTAACAACAACAACCAAATACACGAACCATGGTTGACTCGACTACATGAACTGAACTCGACTCGACTCGGCTCGACTCCCGCCTAGAGTGCACCTGCAATAACCTGAAAGGTGAAGGAGTCAGTCTGTGAAGACCGAGTGAGGGGTTTAAATACATATTAGCACAGATAGCGTGCAAGTTATATTCTCGGGTAAAGATTTATAAAAGATACATGTAAAAATTCAAGAATGAAGTACTCTTCGCCCGAGAATACAACTGTCATTATTAAATTCTTATCATTTTCATGCAATCAATACACGGCCCCGAAGAGTAAGGTCAGTCTCCAACCGTACTCCAAATGTACATGAAACATGCTTGCTTCATTATTAATCAATAAGTGATCATGCAATTCAATTATCGTGCAATCGTGCGATGGTGTAATCAAGTAACACTTTCATGGAATGGAAATCATGCAATAACCCGAGGACAATCCTTGGTGCCGGACCCGTCCCCAGTCTCCTTCTCCTTCCAATGATGGGAAGGTAGCTAGCCTTCGCCATCCACAACATGTTGAGCAGAGGGTACAGGAATCCCTAAGGCCGGAACTCCTTCCTCCACTAATCTCCTAGCGGATTCAGGGGTCATCCCAAATGTGGTAAGGATAGAGCGAGAGTTACCCGTCAGCCCTTGCTTTCCCGGTTGGCTCAAGCTACTATCCTCGGGCCCAACGTGAAAGGTCATGCTACTCGCCTAAAACATGCACGAAACATGGCTTGCTTGCTTGCTTTTTATGAACATGACTTGCTTGAAATGATAAGTGATTTCATAAAATTATATATATAAATACCTTTTGGCTGAAAGATCACATAAAGGATATACAGGTTCTATATAACTAACAATTAAACCTCACCTGACAGACGACACAACGACTCGTGAATGCGTGAACGTGTTCATGATCAACAATCTCCGCCCTGGAGAAGAAACGGGATAATGTACGTGCATGAGACCATAATTCAAGAATATCACTACATATAAGACGCACGGCGTGACCAATTAACGAGACATCATGCAATGAACAATGTAGCATGTAAATATCATGTTTTAGCATGTAATTAATCATATAATAACAATTTGGCATCAAATAAATCATTGGAATTAACTTATACATGCAACGAAATAAAACGGAAGCATAAAATAATCACTATCAATATTTCCATTTATCAGGTCGTGCCATTTCACATTTATCAAATAAAATATGTTCTAACCATACATATCAATACATTATCATCTCCAAATATAAAACAATAACATTAACCATAACTTCATAAGTAACAACAATAACCAAATACACGAACCAAGGTCGACTCGACTACATGAACTGAACTCGACTCGACTCGACTCGACTCCCGCCTAGCGTGCACCTGCAATAACCTGAAAGGTGGAGGCGTCAGTCTGTGAAGACCGAGTGAGGGGTTTAAATACATATTAGCGCAGAAAACATGCAAGTTCTATTCTCGGGTAAAGATTTATAAAAGATACATGTATAAATTCAAGAATGAAGTACTCTTCGCCCGAGAATACTACTGTCATTATTAAATTCTTGTCATTTTCATGCTATCAATACATGGCCCCGGCGAGTAAGGGCAGTCTCCAACCGTACTCCAAATGTACATGAATCATGTTTGCTTGATTATTAATCAATAAGTGATCATGCAATTCAATTATCGTGCAATCGTGCGATGTTGTAATCAAGTAACATATTCATGGAATGGAAATCATGCAATAACCCGAGGACAATCCGTGGTGCCGGACCCGTCCCCAGTCTCCTTCTCCCTCCAATGATGGGAAGGTAGCTAGCCTTCGCTATCCACGACATGTAGAGCAGAGGATACATGAATCCCTAAGCCCGACACTCCTTCCTCCACTAATCTCCTAACGGATTCAGGGGTCATCCCAAATGTGGTGAGGATAGCGCGAGAGTTACCCGTCAGCCCTTGCTTTCCCGGTTGGCTCAAGCTACTATCCTCGGGCCCAACGTGAACGGTCATGCTACTCGCCTAAAACATGCACGAAACATGGCTTGCTTGCTTGCTTTTCATGAACATGACTTGCTTGAAATGATAAGTGATTTCATAAAATTATAGATATAAATACCTTTTGGCCGAAAGATCACATAAAGGATAAACAGGTTCTATATAACTAACAAATAAACCTCACCTGACAGGCGACACAACGACTCGTGAATGCGTGAACATGTTCATGATCAACAATCTCCGCCCTGGAGAACAACTGGACAAGAAACGGGACAATGTACGTGCATGAGACCACAATTCAAGAATATCACTACATATAAGACGGACGGCGTGACCAAGTAACGAGACATCATGCAATGAACAATGTAGCATGTAAATATCATGTTTTAACATGTAATTAATCATATAATAACAATTTGGGTTCAAATAAATCATTGGAATTAACTTATACATGCAACGAAATGAAGCAGAAGCATAAATTAATCACTATCAATATTTCCAGTTATCAGGTCATGCCATTTTGCATTTATCAAATAAAATAAGTTCTAACCTTACATATCAATACATTATCATCACCAAATATATCCGGGGTTGTTCAGTATTGATAGAAGGGAAAATCTTTGAAGCAATGGGTATTAATCCTGAAGAACCAGAAAGAGTTCAGTATGCTATCTTCATGCTAGAAGAAGCGGCCTTAAGTTGGTTTAAATATACAAAACGAGTCTGGGCAGAAAATCAGGTGAATCATGGGTGGAATGACTTTGTAAGAGTATTCTACGACAAGTATATTCCCCGAGTGGTTAGAGATGCCCGAGAAGAACAATTTATGAATCTAGTTCAAGGCAAAGCATCGGTGGCCGAATATGAACCTCAGTTTGTTAGGCTAATCCAGTATGCCCCACAAAATTAAACGGTTTGTTGATGGTCTTTGATCCAATCTTCGATGGGCCTTAGCTCCATTTGAATTGGGAACCTACACTAAGGTTGTAGAAACGGCTATGAAAACGGTGGCCACACATAACGAAGTCCATTTGGCAAACAATCGTTCCGAGCCACCCTATAAGTCATCCCAGGAATCTAAGCGTCCCGCTGAACCATTTAAGTCAACTTCCGGAAAGAAAAAAGTACAATCCTGGCCCGGGCCTCAACAGGTACCACCCAAACTTCAGAAAGAGATTATTTGTGAGTACTGTCAGAAGCGGGGGCATACTGAGGAGGAATGTTGATGGAAGGCTGGTACATGTTATGGTGCGGAAACCCTGACCATCAAATAGAAAATTGTCCTAAAAGACCAAAACCAAGGAATAAAGGGAAGGCTACGGAAGGAACATCTGGGAAACCGATGGTCAAAGGACGAGCTTATGCTATGGAAGGAAACATGAAACCAAATCTTGCCAATAATGAGGGTACGGTACACATTCTAAACACGCCAGTTACTACTTAATATGGTGCTGGCGCCACGCATTCATTGCATCACTTGTGTGTGCATTTAAACTTCTTACCTGAATAATTGCCATACGTGTTTAAAGTAAGTTCTCATTTGGAAACTTGTTTATCATGGATAGAGGATACAAACATTATCTAAAGCTATTATGAAATATGAGTAGAATCTGAGGACAGATTCTCTTTAAGGGGGAAGGATTGTAACAGCTTAAACCCTAATTCTCATTTTAACTCCCGTAGTAACCAAAACCGGCCAAAAACCCTACCTTAACCCTAAATTTAGATATTTCTGAATTTCAACGTTTCCCTATTCAATATTATAGTCAAAACGATCCTTGAATTATTTTGTGAATTTTCATGCATTTACCATAACTTGACTCCGATCATAGCATATTTTATAAATATTTTCCCTTTTTAAAAATTGTCATTTTATTTTAAACAATTAGCTTTCATTCAATACTCGAAATTATACTTAAAACGATTCTTGAATTTTTCTCTAAATTATAGTGATTTTTCCAAACTCTAAACTTCATCATAGCTTCGTTTATATAATTTTCTCATGATATTCACCATCTTTAACGATTATGACTTGTAAACAAAAAACCTAAATATCTCACATTTATAACCAAAATGAAGCTTATTTTTCACTCGTTCTTTCATTAATTTACTACTACAAGTTTTCATCTCTCGACTCTTGAATAAATTTTATATCATTTTATATTTATTTTTATTCAAAATGACATCATTCATGACAACATGAGCTTCTACAAGATTTAATTAAATGAATGTAATTTATCCACATTACCTATGTTATCACCAAGCATTTGTTCAAAATATAATTTAACTACATCTCCTAAATAATTACCAAGCATTTGTATGAATTAGGAGACATCCACATCTCCCTCAAACTCTTAGAATTGTTCAAAATATAATTTAACCACATCTCCTAAATAATTACCAAGCATTTGTATGACTTAGGAGACATCCACATCTCCCTTCAACTCTTAGAAATTGCTCTAAAACCCCTCATGACTACCTATAAATACCCCTCTGAAGCCTCATTTATAACTCACAAATCAACACAAAAATCACTCTTTCTCTCCCCCCTAAACCCACGTCACCCTCTCCCTTCTCTCTACAAGGTATGTTTTCTTCTATTATTTCATGTTTTATATTATGTTCTTAGTATAATAATAATAGTAGCATGTCTAGGATTAATTAAATTATGCTTTAGGAATTTTATTTTATGAAATATGTGAATAATTGTTAGTTTTAAAACTTGTGCACATTATGGAATTTTATTTAATGAAATGCTTGCCTTATGATATGATATAATGTGAGTATGTATTCAAATGATTATGATCTTGTTTGATTAAATTCATGCATAGAGTAATTTATTATTTTTCATAGAGAATTCATATATTTTGCCATATTATGCTTCAATCTTATGTTATAAATATGAATATGATTGAACATGTTACACACCCTCTTTGAATATTCAAATGAACTTAAGAACATATTCTTGATGTTCTTGGACATGTGTGTGTATGTGTGTGAGACGTGTGTGTTGGAAAACACGAATCAGAAAGCAGCGAAATTTAAAAATTTTTCCCAACAAAAGGACCTTGAACTCGCAATCGTGTAACCAAATTCGTAAAGATAGAAAACTTACTTTTCTTTTGTTCTTTCTTGAAGCGTTTCAAGCCACCCAAGAACGCTCTTCTCGCGGCTTGATCCCCTCTCCTTTGGTAAAGCTCGAATCTTCAAACTTCTAACTTGAAGTCTCTAGAGAAAGTCCACCAACTTGATCACAATCTAACTAGTAAGGATGCTAGTTCTCTAGTTAGTGTTTAGGCTTAACCTAGGGTTTAATTTAATCTTGGAGAAAGGAAGGTGTTCAACACATGAACCAAAAGATTTGCCAATTAGCTCTAAAGGGGAGCATGAGCTCCCCTATATATAGGAAAGGGAGAAGGACGGCCGAACCTATTCCTTGTTGGACAAGGATTTGGTTCCTCTCTCTCCTATTACTTGATCATCAAGTATTTTCCAACTTTGACTTTGAATTCTAATTCAAGTCAACTTTTAAGAGAGCTAAAAATATCCAAACTATTTTTGGATAATTTTATACTTTATTTATTATAAAATAAATAACTTATTTTATCTAATTAATTAATTCATAATTAATTAACTAGATTATTTTCTCCAAAATTAGACTTTCTTTTTAATTCAAAATTAAACCAAAGTCTATTAAATAATTAACAAATTAATTATTTAATACATATATATACAATATATATATATATATATATATATATATATATATATATTCACACGTATTTGACACGTGTCACAGTGACACGTGTCACTCACGTGAGCCACACGTGTGATTTCACACGTGTGGAACCCTCTTGGCCCGATTAACTCGTTTAATCATTTTCAAGCCTCATCTCATGTAACCAAGTTGTTGTGTGTGACCCTCTAGGTTCTCAATTCAATTAGCAGTGACCCTAATTAATTAATTCACTAATTAATTAATCTGTCCACAGATTAAACGACCATAGTCTAGCAACAGGTGTTTAACCCCTAGCTGAATTGGAATGTTCGGATTCGACAGAACCTTTAAGTCATTGATTCATGTGAGATACAATCCTCCTACTTACTATCTCTCAACCAAGATCTAGGGCAAGGGAATAATCAGAACCCTAATAATCCGGTCTTAAAGCTAAGTGCATTTCATATCCATTTGATCTCAATCCAAGAAACCCTTTTCTTGATGTCTTGATCTACTGCCTTGGCCAAGGACTCCATATGGCATATGAATGACTTACACAATAAGAGATCACCTTGCAGATGCAAGTGTAGGTCCTTTCTTGATTCTCATTCACTTTCATGAATCACTTGTGCAGCCCCAGCATAAGCCTTGAATCAGTTGTCTAAGGCGACACCCTTTAAAGCTTATACCTAAGACTACAGAGTTAACTCATAAAGTGACAAGGAACCTCAAGTCTAAGGATCAATTAATCACATCAATGACTCGTGAGATATTTCCTAATCTGGAAGTTTCCATTTCCTGAAATAGAAACTTCCTTTCCCATTTAGGAATGTTCTCACACGGGGCACCTCAGTGAACTTACTAATTAAAGCAAGCACCCTCATGTATCACGCACGTATCAACTATACACTTTGCACCTCCATGAAACAAGGTGGTCCTTCTTAAGGGCGTGATCCCACAAGCAAGCCTTAGAGGAGTCAGGTTGACACTCCCACTGTCTGTAGGACTCATCGGCTTGGAGTATTTTACTAATCATGACTTATGTGATATAGGGCTCGTTTCATGAACCATTTCACCTAAATGGTAGAGTCCTAAAGTCATCAGGATTAGGGGAGTTCTCTTACATGCACAGCTAAAGTAAACGCATACCAAACAAGAGCATATAAAGAAGTGTTGCCTCAATTCGTTATTTCATTCAAAGATTGTCTGTGATTACAATAAGGAAAAGCACAAAGCGGATATACAATCGGCTTTCTAGGGCACTATTCCTAACAATCTCCCACTTGCCCGTCAAAGCCATTCTAAAGCTACTCTAAGTCCCAACTTCTGAAGATGACTTTGGAAAGCTTCTCGACTAAGGGGTTTAGTAAGTGGATCTGCCACGTTCTCTGCTGATGTGACCCTCTCGATTAGCACATCTCCTCTTTTGATAATATCACGGATTAGGTGATACTTCCTCATTATGTGCTTGGTTCGTTGGTGAGATCTTGGTTCTCTTGCTTGAGCAACAGCCCCAGTGTTGTCACAAAACACAGTAATGGGGTCTTTCATGCTAGGAACAACATTCAACTCTTGAATGAAGTTTCTAATCCAAACACCTTCCTTAGCTGCATCATTTGCAGCTAAGTATTCGGCCTCAGTGGTCGAATCTGCAGTGGTAGTTTGCTTGGAACTCTTCCAACTCACTGCTCCGCCGTTTAGGCAGAAAATGTATCCTGACATTGACTTAAAATCATCTAAGTCAGATGCAAAGCTTGCATCGCAGTATCCTTCGACAGTAAGATCTTTCTGACCTCCGTAAACTAAGAATAAATCTTTAGTACTTTTCAAGTACTTAAGAATATTCTTCACGGCAACCCAGTGACCATCTCCAGGGTCAGATTGGAAACGACTTGTCACACTAAGTGCATAAGCCACATCCGGTCGAGTACATAACATTGCATACATTATGCTACCTATTGCTGATGCATAAGGTGTATGAGTCATTCTATCCTTCTCAAGGTTAGTCTTAGGACACTCATAGGATGGTTCTTAACCTTTGCTGACTCCATATTAAATCTCTTCAATATTTTGTCAATGTACATCGACTGTGATAGTCCTATTAACCTTCTAGATCTATCTCTATAGATTTTAATTCCAAGGATATAGGACGCATCACCAAGATCTTTCATCTCGAATTGGTTCGATAACCATAACTTAGTCACTTTCATGTCATCCTTCGAATTCCCAATAAGAAGGATGTCATCAACATAAAGTACTAAGAATTGCACTGAGGTCTCCAATTCCTTTCTATACACACAGGACTCATTCGAAATTTGAATGAAGCCAAACGCTTTGACTGATTCATCAAATCGAATGTTCCAATTCCTAGAAGCCTGTTTCAATCCATAGATTGATCTTTGGAGTTTGTAAACCTTTTGCTCACTCCCACTGAATGTGAAACCTATGGGTTGCTCTATATAAATGTCTTTGTCAATGTCACCATTGAGAAAGGCAGTTTTCACATCCATTTGCCATATCTCATAGTCATAATATGCAGCAATGGCAAGCATGATTCGAATGGACTTTTGCATTGCAACTGGTGAAAAGGTTTCGTCAAAGTCCATGCCGGGTCTTTGAGTGAATCCTTTTGCAACCAGTCTTGCTTTGTAGGCTGCAATGCTTCCATCAACTCCAAGCTTTCTCTTAAAGATCCATTTGCAACCTATGGGTTTGACCCCATCAGGCAAATCTACTAAGGTCCAAACTTGGTTGGAGTTCATGGAGTCCATTTCGGATTTCATGGCTTCTATCCACTGTTCAGAGTCAGAATCTGAAAGTGCCTCCTCATATGTTAAAGGATCATTATCCTTTTGAGAGATTTCATGGAAGAATCCATACCATCTCTCCGGCTGTCTAGGAGTGCGTTCAGAGCGCCTTAGAGGAGGGTTTTCGTGTGTATCGAAATTCGTGATTGGTTGTAGTTGATCAGAGTGGGACGTTTCTTCAGTGGGTGATGTGGGGTCATTTTGTACTTCTTCTAATTCTAGGATCTTGCCTTTCTTTTCTTTAAGGAACGGTTCCTCCAGAAAAGTAGCATTTCTGGAAACAAACACCTTTTGCTCAGATTGATCATAGAAATAGTATCCTATGGATTCCTTAGGATAACCTACAAAGTAGCATAAGATAGAACGAGATTCTAACTTATCTCCCATTGTCCTCTTCACGTAAGCAGGACAACCCCAAATTCTTAAGTAAGAATAACTAGGGATTTTACCATGCCACATTTCGTAGGGCGTTTTGGGGACTGACTTAGAGGGAACTAGATTCAGAATCTTTGCTGCACTTTCTAGGGCATAACCCCAGAAAGAAGGTGGTAAGTCAGTGAAACTCATCATGGAACGAACCATATCAAGTAGGGTTCGATTCCTTCTCTCAGAAACTCCATTAAGCTGAGGAGTTCCCGGAGGAGTCCACTGAGAGATAATCCCATTATCTTTGAGATGATTAAGGAATTATTCACTAAGATACTCGCCTCCTCGATCAGATCGAAGTGCTTTGATCTTGTGACCAGTTTGGTTCTCAACCTCCTTTTGAAATTCTAAGAATTTCTCAAAAGCTTCAGATTTATACTTCATTAAGTATACATAGCCATACCGACTAAAGTCATCAGTAAAGGTTATGAAATACTGATGATTGCTTCTAGTGCTTACACTAAGCGGTCCACAAACATCAGTATGGATCAAATCCAAAACCTCAGTGGCACGTTCCGCAGTTCCTTTAAAAGGGACTTTGGACATTTTTCCTTTGAGACAGGATTCGCAAGAAGTTAACACCTTAAGATCATTTTCAGAGAATGATCCTAAAGCGTTTATCTTGCTAATTCTGTTGTTGGAAATGTGTCCTAATCTAGCGTGCCATAAGGGAGCCGAAACTTTTTCATCTCTCTTACGCTTTGTTTCTCGTTGTATATTCATAATATTGATATTTTGAGTTAGATAAAGTCCATTACTTAGAGTACCGATGTGAACAGAAGAGTTGTTCCGTTTGATAAAGTATTTACCATTCTTAATATAAGTTTCATAATCTTCACAATCTAATATTGGAACTGAAATTATATTACGAATAATGCTCGGTACATAAAGGACTTTATTTAATACTAACTCAAAACTACCTAAATCTAATCTAATTGTGCCTAAAGCTGGAGCTTCAACGTTTGAGCCATTGCCGATCTTCAAGACACATTCTCCTTCTTTGAGTTGTTGGACTTCACTTAGGATCTGTACATCATTACAGATATGAGTTCCACAACCGGTATCAAGTACCCAAGAACTAGAGTTAATAGAAAGATTTACTTCAACGAGAAAGATACCTTTCTTTAGAGTAGCCTTGTACTCTGGGCAGTTTCTCCTCCAATGTCCCGCTTTGCCACAATGGAAGCAAACATCCTCTTTCTGATCACGCTTCTTCTTTTGGGCCTCCCCCTTCGAAATGCCACCAGTGGGCCTAAGGGGTTTCTTCTTCTTCTTTTGGGCTTTCTTGCCCTTACCTTTAGAAGGCCCAGAAGAGGAAGATGGAGCATTCACCATCAAAACCTTATTGTCCTTCTTAATCGTGCTTTCAGCAGTCACAAGCTGACTAATCAGCTCAGCTACAGTAGCACCAGCATGATTCATGTTGAAGTTAAGGACAAATGGGTTGAATGATGGTGGGAGCGAAGCTAGCAACAAATCTACTGAAAGCTCATCTTTCAGTGGCATGTCCATGGAAGCAAGTTTCTCAGTAAGGGCAAGAAACTTGAGTCCATATTAATGGACACTTGAACCTTCCCTCATTCTCAAGTGGAACAATTCCTTTGAAGTGTTATACCTTGTAACACGTTCATGAGGGCGGTAAAGTTGCTCTAAGTGGTCGTAAATCTCCCAAGCGAATTTCATGGCCTCATGTTGTCTTTGCAAGTCCGGAGACATGTTAGCCAACATAAGGCAACGGGCTTGGAGATTATCATCCTTCCACTTCTGAATCGCATCCCGCTTGGCCCGAGTGGGAGCCTCCCCTTTGGGACTGGGCTCCCCTTCGAAGAGAACATAAGTTCTCTTCTCAGAATCTAAAATGATTTTCAGATTCCTCAGCCAATCAGAATAGTTGGGACCAGTCAACTTGTTTGACTCGAGGATCGATACAAGAGGGTTTTTGGTTGCCATTTCAAAACACGTAGAGAATCACATAATCTATGACCTAAATGGTAAAACAGAGAACTCGTGAGCATGCTGAATTATAACGATATACAAGAGATAAGGTCTTTAATCTAATGTAGCTCCCACTGTTTTTCAAAGATCTATAATTCCCAAAGATCTAAGAGGAACACGTTTCCCAATGGGTACTAAGATCCTAGGCATTTTACCTCGAACCCACGACTCGCGGACATTCTAAGTAAGAACCCTAGGTAGGTACAACTTACCAATTCTAACACCTTTAGAACTCTTAGTAATTGGTTTTTTTGCATCACCTATCTTTCAATATGGACCCACGACTCGTGTGACATCCATATTTACTTAGGCGTTAAGCTAAAACCCATCAATCATAAGATCATGACCAAAACTTCGTTCAAACGACCCACGACTCGCGGACATCGCCCTTGCTAAAATCGATCATGAAATATTGATCATTTAAAATGATCAATTAGGTAACTAAGAACTAATAAGCTCCACTAGCTATCCCACGACTCGCGGACAATACCCAGCTTCACTTACTAAACTTAAAACCTATTGATGGAATGCTAGGAATTTAATTCAAAATTTGCATCTCGAATTAAACACCTATTTGTTCGAAATTAGCTTAATATTTAAGGGGAATTTTCGAATCAACCGGAGAGTTGTCCGGTTCGACCTCACAAACATATATGTTATCCAATTTTATTAGTCTTGATTAATGCAAGTACACTTAAATGCATATCAAACAAGCACATAAACAGATAACATGTCCTAGCATGATACTAACATGTAATGATCATGGGTTCTACCTATCTTATGCGTGATATGTGGGAGCCACTCCACAATCACAAGTTCTAACATACATGCCACATAAACAGTTCAAATCACATAAGGGAAAGCGGTAACAAAATACGAGCCTTATCTCTATTACATTTAACAATTGAGATTCCCCTCCCTAACATTTTGAGGGGTCTTCACTTATGGCCTCCTTGTTACTTGAATGTGGTCCATCTTACTCCATGGGTGCATTGTCTCCAAAATGAAAATAAAACCTCACCACCTATCTCTACTCTCAAATTACAATAAAAAGAAAAAGACATAAAGTAATAAGGCTCAATCTTCATATTGGCCTTAGACAATTACACGGGGCATACCCCGGCCTCAAAAACAGTAATATGGAAAGCCACATAATAAATCACATAACAGTACGCACATAAGTGAGGCTCCAACCTCAATTGAAAAACGCAACTATAGGGCTCCAACCCCAATTTAAACCATCCATGTGCATAAATTAAAACCATACATAGATCTAAACCCATGATCACCTAACATGCTTTTGCAAGAATTTAAATTTAACCAATAAATTAAAATTCTCGTTTCAAGTCCTAATGACTTAAAACACGACTTAGATGCAATTCTTGTTCAAGAGCCTTTTCAATAAAACCCGAAAAACAACAAACCAATAAAATTCCAATTAATTTCCAAAATTAATAATTTTATTCTTTCTTTATTTTCAGAAAATAAAATTCATAATTTTCCCAAAATCAAAATCGCATCAAAAATCCCAATTTAATCAAAATTTTAAAATAATTTTATTTTAGCAAAACTGATTTTAAAAGATAAAATTAAAATAAAATTAAATCGGGATTTTACGGACCGAAACACACGAAACACGAAACACGAGGATTGGCCCGAAAACATCTGCCCAAAGGAGGGCATCGCCGCGCAGCATCAGGCGCGCGCCAGCTATGGGCACAGCGTGCGGCAATTGCCGCCCGCGTGCGCGCGCTGGGCGCGCTCCTCGTGCGCTTGTCACGCGCAGCAATGCCCGCCCGATGGCGGGCGGTCTCGGCCAGGGCGTCCCGCTCTGTTGCGGGACGGTGCGGGCGGCTGTCCCGCGCGGTTGCGGGACAGGCGAGCAGTCGCGCCTAGGCGCGGGCGGGAGGGTCTCCTGCGCGGTTGCGGGAGGGCTGGGCGGCGGCGACGGGCCTGGGCGTGCGACGTGCTAGCACGTCTAGGCTCGTCCTTTTTCGTGTTCGTTTCGTATTTCTGGGTTTCTCGAAAACCCGGTTCAATCCAAAAATTAAAAATTCGATTTAAACATATTTCAATCAAAACAGTTTTCAAAATCACAATTTAAGAAAACAGTTTCAGAAATTCAGGAAAAATTACAGTTTCGTATTTCAGGCTTTCTAAAAGAACTCATGAATACCTAATTCGCATCTAAGCCTAAGAATTTCTACCAAATTCAGAATAATTGAGACGAATCAGAAACACGATTAACGAGGTGGCTCTGATACCACTTGTTGGAAAACACGAATCAGAAAGCAGCGGAATTTAAAAAATTTTCCCAACAAAAGGACATTGAACTCGCAATCGTGTAACTAAATTCGTAAAGATAGAAAACTTACTTTTCTTTTGTTCTTTCTTGAAGCGTTTCAAGCCACCAAGAACGCTCTTCTCGCGGCTTGATCCCCTCTCCTTTGGTAAAGCTCGAATCTTCAAACTTCTAACTTGAAGTCTCTAGAGAAAGTCCACCAACTTGATCACAATCTAACTAGTAAGGATGCTAGTTCTCTAGTTAGTGTTTAGGCTTAACCTAGGGTTTAATTTAATCTTGGAGAAAGGAAGGTGTTCAACACATGAACCAAAAGAATTGCCAATTAGCTCTAAAGGGGAGCATGAGCTCCCCTATATATAGCAACAGGTGTTTAACCCCTAGCTGAATTGGAATGTTCGGATTCGACAGAACCTTTAAGTCATTGATTCATGTGAGATACAATCCTCCTACTTACTATCTCTCAACCAAGATCTAGGGCAAGGGAATAATCAGTACCCTAATAATCCGGTCTTAAAGCTAAGTGCATTTCATATCCATTTGATCTCAATCCAAGAAACCCTTTTCTTGATGTCTTGATCTACTGCCTTGGCCAAGGACTGCATATGGCATATGAATGACTTACACAATAAGAGATCACCTTGCAGATGCAAATGTAGGTCCTTTCTTGATTCTCATTCACTTTCATGAATCACTTGTGCAGCCCCAGCATAAGCCTTGAATCAGTTGTCTAAGGCGACACCCTTTAAAGCTTATACCTAAGACTACAGAGTTAACTCATAAAGTGATAAGGAACTTCAAGTCTAAGGATCAATTAATCACATCAATGACTCGTGAGGTATTTCCTAATCTGGAAGTTTCCATTTCCTGAAATAGAAACTTCCTTTCCCATTTAGGAATGTTCTCACACGGGGCACCTCAGTGAACTTACTAATTAAAGCAAGCACCCTCATGTATCACGAACGTATCAACTATACACTTTGCACCTCCATGAAACAAGGTGGTCCTTCTTAAGGGCGTGATCCCACAAGCAAGCCTTAGAGGAGTCAGGTTGACACTCCCACTATCTGTAGGACTCATCGGCTTGGAGTATTTTACTAATCATGACTTATGTGATATAGGGCTCGTTTCATGAAGCATTTCACCTAAATGGTAGAGTCCTAAAGTCATCAGGATTAGGGGAGTTCTCATACATGCACAGCTAAAGTAAACGCATACCAAACAAGAGCATATAAAGAAGTGTTGCCTCAATTCGTTATTTCATTCAAAGATTGTCTGTGATTACAATAAGGAAAAGCACAAAGCGGATATACAATCGGCTTTCTAGGGCACTATTCCTAACAGTGTGAGTAGTGTGTGTGTGTGTGTGAATTTGATTTTATGTTATAAGATGTTTAATTCTTAAGAATTTGAATAGAAAATGTTTTCAATAGTAATTTTGACTTTTTGGTCAACCAAAATTAAATTAATTTCGAAATTAATAATAAATTAATTAGAAGAATTAGTTTTGGAATTTTAAAGAAAGATTTTTCCCGAATTTTCCAAAAATCGGTAAACTATGTAATATTTTCAAATTAAACCTTAAATTTCATTGCAAATCTTACAATTAGAATTATAATATAGCTAATAAATATATTTGATTAGCTAAAGATCCCACAAACCCTAAATTATTAATCAAATTCCCTTAAACGGGTAAATTTAGGGTTTACCGGGAAATCTTTAACATATTACATGATGTGTACCTTATGGTGTGTATGACTGATTAATTTGAATATTAAAACCTAGTTCTAAGCCAGCTGTAGTTATTACTTTCAGGCGAGGAAATAATTGAATAGTGGCATCCCAAGGATTTTATCTAGACCGTCAAGACACTCGGTGACGGTTAAAATGTTTTCAACTGGAATCATGCCTTTACATACGTATCTATATAAAAACTATTTTCAAGCCTACCTACTATTTTGATTGATTACCCTATATACATATTACTCTACTACACTATCCCTCTTAAAGGAAAAATATTTTCGTGCCGGAAACAACGTTTTACTAGGACGTTATATGTTTCAAGTCCATTTTATCAAAACAATGATTCAGGGTTATGCAAGCAGAATATTGTTCTTGATTCATGTTATGGGCCCCGGCTATATCCGTAGCGAGCAATTACCCGGAAGGTATCGGGCCGACAGTATTGTTGGTGTTGCGGACTGCCACCACCTCTTGGTAGTGGTTTAACTGGAGGTTAGTTACTCCACGCCAAGGGATAAGGGAGAGATAGCTGCCTCCCGAATCTAGTTCATGGTCTCTAGGGTTGGCTCCCCTATTGACACCAAGGAGTAGCGGATTTATCATTTTATTGGTTTTATTGAGGTATCGGTTTCTTGATCAACGCCGTTACTATTTTATCATGATCTAAGGAGTTACGGATGAAGAGGCCTAGCTTGTGGGCATTAAAGTTCTTGTTACAAACGGTTTATATTTCTACAAAGATTTCCAATTACGCCTATCTCTTTTTCAACAATTATTAGGAACCGTTCCGTATTTTCTATGTCCTATTGCCAATATTTTCATCAACATCTTCTTAATTATATAAATATATATACATATACTTATACCTATAAGTTATTACACCCCCTTCACTTAGTCACTTTGACTAACCTCTCGCCTGGTTTCAAATGCATGATTTTACGAATCCACGGAGCGACGCCTTAGAGGTATCTTGAAGCTTTAAGGTGTCATATCTTAGTTAATCAGGATTATATTAAGAGTGCATGTACATATTTCAATAAGCACTCTCGTGGTGGCCTTAGACTTATCACGTAATTATCTTACTTCTTAACCTAGTAATATAAATTCGGTTGACTTGAGATATCAAATTCTTCTGTTTTAAATTGTTTATCTTCTGCTGCACTTATTTCCATGTTCTGGTATTGCATTGACCTGTCCGTTCGCCGAAGTATTTCTCGAGTGCTAGGACTCACATCCACTCGATAGGTGCTACGGTGCGGGGTTGTAGTGTTAGGGGGCGCTACAACTAAAGTGGTATCAGAGCCCGATTAAGTTAAGAAGAGACTTAACTGAAATGGTACTCTATTCTCTTATCTGTTGCATTATATGTTAGAGTTGCTTCAAGATACCAGTAGGACCGTAAGTTAACATGTTATTCTTTTATGTCTTTATATGCCTTATCTCTGCTATGATTTATGTGATATTACGTGTATTGATTGTCACTACTTGGAAAATTTCTACCTAAGTTATTATCTGCAAGTCATTCTTAACCATCATGCATCATATTCTTTCTAATGTTCATTACAGCTCCTGATGTCTCCCCGAAGAACAGCCGAAGAAAGCACTCCACCAAGAGAAGATGTATCCTCGGCCGAAGGAAATTCTGAGCTAGTAGATGCTTTAAAGGAGATTGTGCAAACCTGCGCTAATGGATCAGAAGGTAACAATGAGAAGTCCTTAGAAAAGTTTCTACGGATGGATCCACCTAAGTTCTTCGGAGAACCCAATGATGTGAAGGCTGAAAACTGGATAGCGAGTGTTGAGAAAATCTTTGAAGCAATGGGTATTAGTCCTGAGGAACCTGAAAGAGTTCAGTATGTTGTCTTCATGCTAGAAGAAGCGGCCTTAAGTTGGTGGAAATATACAAAACGAGTCTGGGCAGAAAATCAGGTGAATCATGGGTGGAATAACTTTGTAAGAGTATTCTGCGACAAGTATATTCCCCAGGTGGTTAGAGATGCCCGAGAAGAACAATTTATGAATCTAGTTCAAGGCAAAGCATCGGTGGCCGAAAATGAAGCTCAGTTTGTTAGGCTAATCCAGTATGCCCCACATATCCTACATGATGAACGCCGCAAAATTAAACGGTTTGTTGATGGTCTTAGATCCAATCTTCGATGGGTCTTAGCTCCATTTGAATTGGGAACCTACACTTAGGCTGTAGAAACGGCTATGAAAACGGAGGCCACACATAAGGAAGTCCATCTGGCAAACAATCGTTCCGAGCTACCCTATAAGTCATCCCAGGAATCTAAGAGTCCCGTTGAACCATCTAAGTCAACTTCCGGAAATAAAAAAGTACAATCCTGGCCCGGGCCTCAACAGGCACCACCCAAACTTCAGAAAGAGATTATTTGTGAGTACTGTCAGAAGCGGGGGCATACTGAGGAGGAATGTCGATGGAAGGCTGGTACATGTTATGGTGCGGAAACCCTGACCATCAAATAGAAAATTGTCCGAAAAGACCAAAACCAAGGAATAAAGGGAAGGCTACGGAAGGAACATCTCGGAAACCGATGGTCAAAGGACGAGCTTATGCTATGGAAGGAAACATGAAACCAAATCTTGCCAATAATGAGGGTACGGTACACATTCTAAACACGACAGTTACTACTTAATATGGTGTTGGCGCCACGCATTCATTGCATCACTTGTGTGTGCATTTAAACTTCTTACCTGAATAATTGCCATATGTGTTTAAAGTAAGTTCTCATTTGGAAACTTGTTTATCATGGATAGAGGATACAAACATTATCTAAAGCTATTATGAAATATGACTAGAATCTGAGGACAGATTCTCTTTAAGGGGGAAGGATTGTAACAGCTTAAACCCTAATTCTCATTTTAACTCCCGTAGTAACCAAAACCGGCCAAAAACCCTACCTTAACCCTAAATTTAGATATTTCTGAATTTCAACGTTTCCCTATTCAATATTATAGTCAAAACGATCCTTGAATTATTTTGTGAATTTTCATGCGTTTACCATAACTTGACTCCGATCATAGCATATTTTATAAATATTTTCCCTTTTTAAAAATTGTCATTTTATTTTAAACAATTAGCTTTCATTCAATACTCGAAATTATACTTAAAACGATTCATGAATTTTTCTCTAAATTGTAGTGATTTTTCCAAACTCTAAACTTCATCATAGCTTCGTTTATATAATTTTCTCATGATATTCACCATCTTTAACGATTATGACTTGTAAACGAAAAACCTAAATATCTCACATTTATAACCAAAATGAAGCTTATTTTTCACTCGTTCTTTCATTAATTTACTACTACAAGTTTTCATCTCTCGACTCTTGAATAAATTTTATATCATTTTATATTTATTTTTATTCAAAATGACATCATTCATGACAACATGAGCTTCTACAAGATTTAATTAAATGAATGTAATTTATCTACATTACCTAAGTTATTAGGAGACATCCACATCTCCCTTAACCTCTTAGAATTGTTCAAAATATAATTTAACCACATCTCCTAAATAATTACCAAGCATTTGTATGACTTAGGAGACATCCACATCTCCCTTAAACTCTTAGAAATTACTCTAAAACCCCTCATGACTACCTATAAATACCCCACTCAAGCCTCATTTATAACTCACAAATCAACACAAAAATCACTCTTTCTCTCCCCCCTAAACCCACGTCACCCTCTCCCTTCTCTCTACAAGGTATGTTTTCTTCTATTATTTCAGGCTTTATATTATGTTCTTAGTATAATAATAATAGTAGCATGTCTAGGATTAATGAAATTATGATTTAGGAATTTTATTTTATGAAATATCTGCATAATTATTAGTTTTAAAACGTGCGCACATTATGGAATTTTATTTAATTAAATGCTTGCCTTATGATATGATATAATGTGAGTATGTATTCAAATGATTATGATCTTGTTTGATTAAATTCATGCATAGAGTAATTTATTATTTTTCATAGAGAATTCATATATTTTGCCATATTATGCTTCAATCTTATGTTATAAATATGAATATGATTGAACATGTTACACACCCTCTTTGAATATTCAAATGAACTTAAGAACATATTCTTGATGTTCTTGGACATGTGTGTGTATGTGTGTGAGACGTGTGAGTAGTGTGTGTGTGTGTGTGTGTGTGAATTTGATTTTATGTTATAAGATGTTTAATTCTTAAGAATTTGAATAGTAAATGTTTTCAATAGTAATTTTGACTTTTTGGTCAACCAAAATTAAATTAATTTCGAAATTAATAATAAATTAATTATAAGAATTAGTTTTGGAATTTTAAAGAAAGATTTTTCCCAAATTTTCCAAAAATCGGTAAACTATGTAATATTTTCAAATTAAACCTTAAATTTCATTTCAAATCTTACAATTAGAATTATAATATAGCTAATAAATTTATTTGATTAGCTAAAGATCCCATAAACCCTAAATTATTAATCAAGTTCCCTTAAACGGGTAAATTTAGGGTTTACCGGGAAATCTTTAACATATTACATGATGTGTACCTTATGGTGTGTATGACTGATTAATTTGAATATTAAAACCTAGTTCTAAGCCAGCTGTAGTTATTACTTTCAGGCGAGGAAATAATTGAATAGTGGCATCCCAAGGATTTTATCTAGACCGTTAAGACACTCAGTGAGGGTTAAAATGTTTTCAACTGGAATCATGCCTTTACATACGGATCTATATAAAAACTATTTTCAAGCCTACCTACTATTTTGATTTATTACCCCATATACATATTACTCTACTACACTATCCCTCTTAAAGGAAAAATATTTTCATGCCGGAATAAACGTTTTACTAGGACGTTATATGTTTCAAGTCCATTTTATCAAAACATTGATTCCGGGTTATGCAAGCAGAATATTGTTCTTAATTCATGTTATGGGCCCCGGCTATATCCGTAGTGAGCAATTACCCGGAAGGTATCGGGCCGAGAGTATTGTTGGTGCAGCGGACTGCCACCACCTCTTGGTAGTGGTTTAACTGGAGGTTAGTTACTCCACGCCAAGGGATAAGGGAGAGATAGCTGCCTCCCGAATCTAGTTCATGGGCTCTGGGGTTGGCTCCCCTATTGATACCAAGGAGTAGCGGAGTTATTATCTTATTGGTTTTATTGAGGTATCGGTTTCTTGATCAACGCCGTTACTATTTCATCATGATCTAAGGAGTTACGGATGGAGAGACCTAGCTTGCGGGCATTAAAGTTCTTATTACAAACGATTTATATTTCTACAAAGATTTCCAATTACCCCTTTCCCTTTTTCAACAATTATTATGAACCGTTCCCTATTTGCTATATCCTATTGCCAATATTTTCATCAAGATCTTCTTAATTATATAAATATATATGAATATACTTATACATATAAGTTATTACACCCCCTTCACTTAGTCACTTTGACTAACCTCTCGCCTGGTTTCAAATGCATGATTTTAGGAATCCACGGAGCGACACCTTAGAGGTATCTTGAAGCTTTAATGTGTCATATCTTAGTTAATCAGGATTATATTAAGAGTGCATGTACATATTTCAATAAGCACTCTCGTGGTGGCCTTAGACTTATCACGTAATTATCTTACTTCTTAACCTAGTAATATAAATTCGGTTGACTTGAGATATCAAATTTTTCTGTTTTAAATTGTTTATCTTCTGCGGCACTTAATTTCTATTTTCTGGTATTGCATTGTCCTGTTCGTTCGCCGAAGTATTTCTCGAGTGCTAGGACTCACATCCACTCGATAGGTGCTACGGTGCGGGGTTGTAGTGTTAGGGGGCGCTACAACTAAAGTGGTATCAGAGCCCGGTTAAGTTAAGAAGAGACTTAAATGAAATGGTGCTCTATTCTCTTATCTGTTGCATTATATGTTAGAGTTGCTTCAAGATTCCAGTAGGACCGTAAGTTAACATGCTATTCTTCTATGTCTTTATATGCCTTATCTCTGCAATGATTTATGTGACATTACGTGTATTGATTGTCACTACTTGGAAAATTTCTGCCTAAGTTATTATCTGCAAGTCATTCTTAACCATCATGCATCATATTCTTTCTAAAGTTCATTACAGCTCATGATGTCTCCCCGAAGAACCGCCCAAGAAAGCACTCCACTAAGAGAAGATGTATCCTCGGCCGAAGGAAATTCTGAGCTAGTAGATGCTTTCAAGGAGATAGTGCAAACCTGCGCTAATGGATCAAAAGGTAACAATGAGAAGTCCTTAGAAAAGTTTCTACGGATGGATCCACCTAAGTTCTTCGGAGAACCCAATCATGTGAAGGCTGAAAACTGGATAGCGAGTCTTGAGAAAATCTTTGAAGCAATGGGTATTAGTCCTGAAGAACCTGAAAGAGTTCAGTATGTTGTCCTCATGCTAGAAGAAGCGGCCTTAAGTTGGTGGAAATATACAAAACGAGTCTGGGCAGAAAATCAGGTGAATCATGGGTGGAATGACTTTGTAAGAGTATTCTACGACAAGTATATTCCCCAGGTGGTTAGAGATGCCCGAGAAGAACAATTTACGAATCTAGTTCAAGGCAAAGCATCGGTGGCCGAATATGAAGCTCAGTTTGTTAGGCTAATCCAGTATGCCCCACATATCCTACATGATGAACGCCGCAAAATTAAACGGTTTGTTGATGGTCTTAGATCCAATCTTCGATGGGTCTTAGCTCCATTTGAATTGGGAACCTACACTAAGGCTATAGAAACGGCTATGAAAACGGAGGCCACACATAAGGAAGTCCATCTGGCAAACAATCGTTCCGAGCTACCCTATAAGTCATCCCAGGAATCTAAGAGTCCCACTGAACCATTTAAGTCAACTTCCGGAAAGAAACAAGTGCAATCCTGGCCCGGGCCTCAACAGGCACCACCAACACTTCAGGAAGAGATTATTTGTGAGTACTGTCAGAGGCGGGGGCATACTGAGGAGGAATATCGAAGGAAGGTTGGTACATGTTGATGGTGCGGAAACGCTGACCATCAAATAGAAAATTATCCGAAAAGACCAAAATAAAGGAATAAAGGGAAGGCTACGGAAGGAACATCTCGGAAACCGACGGTCAAAGGACGAGCTTATGCTTTGGAAGGAAACACGAAACCAAATCTTGCCAATAATGAGGGTACGATACACATTCAAACCATGTCAGTTACTACTTAATATGGTGCTGGCGCCACGCATTCATTGCATCACTTATGTGTGCATTTAAACTTCTTACCTGAATAATTGCCATATGTGTTTAAAGTGAGTTCTCCTTTGGAAACTTTTTTTATCATGGATAGAGGATACAAACATTATCTAAAGTTATTATGAAACATGAGTAGAATCTAAGGACAGATTCTCTTTAAGGGGGAAGGATTGTAATAGCCTAAACCCTAATTCTCATTTTAACTCCCGTAGTAACCAAAACCGGCCAAAAACCCTACCTTAACCCTAAATTTAGATATTTCCGAATTTCAACGTTTCCCTATTCAATATTATAGTCAAAACGATCCTTGAATTATTTTGTGAATTTTCATGCATTTACCAAAACTTGATTCCGATCAGAGCATATTTTATAAATATTTTCCCTTTTTAAAAATTGTCATTTTATTTTAAACAATTAGCTTTCATTCAATACTCGAAATTATACTTAAAACGATTCATGAATTTTTCTCTAAATTGTAGTGATTTTTCCAAACTCTAAACTTCATCATAGCTTCGTTTATATAGTTTTCTCATGATATTCACCATCTATATAAACGAAAAACCTAAATATCTCACATTTATAACCAAAATGAAGCTTATTTTTCACTCGTTCTTTCATTAATTTACTACTACAAGTTTTCATCTCTCGACTCTTGAATAAATTTTATATCATTTTATATTTATTTTTATTCAAAATGACAACAAGAGCTTCTAGAAGATTTAATTAAATGAATGTAATTTCTCCATATTACCTATGTTATTACCAAGCATTTGTTCAAAATATAATTTAACCACATCTCCTAAATAATTACCAAGCATTTGTATAAATTAGGAGACATCCACATCTCCCTTAAACTCTTAGAAATTGCTCTAAAACCCCTCATGACTACCTATAAATACCCCCCTCAATCCTCATTTATAACTCACAAATCAACACAAAAATCACTCTTTCTCTCTCCCTAAACCCACAACACCCTCTCCCTTCTCTCTACAAGGTATGTTTTCTTCTATTATTTCATGCTTTATATTATGCTCTTAGTATAATAATAATAGTAGCATGTCTAGGATTAATTAAGTTATGCTTTAGGAATTTTATTTTATGAAATATGTGCATAATTGTTAGTTTTAAAACGTGTGCACTTTATGGAATTTTATTTAATTAAATGCTTGCCTTATGATATGATATAATGTGAGTATGTATTCAAATGATTATGATCTTGTTTGATTAAATTCATGCATAGAGTAATTTATTATTTTTCATAGAGAATTCATATATTTTGCCATATTATGCTTCAATCTTATGTTATAAATATGAATATGATTGAACATGTTACACACCCTCTTTGAATATTCAAATGAACTTAAGAACATATTCTTGATGTTCTTGGACATGTGTGTGTATGTGTGTGAGACGTGTGAGTAGTGTGTGTGTGTGTGTGTGTGAATTTGATTTTATGTTATAAGATGTTTAATTCTTAAGAATTTGAATAGTAAATGTTTTCAATAGTAATTTTGACTTTTTGGTCAACCAAAATTAAAATAATTTCGAAATTAATAATAAATTAATTATAAGAATTAGTTTTGGAATTTTGAAGAAAGATTTTTCCCGAATTTTCCAAAAATCGGTAAACTATGTAATATTTTAAAACTAAACCTTAAATTTCATTTCAAATCTTACAATTAGAATTATAATAAAGCTAATAAATATATTTGATTAGCTAAAGATCCCATAAACCCTAAATTATTAATCAAATTCCCTTAAACGGGTAAATTTAGGGTTTCCCGGGAAATCTTTAACATATTACATGATGTGTACCTTATGGTGTGTATGATTGATTAATTTGAATATTAGAACCTAGTTCTAAGCCAGTTGTAGTTATTACTTTCAGGCGAGGAAATAATTGAACAGTGGAATCCCAAGGATTTTATCTAGACCGTCAAGACACTCGGTGACGGTTAAAATGTTTTCAACTGGAATCATGCCTATACATACGTATCTATATAAAAACTATTTTCAAGCCTTTCTACTATTTTGATTTATTACCCTATATACATATTACTCTACTACACTATCCCTGTTAAAGGAAAAATATTTTCATGCCGGAATCAACGTTTTACTAGGACGTTATATGTTTCAAGTCCATTTTATGGAAACATTGATTCCGGGTTATGCAAGCAGAATATTATTCTTGATTCATGTTATGGGCCCCGGCTGTATCCGTAGCGAGCAATTACCCGGAAGGTATCGGGCTGAGGGTATTGTTGGTGCTGCGGACTGCCACCATCTCTTGGTAGTGGTTTAACTGGAGGTTCGTTACTCCACGCCAAGGAATGAGGGAGAGATAGCTGCCTCCCGAATCTAGTTCATGGTCTCTAGGGTTGGCTCCCCTATTGACACCAAGGAGTAGCGGAGTTATTATCATATTGGTTTTATTGAGGTATCGGTGTCTTGATCAACGCCGTTACTATTTTATCATGATCTAAGGAGTTACGGATGGAGAGGCCTAGCTTGCGGGCATTAAAGTTCTTGTTGCTAACGGTTTATATTTCTACAAAGATTTCCAATTACCCATATCCCTTTTCCAACAATTATTATGAACCGTTCTCTATTTGCTATATCCTATTGCCCATATTTTGATCAAGATCTTCTTAATTATATAAATATATATACATATACTTATACCTATAAGTTATTACACCCCCTTCACTTAGTCACTTTGACTAACCTCTCTCCTGGTTTCAAATGCATGATTTTAGGAATCCACGGAGCTACGCCTTAGAGGTATCTTGAAGCTTTAAGGTGTCATATCTTAGTTAATTAGGATTATATTAATAGTGCATGTACAAATTTCAATAAGCACTCTCTTGGTGGCCTTAGACTTATCACTGTAATTATCTTACTTCTTGACCTAGAAATAAAAATTCGGTTGACTTGAGATATCAAATTCTTTTGTTTTAAATTGTTTATCTTCTGCTGCACTTAATTTCCATGTTCTGGTATTGCATTGTCCGGTCCGTTCGCCGAAGTATTTCTCGAGTGCTAGGACTCACATCCACTCGAGAGGTGCTACGATGCGGGGTTGTAGTGTTAGGGGGCGCTACAATTTTCATTAGTTCTTTCGTGGCCTGGTGAGTGGGCGTGCATTATCTTCAACCAACACCTTGTGTATTTCATTAAACATTCATTCGTTCATACTTTTCATGCATTATATTCTTTCTGCACATTCATGATCATTTACCAAAAGGGGTTACATGACTCCCCTAGTGGCACTCAGCTCCCATTCCTCACCAATCTCCTGGCGAGGTCCGGTATCACCGTAGTTTGGTTGGAACTAATATACGGGATCACTGTCAGCCCTTGCCTTCTCGAATAGCCACTAACACTAAGTCCTTGGGCCCCATTCTGTGCGTTCATTCGTTCATTCTCGCCAAAACATTTAGTAGGGTTCATAAGATAAAGGCTTCACGTTGCAAACATTTACTCTTGAAACGACTCTATATACATATAATAAATTTTGGCCGAAATCTTTACACATTGGGAGTATATAGGGTTGTTTAACTAAATAGTAGAGAAACCCACCTTAGAATGACAAAAAAAGGAGAGCACAAGAGCCTCACTCAGCGGCCTCATCTCCAACTGGATCAAAATCTGTGCAAGGAAGGTGAAGTGAGACTCAAAATGACTATATAAGACGCTCGGCAATGTAATGATCACGATCTGAATGCATAAAATAGGATATTATGTAATGACCACATTCATGTGCACTATTAATATCTTAAAAACATAAAAACTATCATTCCATTCCTTTCAAGAAACGTTTAAATCCGTTCAAGTTCATAATTTCCATATTTCATACCAAATCAATCGAAGGAATTCAAATAACGATCATAACACGTAATATAACATGTATACATATCATACAAGTCATAAGATAAGAAATATATAAGAAATTAGGGTTCAAGTTGAGAGCTAAGATCCATACATGCGCATATTGGAACAATAAAGACACGTTGAGGCATAACTCGCAAAATATTCTACGAAAAATCATAAAATTTCATCACACACAAGATAACATATTATATAACATGTTAATGAAGTGTATGAACCAAAAATGTGCCAAGGAAACCATACAATATAAGTTTGAATTTTGAAATTTTGTGCAGAAATTGCAGGGGTCGCGGCCGCGATCCATTTCCTTCAAGAAATGGAAGTGGCCGCTACCATATTTTTCACCAAATTTTTCGTCCAATTTGTTAGATCTCGAAACAAGGCCAAAAATGGGTAGTGGGCGCGACCAAGAATACACATGTTTCAGGTCGCGGGTACGACCTGAGAGAGCAATGCAGCAAACACTCACACATGTCGTGGCTACTACCAATTTTGCTCTAATCGCGGTCGCGGCCGCGACCGCCCTGTACCAGCAGCAAAAATGCACGAAAACAGAGCATAAACCATGCTAAATCTTAACCAACATGTCCAGGTATGAAATGACAACAAATAAGCAACAAAACAACCACAAAACAACACTCAAAGATGCTCCCAAAGTGATCAAGCGTGAGGAGAAGAAATAGGTGATCATTTCATGCAATTTCTTCAAAGTTCCATTAATGGCATCTCATCAATCCTTCAATTGTACAACTAAAAAGTCGAGGCGTTACAGGAGTTCGAGTCTGTCGGGTCTTGTGGTTTAGTCCGAGTCACTCTATTGCATATTCTACATTGATTAAGATTTCATGAATTCTTATGTTTATATTTAAATTTTCGGGACTAGGTATTTTTGATAGTGGAACCCGTCTTTTATGATACACATGATAATTGGATATATGTTATGCTTTCGTATTTGCTTTCATCTTGTTGAATTGTTTATTTGGTTTTGAGGTTTTCGTTCCCACCTAGCCTAGCGAGTGAGTTGTGTCCCCGTTCACCGGGATTTGGTACGTGTATCGACTTTCCATTTCATAAACGGGTCCGGTTTCGGTGTGGGGGATGTGGTGCCTTGTGCTCGGGCGCTACACACCCCAACGAGGTGGACAAGCTGTCCGAAGCCCGCCGGAATGCCGCCATCGGAGCCGCCGGAACAGTGGCTGACCGCTATTCGGCAGCCGCCGGAACGTGCCGAAAAAATCCCGAAAAATCACCCGTGTAAATACTCTTCGTGCTCGTTCCAAATCCTCAATCAATTTTTGAAAATTCCAATTTGTTCATCTCCAATTTCAGATCTAAGAATACGAAAGCCCCAAAATCTTCAAATCCAAATTACTTCTAAACGGGTGAACAAAAATCGAATCTGAAAAAGGCATTGTCTTATCCGTGACGAGCTTTTCGAAACCCATAAGCTATTCGCCAAAATAAATCACCGGAATAGGCCTCCACCGCAAACCGCCGCTGCGCCTCATCGGAACCACCACCTACGGCCAAAATCTGATCAAATCGAGGCTGCGAGCTTCAGACGGCGCGTGCGGCACCACCGCGGCCTCGATGGCCGCGCCACCAATGCGAGGTTGCTCACACTGAACCCTTCTTTCAGGTCCCGGGGTGCATGTCGAAGAAGAGTCACCAGAATCGCCGAAAATCATCGACAAAGTGGCGGTTCCGCCACCCCCTTCAGCCGTGCCTGAAAAACAGCGATAACTCCGCCACTGTTCATCGTTTGGTTGAGATCTTGGTACAGTTCTGCTCGCATCATCGAGCTCTTCGAAATGGACTATTCATTCATCGAATTTCGTCGAGTATCAGTCAAGTTTGAGTTAGTGTGTGTTTATGTATGTGAATAATACACGAGGGGGTTGTGTCACCGAAGGGAGAGAGAGGGCTGAAGCTGGCTGAAGTCTGACACGTTTAACGAGGATCCGAGTATTTTATCCCGGTCCTCGAGTACAAAATGATTGGTAGGAGGGGCAAACGACATCAGAATTGGGCAAACTCAGAGTCTACGGACTCGTTTCGCTTTCCCGAATGCGTTCAAGGGGTCAAAGAGGCTAAAATCTTGATCGAACGAGAAATGACCGAGAAACCCCTAAAAGAGAAAATTTAAAACAGGCCCCTAAACTCTAAAAGAGTTTAACATAGGGCCACGCAAAGCATAAAATCACAGAATTAAACAGGCAAAGAAGTTGAAACGTGGCGTACCTTATATGTCGGACGAGCGGGATGTTACAAATGTAATGTCTTCTTTACATATAATTGATGCGAATATATGTTATGCATACTTGATTGTGTCTTTTATATGCATAAACATACGCCATGCTTCTATGTAGTTCATTCTTGAGTCTAAGTTTTATATTTCATCTTGAGTTTGTTCAGGTGCACCCGGGGTGGTGTTTTGTCGGCCTTCATGATTCCGGGGTGAATCAAGCACTTTGCCTTTGGCCTCGTTTGGTAAGGTGAGGTTAGGATATAGTTATACCCTATTACAGCGTGCTCGTTTTCGAGTGCATGCGACTTATAAGCCTTATGTATACGTAAATATGTGTGAAGTATGTACTTTGATGGTTTTGCAATATGTTTGAAAGTATGAACGCTATGTATAAGCCTATGTATGCTTGTTCTTGGATTTGATATGTTTGTATGAGGTGTGCATGCTTGTGGGTATGTATAGTAGGTACGCATGTAACGAGTATGCAAGAATGTATGTTTGATACGTATGCATGTGGAATGTATAAATGTGTGTATGTATATGATACGTATGCTTGTGGCACGCACGATAAGTATTGTTATACACGTTTGTAGCGGGCTTGGGACTTGATTTGCCTTTTTACCTTGTACGTGAGCTTGATTTTGCTTAATGGGGCTCCGACGTACGTGATATTCTAAGGATGTACCGGAACCCACCAGAGCGTTGGTTGGGGATGGAGTCCTTAGGGTTTGAGGAGCATTGAGCACTCCCCACGACCGTTTTGCATAGCTAGGGTCTCGTAACCATTCCATGTAACGCCCCGACGAGGGCATCCACGCCTATCCCTCACTACGAACCTAGCTTGTATATAGAATTGCTATCCATATACCTGCCAAGCCCGAAGCAAGCGGTGACAAACGGACATCCTAGCTAGGCGGTACTAGACTCACAAAGCGAATAAAACAATCACAAGTATGCGGAAGCTTAAATCAAAACATAACAAGTGCATTAGAATCATTTGTTCATCAAACAAAGTGACCATCGCGGTCCAATACAAAATGCTCAAAGTACGGAATGTAAAATCATCCTAATGACCAACACGGTCCAACTAGCATAATTAAAGTAACATCATAAACTCCATATAATAATCCATAAATGCCAAAAACATAACATAAAACGTAAAGTATGCAATAACATAACAAGTACAAAGTAGACTCAAGACAAGACTCTCAAGAAAGACCCCGTCTAGCTTGACTCCAAAACGCGACCTGCGGACACAAAAGGTAATTGAGGTCAGTTCAAATATAAGTGATATAAGAGGTTCAATGCATGCTCAAAACAAAGACGTTCATGATCCAACTTATTTTCAAAGTAAATGCAAGTTTTATAAAACGAATCATGAACCAAAGCACCGGCTCGGAGAGTACGAGCATTCCATCCTTACTTTTCAAACTAATTGAAATCAAACTAAGCCATCCTTACACCGTTCAGATCGTGGGTGTACGGCCCACGAACATCCTTACCATATGAAGAGATGGGTCCATGAAACCGGCCTCTCCCTTGGAAACCTTAACCCCAAAACCTCCTTGGAGTTTTAGTTAACAAGTTCATACATGTGGGAACATTGAATGAGGACATCTGTCGGCCCTTACCTTCCCGGAATATCACTCACCTTGGTCCCCGAGCGCTAGAACATCCAACCAAGCAAGCATCCTTGCATGGGGCAACAAAACTCGCTACATAACTCCTACATACATAATATTCAAATGAAAGTTCCAAAAGCATTTTGGGTACTTATCCCATATACCAACTCAAATTTTACTAGCAAACCATTTTCCATATACCACAACCGTAATACGAGCAACGCACACAAAACTTGGCTTATAAAGCCTACATATACGCTTTGAAAACGGAAGTTTAAAACCATCAAACATGATAGGCTATAGGTGTCCACAGTTTTGAAAACATTTTATATCATAACTCCTCACCTTTACCAAGAACTCCGAAGGCCAACCACGAGTATACAAGCTACTCGTCCGGAGACTCACCACCTAACAAGACAAACGTACCAACAAGGGTAAGACTCGACTCAAAACAAAATAAGACGATGCACGGCTTCAAAATGAATGCAATTACGCTAATGATGTGCAAGAAATGTCCAAAAATGACATAGACTTGGAAATTACATTCAAACAATGGCATAAGAAGTATATGATACATCATGGAGTCTCAAGATATGCAATCGCCCATGTATCAACCATACTTAGCATAATTTAGCACATAATTGAAGTATTCACGTCATTATAAGATATTAAAAGGCCACAGTACATTAGAGACATATAGAAGCAAGAAAAGAACATACGAGAGGTAAAACAAGCGAAACAAGTAAAGAAAACAGGTCTGGAGATAATCCACGGCCGTGGATTTTCTTCCCACAGAAGTCTATCCCTGTGGATTTGATCCAGGGGCCTTTGCATGGGATCCACGGTCGTGGATTCTTACAAGGCAAAAATCCACGGTCGTGGATCCTGTCCAGGATCACTGGCAACGTGTCTGTAACTTAGAACTCGTCGGGAATGAGTTCAAATCACCCCAAAATATGAAATTAAGCTTCTAAAACCTCAAATAAGCATTATAAATCATCGAGTCGAGTTGTAGACTGACCCCTCTGCTTTACCCATTTCAGGTTGACCAGGCTAGGCGGGGAAGTGCGTCGTCTAGAGTCGTACTTGTTGGCTTAGGTCGAGTCTGCATATGTTCATATTGCATTTTGGATACTCTTACTCTTTCATGATTCTTTATATGGATTTGTATTATGGTACTTCTAAATACTTGATCTATTTTGGGCCGTGTGGCCATTGTATCTAAGTTATATGATTTATTGAGCTCTTTTATGGATCCTGTTTGTTGCTTCCGCTTATGTATCTGTCTGTTTTTGCGCGCCTTATTTGGTTTAGCCCTGCTTAGCTGTGCGTGTGTGTGTAGGTCCCCGTTCACTTAGACTTGGGATTATGTATGGAAATCCATTTCATATGTGGGTTCGGGTCTAGGTGGGGGGATGTGGTGACCCGGTGCTACGGGGTGCTACACGACCTATGTATATATATATATATGAATATAGATACATGTTTGATACGTATTTTTTATGTGTTTTGGCCCGTTTTCTATGAAGTTTTTTGAAAACGCTTTTATATATACATAAGCTACATTTTTGTTTGTTTGTTTTCGAAAAGGGTTGGTATGTGTTTTGCACTAGCGAGATTTGGCTTTGAAATATAAGTCTGTAAATATGTATATGAGTTTTGTAATTTGCTTTGGGCCCCGGAGATTGGTGCAAAGGAGCCCCGGGACGGTGTTGGGCCGTCAGGTTACTCCCGAGTACGGTCTCCACTTTGAAAGGATCAACCCAGAACTCAGTAGGAGGTTTTATGGAGGGATGGATTCCTTACGCTTGAGCGTCATGAAACTCACGACCCTTACATATTTGTGCGGATGGTCAGGGTGTGCACAACCCTTCCATCGCCCGGAGAAGTGGTATGTGTGTTTGACTTATGTTTTAGTTTGAATTCGCCTATGCTTTTTAATATGAACGGAGTTAGGTGGTTTGAAACTCGTACTGGCCGAGTTGTGTGATTTAGATTCTGAAAATGGTTCGTGAAACGGGAGTGCATTCCTAATTTCAAATTTTTGCTGATTTTGGCCTCCGTCCTTAACTCTTTTCTATATATAATATCACGTGTCAAAATGATTTAGAGTGCAAAAACCACGCCCGGTTCATGAGCTTTTAAGACTTTGAATATGCTCTGCTTTATGTGTATGTATGTGTGAGTGTGTTAGCCCCCTCACCAGTCTTTAGGACTGACCCCTCCTCGTTGTCTTCGTTTTCCCCTTTGTTTCTTGAGTTTGTAGGTTCAGGGTTCGGTTGAAGCTAGGTAGTGGTTTTCTTTTGAGTTATTCGGGTCTTTTGCATTCTGCATCTTTACCTTTCTACTTTGGTACTTGTATAATTATGAATATGTTTAAGAACTTTGGATTATGAGAACTTGTATGATTTATTTGGCCTGTTGTGGGCATAATATGTATATCCGGAATTCATTTGAGCATGTATGTTTATATTTGTTGATCCTGGTGTTTCTGCATTTTATTTCGTTGTATGTTGCATGCTCTGAATTAGGGTCTAGACCGCCTAACTTAAGTGTGATTTTGCTTATCACCTGTTCGTTGTAGCTTGATGCATGTGCGGAGTCTCTATTTCGTTACACGTGTTAGGTTATGTTGCAGGGGATGTAGTGCTCTCCGCTCCGGGGTGCTACAATTCGTAAAGGGCGAAGTATGATTATCCGATAACAAGGTATTAATGGGATTTTTCGGAACAACGAGTGTCATTGTTTCAAAAGTATTAATTCCTAAAATTGGGATATCTATATGCATAGTAAGGAGAAATAACTTAAAACATTTCATAAATGTGTAATCTCTACATATATTGAAAGCAACAATTGTAATTACAAAAAATGATTAAATATTTATGGAAAACACAAGCCCAACTTTGATCCAAACATAATATTACAATGTATTGAATGACAAATCGAATAACGGAGAACAAGAGCGTCATTGTTTTTGACGTAATAGTTCGTAAAATTGAAGTACTGGAAACATAAATTGAAGTATGGTTGCATGTAACATAGGATATGAATATTCGAAAATAAGGTGTTCCAACACAATACGATTATTGGAGCATTTAGTTGCGATTCAGTGAAACCGAGGTGTATATTCGTAAAGGGCGAAGTATGATTATCCGATAACTAGGTATTAATCGGCTATTTCGAAACAACGAGTGTCATTGTTTCAAAAGTATTAATTCGTAAAATTGGTATATGCATATGAATACTAAGTAGAAATAACTTGAAACATTTCATAAATGTGAAATCTCTACATATATTGTTAGCAACACTAGTAATTACGAAAAGTGATTAAATATTTAGGGAAAACACAAGTCCAAATTTGATCCCAACATAATATTATAATGTATTGAATCATAAATCAAATAATGGAGAACGAGAGCATCATTGTTTTTCAAATATTAGTTCGTAAAATTGAAGTACTGGAAACAGAAATTGAAGTATGGTTGCATTTAACATAGAGTATGAATATTCGAAAATAAGATGTTCTAACACAATACGATTATTGGAGTATTTAATTGCGATTTAGTGAAACGAAGGTGTCTATTCCTAAAGGGCGAAGTACGATTATCCAATAACAAGGTATTAATCGGATATTTCGGAACAACGAGTTTCATTGTTTCAAAAGTATTAATTCGTAAAATTAGGATATGTATATGCATAGTAAGGAAAAATAACTTAAAACATTTCATAAATGTGAAATCTCTACATATATTGTTTGCAACACTTGTAATTATGAAAAAGTGAATAAATATTTAGGGAAAACACAAGTCCAACTTTGATCCCAACATAAGAATTTATTGCACCAAAAATCCTGTGATATACCTAATTAGCACTCAGAACCCTGTGATTTGAAAATTCTCAAAGCAAACTCTGTGATTGTAATAAATTAGCACTCAATTAGAATTTCAAACCCTACAGCCGTGGTTGTAGGGTTTTGAGTGCTAACTTTAATACAATCACAGGGTTTTCAGCGCTAATTTATATAATCACCGGGTTCTCTATGAGAATTTTTAAATCACAGGGTTCGGAGTGCTAATTAGACATAACACAGGGAGTATCCAAGCAAAAACCTCCCCAACATAATATTACAATGTATTAAATCATAAATAGAATAACGGAGAACAAGAGCGTCATTGTTTTTGAAGTATTAGTTCGTAAAATTGAAGTACTGGACACAGAAATTGAAGTATGGTTGTGTAGCGCCCGGGACGATAGGCACCACATCCCCTGCACTACAAGTCTAGTCCACAAGTGAAATGGATAATCCAAGCATAAGCCGGACTCATAGCGAATGGGAGACAAAATAAAAGATATCCTAGATAGGCGGAATCTAACCCTGTACCAATAAATCAAGAATACCCAGAATGCAATACGGAATCAATAATACCATGCATGAATTCCAAAAGTTGCTACAAGCCCAATAATTTCATAACATAATTAAAATTCCAACATGCATCCTAATAACGGGTTCAACTACGCATGAAATATGTCCCGAATTCATAATCAAGAATCATAAATGGCACTCGGGCCCGAATACATAAAGAGATACAATTAAATCATAATAATATAAATGTGACTCAACTGTACAAGTGACTCGGACATGAAAACTAAGACTCGACTCCCGCCTAGCAAAACCTGCAAGAAGCTGGAAAAGTGGGAAAGAGGGGTCAGTCTCTAGAAGACTGAGTGAGCAGGAGCGATAAATATATATAGAAACATGCACATGCAAGTCATAAAATCCGAGCAAAGTTTTATTTAAAATTAGTTCCCAAGAGGGCAAGAGAATAACTAAGCAATGCTCGGACTTTACGACTAATCATATTAAATTCATTAAGTTCATAATTCATACATAATCAATAAGGCTCGGAGAGTGAGCGTGCAGAATCTCCAACCAAACTCCGACCGTGTACGATAATTATCATTATTATATTGGATACGCGATCACACAGTACATTATAATACATGCAAGCCATAAAACATAACATAAGACATAGTCGTTTGGGCAATCCGTGTCCCGGCCTTCCCGCACAGTGCATAACAATCATAACATAATCATAATCATAAAATAAGTTCCAACCTTCTTCCTCCGGGTGGTGAACGGGCTTGGAAGACCCGACCACCGGTCCATACATTGACCCGGGGGGGTACCTGAATCCCCCAAGGGCACTCGGCTCCCATTCCCCGCTAAACCTCCTAGCGAGGGCCGGTATCACCGTAAATGTGGTAGGACTAGTACAAGGGATTACCGTCGGCCCTTACCTCCCCGGATAGCCATTTGCACTAAGTCCCTGGGCCCGTGCATTCATAATCATATTCTCACCAAAACATTTCCAATCATGATAAACATAATATTTCTCATAATCCTTGTTAAAATGTTTACTCGATAAATTTATTTGAGAACCATATATAAATATACATTAGGTTTTTGGCCAAACTCGTCACATAAGGTTGTAGGGTTTAATATGTAATTACAACAAAAACACCCTCACCTGGAATACCACGAGACATAAAGCATGAGTAATACGGGTGCCTATTCAATTCGGAAGTCTCCGCACTGGTGACAATTGACTCAATATGAAACTACATAGACGCACCGGTTATGCACATGATATGAGATACATAAGAAGCATGAATAATGTGATGAGGTCATATAATCAAGTAATTCATTCAAAACGTTCACTACATAGTGGTTTCATATTCATGTGTTTCATACCTTTCATATTTCGTATTAAATCGAGCCATATGCTCTATACAATAATCACAAGTTATGCTATAACATATTTACATTGCATGTGAGTCATAAATGAAGTGAGAAGTTATCATATGAGGTGAATAAATGGAGGAACAATTCATGCTTGCAAGCTAGAGAGCATTTGAAGGCATATTGGATCATAGTTTACAAAATGTATTAACAAAATTATATTAAGATTTCATAATATACAAGTTAACACATAACATAACATATTACAAAATATACAAGTCATGGAAGAAGCTAAACATAACATACAAAACAATTAAACGAAGCAAACCATCCATGCATGCATAAAAGTAGAACATAACGTTCATGTTGTCAGTTCACGTATATGCATTGAATTGATAACATAAAATCCATAATCATTTCAAATTATATTACGTATCATCAATTAATCATGCATAAAAGTCATATAATTCACATATGGGAGCCAAGAGGGTGAAAGGAACGCAAGAAGAAGAGTTTTGGTGAGATTTAGCAAAAGTTGGCAATTTCGGAAACGAACAAGCTGTAGGAAAATGGGAATATCTTGAGTTTTAGAAAATGGAAGTAAGTTTTTCTTGTTGGGTACGAAACTAGACACAAAGATCTTTCCGGTGATATATGGATCATTTTCTGATTCAAAGCGAGGTGAAAATGGCGTACGCCCGAAGTTGGATGAAAGCAGTTTGTCGGAAATGTAGCGACACCAAAAAGAATTGATGATATCTCACAAATGGGAAAAGATATTGAATTGATTCCAATTGGAGAATATTCTACACTTCAAGAACCCTTGGGTTCAAAAATCAGGTCAAACGGAGTTCAGACGAGGGAGTCGGGGCCATGACAAAACTGTGCTGAAAATCAGTCGCTGCCGTGATTGAAAATTGGCCAGTTCTTCAGTTGTTGGTCGTGGCCACGAAACGGTCGCGGGCGCGACCACCACTCCAGCAGTAGCAAAAGCTTCAGGAAAAACAGGGGAGTGATGAAAAATTGCTTCAAGAAGGCCAAAGGAGCTCCCAATTCACCCAAAATCACATAGCAACAATCAAATACAACATATATACACACACACTCATCAAATCATGAATCAATCCATCAAATTTCGTAAACCCAAATATATATATATATATATATATATATATATATATATATATATATATATATAATTATATACACAATTTCTTGCTTAAAAAATGCCAACAATTAAGCATAGTATTCAAAGATTATCATACATTTAAGCATACACACACCCAAAATTCAAATTATAAAGAAAGGATCATACAACCTAGTTCACCCAACACATATATATATATATTTATCTATAAATATACACATATACCTTGGATAAGAAGGAGGAAGAGAAGAAGAAAGATTGGAGCTTGAATTCTTGCTTGGTTGTGAATGGATTTACCTTACCTTCTTGCTTCCTTCTCGGCTCGGTTTTGGGGAAGAGAAGAAAAAAAAAAGGGTTTGGAGTTTCTTTTGGAAGAGAAGAGGAAAAGAAGAATGAATAAAGAGAGAGGGGGAGAGAGATCGTGTAATGTAGGGGAAGAAAAAGGGAAAATTGCACTTTGGTCCTTCTATCATTTAGGTGCTTCAATTAGGTACCAAAAGTTTCGTTGCTGAATAAATACGGTCCAAAACAATGTTCAATTGAGTCCAAGGATTTCATATAATTTCAAATAAGCGCATAACTGAAATAAAACATGTAATTAGCAAGTAAACATGTTAGAAACAAATTTAAATAACACTGTCAATTAAATCATATAAGTCATATACGTCACATAATAACAATTAATTCATGAAATTATTAAATTAAATAATCACTTAGCAATTAAAACACATATAAGTCACATAACTCTCGGTCTAAACCCAATCGTGACGTCATACCTGTACGGCCAAAAAGTCGGGGCGTTACAACCTCTCCCCCTTAAGAGGACCTGGTCCCCAGGTCCACTGTCTTGATTTCTGAACTTTGCGAAAACTTTCCCGTGTTCATCCCACAAGCGTTAGCAACTCCCCATCAGGAATTAGATCGGAAAAGGTCTTCAAGCAACAAGGGTCTTTGATTGCTGTTAAGTCACGACCCTTAACTCACCAAAGCCTAAGCACTCGAAAGTCTAGCAGGTACCAGATAACGAAAGAACCCCGTCTTTCGAACAACAAGGAGAGAACCCCGTCTCTCACAAGCAAAACGAGAGAACCCCGCCTCTCAAACAATAATGAGAGAACCCCGTCTCTCAAAAAACAACACAACAACCCAAGAAAAATAAATAAACAAGCACGTAAATACCACACAAGGGACAGGTAAGAAATATCAAGTAAATCAAGTATCGTTCATATAATAGCAGTTAACACAACAAGCCATCCAAGTACGTAGCATCATAAAATTATTCAAATTAAAGTTGCATGTATGCATATGCTATGGATGCTTGATATACCGTTCACCGATGTTTGGGAATCTTCCATTGTAGTGATCCGATTCAACGCTTGATTCCTTCCATAGTGTCAGGCATTGAAATCCCCGATGTATCCAATACTTAAATAGCCACCCGGTCTTCATTACATAATCTTTTCTCTTATCCTTTCTAAACATCATGGTTCGAAGCTCTAATTTTTAGTGTGCACTTGACCTTAACCCAATTAGCTCGTTGTCCACCTCGAATCGTATTCGATCTTCTTAGTTGTTCAAGCTAGCCTTTAAATGCTTAAGTTCTAGTCCCCAACTTGAATACTTGAGCTAATCTTTAGTAGCTGAAATTCCCTTCTCCAGTCCTAATAACATCCCCGGTTAATCATGGAAAAAAAAAAGCCCGACGAGATGGTAACCCATCTTTCATGTTGTGTGTTTTTCTTCTAAGTATTCCTTTTCCAACTCTCGGTTGAATTAACTCTCTTTTTGCCCATCACGGAATATGATGATCCGATTGGCTTTTCCTTTTACCTAATACTTTCCTTGCCAATTCTTGCAATTCCTTCACCGTCCCATGTTTCCAAGCTGAAGACACGTTATACACGATCCTTTTAATCTTGAAAGATTTAACTTGTAAGTCTCACAACAAGAAATCAACAAGGTTGATTCTTTAACTGAAATTACCAACGATCATTCTTTTACCCTATCTTAACGTTTCAATTTCCAAGCATTCCTTCACTCCACATCCTCATCTCTTGGAGTACTTATTTCTTCCAATACCATTTTCGAGACTTCATTCACCTTGATCTTGAAATTCCATTGAATGCTAGACCTTCCATTTTATCTCATATCACCTTTGTAGACTCCCGTTACTTGTGGATTCTTGCATTTTCGTTGTTCCTTTTTGAAGTGACCTGTTCGAGCATAACCATGGATTTAAATCATCTTCCGAGTCGGCTCTCCCCCTTAAGAATTACAATTCTTCTTTTTGAACTTATTCTACCGCCTCTCAGATCAAAGATTCTTGACCTCTTCAATTTAGCTTCCTCGATATCGGTGGTTCTAACCAAGTTACATGTCTGGTGGTCTAACTCACACTCAATTTGAAATGATTGGTAGAGAGAACAACCTACCTCCTTCATTCTAATTTCGGGTTCTACTTTTCGGAGTCACATTGTTCCTCTTTCCTTTTGATAAACAATTTGCAACCCACATATTTCTTCTTCTTTACATGATTCAGGTAAGACCCGGTTGGAGTAACACTCGATAAACGAAGTGGGAGAAATTCCCTATCAATTGAACACTAAGATATGCATGTGGGATTAAGATGCCAATGCACGTAGCAAGCATTTAAAGATGCAACACATTGGAGAAATTAAATCAATTAAGGATGCAAGCATATAGAAATAAAGGAAATTAAATAATTTAAAGCGATGCATGATGCACGTGCCATGAATATATTAAACTTGTCACCGTGGTGATAAACTTTAGCTTGCAAAATTTGTTCTCTATTTCCTTATGTACAGGCTTGCCTTGAACTTATTGATCATGGCTTGTTTACCCACGATCTTCTAAATCCTTAAAGTGTTCTTGTATCAACTTGTGTGTTGCCATGGCCTAATATTGTAATTCTTGATTCCAAAATCTTCTACGGTCACAGAATTGAATATTTCGATCCTTTCCCGAAATTAGATCTCCAATTGTCATCATAATCTTCTCCATGGTTGTCACTCTGTTCAAGTTCCCTTGACTTATGCTTTATGAGTTCGGATTGGTGGAATAAACTCATCCTCCAATTGCTTAAACATGATTTCACTATTTCCTTCAAAAGCTTTTTGGCTTTCTTTTTCTTTTCCATTTGCTGTTATTTATCTCCCAATTCAACCTCACAACACAACAATTCAGCTTGGGTCTAGATGATAACTCCACTCCGGCCGAGGATAAAACCGTTAGCATTGTTACCTCCTATAGGTTTGCATTCGCCGTGTTGGATTGCTTTTCTTTAACTCTTTTCAAATCAAGCTTCTTCCCAAACTCAACTTCTGATACTTGATTTATTTGGAAGTTCTACTTCGCCAATTCGCCTCGTTCGCCATTCACAAATCCTAGTATATCCCAAATCTTCTACCCCGAACTTGAAACTAATCAGCTTGATTCACTTGAAAACTCATCCTCGATGGCTTTTGTTGCTCGCTTCTCAGGAAACCTATTTTACCTTGATTCCTCTTGGTTATCACTGCCCTTCGTTGATCAAAACCTCGAAATGAATTACCCTTGAGGTTTTCCTTTGATCATTTATACCGAATAATCCTTTGTACTACTAACTCGATCCCAATTAAACATCTTGTAATTTTCCCACTTGCTTGTATATTAAAGCCTTGAATCTTGATGTCTTTAGGATTTCCTTCACTTTCCTTTGGAATTAAACGAGCCTCTTGGTCCCAGTTGATCAGATCCATTTGTAGCGTAGGTACGTGGTTTTATCTTGTAGGTTATAGACATTCCACACACACTTCACGCATTAGTTAATCCCTATCTCGAACTTGAACTCTCAACACATTGCTTTGTCGTAAGGACCCCCCAAACACAAAAATTTCTCTAAATATCCGGAGCCTACTTCCACTCATCCATACCCGAAAGAAGAGCCCTTGATAGGTTGTTGTAATCTTAGAAATTGGACGTGGTTTGATGTTATGATAATAACCTACATTTTCACAACTCAATTCCAATATAAATGCCTGTCGGTTAGTAAGTGCACATGACACATATTTAGTATCAAAGGCACGTATTAATGCAAAATGCAACATGTAAATTACCAAAATTCAAGTTAAACACATTTAATAATATATGTTCCATATCAAATTTCAATAATAAAGCTCATGATCAATGCGGTGCACACGTTGACATGTTGTTCCTAAGCCGTTCGACCTATACTCGACAAGACACGACACAAAGAACCCCGATTTTGCAACTGGGCTCTGATACCACTTAAGGATGTAGCGCCCGGGACGATAGACGCCACATCCCCGCACTACAAGTCTAGTACACACGTGAAATGGATAATCCAAGCATGAAGCCGACTCATAGCGAACGGGAGACAAAATAAAAGATATCCTAGCTCGGCGGAATCTAACCCTGTACCAATAAATCAAGAATACCCAGAATGTAATGCGGAAGCAATAATACCATGCGTGAATTCCAAAATTGGCTACAAACCCAATAATTTCATAACATAATTAAAATTCTAACATGCATCCTAATAACGGGGTTCAACTACGCATGCAATCTGTCCCGAATTCATAATCAAGAATCATAAATGGCGCTGGGGCCCGAATACATAAAGAGATACAATTAAATCATAATAATATAAATGTGACTCAAGTGTACAAGTGACTCGGACATGAAAACTAAGACTCGACTCCCGCCTAGCAAAACCTGCAAGAAACTGGAAAAGTGGGAAAGAGGGGTCAGTCTCTAGAAGACTGAGTGAGCAGGAGCCATAAATATATATAGAAACATGCACATGCAAGTCATAAATACCGAGCAAAGTTTTATTTAAAGTTAGTTCCCAAGAGGGCAAGAGAATAACTAAGCAATGCTCGGACTTTATGACTAATCATATTCAATTCATTAAGTTCATAATTCATACATAATCAATAAGGCTCGGCGAGTGAGCGTGCATAATCTCCAACAAAACTCCGACCGTGTACGATAATTAGCATTATTATATTGGATACGCAATCACCCAATACATTATAATACATGCAAGCCATAAAACATAACATAAGACATAGTCGTTTGGGCAATCCGTGTCCCGGCCTTCCCGCACGGTGCATAACAATCATAACATAATCATAATCATAAAATAAGTTCGAACCTTCTTCCTCCGGGTAGTGGACGGGCTTGCAAGACCCGACCACCGGTCCATTCGTTGACCCTGGGGGGGGGTACATGAATCCCCCAAGGGCACTCAGCTCCCATTCCCTGCTAAACCTCCTAGGGAGTGCCGGTATCACCGTAAATGTGGTGGGACTAGTACAAGGGATCACCGTTGGCCCTTGCCTCCCCAGATAGCCACTTGCACTAAGTCCCTGGGCCCGTGCATTCATAATCATGTTCATAATCATATTCTCACCAAAACATTTCCAATCATGATAAACATAATATTTCTCATAATCCTTGTGAAAATGTTTACTCGATAAATTCATTTGAGAACCATATATAAATATACATTAGGTTTTTGGACAAACTCGTCACATAAGGTTGTAGGGTTTACTATGTAACTAGAACGAAAACACCCTCACCTGGAATACCACGAGACATAAAGCATGAGTAATACGGGTGCCTATTCAATCCGGAAGTCTCCGCCCTGGAAACGAACTATACAAGAGAAGGAACAATGTGTACTCGTGAGAATTGACTCAATATGAAACCACATAGACGCACGGCATGTTATCCACATGATATGAGATACATAAGAAGCATGAATCATGTGATTAGGTCATATAATCATGTAATTCATTCAAAACGTTCACTATATAGTGGTTTCACATTCATGTGTTTCATATCTTTCATATTTTGTATTAAATCGAGCCATAAACTTTATACAATAATCATAACTCATACTATAACATGTTTACAATGCATGCGAGTCATAAATGAAGCGAGAATTTATCATATGAGGTCAATAAATGGAGGAACAATTTATGCTTGCAAGCTAGAGAGCATTTGAAGGCATGTTGGATCATAATTTACAAAATGTATTAACAAAATTACATTAAGATTTCATAATATACAAGTTAACACATAACATAACATATTACAAAATATACAAGTCATGGAAGAAGCTAAACACAACATACACAACAATTAAACGAAGCAAACCATCCATGCATGCATAAATGTAGCACATAACGTTCATGTTGTCATTTCACGTATATGCATTGAATTGATAAGATAAAATCCATAATCATATCAAATTATATTATGTATCATCAATTAATCATGCGTAAAAGTCATATAATTCAGATATGGGAGCCAAGAGGGTGAAAGGAACGCAAGGAGAAGAGTTTTGGTGAGATATAGCAAAAGTTGACAATTTCGGAAACAAATAAGTTGTACGAAAATGGGAATATCTTGAGTTCTATAAATCAGAATTAAGTTTTTCTTGTTGGTATGAAACTAGACACAAAGATCTTTCTGGTGATATATGGCTCGTTTTATGATTCAAAGTGAGGTGAAAATGGCGTACGTCCGAAGTAGGATAAAAGCAGTTTGTCGGAAAAGTAGCGACACCAAAACAAATTCATAATATCTCCCAAATGGGAAAGGATATTAAAGTGATTGCAATAGGAGAATATTCTAGACTTCAAGAGGTTTCTGTGGGTTCAAAAATCAGGTCAAACGGAGTTCAGACGAGGGAGTCACGGCCATGACAAAATTGTACTGAAAATCAGTCGCGGCCGCGACTGAAAATTGGCCAGTTCTCGAGTTGTTGGTCGCGGCCGCGACCAAAAATGGTCATGAAATGGTCGCAGGCGCGACCACCACTCCAGCAGTAGCAAAAGCTTCGGGAAAAATGGGGGAGTGACGAAAAATGGCTTCAAGAATGCCAAAGGAGCTCCCAATTCACCCAAAATCAAATAGCAACAATCAAATACAAACATATATACACACACACTCATCAAATCATGAATCAATCCATCAATTTTCATAAACCCAAATATACATATATACACAATTTCTTGCTTCAAAAATGCTAACAATTAAGCATAGTATTCAAAGATTATTATACATTCAAGCATACACACACCCAAAATTCAAATTATAAAGAAAGGATCATACAACCTAGTTCACCAAACACACACACATATATATATATATATATATATATATATATCTATATATATACACTTATACCTTGGGTAAGAAGGAGGAAGAGAAGAAGAAAGATTGGAGCTTGAATTCTTGCTTGGTTGTGAATGGATTTGCCTTGCCTTCTTGCTTCCTTCTTGGCTCGGTTTTGGGGAAGAGAAGGGAAAAAAAAAGGGTTTGGAGTTTCTCTTGGAAGAGAAGAGAAAAAGAAGAATGAATAAAGAGAGAGGGGGAGAGAGATCGTGTAATGTAGGGGAAGAAAAAGGGAAAATTGCACTTTGGTCCTTCTATCATTTAGGTGCTTCAATTAGGTCCCAAAAGTTTCGTTGGTGAATAAATAGGGTCCAAAACAATGTTCAATTGAGTCCAAGGATTTCATATAATTTCAAATAAGCGCATAAGTGAAATAAAACATGTAATTAGCAAGTAAACACGTTAGAAACAAATTTAAATAACACTGTCAATTAAATCATAGAAGTCTTATACGTCACATAATAACAATTAATTCATGAAATTATTAAATTAAATAATCACTTAGAAATGAAAACACATATAAGTCACATAACTCTCGGTCTAAACCCACTCGTGACGTCATACCTGTACGGCCAAAAAGTCGGGGCGTTACAGGTTGCATGTAACATTGACTATGGATATTCGAAAATAAGGTGCTCCAACACAATATCATTATTGAAGAACGGAAAATGGAAATGTCGGTATTATAACATAGATGATAAAATTTTAAATTTAACGGACGAATTATTCAGTCGTAAGTCCTAACAAATAACATCAAATCAAGTTCAGCATGCAGCACCACGGAGCGAAGGGCACCACATCCCCCACACCATAGCCCGACACGTGTAATGGAATGGAAACTCCACCCATGCACTAAGCCATGGCGAACGGAAGACAAGTAAAACACACCCCTCGGCTAGGCGGTCTAGACCCTAATACAGAGTACGCAACGAAAATAAAATCAAAGGCAGAAGCAACAGGATCACAAATACATTCAATCATGCAAGATCTCAAATAGAATCAGGTGACGGGTTCAACTAGCATAGATTAATAATCCCGTAAATCAAATATAAAACATAAATGCGCAACGGGTTCATTGTTATCCTAGAAACCTATCCCGAATCATATCAAATCAACGAGATATATTAAATACATAATCATAGGCTTATACATATTTAAAATTTCAAGGCATAATAATAAAGATGCAGAATGCCAAAAGACTCGAACAACATGTCTCAAAAGACCCAAAAGATGACCGCCGTCTAGCTCGACCCAAACCCTGCACCTGCAACTAAAAGGGGAAAAAGGAGAGGGGTCAGCCTACAACTCGACTGAGTGAGGGGGCTGAACACACTCACACGATACATAATATAGAGCATAGCACGTATTAAACAAAAGACTATGAATCGGGAATAGGGTTTTGCACACCAAGATCTATTTTAAAACAAACGTATACATATCGTATAAAAGCATAGCGTATCTTTAACTTAAAAGTCCTATCCCATTTCATAATCAACATAACGTATGAAGGCTCGGTGAGTACGAGCACCAATCCCATCCCGGGCTCCTCATACGAATCAAACATTACAAATCAAAACAAAAGTAACATTAAAGAACAAACCTCCTTCTCCGGTGATGGAAGGGTTGCGCGACCCTAACCATCCATTACGTTATGTATGGCTCGTGAGTTTCATGATGCTCATGCCCGAGGATTCTATCCCCCACCAAACCTCCTAGTGGGTTCCGGGTTTATCTTATCCAACAGGAGCATGTGCATAAGGGTGATAACCGGCGACCCCATGGTCGTCCCGGGTCTCCCTTACCATTACATTCTCGCTCATTACAAATCATTAACATTACAAAGCATACGTACCTTATCAGTGCATACCTTACCTTGCAACTTAGCGTATGCTATAGATGTATCTCTCCGTGTCATCCTAATCCGTAGCTAGCATGAAGACACATGGTTTGGAGCATAGCCTCGTTGCAAAACATTTCAAGCTTACGTATGCTCGTATATATAATTTAAAACATTTAATCATATGAAAAAGTCATAAACATATCATATATACACATATCAATTATATAAATATAATAATATAGTCACATGCGGGCTTCAAAACGAACATATAGGGTTGTAGGTCGCATTAACTATAACAAACCTAAAACTTCACCTTAACGTACAAACCGAACGGATAGCTCAAACCACCCCACGAGCTGCTCCCTTCGAACAATCTAAACACAAGAAACAAAGCTAAGACTCCATATGAACCTAAGAAATGCTCGACAAATGCATATGGATGCATATGGTGCAATGCACGTCATATAAGTTCACACTTAGGCATATCGAAGCAAATAACATAATATCACACGAATAATCCACAATTAGACTCATAAGACATCAACTAAGCTCATCACGTATCATATTATAATAAATCCCAAGCATTCATAAGTTCATACACATATACATTCATCGAAAGCATACCATTTAAGCCGCTTAATATCATATTATTTAATGTTCGAAATCAAAACAATTAAAATTCATATCAAGTAATTCAATAATTAAATACACAACAAATAATTTATTACCTATATATATATATATATATACACACACAACACACATTGTAACGCCCGGTTTTTCAATATTTTACATTATGTGATATCATATGAATTTATATGAAAATTATCGTTAACGTAAGAATTTTCGTGAATTAATTTCTAATGTGACTAAATGCTCATACGTGTCCTTGACCATTATTTCAAATGTGTGGACCTAATTGCATTAACATAAATGGAGTTACATGATCATATTTCATGAGATAATACTTGAGTGCATCCATTCAAATAATTGAAGGAGTAAAGTGCAAAATATGGTGACTCATGCATATTAGTGGAAGACTTTTGTTAAATATCTCCTATCATCTCTTCCATTCCATTCCATTTCATTCCATTTTTCATCTAAGACTCACACACACCTATAAACACTTATACACGGTTTTAATACCAAGTAAGGAGAAGAGAATCTTCATCAAGTTCAAGTTAATTTCAAGGAGAAAATTGCATACTTTGGAGGCATCATCATCCCAACATCATTTCATCCATTATTTCTTCTGTTTCAAGGTAGAATGAGAAGTGATTAAATCTTTGATGTGTGATTGAGTAGGGTTTGGTGATAATGATAAGAATTCCTTGGTTATATATGATTAGAAGCATGATCTTGATCATTTAGCTTGCCAATTTGCATGAATTCTTGAAGAAAGTGGGAGGTTGAAGGCATGATAATTTTGTGGCTTGTGTGATGATTTCTTGATAATTTATGCATGTTTCCATGGATTATATGAAGCTTAATTGATATATATGATCATATACATGTTATATGTTAGTTTGGAATTGAATTCTAGCATTGGTTTGATGTGGGAAGGATTGGGAGCCATCTTTCCCCTGTTTTACCCTATTTTCCCAATGCCATTTCTACTGCTGGACTTCAAGGTCTCGCTCGTGACCGTTTCGTGACCATTTTTGGTCGCCGCCGCGACCAACAAGTCGAGAAGTTGGCCAATTTCCTTCGTGGCCGCGACTGGTTTTCAGTACAATTTTGTCACGGACGCGACACCCTCATCCAAGCTCCGATTAACCTGATTTTTGAACCAAAGGAAACCTCTCGAAGTCTAGAATGATCTCCAATTGGAATCACCTAAATATATTTTTTAATTTGTGAGATATAATCAATTCTTTTTGGTGTCGCCACTTCACCGACAAACTACATTCACTTAAGTTCCAGCTTACGCCATTTCCTCCTCACTTTGAACTAGAAAACGAGCCATATATCACCGGAAAGGTATTTGTGTCTAGTTTCATATACAATAGGAAAACCTCAATTCTAACTTCTAGAACTCGACTTATTCCAGTTTTTCTACAGTGTGTGCATTTTCAGAAATTGTCAGTTTTTGCCCAACTTCACCAAAACCCATCTTATTGCAATCCTTTCACTTCCTTGGCTCCCATATGTAAGTTATATGATTTATATGCTTGGTTAACTGATAATTATGCTCCTATGTGACACTTCTCGGTGCTTAATTGCTCAAACATGATTGTGTTACTTCATGCCCTACGGATTGAACTTGAAATGTTTAAAAGATATGAATATGTGAATCCTTGAGATTTATTTCATCTTTTAGGTATTAATCGGTTCTCATACATGTTTAAATATCACATGATTGCTAAGTTATTTGGATATTAAGGTGTTGGGAGTTTATTTATTTACATGAGCATTGTCGTGAGTCATACTTGGTTTCATATTGAGTCTCGTCTCACAAGTACAAATTATTTCCTCTCTTGTCTAGTTCTTCTCCAGGGTGGAGATCATTGATCGAATAAGCACTATCTTGCGTCCTTGTCTTGTTTCATCGCTTGTCAGGTGAGGTTTAATTTCTAGTTATATAGAACCCATAAAACCCTTATGTGGATTTCATCCAAAATGTTTACATATATCTATAGTTTCCATAAACCTCAATGATTTGCAACTGAATCGCTATCATTGTACTGAATTACTGTTACTGTTACTGAACTGAATTGACTGTATTGTGGCGAGTATATTGTACTGCACTGTGGGCCCGAGGGTAGTGTATAGAGCAAAACGGGAAAGAAAGGGCCGACGGGCAACTCTTGAGCTATCCTCACATTGTTGGGATGACCCCTGAACCCACTAGGAGATTAGTAGAGGAAGGAGTTCCGGACATAGGGAATCATGAACCCTATGCTCACATTGATTGGATGGCGGGGCCTTGCAATCACCCATCACCCGCAGGAAGAACGAGTTACTGAAATTGCAAATTGTGCACTGAAATTGATTGCTTGATAACTTAATTACTTAAAACTGAATTATTGTACACTGTCGGAGAAAGGTTGGAGAATTGCCCTCACTAGTCGGGCCACCGATTGATTGAATTTAATTGATTGTATTGTTAAAGTGGATAGTTGTAATCTCGGACGAGATCTATTGTATTATTGAACTTCTGTTGCTTCTTTTTATGAAACCTTACCCGAGGTTATAACTTGCATGATATGTGCGCTTATAATTATTAAACCCCTCAATCAGTCTTCCATACACTGACGCCTCTACCTATCAGTCCTTTGTAGGTTGTTGCTAGGCTGGAGTCCTGTCTTAGAGTCCTTGGTCGAGTCTTCCACTTGTACACTCATCACACATTATATTACTTATTGCATTGAGTTGATTTAATTATGGGGCCGGAGTACCATTTATTGAATATATTGACTCGGGACAGGTTCTATTGATTTAGTTAAACCCGTTGTTATGTTATTATTTTATATTATTGCTTTGAATTGATTCGGGGTAGGTTAGGATAGGTATCCTGATTAGTGGAACCCGTGATTACTTTCCTAGTTGAATTATACTTATTTCTTAGATATTGAATGAAGAATTTCCTTGCTTCTGTGTTCTTATTTCATTTACGTTATTACAGGGTTAGATTCCACCTAGCTAGGACTGTTTTTCATTATCTTCCATTCGGTATGAGTTTGGTTTATGTATGGATTAGTCCATTTTATATGTAGACCGAACTCATAGTGCGGGGGGTGTGGTGCTCTCATCGCGGGTGCTACATCTTAAGGTGGTATCAGAGCCCGGTTCCAAAACCGTGGTTCTGGTATCGTGTCGTGTGAGTCTAAGTCATACGGCATAGGATTATTTGATAATAAAAGACTTTTGTATTCTATGTGAACTTACTTGAATCTATTTTAACTGTTTGAACTACTTGATAATTGTGCATTGTATTGACTCTTGTCACCAATTGTTGATTGATTGACCTCACATTGCTTGAATTTTATATGATCAATGTGTTTTATTTTAAATTTTGTTGAATTATTTGTCGCATTTTGCATCAATATGTGTTTAAATGCTAATTATGTGTCATATGCAATCGCTAACCCCATGCATTTATATTTGAGGCAAGTTGTGATTATAGGCTATAAAGATAGTACCAAACCACGGCCAATTCTACGACAACCTTAATCTACTGCAAGGTCTTTTCTCTCTAGACTTGAAGTTGTAAGGAATGCACCGGGGAACTTCATACAAGAATTCAAGAGCCATGGATTTCTCTAATTGGGTTATACTTCAAGTGTTAACATTTGGAATAGAAGGATCCATGGTGGGAGTAACTTATAAGATCTAGTGAGGTTAGGGGACAATTAAGGAAGGTGGTGTTTACAATTTGCAAGTTAAACATGAGGATTTACATTACGAAAAGAGGTGGATCAACCGGGATTCAGGAGATTTATTTGACGTAAGGAAGAGGTGAAGATAATGATTCAAGGTTCGGATTTGTAATTGAATTGAGAATCTTCCGCTTGTTGGAACTAAAATCAAAGTGTGGCAAGAAAGTAATTCAAATGACTAGGGTCGAGGTCGAGATTTGGAAATTAAGTTTGGGATGAATCAAGATATTTTGGACCTTGGAATAGGTTTGGGATTAACTTGGAAAATTTAAGAAATTGAACGATTTTGGGTTCATGGAAATGACAAATTGGAAGGATTAAATAACCAGGTAATTGATGTGGATCTACAAGGAATTGAAATGTTTTGGGATTTCACGTTAAGAAAGAAGTCGGATGGGAAGAGTTAAAGAGAACGACTAATATGGTGATTTCAAGTTCATAGTAAACTAAAGTATTAAGGATTCTATCTTCAGTCGGATTGAGTCTATTTTCCATATTCAAGCTAAATTGTGTTGTGCGGTTGAATTAGAAGATATGGAGAAATAATAGAATTGACAAAAAAAGGCAAGGAATTTAGAAAGAAATTATGTGTTCAAGTGTAAGCAATTGGGGGGTGAATTCCTTTGGTTATTTGAACTCATAATGAATAAACCGGGGACTTCAATTGAGGTGATGGCTAGGTGAAGAATTGAAAGAAAGCAAAGTATCAATATCATGGGAGTAGAAACATTGGAGTTCAAGAATCATAATTGTGATTATAAAGTTAGGCGAGTTGATATAAGAAAGCATTGATCAAGAAGATGTTTAAGGTGAAGGTTTGAGCAACACTAAGAATCAATAATTTGGAAGGAATACTTGGGAAAGGAATCGAGTTCAAGAAATTTCAAGTCTCCAGTGATGGAAATGTATAAGTTGATGTCGGGGAATTTAAAAAAATAATAATAAAAAATTTCAAAACCGTGGGTAACAAGAAATGACAAGCAAATTCGAGGCGAGCTTGTAATTCAACAAACACGGAACGAGTGGGAAGCTGTAGCACCCCAGACCGAAGGCACCACATCCCCCGCATTGGGACCCGACCCGCATATGAAATGGAAAGTCCATACACAGAATCACGGCGAACGAGGACTCACTCACTCGCTATGCTGGCCGGGAACTAAACCTACGAAACCAAATAACCAACCAACAAAACAATAGTAGGTGCGGAAGCAAAGCGTAAAATCAATCACAGTGAAAACATAAAAGACGGGGTCAACTAGCATAGATACCTAATCTCGAAATTCAAACATAAACATAAACATAAATCATAATTCATAATTCATAATTCATGGGTTCAATCTATCCCTAGAAGCCTGTCCCGAATTCATAGCAATATAAACTTAACAATTCATACATTCTTGTATAACTTATACAATATACAATATGCGTGAAGTGACTCAAACTTAGACACAGAACTTGACAGACTCGGAATCCCGCCTAGCACTCCAAAACCTGCAAGAACTGAAAATAAAGCCGGGTTCAGTCTAGAAGAGACTGGTGGGTATAAAACAGGGCATAACATATATGATATCGCAGAATTTAAACACCCACACATGCACGCTATAATCTCGTGCGAGGTTTTTCAGATATTTCCCAAGTGGGTAAAACAAAGGAAAATAACGCTCGGGATTACAACCATCAAATTCATTCATTTCATTACATTCATGTGGTCAGTACGTGAGCCCTGGCCATTGGGCGAATATCTCCAACCTACTCCTCATGTGTGCATATTAATTCAATCTTTACATTAGCGATCATACACACTCATACATATTCATTCATAATCAATCATAATCATTATCATTCATAAACATAAACACTTACACCTTTTTCCTCCGGGTGGTGGATGGGTTAGCAAGACCCGACCAACGGTCCATACATGGGCCAGTGGAGGTACATAAATCCCCCAAGGGCACTCACCTCCCATTCCTCGCTAAACCTCCTGGCGAGGGTCAGTATCACCGTAAATGTGGTGGGACTAGTACAAGGGCTCACCATCGGCCCTTGCCTCCCCGGATCGCCACTTACACTAAATCCCTGGCCCCGTGTGTTCAATCATGTCCATGCCAAAAATCATAAGGTGGGTCAAGATACCACACCCTCCCTACAGAACGGGTCGCGTGAAGCTATCTCAAATGGAACTACGCAATGGATAAATGTCCCGATGGCCCTAACCATCCCGGGGGACCCATTACCCGTAGCTCCTAGGATCCACAACAGAATAGAACAGATACCATATAACATGGCCAACTCGCTAAAGAAACATAACACAACTGATTTTTCCAAAATAGCTTACATATGCCTTAAAAACTAGTTTATATATATATATTCCTAAGCGGTGGAACTTTAAGCCTCATGACCTCCACCCACGCAGGACGCACGCAAAATCATAAACATATCATATCCAACACATACGTATCTATAGTAGGGTATACTCGCATGCAAAGGTAGAAATCAGCATGTAAATGCCATAGGTCGTATAACTATACAAAATCCTAAGCCTCACCTTGTGCAAGTAGAGTTTGAGAGTGTAAAGGGCCAAACACTCTAAACGTCGGGCCCACCGGCACCACCAAACTCTGTGACAAGACATATAGAAACCCAGACTCAGACTCTATATGAACCAAGTAAGACGCACGACAAGCATAAGCATGAATGGTATGCATTATGGAATGATGAGCGTCGAGTAGGGCACATAGCATAATCCAAGTATTCATTCAAACCATGCAATTAAATGAGGTTTTTAATGTTTGGAAATGCAATTAGAGTCATATCATAGCATACAATCCTTAAATCAACTCAAACAGATTAAGCACACACGGAAAAGATAAGTATTCACATGAATTCATTCAATTAAATGAAGTACTATCATCAAGGATTACAATTGGAGTCATATCGTAACATATAATTCATAAATCAACTCAAACAGATCAAGGAACCATGGACAATCATGCGCAGAGGGGGCACAGAGGCCTGGGAACGGCCATTCCCACGCATAGCCTTGTGTAACGCCCGAGCACGAGACGTCACATCTCCAGCACCATGACCCGACCCGTATATGAAATGGATTTCCATACACGTGCCAAATCATAGCGAACGGAGACATACACACTCGCTAAGCCAGGCGGGACTAACCTATCACTTAAACCCCAACAACAACAACAACTACAATCAGAATAACAGAAAAGCCGAAGCAATAATTCATATACCATATACTGAGCTATATGCTCTAGATACCAACATGTAAGTTCGAGTAAGCTCAGTAATTCTAATACAAACATGTACGCTCGGAATACATATACAATATCTAAAAAGATCATAAAATGTAAGCGTATGAGTGTAAAGTAAGAAAGCCTAGACACTGTGCAAGACTCTCTCAGACTTGTATCCCGCCTACCATCCCTTCCTGCAAAAAGAAACTGAAACAACTCCGCGTTCAGTCTTAAACAGACTGAAGGGTATAAAAACAGGCATAATATCATAATATGGCGGAATTTAAACATATACATGCAAGCTATAATCCTTATTCGAGGTTTAGAAGCATTTTTCCTAAGTGGGAAAATAAAATACAACGAATAGGATTATAACAATTCATTTCATTCATTAGGTCGTTTGTGGCCTGGCGAGGGGGCGTGCATTATCTCCAACCAACACCTCGTGTAATTCGTTAATCATTCATTCATGTATTCGTTCATGCATTTATTATTTCGTGCACATTCATTCGATCATTCATATACTCCTTCCTCCGGTTAGGGACGGGTTTGCAAGGCCCGAACCCTCATTCATTAGTGCTAGAGGGGTACATGAATCCCCAAAAGTGCGGGTCCCCCTTCTTTCACTAATCTCCTAGTGAAGTCTAGGTTACCGAAATTGATGGAACTAGTATATGTGGATTCCCGTCAGCCCAAGCATCCCCTGTTCACCAATACAGTAAGTCCCGGGCACCCATTCATTGTGAACATTCATTTCTCGCCAAAACTTTTGGTAGGATATTCAAATTAAAGGATTAACGTTGAAAACATTGATTCGTTGGAAAACTCGATATAAATATATATATATATATATCTTTGGCCAAAATCTTGCACATTGGGTATATTGGGGTCATATCTTTAACTAACAGAAGAAAAACCCACCTGGTAGACCAAAGAACCGACAAAGCTCTCACTGCTCAACCCCGTCTCCCACTAGGTCAATATCTGTGTGACAAAGGTAGTGTGAGACTCAATTATGACCACATTTGACGCTCGGCTATGCAATGACATGTTATGATATGCTTGAAACATAAGAACATGTCCAAATATGATCATGAATATCATGGAATTCAATTAAACACATAATTCATCAAGTTTCGCTCAATATATAGTAAAACCGTATTCATTCCCGTTCATAGCGTTCATAGCTTTCATACTTTTCATTCTTGCATTCGCATAGTCCTTGAGGTCATATATCAATCATAATTCAAAGTTTAAAGGAATTCATGTTGCATATAATTCACGAATACGAACCATAAACGCAATACAAGCAATAAAAGAGTTCCCCCAAAGCTGCCATTTCAAATGACACGGCCGTGTTGAGTTTTTAAAGGAAATGGACACGGCCGTGTCCGAGGTTTAAAAATCAAATTTTCCAAGTCGAGGGCTTGACACGGCCGTGTTGAATTTTCAAAGCATTTGGATACGGCCGTTTCCGATTTTCTAGAAATAATTTTCCAAAGTCGAAAGCCCAACACGGTCGTGTCCATTTTTAGTTCAAAGCTGACACGGCCGTGTCAGCTCGTCGTCTTCAAAGAGAACACAGAGCAAAAGCTCCGTTTCGCGAGGGAAAAGCTTTGGAGAAGTAGGGCAGCAACAAGAAAGCTCTTAGGTACCACCTAGACATGCTTTCAAGCCACAAAACTCATGCAATTCACATAACTCATTCATATTTACAAGAATTCATGCATAAAGTTGGCAAAGGATCACTCAATATCAAGCTTTCAATCATGGAAGCTTCAAGCTTCAACAATGGCAACTCCCATACAAATCACCTAATATGAGATTCAAGGATATAGAAATGATGAGGAGGTTACAAGCAACACTTTCCATGTAATAATTCTTACTTCAAACAAGGGAAATCCATAAAACCAAGAATTCATAATATTTTGTTCATATTCAAGCATTTCTTTATACACATGATTCTCCAACCCAACTCAAGATATAATCGGAAGAAAATAGAGAGGAGGATGATGGGAAAACAATACATACTTTACCTTGGAAGAAGATGGAAGATAGGTTGATCTTGAGGTCAAAGTTTGGTTGATCAAAATAAGGGTTTCTTGGAGCTTTTCTTGCTTGTCTCTTGGGATGATAATGATCGATCAAAAAATGGAAGCAAGGAGAAGAAAATGCTGATATTTATTGATATAAGGGTAGGATACGGATCGATCCAAGTCCGGTTCGTTTAGGAAATAGGTTCAAACAAGTTATAAAGTCGAGGCTATAGAAAGGTTCATTGTCAAGTTTAAAGGATAGGTATCGTCGAAACAAGTTCAACGCTATTTATGGATCTCGATTTCGAGGTCCGGAGCTCAAGATATTGCGAAAACCGTTCAGGGTTGCCTATTATTCAAATAGGTCCCTAAACTTTCAAAACGTGGCAATTAAGCACAAACTCAATTTCCAATTGAGTCCAAACCATTCAAATATGTTACAATCAAGCCCACGGATTACACGAAACACGTAATTTCATTCAATTAACACCGAATTCACGAAATTCACATTCTCACAATTTCATTCATATATTCATAGCTCACATTGACATTCATATGAAATTTAAGCAAATAAATCAAATTATAAACGAATTCAATTAATAATTCAAAATATAAAGTCATATAATTAAATGTAAATGCGCACGTAACACTTACCTGCACGTGTGAAAGCACGGGGCGTTACACCTTGTATGGGAACGGTCCTTCCCGCAACCTCCCCAGCGAAGCTGGGAACGGCCGTTCCCAACACAAGGCTTAAATGGGAACGGTCCTTCCCATCTTCGGTGCTGACGTCAGCCCTGGCTGGGAAGGGCCGTTCCGGGCTCATAGCTTGAATGGGAACAGCCGTTCCAGCTAGATCTGGGTGTTTGTCTTGTGCAGATTCAAGCAAGCTTCGGGAAGAAGACAACCATGGCAAAAAATGGCCGATTTCATACCATTTAAACCATAAAATTTCCACGAAAATCATATATATTATCACAGAAATCATGTTTATCATATAAATATCAATTTAGCTCAAGAACAAGGGTGATTTTGGCCAAAATTCATACAACCCATTTTCATGAAAATTAAGCTTCAACCATGGCAAGATGCATTCAAACTCACTCCTTACCATACCATTAGAAATATAACACATATTCAACATGGAGAAACATATATTCATGCTCAAGAACTCAAGGATTCACCATTAGAGCTATATTCTTCAAGTTGAGCATAAATCACCATTTTCACAAGACTTCCTCATACAAGCTCATACATTCAATTTCATGCTAAGATTCATGGATGGAAATGAAATAAACATCAAGGCAAATTCGTAGCTTACCTTGGCTCTTGAAATGATGAAGAAACGAGGGAGATATGAGCTCTTGAAGGTGTGGAATGGCTTAAGTCTTCATCCTCTCTTGAAGCTTCTCCATGGCTGTCACAATGAGGCTATTTTGAGGTTTGAAGTGAAATGAGAAAGGGGATCTAGGTTAGGGTTTCAAGATATAAAATGAGGCTAGAGGCTTTATTAGGATTTGGGCTCAAATAAATGACTTTCGGCCCAATAGGTCAAGATTAAAAGGTTCAAGGTCTAAACGGTTTCCAAAAAATATAAAGTAAATTCCATGGGACCCAAATCACCGAATCAAGTCCAATGGTGGTGTCGGAATTCGAATTCGAATTCCCGAGCTCATATTTGTCTCGAACGACCCAAACTCACCTAACTTCAGTTAGGCCCAAAACACACAAATAGGTCCAAGTCCTATTTAAATCCAACTCCGAAAATTAATTTAAATTCATCCAAGTTCCATTCTTAAGTTGTCATGCAAGAATTCATATTTAACCATTTTGGATTTTAGTCAATTAAGTCACATTTTCAATCAAAGTTGGAATTAAACACATAAAAGGGAATTAAATCACATAAGTGTGTAAGGTAAACTCTCTCGTGAAACATACTATTTGTATCTTATTATGTAGTTGGGCCTGTGTGCCAATTATGAATTACTGTTAAATATTGATCCGGGACAGGTTGCATGCTTAGTTGAACCCGTCGTTAGGTGCATGTTGAAGTTAATTATGTTTTTGGATTTGAGGCTTGAAGCCATTGTTGTTTACTTGAGTCTTTGGTATTTTGTTATGATAAATTATTATTAAGTGCTTCCGCATTGCACTCATCAAGTTGTTGAATTAAATGGTATAGGGTTAGATTCCGCCTAGCCAGGGAGTTATTTTTATTTTGTCACCCGTTCGCTATGAGTCCGGTTCTTGCTGGATTTTCAATTTCACGTGTGGACTAGACTTGTAGTGCGGGGGATGTGGCGCCTATCGTAGCGGGTGTTGCCCACGACCTAATTTTTTCATGAATTTTCATGAAATTTTTCAAAAAGTCGAAACTTGGCCAAAATTGGGACACGGGCGCAACCTTCAAGTTCTGTAGAAAAATAGAGCAGAAAACAGGGGAAAGTCTCGGCCAAACTCAAAACCAACCCAAAACATGAATTTCCAAGCTCTAAAATCTCATTTTTCTGGAAACTAATATGCATATATGTCCAAGATACGATAAAGTTCCATAGAAACACATGAATCACACAAAATTATCAAAGATCACAAGCTTCAAGTTCATGTATGAATTCATAATATGAGCTCAAATTCTTCAACAATTCATGCATCTCTTCAAGTTATAATCACATATTCTGTAACATCCCGATCGTTCGGAATTCCAGCTACGCAGTAACGAGAGAGTTTTATACGCTTTAAATTATTTAATTACGTATTTCAATGTTATTTTAATGCTTTTATGATTATTTGAATGTATATGAAATTAATTGTTTATATTTATGAACTTTGAGTTTTAAATGTCTAAGCTTCACATGCTCGTAATTTGCTCGTTATGTGCCGGAATTCAATTCCGATTTTTGTGAAACTTTGATATGTGTGATATATGTGAATTATGAATATGTTTACATGCTCGTTTTAATTTTTCGTGTTCGTTTGTCGAGGTTTTAAACCTTAAGTATTTGGTGAGGGACATGAGGGCCTAACTAGTTTTAGCGCGCCTTGTGTTCCGGAGGCCATAACTTGAGCTCGGGAATTTGGATTCGAATTCCGGAAGATGCGTCGGACTCGTAACAAAGAAAGGAAACTCTTGAACCTAGTTTTGTATTTTTCTAAGCAAATTTGAACCCTCGTTTTTCACCCGCAACGAACAGCTTGCGCCAAAGCCACCATCTTTTACTAGTTTTACACTTGTGGGGCCAATTTAACCATGCTCAAGCCTTCACCCTTGATTTAATTGACCATAACTCAGCTCTCCCTCTCCCTTACCTGATGAATTTCGACCAACACACCCACAAGAGGAGGAAAGGCTGCTGGAAATGGAGAAAATAGAAGAGAAGAAGAAACCCCTTTCCATGTCTTGAGACTTTGAAGACAATCTTCTCCATACTTCTTCATATCTCAAAGGTAAGTATATTTATGTATTATCCTCTCTTATATGCTTCATTTGATCCTTTAAATCCATGATTTAATTCAGATTTAATAAGGGTATGGAAGCTTGCATGAATAGTTAGGGTTAGCTCATATTTTTGAATCCATGGCTTAGCTTAAGTTTGGGGCTGAATTGGTGCATGATTGGTGGTTATATGAACTTCTTTGCTTCCATTCTTGATCTATACTTCATGATAGATGTGTTAGCGTTGATTCTCCATTGATAACATGATTGAAACGTTGAGTTTTTGGCCATGAAACTTGAAAATCGTACTGCTGCAAATCTGCTCTTTTTCACAGGACTGCTGTCACGTTTTTTAGACCAAATGATGGAATTCTTGCCTCCAATTTCGTGTGCTAATGCTTGGTTATGTAATATACATGTTATTCTATGAATGTGTTTCGTTTTTCCCTGAATTCATGCTTTATTATGGTTGTAAACTTGAGTTCTTAAACCTTAAAAACTGCTCCCCTGTTTTGGAACTGCTGTGTGGATTTGTGCTTTGTTTCTTGAGTTAATGTCTTCCAATTCGTTTGAAATTGCATGGAGAGGTTGTGTACTAATTGCTTTACATGTTAGCACTGCTTTGGCAAGCTTTTAGATCCATTTTCAGCTCCTAAACCGAATCATGAACCCTTCTTGTATGCTATGTGCGAACCTAACTGCTGCTGTGATACATGGAGTATTTGGTTGATCTCTTGTATTTATTTTAATCTGAATTTTCATGAGCATGAAGTATATGAGTTGTTCTTTATGTCAGCTTGGCCTTTCCTAGCTTTTAACTTGCATTTTGACCCAAATTTGAACTGCATGGCTTGTTTGTAGGCATGGTATAATTAAACTGCTGCTGTTGCATTTTTGTGATTAGTTGGTGGTTCTAATGTGCTCCAATTCATGTCAATTTGCATATACATGGAGTATATTAGTTGCTTAACATGTTAACATTCATTCCCCAAACTTTTAACTCCAAACTCAGCCCCTAAGTTGGTGATCATGACATGAATGCATGGTATGCTCTTCTTTGTTCGATTTTCGTTGCTTGATTTGAATGAACTTTGTTGCTTCATTCTTTGGCCTTTTTAATGCGATTTTTTTGTGTATATTTCATACATGTTATGTATGTGTTTGCGGCCTAAGAAATTCCCCAAGAGCTGCTCCCGAAATGCCCTGTTTTGCCATTGAAAAATGATGCTGCGCCAAAAATGGATTTTGAAAATGTGAACTGGACAAGGCCGTGTCCAATTTGTACTGATTCTTGACACGCCCGTGTCAAGCTCTCGACTTGGGCATCTGATTTAATTAAATTCGGACACGGCCGTGTCCGTTTCCTTTACGTTTTGGACATGGTCGTGTCATGTATCTCGGTAGTGCCCCGGGGGAGTTTCTTTCGTCGTTTCGTTGCTTTTAATTGCTTTCTCTTGTCCCGTTTATGCCCTATATGCAATGTTAGCTTAATGTATTATGTGTTGTGTATTATGAATTTATGACTTGATTTATGTGCTCATTTTTGAATCATGGCATCATATGTGAAGTATGCTCATTTAACGTGCGTTTATGACTTTATGTTTTGTTTATATGTCTTGCATGATCAACCCTTGCTCCTTGCATGATATGAATATATTGATAACATGTTGTACGGTATGATATGCTCGTTATATGACATCTATGAATTCGTTTGACATTATTTATGAGATTTATGGATTAATATGAACGTGTATGCATTATATGTTAATTTATTAAGCTTCATATGCGTCACTCGCATTCATATGCATTAGCCGAGCGTCAATATGTTTCATTTTGAGTCTAAGTTGGTCTCTTGTCTTTGTCTTGCTCTTAGGTTTGTTCCGAGGTTGGGGAAGTGGTTCGTTTGACTCTTTTTGGTCCGTTTTGTTCGGTTTGGTCAACGAGGTGAGGTTTTCTTTCCTTTTTAGTCATTATGACCTAAAACCCTAATTGTTTTTCAAAGCCGCATGCGACTTATGTATGTATATATATAGATATGTGTTTTGATACTTATTTTGTAGGATTTGTCCCGTTTGTCAGGAAGATTTGAAAACGCTTTTATGAGTATATAAGCTCTATTTTTGTTTGCTTTGCAAGGCTTTGATAAGTGTGTGTGTGTATAAGCATGATATGATCTGTGGATAAGTTTCGTGTGATAAGTGATCAGTGTCTGTGTAAGTTGGGCCCCGGAGTTGTGTAGTTCGGGAGACCCGGGATGACCATCGGGGTCACCGGTTGTAACCCCAGGACACTTCTCCACATTATAGGATGAACCCGAAACCCACTCGGAGGGAGGTGGGGGACGGAGTCCTTGGGCGTGAGTTCCATGAAACTCACTGCCTTGACGAATAAAGCGCGCTGACCATAAGGTAAGTGTGGGGGTTGAGGGTGCGCACTCTCTTCCCCAAAACGGTGTAAAGGTGGGATTGATTTATGATTCGTTTTGTTTTTGTTTCGCCTATGTTTATGAAGTAAGGAGGTTGAAGATTAAGCTTTCGTTATGCTATGCTTTTGCTTATGGTTGTGAAACGGGGACGGATTTCTAACTCTAAAAGTTGACTGAATTTGGCCTTCGGGCCCAAACTTCTTTCTTTATATATATTACCACGGGTTAAAATGATTTAGAATGCAAAAACCGTGCCCGGTTCATGAACCTTTTCAGCTTTGTATATGCTTTGCTCTTATGTATATGTATGGGTGCGTGTGTTAGCCCCCTCACCAGTCTCTAGAACCAACCCTCGTTATTTCTACCTTTTTCCCCGTTTTTTTGTTTGAGTTTCCAGGTACTCGTTCTGAGGAGTTGGAGCTAGGCGGTTGTCTTTGAGTCTTGGTTTTGGGTAGCTTGAGTCATGCATTGTATTTCGTTTCCTTTATGCATTTTGCTAAGTTATGATATATGTATAAGTTTATGACTTTAAATTCGAAATTGTAAAGGTTTGTATAACTTGAATCGTTATTTTGATATGTCTCGGGTATGTTTATTTGTTTTGTGAGATTCTGGTGCTTCCGCATTCGCTATTTGTTTTTATTGTGCGCTCTGAGTAGGGTCTAGACCGCCTAGCTTAGGTTTGAGTTTTTGTTGGTCACCCGTTCGCCATGGCTTGATGCGTGGACGGAGTCTCCATTTCGTTTCACGTGTTGAGCTATGGTGCGGGGGATGTGGTGCCTTTCGCTCCGGGGTGTTACATATTCATACTTCAAACAACATATAATCCATATATTCCATAAATTCACTAACCCTAGCTTCTCAAAGATTAACAAGAATCATCCATGCTAGCTTACACATATACCTTGAAGAAAATAAATGGAAGAAGATGATGAAGATAGATGCTTGAGCTTTAAATTCCTAAATTTCTTCAAAAAAACTTGATTGAAATTGGTGAAATCTCTTCTTCCTTTCTTCCTAGATGAACCGAGAGCTTATGGAAGCAAAGTTGGAAGAAGATTGAGATAAAAATGAAGTTGGAAGCATGAAGAAGAATTCTTACGTGAATCACCATCCTTGATTTTGGTGAAATGTATAAATTGCTATTTAAACCCTCATTTCTTCAAGTCATGCAATGAAGGATGGACGGTTTTAACAATTGGTCAATTAGGTCCATGAAAGTAAATGCAATTTAGTCCTTGAATTTAAAAGAATGACCACTTAAGGACAATTTGGCAATTAAATCATTTCCGGTAATTATTTCACGTAACAAGTATTTTCACTTGAACACATTGAAATATAATCCATATAATTTTCATGAAATGTAAGAATTTAATAACGAAAGGATTAAAATAAATCCTAACTCTCAAAATCACACGTGTGACACTTGTACCTGAAAGTCTGGAAATCGGGGCGTTACAATTCTCTCCCCCTTAAGAGAATCCATCCTCGGATTCACCCTTTCGTGTTCATCCCATGCGGGTTGGCCATTCCCCGTCAGGGATTAGTTTGATAGAGGTCTTCAATCAACAAGGTTACTTCAATGCTATCAAGTCAGGACCCTCAACTTCCCGAAACCTAAACACTCGAAAGAAAATCGAACCTTCCACTAGAACAAGTTGACAAGTAGTAGAAAATAATGAGAGTGCCCCGTCTCTCAAACAAACAACGAGAAAACCCCGTCTCTCGAGCAAGTAACAAGAGAACCCCGTCTCTTTGCAACCCTGAGAGAATCCCCGTCTCTCACGCACACAAAATAAAATTCAAGTAAACAAGTAAATAAACATATACGGGTATCACATAAAGAGCAGGTAGAAACTATCAATTATGTAATTTGTTGTTCACAAGAAATAGCATTAACAATAAATAAGAAATCATATACAATAATGATAAAGTAAATGATGCAAGTGGTATGCATGTTCAAGTGTACCGTTCACTGGGGATTGAAGTTCTTGCAGTTGTAACAATTCGGCTGACTACTTGATCCTTTGATTGAGACTTCTTCTTATTGCATTGGCATGCCTCAAATACTTGACGTATAATCTCATAATCGGAGTTTCCATCACTGTGTTGTTACCTCCTTGTCCCCTAGACACCCATTTCCATAATTTCTCAAAGCACTTAGCTTTCTAACTTCCTTTACCGAATTATCCACTCCTTTAATTCATCCCAGTTCAAAATTTCGATTCTTGACAGTTTCTCAGCCTTGGGGTTCCTTTTCCTTTTCTCCAAGTTCCATAAATCATTATTGTCAGTTTCCGTAAGTCTACGCCATTCTAATCTCAAATTTTCCAGTCGAACCATTCTTAGGTTGGTTCACCTGCTTACCTTTTCGGACCGAAAGTTGGAATTAACTATAGCCGTTAAACTTCTTGTTAGGGAGTGGTTGTGTATCCAAGATTGAAAGACTGGCTTTGTGCTCCAGGCAAGCTCTTATCCGACAAACAAAGAGAACAGGTTTTACCATCACATCAACCTCCTTAGTCAGAGTAAAAACACTCTCCGAAGCAAAGATCTTAAACTCTCTTTTGAATTCCGAAAGCTGAGCTCTTATTCCATTAGAAAATAGCACGGCGAAACCATTCATACCATCAGTATCTTTGGTTATAGTCGAATTGTTTACCATGCTCATTTCATGAAGGTTTCCATTTAAGGCGAATGTTTGATGCGGAAAAGGAACAAGGTCGTCATCCCGTGAGAGTAATTCAGCAAGCACACTTGCATAGAAACCGAAGGAATCAGGTCCTAGTGAAATGTCTTCCATTTGATCCCTGAAATTTGATGACATACCCCACAACTCTGCAAAAGATCAAGTTGAATCCTTTTCTATTTATTGAGTCAGCTGATATCCCGGGACTACATACACACCACACAAAGGCATCCACATTCTGAGAACAATAATATATCAAAGATGTTGTCGATGATGGGATTTTCTTGGTGTAAGAAGGAGGAAAGATTTCTTTTACATGATTCTGATAGAGAACCCTAGGAGGAATCGGTTTTCTTGAAGTTCCAACTCTCCCGAGTGAGGTCTAACTTCCAGTTTTAGTTTATTCCCCGGCCGCCTCTCCCCCTTAAGAAAATAAAAATTATCTAACTACTTGAGCTCGTTTACCACTTCTTCGTTTCCCCAACTATAACGCCAATCTATTTTGATATCTGTAATTTGTCGACACTAAAACCCGCTCAAAGACATAATCAGCCATCATAAGTTCCTTAGGTGAAGGTTGTAGATTCCTGTTATCCGTAAAATGCAATATTCATGTACTTGCCACCTATTGCTTCCAGAGAGTTGATATTTGACAAGGCCGACACCATGACCTGAATCAAGCAAAAGTTCATTCTCCTGCACCACTGAACATTTATCTGCTTGAACTTCTCAGCATTTTCCGTATCCCAATAATCTTCTCAATATCTATACCACTCCGGACCATATTAAGTCAGGGACCACTAGTTCTCACGGATCCCAAAATATTACTAAACTTCAAGCAGAATCAGATGACCCAGTTACAACATGCTACCCGATGACTAAGAGATCTCCTTCTTTAAATTCAAATTGGCAGGAATAGGTTGAAGCAAGAATTGTGCAGAGCATAGGGAGATCCTATTACCAAGAAACACTAAATAATGCATGTCAGTTAAATTGTTAATGTACGTATTATACTTACAAACAATTTAGATGCAACATGTTGGAATAATTACATTGGGTGTATAAGTAAAGAAATTTAAATAATTTAAACAGGTACTTAGTGCATCATGTAGCGCCCCAACGGAAGGCTCCACATCCCCCACATCGGGACCCGACCCGCATATGAAATGGAAAGTCCATACACGAGCCGAATCACGGCGAACGGGGACTCACTCACACACTAGGCTAGGCGGGAACTAGAAACTTCGAAACCAATCGAACAAACCCATGAATTAAATGCGAGCGTGGAAGCAGGATATGTAATCAATCATAAGCTCAAGTAGTAATTAACGGGTTCAACTAGCAAAGATACCTAATCCCGAAATTTCCAAACATAAAACATAAATCATAGAGCATGAATCATGGTTTCCTTCTATCCCTAGAAGCCGGTCCCGAATCCATAGCAATATAAACTTAACAATTCATATATTCTTGTAACTTATACAACTGAAAATATACATGTGAAAAGACTCCAACTGAGCTACGCGACTCGACAGACTCAACATCCCGCCAAGCACTCCAAAACCTGCAAAGAACTGAAAACAAAGTCAGGCTCAGTCTATAGGAGACTGGTGGGTATAAAACAGGGCATAATATAATATTATCGTAGAATTTAAAAATTTGCGCATGCAAGCTATAATCCCGCGCGAGGTTTTTGAGAGATTTCCCAAGTGGGTGAAAACAAAGAAAACAATGCTCGGGATTACAACCTTCAATTTCATTATTCATAATCATAGTCGTTCATAAGGTCAATACGTGAGCCCTGGCGGGTGGGCGAATATCTCCAACCTACTCCTCATGTGTGCATATCAATTCAACCTTTATATTAGCGTTCATACACATTCATACATATTCGTTCATAATCAATCATAATCATTATCATTCATAAACATAAACACTTACACCTTCTTCCTCCGGGTGGTGGACGGGCTTGCAAGACCCGATCACCGGTCCATACATAGGCCAATGGGGGTACATGAATCCCCTAAGGGCACTCAGCTCCCATTCCCCGCTAAACCTCCTAGCGAGGGCCGGTACCACCGTAAATGTGGTGGGACTAGTACAAGGGATCCCCGTCGGCCGTTGCCTCCCCGGATAGCCATTTGCACTAAGCCCCTAGGCCCGTGCAATCATAATCATGTCCACGCCAAAATTCATAAGGTGGGGATACATAAGAGAAGGGCTTTACGTTGAAAATCATGGACTCTTTTGAAAAGACTGGATATATATATTAATAATATTTTGGCTCAAATCTTTCACATAAGGGATATATCGGGTCATCGTAACTAATAGAAGAGAAACCCACCTATTACACCTTACCGACCAATACCAAGAAGAAAAGAAGAGGACTTGGAAGTGTCCTATGAACCCGGCATCTCCGCCCTGGAGAAAACTGTACAAGAAATGACATGGTGCATATGTGAGACGCAAGATTCCAAATGAACCATATGTGATGTACGACAACGTAATGCATATGGTATGAGATGTTCAAGAAGTAAAATAATGTCATGAAGCCACATATTTCAAGTAATTAATTTAAGTACATTCATAGCATAAAGGTTTCAAGTTCAAACATTTCACATCCTTCGTTATCAATCGTTCATTATTCAAGTTATAGAGATTTCACATTCATTCTTTTATTCATCCAAGTTCATAAATTCACATTTCATATCAATTTAATCCAAAAATTTCATATAACAATCATAACACGTACTATTTCACGTTTACAATTAGAAATTAGATAAATCAAATGTTCAAGTAATAATCGGTAATTTAAATACGCGAAATATATATCAATTAAATTTTATAATTAAAATAGATCAAATAATACTGAATATATATAATGTACTTTATAATTTTAATATAATGAAAACATTAAACATGCATGGAATAAAATAATTCACAAATAAATATATATATACAAATATACGTAGTTTTGATGCATTTCATAACAAAATATATACTAAAATTACGACATGCATGCAATCAAATATACTAAATATAAATACTACATAAATAACATATATATATATATATATATTTCACGTAATACATGTGTACACCATGCATGCATTATTAAATGAAAGGAAGTCATGTATGCAATATTAGATGTATATATAATATTACTACGCACAAATATATATATACTATACTCACGCACACACACATAATACATGCATTAATATATATCTAAATATACCATGCACACACTAAGTTACATGCATGCACACAAATTAACTAAATCCATATATACACAACATTAAACAAAGAAAGAAAGAAAGCGGCGCAGCATAAGAAGAAAGGAAGAAACAAAAGCAGTAAAAGAAGAAAGAAAAAGAAGCAGCAGCGCACAACCAAGCTTAACGGGCGTTACAGGAACCCAGTTGATCCCAGGTAACGGGCGTTAATCGAGGCAGTAGCCTTCCCCTCCAAACTCCATGGAAGGTAACAGGATTTACCGAATTGAAGTGTTAAGCCCTTAACGGGCGTTACTGTATCGTAGCAGCTTCTCCTCCGCGAGAATGCTGTTGTTTCCCCTGTTTTTCTCCACCACACATAGCAGTGGCAACAAGGCAGCGAAGCAGCAACTCTCAGCAGCAAGGCAGCAACTAGGTACAACAAGAAAAGCACCCTAAATGCAGCAACATTCCAGGCAAACTCACACAAAGCAGCGGCAAGACGTGAAACCAACAAAGTTCATGAAAAACTCCAAGAAAGTGAACAGTGAAACCAAGGTGGAATGCCATACAATTCATGTACATTAAATTTAAGTATATATACAAATAAATGCAGCAAGGTTGATCACATTTCATGCTAATTCACACAAAAACAGAATCAAAGTCATGGATTCAAAAATTGGAGCTTAACCTAGCTATTCATTCAAATATTCATATCTGAATCAATCATGGTTCAAACTCAGAGTTTCTTGGATCAAAATGACTAAAATTGAGTGGAGAAAACAATCATAAACTTACCCCTTGAATTTGGTTGACTTTGGAATAGATTGGAGCACAAAATCTCTCAAGGTGAATAGTGACGGGAAAACTGGAAAGCAGGGGTTTGTGGCTGAAATTCTTGCTTTTGTGAGGGTTGGTTCGGTTGGGAGAGTGTGGGGTGATAGTGGACTGAACTAGGGCTACAAGGACTCCAACCATGGTTAATTTGGTTAAGATTTGAAAAAGTTATGGCCATTTTAGTAAAGTGTGGTAGTTTTGCGGCCGATTCGTTTTTCGGTTGAATTTCGGTGGTTCAAATGACTCTGGAAAAATATGAGGTTAAGTTCATTAAACCCAAATCTTCGATACGAATTTAACGATGTTGACGGAACTTGAATCCGAGTTCCCGAGCTCAAGATATCACATACGGAAGCAAGGGTGCGCTAATGGCCCGTTAGCCCCCGATTTGGTTCCACAATTCAAAATAAATTCGTTACCACGTCAAACAAGATCAAAAACATAAAACGAGCATATAGACATATTCATAACACATAAATCTATGACATACTGAATTTTCACGAAATTCCGATTTCAATTCATATAAGAACGAAACACGAATAAACATTCATGCGCATAACATTAATAGATTCATAACATTATAAATTAAATACTAAAATTAAATTCTATTTTTAAATATAACTCAAGGTCAACGAAATTTGAAATTGATTAATATAATTAAAAACATGATTAGATAACATTAATACTTAATTATCGATTTAAATAAATTCCAATTTAATGAAATAAAATAAAATAAACTAATAACAATTTATATTAAAATTTAATATTTAAAACACTCATAAATAATTAATCACATAATTAAATAATTTAATTGCACAATTTATAAACACATACGGCATATTTGCACAAATGAAAAACCGGGGCGTTACAATCTCTCCCCCTTATAAGAATCCGTCCTCGGATTCACTGCACGGCTAAAACAATTAATCAGGGAACCCCGTCCCTCGCAAGCAACAAGGAGAGAACCCCGTCTCTCGAACAACAATGAGAGAACCCTGTCTCTCAAAAGCAACAAAGAGAGAAATCCGTCTCTCAAAAGCAACAAAGAGAGAACCCCGTCTCTCAATAGCAGAAATTATATCAAAAAAATAAACACCAAGAAGAAAAGATTTCAAAACATGAATTACAATAATGAATAATCACGTAGGTCACACAGGGACACGTAATAAACATCAATTACAACACAACAAGGAACAATGAAAATAATCAATTAGCATGGTATATATAGCATTAAGAAACCAATTAATTAAATTGCATGTATGCATATGCCATGAATGTTTTATGTACCGTTCACCGTAGCAAAGAATTTTGAAGTTGACTAATTCATGGTCCAATTGTATAATGTGACCCAAAACCTGGCTTGGCTCTTGACTTATCTTTAATGCCCTTAATATGAGTGTTCGGTTGAAGAGAAGACAACTCTCGGCTGGTCCTACTTTGACTCTTACACCTTGATTACCTTCTTCAATTTGGCGGATTACTTGGAATTCAATTAACTCCTAGAATAGTGCTCCCTTCCTTCTCTAGCTCCTTACCCTTAACCTTTACATCTTCCCTTGACATGACTAACTCTTTTAACCAGTTGAACTCTGCTTTGTCCTACGTGTCACCAGAACGTTCCTTCCATGATTAATGTTTGAATCTTCTATCCTTGTCAATGTCCGAATTCACCATATTCAAGATCAACTACTTCCAAGGCCCTAAGTTCGATTTCCATCTCATGATCGTTCCCACCACGGTTTTGTCCTTCATGAATTCTTCCTCAATCAAGTTAAAACTATCAACTCCTAGAGTCCGATCAATCTTCTCGGGGATTCTTTTCCAACTCTTATTCAAGTTATCCGTTTATTCTCTTCAAGCATGTAGACAAGCATTTGATTCCGACCCACTCAATTCCCTACTTATATGTAAAACATTCCTTATAATTCTGGAAGTTTGATCTCATTCCTTCAATGATCACCCTTTCGATTCCTCTCACGTTATCATAGAAAACGACAGGTGATTTAATATTATTCGCTTTGTTATGTTTTATCCAAAACCCATTTTTACACTTAATTAGATAAACCTTTATTAACACCCTCGTGTTATATGGTAGCTTGATTCAATTTTCTTTTACCCACTAACAGAAATTCCCAGAAGTTCCCTCATAAGTCCATCATCTTTAGAAATTCAACCCCGTACTATAAATATCCCCTAGTAATCTTCAAGATGAGTATAGTGACTTAACTTTCATTTTAATGATTCCATCGTTAATACCGTTTTCTCCTTTTCTTATCACCATCACTTGAACTTCCAAATCGTCTAGGGTTTGCATTTGTCGTTGTTCCTACTAGAATACCCTCTGGGCACAACTTTAAAGATTAAATTCGTATCTTGGTTGTGCTCTGCCGCTTAACAGGAATTCCTAATCTCCCAAAACTTATTTCCTTAGGACGAACAACTCTAAGTGGAAAATGTGTTCGATGGCTTAGTTCACGTTCACTTTAAAGTGCTTGATCGGAGCAATGACCCTGTTTCCTTTGCTTCCCAAACTCCTGCTTAACTCTATTAAATTCCCTATCTTGTCTCATCCAATTTATATATCCTGAAACCATCCACTACCGTCTTTGTCCCACTCTATCAACCCAAAATGTTCTTCTTCACTTTGTTCGACAGAGCTTTGGTCGAAGTAATAGTGAAAGTATTAAACGGGGAAAATCCTAACAAGTAAACACTAAAATGATGCGTGTTGGGTTAAGATGATAAATGCATGTAGTAGATATTTTAAACAAACGAAATGCAACATCAAGGTACATAATTCAGCAATCAAGTATGCAACAATAATTTAACAATTAAAGTATTAAAACGTATACAATAAGAATTTAAATAACTAATTTGCGATGCATGGTGCACGTTCTATGAATGCATTGAACCTGTCACAGTAGTGGTGTCTTTAGCACGACATCTTATCCTTTGATCTCGATGTTGTGAGCATAAGTCGTAAGGCTGAACATTGTTCGATCGTTGATGATGCTTCCCATAGTCCTCAATTCTCCATGGTCTGAGATCACGATCTCTTGAACCCATATTCTTCTAGATCTTCAAAGTTTTCTTGTATCCACTTATGTGTTCCCACGATCCGAAATTGAAATCCCTCGAACCCAACTTCTTCTACGCCCATGGAATCGGCATCTTGACTCCCTTCAACGATTGATCCCAAATGATGTTCCAAATCTTACCCTTAGTTCGCTCTCTGCTCAAGGTTCCCTTAAGTATTCTTTATGAATTCAATGATTAGATGAACTCATCTTCCAATTGCTTACCCTTGAGCACATAATTTCCCTTGAACAACTCTTTGCCTTTCTTTATCGTTTTAATTTGTTACTCTATGTCTCCCAATTCGAACTCACAACCTGACGATTCCGCTTAAGTCTGGAGAGCAGACTTCAATCTGACCGAAGATAGAACCTTTGGACCTTGGCTTCCCTATGAACTTGAAATTGCCCTACCGATCGGTTCTCACTAACTCCTTTCAAGCTGACTTCTTCCTTGCCTGAAATCCGAGTGTCTCAATTTACATCTTCTTCACCCTTTTGCCCGAATTTGAGTTCTCTTAAAGGCCTTCGTCTCCTTGCTAATAAAATCCTCCTTGTGGTTTCAACGATAAGAAAGCTTTGGTGAACCATAATAAGGACACCAAAGAACATGGCTTCATTTAGAAAAGGCCACGATCCCCGGATCTTTGTAGGTAACCCCACCTTTTATCAAGATGTTGAGTAATGAAATATACCTCCATATTGATAGCCTTGAAGAGTCAACACACGACTTTCTAATCCCTTAATTCCATAACTTCTTCATTAGTGTGATAGAAGGAACCCGTTGTTATGGTTGGTAATAGCTTTATTAACATGGCATAACCTATAACCAAATATTTCACTCGAATATAGATGCATGTAGATTATCATATGCTTAGGGCACATATTTAGATCAATCAAAACACATAAAATGTAATTGCAATACCTAAAGCAACGAAATTGAAAGTAGATCACATCTATCAAGAAATTTCAAGCAGTTAATAACAATTTAACCATGAAAATTCAATGCAATGCACACGTTGCCAAGTTATTCCTATGCCGTACGACCTAAACTGACTCAATCACGACACTAGAAACCGGGTTTTACAACCCTAGGCTCTAATACCACTTAAGGATGTAGCGCCCCAACGGAAGGCTCCATATCCCCCACACCGGGACCCGACCAGCATATGAAATGGAAAGTCTATACACAAGCCGAATCACGGCGAACGGGGACTCACTCACACACTAGGCTAGGTGGGAACTAGAACCTTCGAAACCAATCCAACATGATCCATGAATTAAATACGAGTGCGGAAGCAGGATTTGTAATCAATCATAAGCTCAAGTAGTAATTGACGGGTTCAACTGGCATAGATACCTAATCCCGAAATTTCCAAACATAAAACATAAATCATAGATCATGAATCACGGTTTCATTCTATCCCTAGAAGTCGGTCCCGAATCCATAGCAATATAAACTTAACAATTCATATATTCTTGTAACTTATACAATTGAAAATATGCATGTGAAAAGACTCCAACTGAGCCACGCGACTCGATAGACTCAATATCCCGCCTAGCACTCCAAAACCTGCAAAGAACTGAAAACAAAGCCGGGTTCAGTCTATAGGAGACTGGTGGGTATAAAACAAGGCATAATATAATATTATCATAGAATTTAAACATTCACGCATGCAAGCTATAATCCCGCGCGAGGTTTTTGAGAGATTTCCTAAGTCGGTGAAAACAAAGAAAACAACGCTCGGGATTACAACCTTCAATTTCATTATTCATAATCATAGTCGTTCATAAGGTCAATACGTGAGCCTTGGCGGGTGGGCGAATATCTCCAACCTACTCCTCGTGTGTGCATATCAATTCAACCTTTATATTAGTGTCCATACACATTCATAAATATTCGTTCATAATCAATCATAATCATTATCATTCTTAAACATAAACACGTACACCTTCTTCCTCCGGGTAGTGGACGGGCTTGCAAGACCCGACCACCGGTCCATACAAAGGCCAATGGGGGTACATGAATCCCCTAAGGGCACTCAGCTCCCATTCCCCGCTAAACCTCCTAGCGAGGGCCGGTATCACTGTAAATGTGGTGGGACTAGTACAAGGGATCCTCGTCGACCCTTGCCTCCCCGGATAGCCATTTGCACTAAGTCCCTGGGCCCGTGTAATCATAATCATGTCCATGCCAAAAATCATAAAGTGGGGATACATAAGAGAAGGGCTTTACGTTGAAAATTATAGACTCTTTTGAAAAGACTCGATATATATATTTATAATATTTTGGCTCAAATCTTTCACATAAGGGATATGTCGGGTCATCGTAACTAATAGAAGAGAAACCCACCTGTTACACCTTACCGACCAATACCAAGAAGAAAACAAGAGGGCTTGGAAGTGTCCTATGAACCCGGCATCTCCGCCCTGGAGAAAACTGTACAAGAAATGACATGGTGCATATGTGAGACTCAAGACTCGAAATGAACCGTATATGACGCACGACAATGTAATGCATATGGTATGAGATGTTTAAGAAGTAAAATAATGCCATGAAGCCACATAATTCAAGTAATTCATTCAAGTACATTCATAGCATAAAGGTTTCAAGTTCAAACATTTCATATCCTTCGTTATCATTCGTTCATTCCCTATCATTCATTCGTTCATTATTCAAGTTATGGAGATTTCACATTCATTCTTTTATTCATCCAAGTTCATAAATTCACATTTCATATCAATTTAATCCAAAAATTTCATATAACAATCATTACACGTACTATTCCACGTTTACAATTAGAAATTAGATAAATCAAATGTTCAAGTAATAATCGGTAATTTAAATACGCGAAATAGATATCAATTAAATTCTATAATTAAAATAGATCAAATAATACTGAATATATATAATATACTTTATAATTTTAATGTAATGAAAACATTAAGCATGGATGGAATAAAATAATTCATAAATATATATATATATATATATACAAATATTCGTAGTATGCATGCATTTCATAACAAAATATATACTAAAATTACGACATGCATGCAATCAAATTTACTAAATATAAATACTACATAAATAACATATATATATATATATATATATATATATATATATATACGTAGTACATGTATACACCATGCATGCATTATTAAATGAAAGGAAGACATGCATGCAATATTAGATGTATATATAATATTACTACACACACATATACATATATTATACTCTCACACACACACACACAATACATGCATTAATACATATCTAAATATACCATGCACACACTAAGTTACATGCATGCACACAAATTAACTAAATCCACATATATATAACATTAAACAAAGAAAGAAAGAAAGCAACGCAGCACAAGAAGAAAGGAAGAAACAAAAGCAGCAAACGAAGAAAGAAAAAGAAGCAGCAGCGCACAACCAAGCTTAACGGGCGTTACAACCACCCAGTTGATCCCAGGTAACAGGCGTTAATCGAGGCAGTAGCCTTCCCCTCCAAACTCCATGGAACGTGACAGGAGTTACTTAATTCAAGTGTTAAGCCCTTAACGGGCGTTACTGTATCGTAGCAGCTTCTCCTTCGCGAGAATGCTGTTGTTTCCCCTGTTTTTCTCCACCACACATAGCAGCGGCAATAAGGCAGCGAAGCAGCAACTCTCAACAGCAAGGCAGCAGCTAGGTACATCAATAAAAGTACCCTAAATGCAGCAACATTCTAGGCAAACTCACATAAAGCAGCGACAAGACGTGAAGCCAACAAAGTTCATGAAAAACTCCAAGAAACTCAACCATCAAACCAAGGTTGAATGCCATACAATATACATTAAATTCAAGTATATATAAAAAGAAATGCAGCAAGGTTGATCACATTTCATGCCTCAGTTCACACAAAAACCAAATCAATGTTATGGATTAAAAAATTGGAGCTTAACCTAACTATTCATTCAAATATTCATATCTGAATCAATCATGGTTCAAACTCAGAGTTTCTTGGATCAAAATGATTAAAATGGAGTGGAGAAAACAATCATAAACTTATCCCTTGAATTTGGTTGAGTTCGGAAGATATTGGAGCTCAAAATCTCTTAAGGTGAATAGTGACGGGAAAACTGGAAAGCAGGGGTTTGTGGCTGAAAGTCTTGCTTGTGTGAGGGTTTGTTTGGTTGGGAAAGAGTGTGGGGTGATAGTGGGCTGAACTAGGGTTACAAGGATTCCAACCATGGTTAATTTGGTTAAGATTTGAAAAAGTTATGGCCATTTTTGTAAAGTGTGGCAGTTTTGCGGCCGATTCCTTTTTCGGTTAAATTTTGGAGGTTGAAATGATTCTGGAAAAATATGAGGTTAAGTTCATTAAACCCGAATCTTCGATACAAATTTAACGAAGTTAACGGGACTCAAATCTGAGTTCCCGAGCTCAAGATATCACATACGGAACCAAGGGTGCGCTAATTGCCCGTTAGCCCCCGATTTGGTTCCATAATTCAAAATAAATTCGTTAGCACGTCAAACAAGATCGAAAACATAAAATGAGCATATAAAAATATTCATAACACATAAATCTACGACATACTAAATTTTCACGAAATTCCGATTTCAGTTCATATAAGAACGAAACACGAATAAACATTCATGCGCATAACATTAATAGATTCATAACATTATAAATTAAATACTAAAATTAAATTCTATTTTTAAATATAACTCAAAGTCAACGAAAATTTGAAATGGATTAATATAATTAAAAACATGATTGGATAACATTAATACTTAATTATCGATTTAAATAAATTCCAATTTAATGAAATAAAAATAAAATCAAATAAAATAAACTAATAACAATTTATATTAAAATTTAATATTTAAATCATTCATAAATAATTAATCACATAATTAAATAATTTAATTACGCAATTTATAAACACATACGACATATTTGCACAAATGAAAAACCGGGCCGTTACACATCAAATATGAGATCTTGAATAGCAACTATGGTGGCATACGTAAATACGAGGCAAATTAAATCAATACACATATGGTGCACGTGCTTGTGAATGCATTGAACCTGTTACCGAAGTAGGGTAAACTTCATCCCGGCACTTTTCCTTGATTGTTGCAATATAACCTTATCTCGAATCGTTGATTGTTTCTTGATTACCCACAGTCTTCTAAGTCCTCAAAATTCTCCGATCTCAACTCGAACCTTTCCTTGATTTGATTTGGAAGTTCCTTGAACTTAACACTTTCCCGATTATAAATTTCGGAATGGTTCCCGAATTTTCCCATATTAATTCCTCGATTAAAACCTTCCTGGTAATCCCTTGTATAATTGATAACCCGAGATTGGAATTCTTGAATTCAAATACATCTTCACTTATGCCGTCAATATCTCAATACTTCTCAAGGGACTAATCTCCAACGATGATCCCGCTATTCGCCCTAATTGTCACCTCGCCTTTCTTTATTATTTTCATTTGTTGTTCCATATCTTCCAATTCAACCCCACCATAGTTGGTAATCTTTAAAGCCACTTCACCGTCAATTCCCCGAGAATACCTCGTCCTTATTGTTAGAACTCCCGGTTTATGCATCTTCGAAATCTTCTTCTTCTTCATTTTTTTTTTCCAACCTCTCGAATCTCGTAAGTGATCTCCATAATTGATTCCTCTTTTTTGGATCTCATCACTTGCATTTCAATCCAATAGAAAATTTAATGCCTCTCTATTCCTTGTATCAAATTCCGGCATACTTTCTTACCTTTCCCAAGTTAGAGAAGAATTCTTGAAGTAGCCCGAAATTGTCGAACGCTTGGCCGTGGTTTGATAGCATTTTCCCAACCTGTAACTCACAACTTCCTTTTGAAAATAAATTCATGTGGGTAAGGCATGCTCATGTCACACAATTGTCACTGAAACAAGAATTTAATGCAATTGGTGACAATTAATTCAGTAAAATTAACAATCAAACACATTGGACATGTGAATCTTCAAGTAAAATAGGATCAAGCATGCGACAATTATAAATAAGAATCAATACAACACTCAACTTATCAAATAAATTAAGTATTTCAAGGAATTCAAGTAGGTCAGGAAATTCAAATAAAATGCAAGACTCTCAATTAACAAGTAATTCCTATGCCGTACGACCTAGACTTGACACGACACGATACTAGAACCTTGGTTTTGCAATCGGGCTCTGATACCACCTAAGATGTAGCACCCCTACACGTGGAGGTACCACACCCCCGCACTACAAGTCAATCCACCCACGAAACGAATAGTCCGTACATGAACCAACATGCAGCGAAAGGGTGACAATAAAAATAAAACAACAACTAGCTAGGCGGGACTATCCTCAAGACAAATAACATAATAAAAAATAAAACGGAAGCATAATACATTCAATATCAAATACTAATAGTAACGACGTACTATCTTGACTAGATTCGCATATCAATACATTATCATCTTCTAAATATACAATAAATACCAAATAATAAAAACCACAATTGCTATGCAACAATAATGAAAATGCACCGTGCTTGACTCGACTACAAGGACTGGACTTGACTCTGACTCCCGCCTAGCATGCACCCGTAAGGACCTGAAAGGTGGAGGCTTCAGTCTGTGAAGACCGAGTGAGGGGTTTACATAAATATTAGCACAGTTAACATGCAAGTCATATTCTCGGGTAAAGATTTGGAAAAGGTAATAATATAAGTTCAATAATGAAGTACTCTTCGCCCGAGAATACAACTAACCAATTTCATAATTTATTCATTTCAATTCATGCAATACGTGGCCCGGCGAGTGAGGGCATTCTCCAAACTTACTCCAAGTTTACATAAAACATGCTTGCGTGATTATTTAACGAGCGATCAGGCAATTCAGTTACAGTGCATAGGTGCAATAGTGTATTCAGGCAATACAATCAAGGAATGGAAATCATGTAATAACCCGAGGGCAATCCGTGGTGCCGGACCCGTCCCCAGTCTCCTTCTCCCTCCAATGATGGGAAGGTAGCTAGCCTTCACCATCTACGACGTGTTGAGCAGAGGGTACATGAATCCCTAATCTTGGAACTCCTTCCTCCACTAATCTCCTAGCGGATTCAGGGATCATCCCAACGTAGTGAGGATGGCGCCAGAGTTACCCGTCAGCCCTTGCTTTCCCGGTTGGCTCAAGCCACTACCCTCGGGCCCAATCGTGAACATGCTTTACACGCCAAACGTGTTTGATTCATGACAATAACATGTCTTGCTTGCTTGTTTTTCATGAACATGACTTACTTGAAATAGTGAGTGATTTCGTGGAAAACTATAGATATAAATACCTTTTGGCTGAAAGTTCATATAAGGGTATACGGGGTTCTATATAACTAGCAATTACACCTCACCTAACAGGTGACACGACGACTCATGGATCTGTGTACGTGCTCAATCGATCAATAATCTTCGCCCTGGAGAAGAACTGGACAAGAAAGGAAACGTAGTGTACTTATGAGATACGACCCGATAATGATACCAAATGTGACGCACAGCGTAACCATGAACATATTATTCGATGAAATGAACATATACTTGCATGTAATGATCATATAGATATTTAGAAATGGAATGGAATAATTTACAATAAAGTAAATAATTTCATTGAGATCACGTATTCAAGGCATGTAATCATACAATTTCATTTTACGTAAAGCACGGAGTTACCAATTACGTTTAAGTAAGTAAAGACCATAAAATGTCAATTAGCCACATAATCAGCACTTATTCAAGTATTCCAACCATATAAGTCACATATGGGAGCCAAGGAAGTGAAAGGATTGCAATAAAATGGTTTTTGGTGAAGTTGGGCGAAAGTCGACAATTTTCAAAAATGCGCATACTGAGGGAAACCTGGAATATTTTAATTTCTAGAAGTGTGAATTACGTTTTGATTATTGGATATGAAACTAGACACGTAGACCTTTGCAACGCTATATGGCTCGTGTTCTAGTTCAAAGCGAGGTGAAAATGGTGTAGGTCCGAAGTTGGACAAAACGCAGATTACGAAGTGTAACGCCCCGTGTCTTACCGTACAGGTACGTGCGCCACACGTGAGAGTTTGAGGGTTAGGAACCTTCTTTTCCTTTATATGTGTATGTAATTTTAATTTCAAATATATGACTTATATGATTTAATTGATTATGTTATTTATATTCGTTTATAATATGCTTACTTGATCATTAAATGTTTTATTTCATTCTTATACTTATTTGAAATTATATGAAATCCTTGGACTCAATTGGACTTTGATTTGGACCAAATTTCTCACCTAACAAATCTTGAGGGCCTATTCGAATCACTTAAATTCTCAAAGGACATGATGGAAATTTTTCCTCATTTTCTTTCTTGTTTTCACTAGATGTATGTATATACATACCATCTCTTCCTTTTCCTCATTTCATGAACTCAAACACAAGGCAAGAACCCCCCATTTCTCTCCCTCTCCATTCGGTCCCAGTGAGGAAGCAAGAGATCAAGAGATTCTTCCATTTTCTTCAAGAAATCAACCACAAGACTTCATCATATCTTCATCCCCTCCATCTTTTCTTTCCTCCAAGGTAAGGACATGTTTTTATATTGTTAAACTCTTGAGCTTTGTTAGGGTTTTAGAATTCTTTGCATCTTGTCACTTTATATGAAGCCTATATGATGATTGTGAGTTAAATTACACATATCCAACATGATTTATGTTAAACTTGAGCCATATATGATCACTTCACTTTAAGGGTTTCATATAAAGATTTTGGATGAATTAATGCATGCTATGGTGTGTTTTAACTTGCTTTGAAGTTGTATTAAGTGTATATACTTGTTATGTGATTGTTTTTAGTGTGTTTGATGCATTGATTTGGTGTTGAAGTAGCTTGGGAGCAATTCCCGCGAACCTCCCCTGTTTTTCCCCTATTTTTCTAGTCCCGCGGCTTCCCAAATGGGTGTTTGGCCATTTAGTTCATTCACCAAACGCCCATTTCACTTCCCAGAATTTTGACCCGAGAGCTCCCAAACGCCCATTTGGGTTTTTAAACCATTTTTCAAACAGGCGTTACTCCCTCATACGAACTCTGATTGACCTAATTTTTGAACCTTTGAAAACCTGTTGAAGTCTAGAATAATCTCCAATTGGAATCATCTTAATTTCTTTTCTCATTTGTGAGTTATAAACAATTATTTTAGGTGTCGCCACTTTCTCGGAAGACTGCACTCGTCTAACTTCAAGCTTATACCATTTTTTCCTCACTTTAAACTAGAAAACAAGCCATATACCATCGGAAAGGTCTTTCTGTCTAGTTTCATATGCAACAAGCAAAACTCAATTCCAACTTCTATAACATAAGATATTCCAGTTTTCCCTCAGCATGTGCATTCCCGAAAACTGTCATCTTTTGCCAAACTTTGTCAAAACCTCTTTTCTTGCGTTCCTTTCACTTCCTTGGCTCCCGTATGTGACTTGTATGAATTATACGCTTTCTTAATTGATAATTATACTCTTATTTAACACTCCTTGGTCCTTACTTGCTTGAGTTTGATTATCTGACTCCGTGATATCTATGAAATGGATTTGTTTGATTGAATGGCATGGATATGTGACTTCCTTGAGCTTAATTGCATCTCTTAAGTGTTATGAATTTTTATCATCTCATCATATGTCACAAAACTTCATGGGTATTGTCGAGGCTCCTATTTGGTATCATATCGAGTCATTTCTCACGAGTACACTTTATGCCTTCTCTTGTACAGTTCATCTCCAGGGCAGAGACTTACGAATCGAATAAGCACACGGCCTAGCTTGTATCCTTGTATTGTCTTCTTCTAGGTGAGGGTGTTTTCGTTCTAGATAAGTATCAAACCCTACATCTTTTATGTGATAAGTTTTGGGCAAAATCCTAATTATATATTTATGTATTGTTTTCAAGCAAAGTCGTTGAGTAAATTCGTATCGAGTAAATGTTTTCAAGGAATGAATCAATTGCAATGAAACGTATTGAAATGTTTTAACGTAACAAAATGTTTTGGCGAGATAATGTACGTGGGGAAATGTGTGAATGGAGACTAGTACGACATCGGGTCGTCGGATAAGCCATTGCATTTAGTACCCATTGAGAGTATCTTACGCGACCGTGTAGTGTGGAAAGTGGGGTACTCTTGAGCCGGTGGTTAACCCATTGAAGGAGCTGGTAGGAGCATGAGCCCCCATCTCGTAACGTCACGTCATGAGGTGTTAGGGCCTTGCAAACCCTTCCACTGTCGCGGAGGTAGAAGGTTGGAATGTTTTACGATTATGTTCATGTTTACATTACGCACCGTGCAGGAAGGCCGGGACACGGATTGCCCAAACGATTATGTTTTACGCCAGCATGTATTATTATGTATTGTATGATCACGTATTCAAATCATTAAATCATGTTCATTGTACACGGTCGGAGTTTGGTTGGAGATAATGCACGCTCACTCGCCGAGCCATAACGATTATTCATGTATTACGAACTTAACGAATTTAATATGAATTAGTTGTAAAGTCCGAGCATTGCTAATCTATTTCTTGCCCTTCTCGGGAACTATCTTTAAATAAAACTTTGCTCGGGATTTATGACTTGCATGTGCATGTTTTATATATATGTATAGCTCCTGCTCAGTCAGTCTTCTAGAGACTGATCCCTCTTTTCCCCACTTCCCAGTTTTCTTGCAGGTTGTGCTAGGCGGGAGTCAAGTCTTAGTATTCGTTCAAGTCTCACATGTACACTTGAGTCGCATTACATACTATTTGTATCTTATTATGTATTTGGGCCTGTGTGCCAATTATGAATTACTGTTAAATATTGATTCGGGACAGGTTGCATGCTTAGTTGAACCCGTCGTTAGGTGCATGTTGAAGTTAATTATGTTTTTGGATTTAAGGCTTGAAGCCATTGTTGTTTACTTGAGTCTTTGAGCTTTTGTTATGATAAATTATTACTAATTGCTTCCACGTTGCACTCATCAAGTTGCTGAATTAATTGGTACAGGGTTTGATTCCACCTAGCCAGGGAGTTATTTTTATTTTGTCACCCTTTCGCTATGAGTCCGGTTCATGCTGGATTTTTAATTTCTCATGTGGACTAGACTTGTAGTGCGGGGGATGTGGCGCCTATCGTCGCGGGTGTTACATCCTAAGGTCGTATCAGAGCTCGGTTGCAAAATCGGGGTCTCTAGCATCGTGTCGTGTCAAGCATAGGTCAAACGGCTTAAGAACAACGTGTCAACGTACGCACCGCATTGATCATGAGCATTTATTATTGGAAAATTTGATGAATTATATGTTGAAATTTAAATTTTGTTGAATTAGTTGTTGCATTTTGCATCAATATGTGCTTTAGTGCGAAATATGTGTCATTTGCATTTACTAATGGGCATGCATTTATATTTAAATTAAGTTGTGACTGTAGGATAATATTACCACAACAACCCACGGCCAATCTTTATGGTCACAACAACCTGTCACGGGTTTTTCTTCCAAGTATGAGAAATTGAAGAAGACTTTGGGGATCGTCTAACTAAGAAAAATGAAGCGATGAAAATCTTGAAGAAACTACGGTTCGAAGCTTAGTTCGGTAGGAAAGGATGAAGACCTCAAGGAGACTCCATATACAATAGGATCAATGGATGGTAAGCAAGGTAAATTATCGAAGAAGGACTTTCGAATAAATCAAGCCTCTGGAAGTTGAATTTGGAAGAGTTAGAGAAAGCCATTAACACGGAAGATATAAAGCAACCAAGGGAAACGATAAAGAAAGGCAAAGAGCTTTTGAAGGGAAATTATGTGCTCAAGTGTAAGCAATTGGGGATGAGCCGTCTAACCAATTTAAATTCCTAAGAGATAAGTCCAGCGGACTTGATTAAGAAGAAATTCAGGTTCAAGAATCACGAAAATTTCGGACATTGAAAAAGACTTTAACAAAGGAATCAGCATGGGAAAAGACTCAAAGGGCCAGTTTCGGGAATGTAGAAGGATTGGGCTTAAGTGACAACTTCGGATTGAGGGAATCTTATCCCTCAAGTTAGTGGGAAATTAAGAATCAAATTGAAGTAAGGAGATTTTTTAAATTTTGGAATGAGCGAGATCGGGAAGAAAGAAATAGGTGGAGACACTTCGAGTTCTAAGAGAATGAAAAGTTTGAGAGCTTTGAGGTTCAATGTCCAAGGTTGTAAGTAAAGTCGAGTTGTGGATTTTGGGAATATGGGAGGATGCAAGAAAAATTAAAGAAATTAGAAGACCATGGGTATACAAGAAGTAGTCGATGAATTTGATGACCGAAGATCAAGGCACCAAGCGAAAGGTTTTTTTTCTCTACGGTGAACGGTACTTGCATTCATAGCACGCACATCATACAATATATTAATTATTTTAATTCCGTCTTATATTCATTTAATTGAAGTAATTGCTCAAATGTGATGCATACTTTGATTGCCGGAATTATCTACATGCATCGAACATTTTTACCCGACATGCATAGTTTAGTGTTTGCTTGATAGGAGGTCTTCTTCGCTTTAGGCTTCATGTGCCTTTTTGTATGAGTTATATTTGGGTCAATAATGGATCTCGGATTGTGAACCTAACGAGTGTGTAAAGAAAATTTGGAAGTTGGGGAGATCGAAGTGGAACTGGAAAAGCGAGAACTATGGGTGCCACCCTAACCAAATCCCTCCAAAGGGAATGTGAGCAAGACTACCGAGCACACTACATAACAGGAATCAATCATTATGTGAAAAGAGGAATTAAAGAGGTCAAGAATTTCGGGTTGAAGAAAAGATAGACCAAGTTTAGCGAGTCAGGAAAGGAATTCTTAAGGGGGAGAGAACGACAAAGGAGTAAATCTAAATCTCCAGTTGAGGATGAAGGAGTACATTTAGCGAGAACAACAAAAATGCAAGAATTGATAATTACAGAATCCTATCAAAGTTGCAAGGGATAATTTGGAAATTTTAGTAAACGAGGAGCGAATAAGGCCGAGAGAATTAAAGCTTCAAGAGTTGTTGGAAGCCAATTGGATCACCATATTCCGTGATGGAAAGTGAGAGTCAATTCAACCGAGCATTGAGAAATGGATGTCTACGAGGTGAGATAACGCGAATGAGTCGGGTTCCAGTTCGTTAGTCGTTTATTCATGAAGAGCCGAGGACATTCCAAGGAAATAAACCATAACCTGGGTTAATAAAATGAGCTCAAGATTCTGAGAAATAGGGGATACAACTCGCCATGGAGAGTTAGAGATTGTAATTTGAATTTCCTACAAGAGTGGTTCGAATAACTGGGAATGACAAACATGACTCGTTAGGAAGGACGAGTTGATCGGGTTATACAAAGAGAACACTTAAGAATTTGCAAGTGTAAAGAGAGGAAAAGGAATCGAGACCGAGTTACTTGAAAGATGGGATGGATTGATGACCCGGCAAGTGTACAACGATAAAAAGAAGGAACTCAAGAAACAACCTAATGGATGTATTGGCACGGGCAATGAGAGCATAATCATCAATTTATTACTTCGATGAACGGTACATCGAACATTCATGGCATATGAATACATACAACTTTAATTTGATCAATTTCATTAGGTTATATGCCTTAATCACTGTAACGCCCCTATTTTATTTATTATTATCTTATGTTTAAAATAATGTTAAAATTTATGTTTTATAATACTTTCATGAAACTTTATGAGTTTATATCAAAGTGGGAAAATTATTTCAAGTCATGGAAAATAGTTATTTGCATAAAACAACTACCGAGAGTGATTTAATTACAGAATTGTCCCTAATTGAACATTCTTTAAATTTTAGGGACTTAATTGCATAGGTTTCAAGGAGCTAATTGGCAATCTTTTAAAATCACATACACTTGAATGCATAACTTCAATTCTTGGAGGATCAAATTGCAATTTGGGACATTCCATACTTTTCAAAACTGGGATGTATCAGTATAAGGCTTCCATAAGCTTCCTTGATCATTTTATCATCAAATTCACCAACATCCTCATCCTTTCTCTCTCGGTATTAAGTAGAAAAGGGAAAGAAGTGATTTTCATCCATATCATCAAGAATTTCAAGAATTAATCCAAGTTTGGAAGCTTGATTATCATTTCCATCCACCTTCTTCATTTCTTATCATTTCAAGGCTGGGTTTGCATGATTTCATGATTCTTGAGCACATTTGATTGAGCTAGGGTTTGACAATTATATGTTAGATGGATTAATTGGACATGGAAGCATGAATATGTGATCATATCATGAATTATGGCATGATTTATTCATGAATTTATTGGAAGTTTGAACTTGGTTGATCAATATGAGCATAAGCATGAACTTTGATTCCTTGATGATTTGCCAAAGTTTGAGTGTTTAAGTGTCATATTATCACCTTTGAACATATATGTATCATATTTCCAGAAAGTCATAGCTTTGTTGAATGGAATTGGAAGTTTGGGTGCTTTGTTGATCATTCCCGCAGCCACGTTCTGTTTTTCCTCTGTTCTTTCCAGTTGCAGAACTGGGAACGACCATTCCCAGCCTCAAGGCATTGTGGGAACCGGCATTCCCACCCTTTTAAATAAAATAGGCGGCCGAGACGGGGAACGGTCGTTCTTATTTTGGCCTGCGTGCCGGAAGGGCCGTTCCCAGCCTCAACGTGCTTTAAGATTTGAAATCGTTGGTGCGATTTTGGGGTTTATGGGAACGACCGTTCCATTTACAAAGGGAAGCCGGAAAGATCGTTCCCACCTGACTTGCAGAACAAAAGTTTCTGCATAAAATTACGATTTTAACCCCTCGATCCGACGACTTCTTTAGCCCCGAATTGCTATTATATGATCCAATATGTACTGAAACAAGGTGTTTTCAAGCCACATTGTGATTTACACGTCATCTCGTTGCATTTTCGCTGTTCGTCATATTTGGTCTATTTAGAGTCAAGTCTCACGTGTACACGTCTATTTTGCACAGACCAGCTTCGTAGGGACGAGGAGCAAGCCCCGTAGGCCGTGCCCTACTTGTCTTTTATCGGTAAAGGTGAGGTTTAATTGTGAGTATATAGAACCCGTATAACCTTTATGTGGATTTCAAGCCAAAAGGTATATATATACTTATTTCTAATGTTTTCTAAACTTATACACAATTGCAAGCAAGTCATGTATCATGATTGATTGATTGATCGTGTTTTGGCGAGTAAAGCATGTCACGTTGGTCCCGAGGGTAGTGGTTTGAGCCAACCGGGAAAGCATGGGCTGACGGGTAACTCGAACATTATCCTCACCACATTTGGGGTCACCCCTGAATCCGCTTGGAGATTAGTGGAGGAAGGAGCTCCGGGCTTAGGGATTCATGTACCCTCTGCTCAATGAGATTGGATGGTGGGGCCTTGCAATCCCACCATCACCGGATGAAGAAGGAGACTGGGGACAGGTCCGGCACCACGGATTGTGCTCGGGTTATTGTCATGATTGCATGTATTGATTGTTCTGCCTGAATACACCTGCACGACTGCACGATAGCTTAATTGCATGATCACTTATTAAAAGATAAAGCAAGCATGTATTGTACACAGTTGGAGTAAGGTTGGAGATTGCCCTCACTCGCCGGGCCACGTATTGTACGCATTGAAACATGAAAATGATTAAATTACTTAATATTGGTAGTTGTAATCTCGGGCGAGTTCATGTAATTGGGAACTTATATTACTTTTAATTGTAAAACCTTACCCGAGGTTATAACTTGCATGTTAATTGCGCTAATATATATATTTATGCCCCTCACTCAGTCTTCCATGGACTGACACCCCACCTTTCAGGTTGTCGCGGTCGTGTGCTAGGCGGGAGTCTGAGTCATGTCTTGTCATCCAGTCGGATCTAGCATTGCACATATTTCCATGATCTTGCTTTTGTCATGTCCTGAGTTAATACGTTATAGTTCTTGGTATATTTGGGGACTTTTTCTTGTATGATATATAGGAGATGATAATGTATTGTTATCTGTTGGTATCTATTAGTATTTATATCGTTGATGTAAATATGGTACCTATATGTATTTATAAATTAATGCTTCCGCTTTTAACTTTTATATCTTGGTTTTGTATTGCTTTGGGGTATAGTCCCGCCTAGCTCGTCCTTTCTTTTATTGGTCACCCGTTCGCTATAGGTTAGTTCATGTACGGATTGTCCATTTCGTATGTGAATCGGCCTATAGTGCGGGGGTGTGGTATCTCTATGCACAGGGGTGCTACATCTTAAGTGGTATCAGAGCCCGGTTGCAAAACTGAGGTTCTAGTGTCGTGTCGTTTCAAGTCTAGGTCGAACGGCATAGGAACTAATTGGTAATTTGAGAGTCTTGCATATTATTTGAATCTATTTGAATTCTCTGAATTAATTCGATTACTTGACAACCCGTACTTTGCATTGATTTCTGCTATTTATTGCTAATTAATTGGTCTTGAATTAATTGAAATTATGTGCTTAACGTGTTTTACTTTAAACATTAATAAATTACCTGCTGCATTTATATTAAATCTTCGTCGTAAGCATTACTTATGTGAACATTATGTGACATGAGCACGCCTTACCCACATGCATTTATTTCAAAGAAGGTTGTGAGTTACAGGTTGTGGAAAGAATATCAAACCACGGCCACTTGCTCGATAATTTTGAGCTACAATGGGATTTGAGAAGGGTGTGTAATGGGGCCAAAATCAGGGCGTGGAAAGAAAGTCAATTAAATATTTTGATCGAAGTACAAGTTGGGAATTACATTTGTGTTCAAATCAATTAGATTCAAATTTCTAACACGACAGCCAGAAAGATCAAACAATCGGTTATGGAAAACCAACATGTTCGGGATTCTACATTCGGGTAAGACGAGTTTATTTTCTGATTCAAGCTAAATTGTCGTGTTAAGTGAATACATTGAAGGATATGGGGAGCGGTAAATGAAAGCACTCAAGAAAGGCAAAGTACTAATTAGAGAGACAATACCTGGATTGCCGTTGGAGATTAATTCGAGAGGTTGGAAAAAAAAAACAAAAGGAAGAAAATTTCGAAGATGCCTAAACCGGGAGTCTAATAATAAGGAAAAGGGGTATTCTCGGGAAAGGGCTTTAAAGATTGTTGACTATGATGTGGTTGAATTGGAAGATATGGAGCAACAAGTAGAAGCATCTAAATTTAAGAATTACCAACTTGGATCACCAATTCACAAAGAGTGCTACCCAGGAATTTTAGATTAAGAATCAAGTATGGAAAAATGTTTGAAGGCAAGTTCATAGAGTTATGATTCAAAGGATGAGATCCGGAATAAAAGAATCAATCGTGGACATTTATATTCCATTCGAAAGCCAGGAAAAGGGAGATTGGGGTACTAATTATTCAAGATTCAGGTGTTGTGACACCCCGCTCGTCCGACGTGTAAGGTACGCCGTAAGGAGAGAGTTTTATACGTTTTAAATTATTTAATTACGTATTTGAATGTTATTTTAATGCTTTCATGATTATTTGAATTTATATGAAATTAACTGTTTATATTCTTGAACTTTGAACTTTAACGTTTAAGTTTATATGCTGGTAACTTGCTCGTTATGTGTCGGAATTCAATTCCGATTTTTGTGAAATTTCGATATGCGTGATATATGTGAGTTATGAGTATGTTTGTATGCTCGTTTTATGTTTTTGGGTTCGTTTGTCGAGGTTTTAAACCTTAAGTATTTGACGAGGGACATAAGGGCCTAACTAGTTTTAGCGCGCCTCTTGTTCCGGAGGCCATAACTTGAGCTAGGGAATTCGGATTCGAATTCCGGAAGATGCGTTGGACTCGTAACGAAGAGATGAAACCAAGGAACCTGATTTGATATTTTTCTAAGCCCATTTGAACCTCCGTTTTTTGTCCGGAACGAACAGCTTGTGCTAAAGCCACCATCTTTGACTAGTCTTGTACTTGTGGGCCCATTTTAACCATGCTTAAGCTTTAACCCTTGGTTTATTTGATCTTTAACCACTCCTCTCTCTTCCCTACCTCCCCATTTCGGACCACACACCTAAGAGAGGAGGAAAAGCTGCTGATCGATGGAGAAAAGAAGAAGAAGAAAGAAGCCTCTCCCATGTCTTGTGATTTTTGAAGCCAATCTTCTCCATACTTCTTCATATCTTAAAGGTAAGTATATTTGTGTATTCTCCTCTCTTCTATGTTTCATTTGATCCTTGTAATTCATGAAATGCATCAGATTTAATAAGGATTTGGGGACTTGCATGAATAGTTAGGGTTAGAGGTTATTTGTTGCTTCCTTGCCTTAGCTTGAAATTGTGGCTGATTTGAGGCTTCTTTGGTGATTATATGAACTCCTTTGCTTCCATTCTTGATTCTTACTTCATGTTAGATGTGTTAGGGTTGTTTTATCTTTGATAACATGATTGAAACCTTGAGTTTTTGGCCATGAAAATGGAATTTCCGAACTGCTGCAGTCTGCTCATCTTCACCCAGCTGCTGTCACGTTTTTGAGACCAAATGATGGAATTTTTGCCTCCAATTTCGTGTGTTAATGCTTGGTTATGTGTTACACATGTTGCTTTATGAATATGCTCGGTTTTGCCTTGAAAACCTTGGTTTATATGATGAGTTTTGAGCTTAAAAACTGCTGCAAAAATCTGCTCGCCCGTATGAACTGCTGTCAGGATTTTTGGTTCGGTTTGATGATCTCTTGTGCTTATTTTCGTGTGAAATTGCATGGACATGAAGTATATGAGTTGTTATACATGTTACCTAAGTTTCCTTAAGCTTTTATGCCCCTTTTCAGCTGTATATATATGAGTTAGAGTATGACTTGTTTTCATGCCTTTCTTGCATCAGTTTTGTGTGGCTGTTTTGGGGTGCTAAAGCTGATCATATGAACTTATTATGCTCCATTTTGGATACTTAACTGATAGTACATGATGTTTGTATGATTTTCTCTTAAGATCCTTTGATGAAATTATGAGTTCTTGAGCCCCAAACCTAGGTTAGAAATCTGCCCCCCTGTTTTGGAACTGCTGTGTGAATTTGTGCTTTGTTGCTTGAGTTAATGACATCCAATTCATGTGAATTTGCATGGAGATGTGGTATACTAATTGCTTTACATGTTAGCCCTGCTCTTGCAAGTTTTTAGATCCATTTTCAGCTCCTAAACCGCAACATGAAGCCTGTTTGTATGCTATGTGCGAACCGAACTGCTGCTGTGGCATTTTTGCGATTAGTTGGTGGTTCTAATGTGCTCCAATTCGTGTCAATTTGCATATACATGGAGTATATTAGTTGCTTAACATGTTAGCATTCTTTCCCCAAACTTTTAACTCCAAACTCAGCCCCTCAGTTGGTGATCATGGCATGAATGCATGGTATGCTCTTCTTTGTTCGATTTTCGTTGCTTTTATTTGCTTTCTCTTGTCCCGTTTGTGGCCTATATGCAATGTTAGCTTAATGAATTATGTGTTAACTTATGTATTATGAATTTATAACTTGATTTATGTGCTCGTTTTGAATTATGGCTTCATATGTGAAGTATGCTCCTTTAACGTGCGTTTATGACCTTCTGCCTCGTTTATATGTCTTGCATGATCAATCGTTGCTCTTTATATGATCTGAACGCTTTGATAACATGTTGCATGATATGATATGTGTGTTATATGGAACTTGTGAATTTGTTTAGTATGATTTATGAGATTTACGATTTAATATGAACTCGTATGCATTATTGGTTAATTTGTTAAGCTTCATAAGCATCACTCGCATTCATATGCATTTACCGAGCGTCAATATGGTACATTTTGAGTCTAAGTTTTCCTCTTGCACTTTGCTTTGCTCTTAGGTTCGTTCCGATGTGAGGAAGTGGTTCGTTTGACTTCTTGTGGTCCGTTTTGTCCGGTTTGGTCGACAAGGTGAGGTTTTAGGATTTTTGCTTTAGTTAAAGCGACCTACAACCCTATATGCTCGTTTTCAAGCCCGCATGCGAATATATACTATATGTATATTAAATATGTGTCTTACGATATGTTATGAATTTTGTTAATTCGATTTGATATGAATCCTTCTGAAATTATACGTATGGGCGTATATAAGCTTAAAATGGTTTTGCAACGAGGCTATGCTCCAAACCGTGTATTTGCAAGTGAACTATGGGTCTCCTTCAGCTTATTATGAATTTGGAAGACACGGAGAGGTACGTGTATAGCATATGCCGAGTTGCACGGTAAGGTATGTTTCTTTTGGTATGTTTCTTAAGTATGAATCATATGTTTCTAGGTTCGCGAGTTAGGTATGTTTCTTATGAATCCTTATGAATCTTATGAATCCCTGGGCCCTGGAGGCGTGGGTAAGGACGTCCGGGGCGGTGTTGGACCGCCGGGTTAAGCCTGTGCACGTGCTCCTTTGAAGTACCTACGCGCGACTCTAAGGGAGATGGAGAAGGTGTGGTGCTTTGAGCCTTCAGCTGAGGCCGGAGAAGGTACGTTGTGGGTTCGCAACCCCACGTATATTGAGTTGCACGATGTGGGCCCGTAACCCGCATGCAGACTTCCGGAGAAAGGTTGGAATACGGGAATATGAATCTATGAATTTATGAATCCTATGAATTTTATGAATTTATGCTTCCTTATGAATCCTTTGAGTCTTTTGTTTAAAGAGTAAGGTTGGAAACTCGTACTCGCCGGGTATTTGAATTCTTTTGTTATGTTGATTATGAAACGGGATAGGAGAGTTTGTTTTCAATATGAGATTTCTACGCTGAGTTATGAATCATTATGAATATAAGGATCATTATGAGTTTTCTAATTATGAATTTTATGAGTTTCTAAATATGAATCCCTATGAGTTTTAATATGAATCCATATGCGTCTCTGAATCTATGAATCCTTACGAGTTTTCCAACTTAAGAACATATGAATATATGTGTAAATATGAGCTCTTTTTGGAAAATGGTTTTGGTATGCAAAACCCTACTCCCGGTTCATAATCTTTCTTTTGATATGTGCTCTGCTCCTTATTATGTATAGTGTGTGTGAGTTCAGCCCCCTCACTCAGTCAGTGGACTGACCCTCGCCCCACCTATGTTTTCAGTCTGCAGGTTCAGGTTCTTGGAGTTCGAGCTAGGCGGCTTTTGTGTCTTGTCTGTTAAGTCCGTGTCTTTTGAGCCTGTATCTTTTTTATTAAGTCGAGAATCTCTGGTCTGCATCCGTTTGTAATTATGTATATAGCATGTTCTGTACAGCATTATGTTTATGCTTTGATTATATGAATTTTCGGGACAGGTTAGGACAGGGCTTGGATTAGTTGAACCCGTTTCTGTATTTTATTGATTAAAGTTTTTGTTAGTTCGTATTTCGCATCGCTTCCGCATTCGGGTTTTTTTTTGCATATTTGGCTTGTACAGGGTTAGAAACCGCCTAGCTTAGGTTGGATTTTTCGTTTGTCACCCGTTCGCTGTGACTTGGTGCGTGTGCGGACGTTCCATTTCGTATCACGTGTCGGGTCATAGTGCGGGGGTGTGGTGCCCCACCGCTTGGGGTGCTACAGGTGTGTTGTTAAATTGAGACTTAGTTAATTGGGAAGCAAATTCAAGTAAGAGAAGAAGATCATTTCGATAATTCAAATCGAGCTAGTAGCTTTGGATGATCTATTCATGAAAGGTAAAGATGCTAGGGACTCTATAATCGGGTGGAATGAGTTTATTTTCCGGATTCAGTTTGGATGGTCGTGCAAGAGTGCGAATTGGGAGATTTGGAGTAACAAATGAAAACGGCAAAGAATGATGAAGAACAAAGGAAAGGAAATTATATGCTCAAAAGTAGGCAAGTAAGAAGATGAGTTTTATAACCGATTCAAATTGTAAAGAGTAGACTTGAAGAATTTCAATCACGGGGGCAACTTGGTGAATCAGGATAATAACTGGAGACTTATTGTTCGAGAGGAGTCAGGAAATTAATTCCATAAGTGGAACAGAAATTGAATTCAAGAGTTCTTGGTTGGGGATCATATAATTACCCAAGTTAACGCAAGGAAAATTTTGGGATTAAGGAGGTAAGTATAGTAAGAGGGATCAAAGATTAACTTTCATGAAAATAAAGTGAGAGAAGAGATGGGAAAATAGTATGGTTTGGGATTTCAATTAAGAAAGGAATAAAGGAAGTTCAGCACGCCAGTGGATACGAAGTTGAAAGACAATCATGCTAAAGGTTTTATTTAGTGGGGACATTTCAAGATCCAAGTTGAATTGTCGTCTTGTGGGGTGATATTATAAGATATTATGCAACAAATGGAAATGATGAAGAAAGGCAACGAATTGCTAGGTAAAGGTTGGGTGATCGAGTGCAAACAATGGAAAAGGGAATTCATTCAATTATTCAAACTCTTAAAGAGTAAACAAGGAAGTTTGGATCAAAGTGGCAACCATGAAGAGGATTCGGGCAACAATCGGGGAGTAACTATTAAAGAGTAAGTTAGAAGTTAATTCCGTGAGCATAGAAGACTTCGGGTTTCAGAAATCATAATACTGAGCCATGGGAAAGTTGAAGTGGATGTTAGATAAATCTGAAGAATAGAAGACCGTGGGAAAACAAGAAATGATTACCAGCTCAATACAAGTTTATAATTCAACGAACAAGGAATTACATGTCGAGATAAAATTTTCCATTAATTTGGTGACAGGTTCAATGCATCCATAAGCACGTGCATCATACGCTATTTAAATTTTTAAATTTCTATACATATACATGTTTTCTCGTTTGAGCTTAATTATTCCAACATGTTGAACTTTATCATTTCCAAGTGTGCTACCTGCATTAGCATATTAATTCAACATGCATATCTAGTGTTTTAATTGCAGGATGTCTCAAGATCACCCTCATTGTAAGCAAGTGCCTAGGGTTTTCCCGCATCTACCCCCTCCAATTCAGCCTCAGGAGTTTTTCGAGTCTTTGGTTTGTTTAGTGGATCAGAGGATAAGAGAGTATATTTCTTCAATGCCACTAACTTCATCACCACGACCGGGCCAAATTTTGATAGCCTTCAAGGAATTCCAAAATCAACAAGCCTCAAAGGTCTTTGAAGGAAATAATGTTCCAGTTGAGCCGCAATTCAAGAAAGTTAAAAGAGTGTGGGAACTAACTCCACGTGGCTCCCAAGAGAAGGTTCGAGGCTCCACCTTGTTGGAGGTAAGAAGGTCTAATCCTCAACCCGGGCAGACCTTAAGTTCAAAATCAGGACAAACTCTCAACAAAGGAAAGCCGCCTATCTCTTATCCTACTCCGGCATCTCAAGAAAGATCTCGCAAGAAAAAGAAACAATCACTTGGATCGAGTTCAGGAGCCCCACGTATCCCAGCTTCAATAACATCTTCTGGGAAACTCCTTTGTGATTATTGTGGACGCGATAACCACACTTATGATGGCTGTAGGAGACGGTTGGGATTGAATCTCTACTGTGGGAGTGATGAGCATCAAATAGATACATGCTCAAAGCGGCGAGAAAAGTCTATTAGGAATGAAAGATCGCTTGTTCGAGCCCGGGAAGGTGTTTATGCGAAGGGGGCGCGAAGTACAACTGTAAATCTAGTTCGGGAAGAAGAAGGTATCAATTAAATGCATGACACAACCAACGGTGAACAGTACATTCAACCATGCATACCACATACATCACGGGTCTTATTATTATCGTATTTAATTTTTTATTCGTTGCAAATTAGTTAATTATGAATGGTAAGTATGTGATTAAAATGGTTGTATTTGTCTACATGATATTATGAAAATAATATGATTCCATTGGTCTATGTAACATCCATGCCATTGTTTCTTCAATTGGCTTTTTGTATTACTTTCATGCACGTTGAGAGACGGGGCTCTCTCCTCTCTTGTTGAGAGACGGGGTTCTCTCATTTCTTGCTGAGAAACGGGGTTTTCTCATTTCTTGCTGAAAGACGGGGTTCTTTCATTCTTGTTCAAGACATGGGGTTCTCTTATGACTTGTGCATCGTTTCAAAACTTGACAGTGGACCTGGGGACCAGGTCCTTTTAAGGGGGGGAGAGTTGTAACGCCCCGATTTTATTTATTATTATCTTATGTTTAAAATAATGTTATAAATTATGTTAAATAATACTTTCATGAAATTTTATGAGTTTATATCAAAGTGGGAAAATTATTTCAAGTCATGGAAAATAGTTATTTGCATAAAACAACTACCGAGAGTGATTTAATTACAGAATTACCCCTAATTGAACATTCTTTAAATTTTAGGGACTTAATTACATAGGTTTCAAGGAGCTAATTGGCAATCTTTTAAAATCACATACACTTGAATGCATAACTTCAATTCTTGGAAGATCAAATTGCAATTTGGAACATTCCACACTTTTCAAAAATGGGATGTATCAGTATAAGGCTTCCATAAGCTTCCTTGATCATTTTATCATCAAATTCACCAACATCCTCATCCTTTCTCTCTCGGTATTAAGTAGAAAAGGGAAAGAAGTGATTTTCATCCATATCATCAAGAATTTCAAGAATTAATCCAAGTTTGGAAGCTTGATTATCATTTCCATCCACCTCCTTCATTTCTTATCATTTCAAGGTTGGGTTTGCATGATTTCATGATTCTTGAGCACATTTGATTGAGCTAGGGTTTGAGAATTATATGTTAGATGGATTAATTGGAGATGAAAGCATGAATATGTGATCATATCATGAATTATGGCATGATTTATTCATGAATTTATTGGAAGTTTGAGCTTGGTTGATCAATATGAGCATAAGCATGAACTTTGATTCCTTGATGATTTGCCAAAGTTTGAGTGTTTAAGTGTTATATTATCACCTTTGAACATACATGTATCATATTTCCAGAAAATCATAGCTTTGTCGAATGGAATTGGAAGTTTGGGTGCTTTGTTGATCATTCCCGTAGCCATGCTCTGTTTTTCCTCTGTTCTTTCCAGTTGCAGAACTGGGAACGACCGTTCCCAGCCTCAAGGCATTGTGGGAACGGGCATTCCCACCCATTTAAATAAAATCGGCCGAGATGGGGAACGGCCGTTCCCATTTTGGCCTGCGTGCCAGAAGGGCCGTTCCCAGCCTCAGCGTGTTTTAATATTGGAAATCATTGGCACAATTTTGGGGTTTATGGGAACGACCGTTCCCATTTACAAAGGGAAGCCGGAACGGCCATTCTCACCTGACTTGCAGAATAAAAGTTTCTGCATAAAATTACGATTTTAGCCCCTCGATGGGCCCGAGGGTAGACGTTTGAGCCAACCGGGAAAGCTGGGCTGATGGGTAACTCGAACATTATCCTCACCACATTTGGGGTCACCCCTGAATCCGCTAGGAGATTAGTGGAGGAAGGAGCTCCGGGCTTAGGGATTCATGTGCCCTCTGCTCAATGAGATTGGATGGTGGGGCCTTGCAATCCCACCATCACCGGAGGAAGAAGGAGACTGGGGACAGGTCCGGTACCACGGATTGTCCTCGGGTTATTGTCATGATTGTATGTATTGATTGTTCTGCCTGAATACACCTACACGACTGCACAATAGGTTAATTGCATGATCACTTATTAAAAGATAAAGCAAGCATGTATTGTACACAGTTGGAGTAAGGTTGGAGATTGCCCTCACTCGCCGGGCCATGTATTGTACGCATTGAAACATGAAAATGATTAAATTACTTAATATTGGTAGTTCTAATCTCGGGCGAGTTCATGTAATTGGGAACTTATATTACTTTTAATTGTAAAACCTTACCCGAGGTTATAACTTGCATGTTAATTGCGCTAATATATATATTTGTACCCCTCACTCAGTCTTCCATGGACTGACACCCCACCTTTCAGGTTGTCGCGGTCGTGTGCTAGGCGGGAGTCTGAGTCATGTCTTGTCATCCAGTCGGATCTAGCATTGCACATATTTCCATGATCTTGCTTTTGTCATGTCCTGAGTTAGTACGTTATAGTTCTTGGTATATTTGGGGACTTTTGCTTGTATGATATATAGGAGATGATAATGTATTGTTATCTGTTGGTATCTATTAGTATTTATATCGTTGATGTAAATATGGTACCTATATGTATTTATAAATTAATGCTTCCACTTTTAACTTTTATATCTTGGTTTTGTATTGCTTTGGGGTATAGTCCCGCCTAGCTCGTCCTTTCTTTTATTGGTCACCCGTTCGCTATAGGTTAGTTTATGTACGGATTGTCCATTTCATATGTGAATTGGCCTATAGTACGGGGGTGTGGTATCTCTACGCTCAGGGGTGCTACAATCACTAATTGTATTAAATGCTTTTGTATGATACTCGGTGTTTTTGGTGTTCTTACTTGTTCCTTTTGTGATTGCTTATTTATTTTTGTTTTGGGGGTTTTCCCTTTTCGTGTTGAGAGACGGGGTTCTCTCGCTGTTTGTTGAGAGACGGGGTTCTCTCATTGCTTAGTTGAGAGACGGGGCTCTCTCGTTGCTACTTGTTACCTGTTTAGCTTGCCTCTGGTGGCAGTTTAGTTTTATGAGTGTTTAGGCTTCTCGGTGAGTTAAGGGTCGTGGTTGATTCAAGAGTTGAGTTTCAACGATCGTACCTGAGTAGTAGATTGAGGATGGTTCGACCTTCTCAATATCAAACCCGAGCTTGGAAGCATGAAGAGTTCGGTTAGGCTGATGGTTGTGAGTTAATGGTTGTCTAAGACACCATACTCATCTCAAACCGAGCCCCAAGAGTTAGGTCGTAATGGACTTGGGTGATAGGAGATGAATCCATTGGACCCTCTTGTTATACGAGTCCTATCGAACCCCTCGCTTAACACCGGATCAAGTTCAAGGACTAGCTTTCTCCACAACGAGTCAAGACCCCTATTGCTTGAAGACCTTTTCCGAACTAATTCCTGATGGAGAGTCGCGAACCCGCGTGGGATGAACACGGAGAAGTTGTGCTTAGAGTCCAGAACTCGAGGCATTGGACCTGAGGACAGGTCCTTCTTAAGGTGGAGAGGTTGTAACGCCCCATGTCTTACCGTACAGGTACGCGCTCCACACGCGAGAGTTTGAGGGTTAGGAACCTTCTTTTCCTTTGTATGTGTATGTAATTTTAATTTCAAATATGACATTTATGATTTAATTGATTATGTTATTTAGATTCGTTTATAATATGCTTACTTGATCATTAAATGTTTTATTTCATTCTTATACTTATTTGAAATTATATGAAATCCTTGGACTCAATTGGACTTAGATTTGGACCCAATTCTCACCTAACAAATCTTGAGGGCCTATTCGAATCACTAAAATTCTCAAAGGACTTGATGGAAATTTTTCCTCCTTTTCTTTCTTGCTTTCACAAGATGTATGTATATACATACCATCTCTTCCTTTTCCTCATTTCATGAACTCAAACACAAGGCAAGGTAAGGTCATGTTTTTATATTGTTGAAATCTTGAGCTTTGTTAGGGTTTTAGAATTCTTTGCATCTTGTCACATTATATGAAGCCTATATGATGATTGTGAGTTAAATTATACATATCTAACATGATTTATGTGAAACTTGAGCCATATATGATCACTTCACTTTAAGGGTTTCATATAAATATTTTGGATGAATTAATGCATGCCATGGTGTGTTTAAACTTGCTTTGAAGTTGTATTAAATGTATATACTTGTTATGTGATCGTTTTTAGTGTGTTTGATGCATTGATTTGGTGTTGAAATGGCTTGGGAGCCATTCCCGTGAATCCCCCCCCCCCCCCCGTATTCCCCCTATTTTTCTCGTCCAGCGGCTTCCCAAACGGGAGTTTGGCCATTTAATTCATTCACCAAACGCCCGTTTCACTTTCCAGAATTTTGACCCGAGAGCTCCCAAATGCCCGTTTGGGTTTTTAGACCATTTTTCAAACGGGCGTTTCTCCCTCATACGAACTCTGATTAACCTAATTTTTGAACCTTTGAAAACCTGTTGAAGTCTAGAATAACCTCCACTTGGAATCCTCTCAATATCTTTTCTCATTTGTGAGTTATAATCAATTCTTTAGGTGTCGCCACTTTCCCAGAACACTGCACTCGTCTAACTTCAAGCTTATCCCATTTTCTCCTCACTTTAAACTAGAAAACAACCCATATACCATCGAAAAGGTTTTTGTGTCTAGTTTCATATGCAACAATTAAAACTCAATTCCCACTTCTATAACTTAAGATATTCTAGTTTTCCCTCAGCATGTGAATTCCCAAAAACTGTCACCTTTTGCCAAACTTTGTCAAAACATCTTTTCTTGCGTTCCTTCCACTTCCTTGGCTCTCGTATGTGACTTGTATGAATTATATGCTTGCTTAATTGATAATTATACTCTTATTTAACACCCCTTGGTCCTTACTTGCTTGAGTTTGATTGTCTGACTCTGTGATATCTATGAAATGGATTTGTTTGATTGAATGGCATGGATATGTGACTTCCTTGAGCTTAATTGCATCTCTTAAGTGTTATGAATTTTTATCATCTCATCATATGTTACAAAAAATCATGGGTATTGTCGTGCGTCCTATTTGGTATCATATCGAGTTATTTCTCACGAGTACACTTTATGCCTTCTCTTGTACAGTTCATCTCCAGGGGTGAGACTTACGAATCGAATAAGCACACGGCCTAGTTTGTATCCTTGTATTGTCTTCTTCCAGGTGAGGCTGTTTTCGTTCTAGATAAGTATCAAACCCTACATCCTTTATGTGATAAGTTTTGGCCAAAATCCTATTTATATATTTATGTATTGTTTTCAAGCAAAGTCATTGAGTCAATTCTTATCGAGTAAATGTTTTCAAGGAATGAATCAATTGCAATGAAACTTATTAAAATTTTTCAACGTAACGAAATGTTTTGGCGAGATAATGCACGTCATGTTCACGTTTTTTGGGCCCGGGGAAATGTGTCAATGGAGACCGGTACGACATCGGGTCATCGGATAAGCCACTGCATATAGTACCTTTTGAGAGTATCTTACGCGACCGTGTAGTGTGGAAGGTGGGATACTCTGGAGCCTGTGGTTAACCTATCGAAGAAGCGGGTAGGAGTCATGAGCCCCCGTCTCATAAAGTCACGTCACGAGGTAGTAGGGCCTTGCAAAACCCTTCCACCACCCCGGAGGTAGAAGGTTGGAATGTTTTACGATTATGTTCATGTTTATGTTACGCACCGTGCAGGAAGGCCGGGACACGGATTGCCCAAACGATTATGTTTTATGCCCGATGTATTATTATGTATTGTATGATCACGTATTCAAATCATTAAATCATGTTCATTGTACACGGTCGGAGTTTGGTTGGGGATAATGCATGCTCACTCACCGAGCCATAACGATTATTCATGCATTATGAACTTAACGAATTTAATTTGAATTACTCGTAAAGTCCGAGCATTGCTAATCTATTTATTGCCCTTCTCGGGAACTATCTTTAAATAAAACTTTGCTTGGGATTTATGACTTGCATGTGCATGTTTTATATATATGTATAGCTCCTGCTCACTCGGTCTTCTAGAGACTGATCCCTCTTTTCCCAACTTCTCAGTTTTCTTGCAGGTTGTGCTAGGCGGGAGTCAAGTCTTAGTATTCGTTAAAGTCTCACATGTACACTTGAGTCGCATTGCATACTATTTGTATCTTATTATGTATTTGGGCCTGTGTGCCAATTATGAATTACTATTAAATATTGATTCGAGACAGGTTGCATGCTTAGTTGAACCCGTCGTTAGGTGCATGTTGAAGTTAATTATGTTTTTGGATTTAAGGCTTTAAGCCATTGTTGTTTACTTGAGTCTTTGAGCTTTTGTTATGATAAATTATTATTAATTGCTTCTGCATTGCACTAGCCAAGTTGTTGAATTAATCGGTACAAGGTTAGATTCCGCCTAGCCAGGGAGTTGTTTTTATTTTGTCACCCGTTCGCTATGAGTCCGGTTCATGCTGGATTTTCGATTTAACGTATAGACTAGACTTGTAGTGCGGGGGATGTGGCGCCTATCGCCGCGGGTGTTACACGAAGGGGTCGTGGGCGTGACCATTTTTACTCTATTTTTGGTCGCAGCCGCGACCTAATTTTTTCATCAATTTTCTTGCAATTTTTCAAAAAGTCGAAAGTTGGCCAAAATTGGGTTTATGTGTATTTTCGGTTTTATGTGTATTTTCGGTCGGGGGCACGACCTTCAAGTTCTGCAGAAAAACAGAGCAGAAAACAGGGGAAAGTCTCTGCCAAACTCAAAACCAACCCAAAACATGAATTTCCAAGCTCTAAAATCTCATTTTTCTGGAAATTAGCATGCATATATGTTCAAGATACAATAAAGTTCCATAGAAACACATGAATCACACAAAATTATCAAAGATCACAAGCTTCAAGTTCATGTATGAATTCATCATATGAGCTCAAATTCTTCAACAATTTATGCATCTCTTCAAGTTATAATCACATATTCATACTTCAAACAACATATAATCCATATATTCCATAAATTCACTAACCCTAGTTTCTCAAAGATTAACAAGAATCATCCATGCTAGCTTACACATATACCTTGAAGAAAATAAATGGAAGAAAATGATGAAGATAGATGCTTGAGCTTCAAATTCCGAAATTTCTTCAAAAAAACTTGATTGAAATTGGTGAAATCTCTTCTTCCTTTCTTGCTAGATGAACCGAGAGCTTATGGAAGCAAAGTTGGATGAAGATTGAGATAAAAATGAAGTTGGAAGCATGAAGAAGCATTCTTACGTGAATCACCATCCTTGATTTTGATGAAATGTATAAATTGCTATTTAAACACTCATTTCTTCAAGTCATGCAATTAAGGATGGATGGTTTTAAGAATTGGTCAATTAGGTCCATGAAAGTCTATACAATTTAGTCCTTGAATTTAAAAGAATGACCACTTAAGGACAATTTGGCAATTAAATCACTTCCAGCAATTATTTCACGCAACAAGTATTTTCACGTGAACACATTGAAATTTAATCCATAAAATTTTCATGAAATGTAAGAATTTAATAAACGAATGGATTAAAATAAATCCTAACTCTCAAAATCACACGTGTGACACGCGTACCTGAACGTCTGGAAATCGGGGCATTACATATAAACACAACAAGTAGCAGCAATATATATATATATATATATATATATATATATATATATATATATACGCACATATAATCAACTACAAAACAAAGAAAGATGCAGCAGCTATAAGTAAATACACACATATACACATTCAACCGAGAAAAGAAAGAAGAAGCAGCAGGACAGGCATTACCCGCCCGGGTAAAATCCCCAAACAACCTTCTGCACAGGGTGTCCCCGCCCGGGGACAATTCGAGTTCAAACTCTCCCCGCCCGGGGAGAGTGTTTCGGCAGGAATGAGCGGATCGCATTAGATCACGTAAAACAGGGGAGAAAAATAAAGGCAAAACAGGGGAGCAACTCTCAGGACTTCAATCCAACATTAAGGCAAACAATTATAGCAGCTAAAGCAAGGAAATGTGGCAACAAACAAGGTACAACAGCAGCAGCAAAACACATGCAGCAAAAGACAAGCAATTCAGTCCCAAATCTCCAAAAATTCCAAGTTGCAGCCATGGTGGATCCATATACACGACATATAACTCAAATTCAAGTCCATGAACAAGTAAATGAAGTTAGAGTGGTTGTAGCACCCCACACGCAAGGCGCCACATCCCCCGCACTCTGAGCCCTGATCCACACATGAAATGGAAAGTCCATGCATGAACCCAACTCACAGCGAACGGGGACTTACTCACTCACTAGGCTAGGCGGGAACTAAACTTCGAAATGAAATATACTATTCTAAAGAATAAAATGCATGTGCGGAAGCAAAATATATATTCAATCATAAATACAATGGGAAATTGACGGGTTTAACTAACATAGATACCTGGTCCTGAAAATTCATACATAAACATTTTCAAATATACATTCAAGTAAGCCATCATATGTACAAAATGCGTATGAAGTGACTTAGACTAAAATATGAGATTTGACAAACTCAGAACCCCGCCTAGCACTCCAAACCTGCAAAAGAACTGAAAACGAAGCCGGGTTCAGTCTATAGGAGACTGGTGGGTATAAAACAGGGTATATCATAGATAATATTATAGACTTTAAACACACCCACATGCATGCTATAATCCCGTGCGAGGTTTATAAGATATTTCCCAAGTGGGTTAAAACAAAGAAAACAATGCTCGGGATTACAACAGTCAATTTCATAATTCATAATCATAATTGTTCATGCGGTCAATACGTGAGTCCTGGCGGGTGGGTGAAAATCTCCAACCTACTCCTCGTGTGTGCATATCAATTCAGTTTCTATTTTAGCGATCATACACATTCATACATATTCGTTCATAATCATAATCATATATCATAATCATATCATGCATATTCATATCATTCATAATCATAAACAAATACACCTTCTTCCTCCGGGTGGTAGACGGGTTAGCAAGACCCAACCACCGGTCCATACATAGGCCAATGGGGGTACATGAATCCCCCAAGGGCACTCAGCTCCCATTCCCCACTAAACCTCCTAGCGAGGGCCGGTATCACGGTAACTGTGGTGGGACTAGTACAAGGGATCACCGTCGGCCCTTGTCTCCCCGGATAGCCACTTGCACTAAGTCCCTGGGACCGTGCAATCATAATCATGTCCCCGCCAAAAATTATAAGGCGGGAATACATAATAGAAGGGCTTTACGTTGGAAAATCACAGACTCTTTGGAAAAGACTCGATATATATATACATATAATATTTTTGGCTTAAAACTTTCACATAAGGGGTATATCGGGTCATCATAGCTAATAGAAGAGAAACCCACCTGTTACACCTTACCGAAAACCAAGAAGACTGGAGAATAACCTATGAATTCGGCATCTCCGCCCTGGCGCCCTGGAGAAAGCTGTACAAATGACAATGCAATGAATTCGTGAGACTCAAGACTCCAAATATACCATATAAGACGCACGGCATTGTATGGATCATGATAGGATATGCAAAAGAAATAGGATTCATGCTATGAGGTCATATAATGAAGAAACTCATCACAACATTCAATAAGGGTTGGATTAGTTCTCACACGTTTGCTATCTTCTATATCTTACATTCATTCGAGCCATACACCATATATGATAGGGATAACATAGGTTATGAATGCATAAATTATGATACTATGTCATGGAAACATTCATGTAACAAACATAACACGTATGCTATCATGTTTACAACTAGAAAAAATAGACAATTCAAGACATTCAAGTCACAGTCGGAAGTTAAATAACACGAAATACGTAGCAAATTAGTTCCATAATTTAAGTAAATTAAACCATACTTAAATCATATCATTAACCTTGCATCTAATTAACATATAATCATAACTAATTATATAAATATATATATATATATATATATATATATATATATATATATATTTACATACGTAAATCATGCATGCATTAATAATATCACAATGTAAAACCAAAGACATGCATGCAACATATATGTAGTTATACACTTACACACGTACACATCTCATGCATGCATATATCTAATATATATATACATAGTTATTCACCATGCACACACGTATACATAAATTCATCTATAGATACATATATATATCATATATAAAACACGCACACACATAATCAGATAACACAATGAATTAAAGAAAACAACAGCAGGTCAAGGAAGTGAACGGGGGTTCAATTCTGCCGCGAACGGTCGTTCGGCTTCACAGAATCAAAATCAGTGCTGCATGGGACTGAACGGCTGTTCAGTCCCTTCCTTCTTCATGGATGAACGGAGGTTTAAGGGTACAGAACCAGCAGCAGCTAACTGAACGGGGGTTCAGTTCTTTTCTTCTTGGCGAGTGAACGGTCGTTCATTGCAGCACAACAGCTGTTCCTTCACGTTTTGCAGCGGAAAACAGGGGAAAAACATGGCTAAAACAGGGGCAACACTTAAGGGAACATATACACTTCATAACCAAGTTATAACAACAAAGAAAGCACCACAAATCAGTAGCATTTCAACCCCAAAAACGTCACAGCAACAAGGTTCAAGGAGAGCAGTTGGAAATTCAAGTTTCATGTTCAAAATTTTTCAAAGTCTTTAATGGAAACACATTAATTACACAACTACCAAATAATATGAGTTCATAAATTCAATAAAGGAGTTAAAGTGATCACTTTTATGCTTTAAAACAATCAAAATGATCAATGAATTCAACAAGATCAAGAAATGGCTCAAAACCTAACTATTCATACATCTCCTTCAAACTCCAAGAAAACATGCTCAAAATTGGGGATGAATGGTTCAAAATGACACATAATGAATGTATATTACAATCATAAACTCAACTTGTGGATTGATTGAGGTCTGAAAGAGATTTGAGCTCCAAAATCTCCAAGTAGGGTATGGTGACGGGATTTTCTGGAGAGCAGAGGCTTTGGCCTGATTTTTCTTTGTGTGAGGTGCGTGGTTCAGTTTAGGGAGATAGAGATCAGATAGTGGGCTTAACTATGGTTCCATAGCCTCCAACCATGGTTAATTTGGTCAAGATTTGAGGGAGATATGAGGAAAATGGCTAACTGTGGCAATTTAACGGCCGTCTCGTTTTTCGGTTAAATTTCGGGGGTTCAAATGGTCTTATAAAAATATGAGGCTAAGTTTATTGAACTCGAATTTTTGTGACAAATTCAACGGAGCTGACGGAACTCCATTCCGAGTTCTCGAGCTCAAGATATCACATACGGAACCAAGGGTGTGCTAATTGCTCGTTAGCCCCGATTTGGGTTCCAAGAACAAAATAAATTCAAAACTCAAATAAATGAATCAGAAAACATGAAATGAACATATATTCATAATCATGATATGTATATCTCCGACATATTAAATTTTCATGAAATTTCGATATCATATCATATAAAAACGAAGCGCGTTTATAACACTCATGAGCACTGCATTTATAAATTCATAATACTTCATAATAAATAACAAAATTAAATTCATTTTTAAAACATGATCAAAGTGCACAAATTTAAATATAAATTTAATATTAATGTAATGGAGATAAAATGCCAACGAATTAACATAATTTTAATATTAATAAACTTAAGATGTGATTATTTAGCATTTAACATATAAGATTAAAATATATAAAACACTTATAAACAATTAATTCACGTAAATTGATAAACACATTCGTCATGCTATGCCACTGAAAAACGGGGGTGTTATAATCTCTCCCCCTTAAAAGAATCCATCCTCGGATTCACTACTCGACCGAACAAACAATGAGAGATTCCCCGTCTCTCACAAGCAACAAAGAGAGAGCCCCGTCTCTCGAGCAACAATGAGAGAACCCCGTCTCTCGCAAGTAAAGAGAGCACCCCGTCTCTCAAACAAAAATAAGAGAATCCCCGTCTCTTACAAACAATGACAGCACCCCGCCTCTCAAACAAAAATAAGAGAATTCCCGTCTCTCAAACAAAAAAAATAAAGCAAGGAAGTCTCCAATACTCCCGAGCAACACAACGCGAAACCATAATTGAAGTCACGTAAGACACCCAAAGCAGGTAATAGCTATCATCCACGTTCACTATCAAATACTCCAAGTAATTTAACATGATAAGAAATCAAAGCACATAACATAGAAATTATTTGAATTAAATTTTCATGAATGCATGTATCATGGGTACTACAAGTACCGTTCACCGTAGTTGCGAAATTTAGAATTTGAGAGTTTCGTTGTCCAATGCATGATCTGTCCCGTAAATGAACTCAGTGCTTGACTTGTCTTTAAACTCTTCAGGGTACCCCGGTAAAGCAATGATAAATCCTCTAAGAATTTCGTTCTTTATTCTCTTCTGACTTGTACTGCTTCTAATCTTCTTCTTTAGTCCTTCCTCTATACTTATAAGTTTCCTCCAATCAGACCAACTCTTTAAATCACCGAACTTTGGGTACTCCGGTATACTAGTGGATCATCCGTCCCAAAATCAAATCCATAGCCATTTTTCTTACCCAAATCAAAGCCTAACATCCATTAAAGATAATTACCCTTGGCGTCCTTAAACGTTTATGTAGCACCCCAACCGGAAGGCGCCACATCCACCGCACCATGAGCCCCATCCACATATGAAAAGGGAAGTCCATACATGAACCTAGCTCACAGCAAATGGGGACTCACTCACTCCATAGGCTAGGCGGGAACTAAACTTCGCAACCAATTAAAACAATTTCAATAAAATGAATGCAATTACGGAGGTGGAACAAAATTCAAGAGATTAAGTCATTCATAGCCACGGTTCCACTAACATAGGTACCTATTCCCAAAAATTCAATAAAATCATAAAACGTCAAATATGCGGGTTCATGATGTAGTAATAATCAATACAAACCTTACAATCTTAACTTAACAAATCAAGGTACAATATACCTACGAACTGACCCTGACTTAACCGAAAACTTAACAGACTTGACTCCCCGCCTAGCACTCCAAACCTGTAAGAAAACTGAACACAATCCGGGTTCAGTCTATACGAGACTGGTGGGTATAAAATGGGCATATTAATATAATACTACAGAATTTAAACACCCACGCATGCAAGCTATAATCCCGTGCGATGTTTTTAGAATATTTCCCAAGTGGTTGAAAACAAAATAAAACAAAGCTCGGGATTACAACCATCAATTTAATTCAATCATTCAATCGGTCAAAACATGATCCCGGCGAGGGGGCTAAAATCTCCAACCTACACCTCATGTGTGTAAAACTTTATTCATTACTGATCATGCAACAATCATTTCAATCAATCATTCGATCATTCAATCATTATCATTCGTTCATGCATTAACAATTACACCTTCTTCCTCCGGGTGGTGGATGGGTTAGCAAGACCCGACCACCCAATCATTGACCAATGGGGTTACATGATTTCCCCAATTGGCACTCAGCTCCCATTCCCCGCTAAAACTCCTAGCGAGGGCCGGTATCACGGCTACAATATGGGACTAGCACACGGGATCACCGTCGACCCTTGCCTCCCCGGATAGCCACATGTACCAAGTCCCTGGGCCCGTGCAATCAATCATGTCCTCGCCAAACCAATCGGTAAGTGTTCATAAAAGACAAAGGTTTAACAATCAAAATCATAGACTCCTTCAAAACGACTCAATATATATATATATATATATATATATTACCTTTGGCTTGAAATATAGACATTGGAATATATCGGGTCTGTTTTGTCTAATAGAAGAGAAACCCACCTGTTACACCTTACCGAACAAAACCAAGGAAGAAAGAAGACTTGAGATTAACCTAGGAACCCGGCATCTCCGCCCTGGAGAAAACTGTACAAAGGACAATGCAATGAATTCGTGAGGCTCAAGACTCTAAATGCACTATATAAGACGCACGGCATGTCATACACGTGATATGAGATGTATAATAAATAATATGATGCCGTGAAGTCATATAATCCAGTAATTCATGCAAACGTTCAATACATGGTGGTTTCATATTCATGCGTTTCCAAATTTTCAGAATTCATAGCAATTTGAGTCATAAGTTCATATAACAAGTTTACACTTAGAGAATAAACAAATAAAGGTATTTAAATCAATTACATGGTATGAAGTTAATTTCAAATAGACCAAACAATATATAATGTATATCATATTATAAATTAGAAATAACATTCAAGGACTTATTTGCATTTAATAAAACACTTAACATTCATTTACACTACATGCATGCACGTTAGGGAGTATTGAAGTCATATTAGGTTACAACTCGTAAACTATTCAAATTATAATACATAAGATCCATATTAATACATTTAATACTTAATTTCATAATATATAATATAATAGTATATATATATATATATATATATATATATATATATATATATATATATATAATGCACCTACATACATACATATATACGCATAAGTACATACACGTACATGCATAATTACAATATTTATATTTATACATGCACACACACAAAGTATTACTTAATATATATATACGTAACATATAATGCATGCACACACATCTTACATATATGTATATATATATCCACTCACAATACATGCAAGAAATAATTATTATATACATATATACATATTGCTCCCCAACAACAAGAATTAGAAAGTAAATGAAGCTGCAGCAGCCTGAACAGCTCGAAGCTGGTCGAAACTTGGCAAAAATTGGGTCGCGGGTGCGACCCAAAACACATTCTCCCCGGTTGCGGTCGCGACCTCCAGTAGCTCCAACCATTCCATTCTTCCATCTCGAAACATAGTGAAAATTAGGTCGCGGGCGCGACCCAAATTGCTCCTCATACGATCGTGGGCGCGACTCGGACCCTGCAGTGGCAAAACAAAGCGTTTCAACTTTGTTTCTTCATCTCCAAGAGAGCAGCAACAGCACGGCAAAAAAGGTAACACTTGTGGATTGGATGGAAGATGGAAGAGATTTGAGCCTTGAATCTACAAGCTTTAGCAAGGTTACGGGAATGGACTGGAGCAGGGACTTGGGCTCTTATTTCTCTTATTTGTGAGGTTTGGTTTGGTTAAGGGGAATAAAGGTCAGATAGTATGCTTAACTAGGGTTCCATAGCCTCCAACCAGGGTTAATTTGGTCAAGGTTTGAAGGAGATATGAGGAAAATGGCTAAGTGTGGCAATCTAGCGGCCGTCTCGTTTTTCGGTTGAATTTCAAGGGTTGAAATGGTCTTAGAGAAATATGAGGCTAAGTTTATTGAACCTGAATTTTCGTTAGAGTTCAACGGAGTTGACGAAACTCAAATCCGAGTTTCCTAGCTCAAGATATCACATACCGAACCAAGGGTGCGCTAAGTGCTCGTTAGCCCCCGGTTTGGTTCCAACCATACGAAATAAATTTAAAACGCAATCAAACGAATCCGAAAACATGAAACGAGCATACGTAGATATTCATGACACACATAATTCCAACATATTAAATTTGCACGAAATTTCGGTATCAAATCATATAAGAACAAAGCACGTTTATAACACTCATGAGCAGTGCATAAATATATTCAAAGAATTTCATAATATAAAACAAAATTTAAATTCATAATTAAATATAAAACAAAGTGGACGAATAAAATATACATTAATATTAATAGCATTAAAATATAAATTTAATATTAATAAAATATATTTAAATATAAATTTAACATTTAATATAAAATTAAATACACAAATCACTTATAGACAATTAATTCGTGCAATTTGATAAACATATACGTCATTTTAAAATACGGAAAAGTTGGGGTGTTAAAGTTTCTTTCCAACCATAATAATATATATCACCCAAATCTTTCCCTGTCTTCCGTTCAATTTACCCTTTTTACTCTCTTTGGCCCCTTAAGATTATATTCAGTAGTCGGCCCCAAATTTCTTTAATCGAAAGTAGAATGTTCTTGATGATTCTTAAAGTTTGATGCAAATCCTCCAATGATCATCCTTTCCGGTTTTGTCTCTTCTTAAATTTTCTTCTGAATTACCATGGAAACAACCGACGACTTAATAATATTGTCTTTGTGGACCCCTTTGGTACTTCATTGAATTAATCTTGATTGACATCATCCTTTGATATACTAACTTGATTCGGTTTCCTCTTGTCAACACTGATTTAGGCGTTCACAAAAGTTCCTTCATATTTCATCCCCAAATCGAAATTCCATAAGCGAAATTATTCCTCAACCCATTTCCTTTATACCTCATGATAATTTCAACCCGAATTTGGTAACTTAGCTCTAACTTTGATAGTTTAACCATTAAAGCCGTTTTACTCGATTCCGACTACCACCATAAGGACTTCCAGTCCTTCCCTAATTGCATTTCAGTTGTTCCTACTAATTATTTCTTTAATACTGACCTTAAGTTTAAATTTGCATCTTGGTCGTGCTCTCCCCCTTAAGATTTCTACTATTACACCTTGAATTCCATCGATCCTTCTTTCATCGAAATTCTATTAACTTCCCTTCCAATTCTCTTGATAATCGAAACCCCCTTCTCTATTCTTGTTTAATCCAAACACCCCGAAGCCAAATCTAGTCTCACTTTTCCTTCTGAGTTCCTTTCCACTGACCTATCCCTTACTTGAAGTTCTTTATTTCCCGAATCATCTTCCTTGTCATGTGCCATCCCATTATTTCTTTTCCTATTAACTCAGATATGGCCCTAACGAAGAGATACTTGATAAATGAGATGAAAGAACTTCCTATCAAATAAACGCTAAAATGCATGTCGGGTTAAAATGACAATGTACGTGGCACACTTGCAAAAATTAAATATGCAGCACATTAGAGTAACAAAATCAAATAAAATTGTGCGCACAAACATGAGTAAAGAAAAATAATTAATTTGATGTGAATTATGATGCACGAGCCATGAATGCTTTGGAACTTGTCACCAATATAGTAAGTTGTTAGCTCAGTAGCTTTTCCTCGTTCATCCAATCATTAGGTTACTTTGACTTGCTAATCATGCCTTTTCTTTCCCACGGTCTTCAAGTTTTCCATGAATCTTTGTGCATCACTTGTATCTTCCACAATCCGGAGTTGAAATTTCGGGATCCCTAATTTCTTCTACATCCACTAAATTAGTATCTGAATTTCTCCCCAATAATCACCCTTCAACATTGCCCATACTCTCTTATAAAATTACCCCGACTGTGTTTCCGGATTCTACTTTGCCTTTTCTTATCATTTCCATTTGTTGCTCCATATCTCCCAATTCGACATCCCACACGATAATTCAGCTGGCATTAAAGGAATGAACTCAAATCCCATTCATAATGTTGTTACCTTCCGCGAACATGCATTTACTATGTTGCTCAAATCTTTCCAACCTCTTCCCGCTTTTCCATCTTCCCGATCTTGACCTCTGCAACCTCTTTTCTAGCCATTAGGTTTATTTAGAAATCCCTCTTTGATGACTTTTCAGACTTAATTCCCGCCGAATGTATTTTAGCTTGAATCTTCACAATCCTCGCTATCTCTTCCATAATTTGAACCCTAAGTTAAAGTACCCTCAAGGTTCATTCACTCCATTCCTTAAGTTAAATGCTCCCATTCCAAATCCTAACCATTAACTCTAACTCCATCTATGAAGCCACGCATCTAGCATTCTCTATATTCATCCCCAGTGGTTCTTCCTATCTTCTGTACCTCAAAAGAACTTGCAATAGGGCGTTGTTAACACGATACTTGGCCGTGGTTTGATAGTATCTTCATAACCTGTAATTCATTACTTATTTCAAGAGAACATGCATGCGATTAGCGAAAACTCATGGCACGTATTCAACACGAAAGGCGCCGATCCAATGTAAGGATGCACATTTAATTCAATAAGATTCAAAAGAAAGGCAATTTCATATTCAAGATTGATGCAATGTACACATTGTCACGTAGTTCCTAAGCCGTATGACCTAAACTGACACAATCACGACACGAGAACACCGATTTTGCAACCGAGCTCTGATACCACTTAAGGATTTAACACCCCACATACAAGGCGCCACATCCCCAGCACTCTGAGCCCTCATCCATACATGAAATGGAAAGTTAATGTATGAACCCACCTCACAGCGAACGGGGACTTACTCACTCACTAGGCTAGGCGGGAACTAAACTTCGAAATCAAATATACCATTCTAAAGAATAAAATGCATGTACGGAAGCAAAATATATAATCAATCATAAATACAATGGGAAATTGATGGGTTTAACTAACATAGGTACTTTGTCCCGAAAATTCATACATAAACATTTTCAAATATACATTCAAGTACGCCATCATATGTACAAAATGCGTATGAAGTGACTTAGACTAAAATATGAGACTTGACAGACTCAGAACCCCGCCTAGCACTCCAAACCTGCAAAAGAACTGAAAACAAAGTCGGGTTCAGTCTATAGGAGACTGGTGGGTATAAAATAGGTCATATCATAGATAATATTACAGAATTTAAACACACCCACATGCATGTTATAATCCCGTGCGAGGTTTATAAGATATTTCCCAAGTGGGTTAAAACAAAGAAAACAACGCTCGGGATTACAACAGTCAATTTCATAATTCATAATCATAATTGTTCATGCGGTCAATGCGTGAGCCCTGGCGGGTGGGTGAAAATCTCCAACCTGCTCCTCGTGTGTGCATATCAATTCAGTTGATATTTTAGCGATCATACACATTCATACATATTCGTTCATAATCATAATCATATATCATAATCATATCATGCATATTTATATCATTCATGATCATAAACACATACACCTTCTTCCTCCGAATGGTGGACGGGTTAGCAAGGCCCGACCACCGGTCCATACATAGGCCAATGGGGGTACATGAATCCCCCAAGGGCACTCAACTCCCATTCCCCGCTAAACCTCCTAGCGAGGGCCGGTATCACCGTAACTGTGGTGGGACTAGTACAAGGGCTCACTGTCGGCCCTTGCCTCCCCGGATATCCACTTGCACTAAGTCCTTACGCCCGTGCAATCATAATCATGTCCACGCCAAAACTCTTAAGGTGGGAATACACAATAGAAGGGCTTTACGTTGGAAAATCGTAGACACTTTGGAAAACACTCGATATATATATACATATAATATTTTTGGCTTAAAACTTTCACATAAGGGGTATATCGGGTCATCATTATAACATCCCGAACGTCGGATTTCCAGGTACGCCGTAACGAGAGTTTTATATGTGTATTTAAATTATTTATTTATGCAAATATGTGCCATTTTGATGATTATGTGATTAATTGAAATTAATTGTTTAACTTATAACTTGATTTTAAACGCTTATGTTTACTTGCTTTGGAATTTGCTCCTTATGTGCCCGAATTTAATTCCGATTTTTGTGAAATTTTGGTATGTGTGACTTATATGAGTTATTAATGTGTTTGTATTCTCGTACATGTTTTAGAGTTCATTTATTTTGTTTCTTAGCTCGTTTTTGTTAAACGAGATTTGTGACGGATTCGAGGGCCTAACTAGCATATCGCACCTTGGGTTCCGGACGCCATAACTTCAGCTCGGGAATTCAGATTTGAATTCCGAAAGATGCGTCAGATTCGCAACGAAGATAGGAAACCAAAGAACCCAAGTTTGTAACTTTCTAAGCCCATTTGGTCCTCCGAAATTCAACCGAAATGAGCATGTTACGCCGAGAGACACCTTTGTTGGCTAGTCTTGGATTTGTGGGACCCATTTAACCCCAATTAAGCCCCAAACCATGACCTTTATGACTAGAGTTAAGCCCCTATCTCTACCCTTCAGCCCCATTTCGAAATCACACCAAAAAGCAAGAGAAAAAGAAGCCCCAAATCTGATCCAAGTGAAAAGAGGAAGGAAGAAGGGTCTTTCTCCATTTTCTAGGGAGTTTGAGCTCCAAGCACCATCAAATCTCTTCCAATCAAAGAGATAAGTTGATATTTGATTTCTCCATGTTTATGTGGTCCTTTTAACTTCCAATTTGTAAGATTTCACCATGATTTGCTTGAGATTTGGCCTATGTAGTGAATAGTGAGGGTTTGATGAATTTTATGGTTTCTAGCTTGATCTCTTGTGAATTCTTTGGATATGAAGCATGCATTTTATTCCTAAGACATCATTTGTGTAGAACCCGGAACGCCGAGATGCCACACCCCGGCACCATAAGTCTTCCATTTATTTGAAATCATGCAAGCAAGTATAATCTCTAACCAATAATGCAATTAACCCCAAGTCATGCTATACACTTAAGTATACAATTTCACACAAAGGAGCAATTAAAGATCATATGATACAATTAAATCACTTATTTCATATAATCCCTATTAATGTCAATTCACATAAATAACACTTCATATAAATGCATAGAGGTGTGATGCATATTATATGATGAAAATTATAATAATAACACATAATGCATAAATGTAAAACCTAAGATGTAGCACCCGGAACGCCGAGAAGCCACACCCCGCACCATAAGTCTTCCATTTATTTGAAATCATGCAAGCAAGTATAATCTCTAACCAATAATGCAATTAACCCCAAGTCATGCTATACACTTAAGTATTCAATTTCACACAAAGGAGCAATTAAAGATCATATGATACAATTAAATCACTTATGTCACTTATTTCATATAATCCCTATTAATGTCAATTCATATAAATAACACTTCATATAAATGCATAGAGGTGTGATGCATATTATATGTTGAAAATTATAATAATAACACATAATGCCTAAATGTAAAACCGGGGCGTTACAATTCTCCCCCCCTTAAAAGGACCTGGTCCCCAGGTCCACTGCCGAGTTTTAAAATGATGCACAAGCAATAAGACAGCCCCGTCTCTTAGACAAGTAATGAGAGATCACCCCGTCTCTCCAATGAGAAATCAGAGAACCCCGTCTCTCAAACAAGAAGCAAGAGAACCCCGTCTCTCAAATAAACCCCAAATAACGATTCAAGGAAACACTTAGAGAAACATTTATATAAATGTCACATAGGGCAAGTAGAATCACGTTAATTACATTACTACCACTCATACACAACCAATTTGCAGCTAACGAGAAATTAAATACAACAACAAAATGCGTGATGCGCGTGATATGCATGGTTAAGTGTACCGTTCACCATTTATCCCGGGTAGCTATTTTTCGTCGCTTTGGACACATATCCACTTGATGCTCATCACTCCCACACCACAAACATAACCCTCAGCGCCATCTACAATTATCGTAATTATGTGTATCGCGTCCACAATAGGTGCATAGAGGCTTACCCGAAAGTAATATTGAGGACGAGGTACGTGAAACTCTCAAACCTGTTCCAATGGCTCGATTCTTCTTCTTCTTCTTCTTATGAGACCCTTCTTGATGTAACGGAGCATGATATTGGACAGACCCCTTTCCATTGTTAAGGTCTTGTTCTAATTCTGAACTTGCAGCCTGTATGGGGTAAGCAATAGGCCTCCTTACATTCACCGAGTCCTCAACCTTAAGAGCTCTTGAGGTGGCCTTCCTCCAAGTACTAGTATTGACAGCTTCAATTGTTGCTTGTATATCTGGCCTCAATCCTTGCACGAATTGCATGGCTTTGTGGAAGTCATCACTTGCAATGTTGGGTGCATACCGAGACAATCTATCAAACTCAGCTATATACTCGGCAACTGATCTTCCTCCTTGCTTGAGTTCAGTAAATTCCTTAACTCTCCGAGTGCGAGAAGCTGGAGGAATGAACTTGTTCTTGAATTCCCTTACAAACACCTGCCATGTAACTACCTCTCCTCTGGCATCTAACATAATCTTGGTACTTTCCCACCAAGAATAAGCTTCGCCCTATATTAGTGAGATAGTGCATCGGGCTTTCTCTTGTCATTCACACGGCATCAACTCCCAATTCGTCTCAACCTCCTTAAGCCACTGCTCTGCCTGAATATCATTTCCTTGGTAAAACTTTGGAGGCTGCTGATTTTGGAACTCTCTAAGTACGACAGAAATATGTGTTGGTTGTGGTGGTGGCACCGGTGGTGCTGGAGGATTATAATCTCTTATTCTCTGATCAACAAGCCGAACCATAGAATCAAGAAAATCTTGAGGTTGAGCCAGAGGGGGTGGATGTGGAGGAACCCGAGGGCAACGATCTCGGAGATGTCTCCTATGACCCGGGGAGTGCTCACGACGAGGGTAACCTCGAGGAATTCTGAAATTGAAAAACTGAGTATGCATGTTGGATTAGTGGATGCAAATGAATACAAATCAAATAAGAATATGCAAGTAGAATATGTGATTCAAGTAATTCAAAGAATTCAAGTAAGATCAAATAAATTCAAAGAAGATGCAAGACTCTCAAATTATCAAATAATCCTATGCCATACGACCTAGACTCACGAGACACGACGCTAGAACCGCGGTTTTTCAACCGGGCTCCGATACCACCTAAGATGTAGCACCCGGAACGCCGAGATGCCATACCCCCGCACCATAAGTCTAGCTCACACATGAAATGGATAGTCCATATATGAACCGGACTCATGGCGAACGGGTGACAAGTAAAAGAAACCACTATCCAGGCGGGACTAACCCTCAATTAATACTTTAACATACATAACTAATTCAACGGAAGCATGATAAACATATATTTCACTATCATTGCTCAAGTTCATATTCAACAATTTGATATATATAATGCCAACTCTCCCAACAATTCTAAAAGTAATAGCTATGCATTAACAACATACATGAAACATGCTAGACCCAAAAATTAAAGACTTGACTCGATCCCGCCTAGCACGAACCCTGTGTACCTGAAAAGTGTGAGGTGTCAGTCTACGAACGACTGAGTGAGGGGTTTATAATTAAATATTAGCACAATTAACATGCAAGTTATAATCTCGGGTAAGGTTTTTAATAAAGGAAATAATATAAGTTCAATACTAAAATAGATCTCGCCCGAGATTACAACTAATCCATTTAACAATACAAACGTTATCAATTCCATTCAATTCAATCAGTGGCCCGGCGAGTGAGGGCAATTCTCCAACCTTACTCCAATTAGTGTACATTACCAATAATTCAATTATTACGAGTTAAGTGATCATGCAATCAATTACGGTGCACAAGTAGCAATTTTAATACCCTTCCTCCACCCAATCAATTTGGGTTTATGGTTCATGAGTCCCTACGCCCGGCGGGCTCCTTCCTCCACCAAACCTCCTGGTGGATTCAGGGGTGACCCCAACAATAGGTGAGGATAGTGCAAGAGATCACCGTTGGCCCGATGCCTCCACGGATTACTCAATACACTACCCTCGGGCCCAAAGTGAACATGCTTTACTCGCCCAAACAATCAATCAATCAATCAATAACGATAAGTTCTAGATGTCACGATAAATCATTTACAATCTATAAAGGTTTTGAGAAAGATATATAGATATATATATATATATACATTTTTGCCGAAAGATCACATAGGGTTGTAAGGGTTCTATATATCTAGAAATTAATCCTCACCTGTACCGACAAAATAACAAGGATACGGCTATAGAGCTTGCTCCTCGTCAACCGGAAGGAAATCTGTGTAGCAAGGACGAAGGTGTGTGAAAGACGACTCATATGAACCATTTACAACGCACGGCGAAGTCATGATCAATGTATCATCCAATAACAATTAAGGATTGTCACTTAAAAGCCTAATTATCACTAAACCAAGTTTGTAACTCATATAAGTCACATACGGGAGCCAAAGAAGTGAAAAGAATGCAATATGAAAGGTTTTAGTGAAGTTTAGGAAAATTGACAATTTTTGGGAAATACACACATTGTAGAAAATCTATAATAACTTGAGTCCTAGAAGTTAGAATTGAGTTTTTTTTTATGGGATAAGAAACTAGACACATAGAATTTTCCAATGGTATATGGCAGGTTTTCTAATTCAAATCGAGGTGAAAATGACGTTGGTTCGAAGTTGGACAAAATGCAGTTTCTAGAGGGGTCACGGGTGCGACCAAAAACCTTCACAAAATGGTCGCGGCCGCGACCAAGTATTTTTCCAAAATTTTCATGCAATTTTCCAAAAGTAGAAAGTTTTGCGAAGGTTTTTCAAGTATTTTTCCAAATATTTTTCCAAGTATTTTTCCAAATGGTCGCTGCTGTGACCATTTTGTGAAGGTTTTTGGTCGCACCCGTGACCCCTCCAGAAACTGCATTTTGTCCAACTTCGAACCAACGTCATTTTGACCTCGGTTTGAATTAGAAAACGTGCCATATACCGTTGGAAAGGTCTATGTGTCTAGTTTCTTATCCGATAAACAAAACTCAATTCTAACTTCTAGAACTCAAGTTATTCTAGGTTTTCTACAAGGTGTCAATTTCCCAAAAATTGTCAATTTTCCTAAACTTCACTAAAACCTTTCATATTGCATTCTTTTCACTTTGTTGGCTGCCGTATATGACTTATATGAGTTATAAACTTGGTTTAGTGATAATTAGGCTCTTAAGTGACAATCCATAATTGTTATTGCATGATACATTGTTCATGACTTCGTCGTGCGTCGTAAATGGTTCATATAAGTCGTGTCTCACACACCTTCGTCCTTGCTACACAGATTTCCTTCCGGTTGATGAGGAGCAAGCTCTATAGCCGTATCCTTGTTATTTTGTCGGCACAGGTGAGGTTTAATTTCTAGATATACAGAACCCTTACAACCCTATGTGATCTTTCGGCAAAAATGTGTATATATATATATCTATATATCTTTCTCAAAACCTTTATAGATTGTAAATGATTTATCGTGACATCTTCAACTTTTTGTGATTGATTGATTGATTGTTTTGGCGAGTAAAGCATGTTCACTTTGGGCCCGAGGGTAGTGTATTGAGTAATCCGTGGAGGCATCGGGCCGACGGTGATCTCTTGCACTATCCTCACCTATTGTTGGGGTCACCCCTAAATCCACCAGGAGGTTTGGTAGAGGAAAGAGCCCACCGAGCGTAGGGACTCATGAACCCTTTACCCAGATTGATTGGGTGGTGGGGCCTTGCAATCTCACCATCACCCGGAGGAAGAAGGGTATTGAAATTGCTACTTGTGCACCGTAATTGATTGCATGATCACTTAACTCGTAATAATTTAAATATTGGTAATGTACACTAATTGGAGTAAGGTTCGAGAATTGCCCTCACTCGCCGGGCCACTGATTGAATTGAACGGAATTGATAACGTTTGTATTGTTAAATGGATTAGTTGTAATCTCGGGCGAGATCTATTTTAGTATTGAACTTATATTGTTTCCTTTATTAAAAACCTTATCCGAGATTATAACTTGCATGTTAATTGTGCTAATATTTAATTATAAACCCCTCACTCAATCGTTCGTAGACTGACACCTCACACTTTTCAGGTACACAGGGTTCGTGCTAGGCGGAATCGAGTCAAGTCTTTAATTTTTGGGTCTAGCATGTTTCATGTATGTTGTTAATGCATAACTATTACTTTTAGAATTGTTGGGAGAGTTGGCATTTTATATATCAAATTGTTGAATATGAACTTGAGCAATGATAGTGAAATATATGTTTATCATGCTTCCGTTGAATTAGTTATGTATGTTAAAGTATTAATTGAGGTTTAGTCCCGCCTGGCTCGTGGTTTGTTTTACTTGTCACCCATTCGCCATGTGTCCGGTTCATATATGACTACCCATTTCATGTGTGAGCTAGACTTATGGTGTGGGGGTGTGGCATCTCGGCGTTCCGGGTGCTACAATTTGTGATATATACGAACTTGCTTTGAGTGTTAGTTGAAGAATCATGACTTTGCCATTTATGAAATTTGGAGGTTTTCATGAATTTGATCTCTTCTCATCTCTAGCATGTTTTGATGCAAGTTTGAACCATTTAATGGCTTGAAATGCATGAGTTTTTATTACCCTAACTTACCTTGATGTGTTAATTTGATGTTGGTTTGGTTGGCTTTGAGTTTTGGAGAGTTTTGGGGCTGAAAATTCGAGCTTTTGGCTTCAGACCTCAAATCCACGGGGGTGGATTTTCCTTTTGAAAAAAATCCACCGGGGTGGATTTGAGGCAGACCCTCCTGGAACTTTCTGACCTAAATCCATGGGGGTGGATTCACCTTTTGAAAAAAATCCACCGGGGTGGATTTAGAGCAGTGGCTCCCTTTGCTCCGAACTTTGTTTTCTTATTTTGTTTTGCCTTCTTTTCGTTTTCCGAACCCAAATTTGATCCCTATGCTTGTTCTTACATGTTATATTATATGTTAAGCTTTATGTTATGAATTTATGGCTCATTTTATTTGTTCGTTTCCCAGTTATGATTTCATACGTTCTATAAGGTACCCTAAGTGCATATTTGAATCCATGCTCCCTTTAGTTGCCTCGAATGACCTCTTCTTGCTAATTTTATTGCATGCATGCATTGATAACATGTTGTAATATGTGTTACCTTGTATAATATAAAATTTGTAATTGAATTTAGATGCTCGTTTATGACCTATGCTCTTATATGCTCCTATGTGACCTAAGTGCTTTTCAATATGCATGAATGAACTTATATTTCATTTATGCCTTTAATATGCTAATATATTGCTCTTTGTATGACTTATATGATATGTTAACATGCTAAGTTATGTATTATCTTCCTAGTATTACATTTATAGAACCGTTTCATATGAAATACGTAAAATATGAACGCATATACTTTAAGTGTTGCATTTTATATGCATTTATGCATCATGTACATTTGCCGAGCGTCTATATAGTACATGTTGAGTCTAAGATTATCCTTTGTTGTCTCCTTTGTTCAGAGTTTGGTCCAGTTAGTAACGAGGAGGTCCCGTAAGCATCTTTTTACTCCACTAAGTTGGAAAGGTGAGGTTTTCTTCCTTTTAGATAATATGACCTACAACCCTATGTGTTTTGAAACTCCCATGCGAATTATGTATGCTATATGATAGATATATGTATGATATGTACTTTGAGGGCTCGTCCCATTTTGTATAAGACTTTGAAAAGGCTTTTATATGTATATAAGGTCTATTTTGCGCTTCTTTTCGAAAAGCCTTGATTATGTGTGAGTGTGTAGCGAGCTTTGAACTTTGAAACAGAAGTTTATGAAAATTATGATTTTTGAATTATGATTGGGCCCCGGAGAGTGGTATGGCATCTCGGGTCGACAGTGGGGTCGCCGACTCCCCCATCAACACTTTCCATTTGAAAGTCTCACCCGACCTTAGGAGGTTGAGGAAGAGGGTTTCTCTTGAGCCGGCGGGAGCCACCGCCGAAGGTTTCAAGGACGTGATTAAGCCTTGTCTCGTGTGATTTTTGATCGATAGTTAGGGCTTGCTACCCTTCTATCACCCGGAGTAGGTTGGATTATGATTTATGTCTTTCATTATGAAAGGAGCCTGGATGGAGAACTCGTACTCGCCAAGTTAGTGTGGTTATTTATAAATCTATGAAACGGGAATGGACTCTTAAATACTTAAAATTGGTTGCTTTGGCCTTTGGCCTTTAACCCCCTTTTTCCTATATATTTATTATCACGGGAAATGATTTAGCTTGCAAAACCCATCCCTGGTTCATGAATTCTTTTTGAATTACTAAGTGCATTGCTCTATACGTATGTATGGGTGTGTGTGTTAGCCCCTCACCAATCTTTAGGACTGACCCTCGTTTTTGTTCCTCTTTTTCCCCGTTTTGTTTAAGTTGCAGGTGCTTTTGGGAGGTTCGAGCTAGGCGATTGTCTTTGAGTCGTCGGTTAAGGATAGCTCGAGTCACATGCATCGTATTTCATTTATTTTACGCACTTTGTTAATTCTATAATATGTATAAATTATGTACTTAAACTCTGGCCTGGGATAAGATTCAAATACTTGTTTTGTAGTTAAATTTGTATAAGTTGAATATGATAGCAACAATTTCATAATTTCTATCATGCTATGATTTGTATTTAATTGCTTCCGTATTTTATGTTTAATACGCGCTCTGATTTGAGGGTGTAGACCGCCTAGCTAGGTTGGAATTTTTGTTTGTTACCTGTTCGCCATAGTCATTTCATTTTACGTGTCGGGCCTTGGTGCGGGGGATGTGGTGCCCTTCGCTCGGGGTGCTACATCGTTAAGTGGTATCAGAGCCCCAGGTTGCAAAACCGGCGCTCGTGAGTCGTGTCGGGTCTGTCTAGGTCATTCGGCTTAGGATTATGTGATTGTTTGCATCCACTTTCATCTTTATGTGGCTTATTTGATTTCATTTGAATTAATTGTCTACACGAACATGCACTAAACTCTCCCATACATCGATATTTCTTTGAATTGTGGTTCTTATTCAGGATGTCATCTCAATCTACATCTACAATGGGAGAAGAAATACCTTTGATTTATCAAGAATTTCAAAATTGTAACCCACCGATGTGGTTTGAAGGTGATGATGTGAAAGCCGAAGAATGGATCACCGAAATTTCATGGATCTGGAATACTCTTTCAGGGACATCTCAAGAAAAGGTGGAGTGCACATCTCCTTTTATTGAAGGACAAGCTTCGATTTGGCTTAAAGAAATAAGGTTGTGGTTTGAAAGGTCCGGGAAGGAGTTTACGTGGGAGAACTTTGTCCGGGAATTTCACAACAAGTATACTCCCTCTAGTGCAAGAGTAAAAAGACTTCAAGAATTTATGGACCTCCAATAAGATTTGAAAATGGCGGAAAATTATATGGACGAACTCGAGAGATCGGGCCCATATGCCACACAAGTTGTCAAC